>HG992157.1:4071894-4701111 GCA_905220505.1 Laothoe populi
ATCGCGATCCATTGTTGAATGGAGGGCTTCTACAGATGTGACCAGCCCTATTCTTATTCAGCGTGTTGATTCTGCGAGCAGTATTGATCATTTTATTTCGAAACCAAAGAAATTCCAAATATGACACATAAAATATATTTAAATATTCTATTCTTGATTTATAAACTATCGGTACGTACACTGCAACGTCGATTGTGCCTGTGTGCGTGAGTGTCTCTGTAGTTGTCAGTTTCCTGTAATTAAAATGTGTCTTTTATAATACGAGTTTTCTTGGCGTCTATCCGTACTTATTCATTGGTAGGTGTGCATATATTATTAGAATAATGATATATGTTACAGCCTTGATCCTTTTCGAGCTAGCTGGACCGTTGTGGTTTTGTGTAAAAAGGATCGGGTTGTTGACATCTTAAGACCTTGGACATTTTGAAGGCAATAAACCTAGAAATCTATGAACATTTGTTTTGTTTGGTGAAGAAAAACATCGTGAGAAAACCTGCATAAAAGTTTACCAAAACTAATTCCTTTTTTTTCATTATCTTGGTCATCTTAAATTATGTATGTATTTTAAGTTATGTCTATAACTAAAGCTTACGCCTATAACTGTAAAGGTAGCTAGAATGCAACCAATGCACCCAGTTTTCGTCAAGATAATCATGGTCTTGTTATGTATTAAAATAAATGACTGACTTTTAATACATAACAATGACTGTTATCGTAATAATTCTTAAATTTGAGTTTAGAATCATTTAATTAATATTTATTTATAATTCACATGTAACTAAAAACAATTCAGATGTCCGATAAGAACAAGTCACGGACAACTAACAAGCGAGTAGCCAGAATATACTAATTAGTATTTTTATCGTTTATTTTTCATGCCAAAACTCAACTTATACGTGCTCTTATATAGACTTTAGAACTATGAAACATAACCAAAACATATATCTAAAGATATATTTGTAGTCCCAAATTTATTATTTTTATTGCCTCGATAGACAAACGAGCAGACGGGCCACCTGATTGTAAGTAGTCACCGCCGCCCATAGACTTCTGCAATGCCAGGGCAAAGCAAAGCCACTGCCTACCGTATTGGATAATGGTACTTCGAAATAATTAAATTATTGAATCGTTATTTATAACAATAAAATATTAACTACCATGACTTCTGAGTAATCTTTAAGGCTTTTAAATTGTAAAGGCCATCCTAGTAGCCATTTTGACAGCCTCCGTGGCGCAGTAGGCGAGTAGCCGGCTGTGGAACGAGCGGCCGTGGGTTCAATTCCCACACCGGGACAAATGTTTGTGTGACAGACAGATATTTTTGTTCGGGGTCTGGGTGTTGTGAGACCGTGCGTCTCTCGTAGTCCCTGATACCCACAACACAAAACTCGTATCTTAGTGTGGGGTCGGAGCTAGGTGTGTGACTGTTAATAAAAAGTAATACAAGATATTCACATGCAAGGTGTCCACCTCAGGGTAAGTCCTAGGCGTGCTACTGACCGGATTGTGAAAGACAAGTTTGGGAATTCGCAAATCTTTGTATAAAACGCAACGATGCTACTGCTATCTACTACCAATTCACATCGGTCTTCTGTGACACAGTGGTACTACCCCGTGTCACGATCATAGATGTTATATAATCTATCTACAATATTTATATAGTCTGTACTCTACGCCAACCTCTATGCTCGCCCGTCTTCCGGTTCCTCTCTTGTCTTGTCACCATATACTATACGCTGATTGTAACAGGTCATAACTTCTACATTAAATAGTTTTATCACAAGTCTGTGTTTCATCTATCACACCATCAAGCAGCAAGAGGCAACACAACACCCCGGTCAATTATTCAATAACATTATTTATTTTTCTTCATCACACTATATCAATAAGTTTCAAAGTAATCATCCATGCAAGACTAACCCGATTGCTTCATCATGCAACTCGGTGACTAATCATTGTCCTAGAATAATCAATTCTTATCGAACAAGATATTCCAATGAGTAAAAAACACATTTTTTGTACATATGGATGCACTGTTATTTTTTATACGCAGTAGGTCAGCGGAATAACGTTATGTTTGCGTCATTTCCTTTGGTTTTTCCGGCTTCTACACCTGCAGTTTATACTGTTCGTATCAAGCGTTGAGACTACAGATATTTTATATTGACATTTTTTTTTTATCCTGGCACGGCTAAGTGACCGCACTGTACCTGATGGTAAGCGCAGTGCGGTGCAAATAGAGTACTGAGTAGCGAGAGACGATCTATCCCCGCTACTCAACACACTCATGCCGGCCTGCTTCTTCACACTACGCCATGAGCAAGAAGGTGAAGAAGGAGTCGAGGGTCTAGTGTCAGAGTACTAAGAAGGCCGCAAAATGGCCATTGTACCCCAACTCCAGACCCCCGACAAAAACCGGATGTACACTGGCTGATCCCGGAACGCGACACACTTGCGTGTGCCACTATGGCGGGTTTTTCGCCCTGTGTACGGTGGTCGCTATCCGGGCGGATATGAATATCCTACCACCAGCATGACATGTTTGCTATCAAGAAATACGAAGAACTATGGTCCCACAACACCCAGACCTAAAACATTGTGGATCACACAAGCATTAATCTCGAAGATGGAACCCGTGAAAATGCAGTATGTTCTAAATTTTAAGTAGTAGCTTCATACCAAGTTTCTTGAGTATTCTTCTTGGTAATAATGATAAATCGCTAGCACTGATTGCTATTCAGTAGATTTATGAGTAGCGAGTCTATAATGACCCATTATATTGTGTCATAATAATTGAGAGCTAATTACTTTATTAAAAGTTGCTTTGACAGCAGATTTTACGGTAGGCAGCGGCTTTGCTGTGCCCTGGTATTGCAGAAGTCTATTGGCGGCGGTGACTACTTACCATCAGGTGGCCCGTCTGCCTATCGAGGCACTAAAAAAAAATGATAAGCTGGAGTGTAAAAAAATATTTTTGAAGTGTTAACAAACGGTAAAATTTCCACTCGAGGAAGTCAATATTTCCTTAAGTTTCATCACAATTACATGCAATTATACACACTTTTACATTGTTATAAAAACATAAAAATACATGCGGAAATCTTAAGTTTTTTATTAGTTAACGGAACTCAAAAAGCAATACAAGGCCAATTAAACAAAAATTCGTGAATATTAGAAAACAATTTTAATACAAGTTCCAGCGTTCTTTAAACCTTGCCTTTTGCGTAATTGCTAGAAAGGGACAGATTACGCACGTTATCACGCGCTTAAATGAGACGGACAACTTTAATGCAGCCTCAAGGCAATCAACGTTTACTTACAATCCGTTTTCCAACAACAACACTGTGCCGTTATTATCTTAAGGTTTCCAAAGAAAAACGACACAGTGCTAAAGTTTGTGTTCAGTGTGTCGAGGTTGAATTAGCTCGCCGTTTTCTTGATTTCTTAGTAATTGTTAGTGACTTCTTTTCTTTTATATACTCCTAGTACTTCATTTGTGTTGTTATCCTTTGGTTTCGAAAAAAACCTTTTTATTAAGAATTTCGCTGGTGGTAGGATATTCATATCCGCTCGGATAGCAACCACCGTAGACAGGGTGAAAAATCCGCCACAGTGGCACACGCAAGTATGTCACGTTCCGGGATCAGCCAGTGTACATCCGGTTTATGTCGGGGGTCTAGAGTTACGGTACGATGTTTGGCCGTTTTGCGGCTTTCTGAGTGCTCTGACACTAGACCCTCGACTCCTTCTTCACCTTCTTGCCCATGGCGTAGTGTGAGGAAGCAGGCCGGCATGATTGTGTGGAGTAGCGGGGTTAGATTGTCTCTCGCTACTCTATGCTCTATTTAGACGGCACTGCGCTTACCATCAGGTGCAGTGTGGTCATTTTGCCGTGCCAGATAAAAAAAAATGGAAGATTAAGAATCAATGAAAATTGTATTATGCATGTTGTGGTTGCCTGTAGTCTGAGTTGCAATTAGTTCTATTTTCTGATTGTTATTATTATTTATGTTATATTGTAAACTTTGTTGGCAATCCTTAAATAATAAAATAAAATAAAAATAAAAAATAAAATTCTATTAATATCAACACGACGCAAAAACAAAGACCCTGCATATATTTTAGGAAGATACAAACCAGTTCCACAATCCTTGCCAAAACTTATTCATATGGAATTTATACCATAAATATTATCATACATTTGCACCCATACTAATTTATAGTAAAATGTTTAAAATAGTCGATTCCCAAAATATTTTGTTCACTGCAACTAAATAAGCTTTTGAAAAGAGGTTTTATTACATATTTTTTCAATACAAAAATAACTCTAAGCAAAAATATAATAGTACATACAAAAATATACACTCACGTCTGTAATCCCCGTAGGGATAGGCAGAGGTGCAACCAGTACACCCAGTTTTCGTCGAATTTATTTCGGACCCATAATGTGATAGGGGCGAGCCTATCGCCATACCGGGCACAAATTCCAGACTCCGGGCGGGCTATAATAGTAATGAGGAATTTATTTAGCTGCAAGACTATGCTGATAAGACGGGCTCAATAAATTGATTCAAACACACTTCAATAAGTTGTTGCAAATAAATTTAACCGAATGTTGCAATTAAACGAGTCAACCGACCTATTTGTTTTGCATAAATATTATGTAGAAATATTTACATTAAGTTTACTTAAATATTCGTCATTTAAATATATCTGACCTTTATGCATATGGGAAATTTATGAGAGTGCAATGTACCTATAATTCTTGGTATTCCCCTTTAGTACAAGACAAGATTCAATTAAACACAGATTAATAAGATTGCTGGAATATGGGATTTACGTCGAAAAGTTACAAGCGAACATAAGTGGATCAGTAAAATATCCCCTGTTATACCTTTTACACTATATTTATATTGCTTTTATTTATTACGCGTATTTTAAATTATACACATACACTCACGCATCTAATCCCCAAAGGGGTAGGTAGAGGTGTAATCAGTACACCCACTATACGCCGAATTTGTTAGGGTCCAACAATATGATACGGGGCGAGCCTATTCTACACCGGGCTGATACTGAATGTTTCTAAAAAGAAAAACCTAATATCACTTTACCCGACCCAGGGATCGAACCCGATACCTCAGCACAGCAGTCATAACGCATGCGCAAAAAACTGCGCCACCGAGGCCGTATTTTTAGTAGTCAGTATTTGCAAATTTTTTGGTTCAGATCTTGCGTAATAAAATCCTTTCCGATCAAAAATAATTAAGTAGGTATTACAAAACAATCACATCTGATGATAATATCGCGAGTGTTTTTTTAAGTATTTGCGCCGTAGTCCACCAGGCCGAAGAGGGCACGAACAATCATTTACCGGCCGTAGTGAGGGCGGGACCTTTATTATTTATTAATTTTCGCATATCATAAGCGGACACTTACGGACTCGTTCACACTACGCCACGGTTTCAGTCACACCGTAGCGTCGGTTCGTGACCTCGCCAAACAACGAACTTGCATTCCTCGAGAATAGAATTTCAAGAAATAGGTAAGTCTGTTTACATAGGCTGAGAAACTGGTAAAAATCATGGCTCGAATCCTACGCAGGGTACACTGTATTGCGAGTTTACAAAATAAAACATGTTTGAGTTACCATGACTATAATAGTTGTGTGATGAATTAATGTTCGTACTCGTAAGATTAACAAAATTAAATCTGTAAAACTTGGTAACTGATGCGTCGTAGAAAGAATCAAATCAAATCATTCAAAAGATCAAAGGAATCAAAAGATGTTTTGTAATAAACACTTCTTAGAGAGTTTCCTTAAATGGGCCTTACGTAACTTTTACTTGATCAATCATTAAAACCTTTAAGTAACGACCACTATACAAATTTAATCCATCCTTACATCACCTCTAACATACTCAAACAACTCAAAATTTGAAATGCGTGAAGGCGTGCAGAAGGCTCCGGTCAAACTTGCGACCTCTGTTTTGGCAGGCTGTTCTACTCCCGGCTAAAGCAGCACTGTAAATGTATGTTTACATGTAATTATATAATGGAATAAAAACAGTAATTACCAATAATAATTGGATTGTTTAACACTTGCGGTGTGACTGAGGTCGACGCACTGGGTGTGGTCGGCATATTTATTAAAACCTCTTCATTCGACAACAAAAAACGTTACGTTATCTCCACTCGTTTGAAAGAAAACAACGCTTTTATTATTTATACTCGCTGATGATTTGATAATTTTATACAAACTTTCACAATATTGTTTTATGATATTTTAATAACTTCGATGGAAAGTTTGGCGTTCAGCCCTACAAATGTACGTATAATAAAAATACCGATTAAAATTCTAGTGAATTATTATGTAAACAATATTTTAATACAGCAAACCAAACATGGCAGGCATGGTAAGCATCGGTACGCAGCGGCTTTGCTGTGCCCTGGCATTCCAGAAGTCTATGGGCGGCGGTGTCTACTTGCCATCAGGCGGCCCGTCTGCTCGTCTGTCTATCTAGGCGATAAAAAAAAATATCCAACAAACTAAGAAACAAAATGCTATTTGCCCATACGGACCCTTGCATGTAAGAGACACTACTTATAAATCTCCATACATATAATCACGCCTTTATCCCACAGGATAAGACAAAAACTAGACTTCCAATTCTCACAATCCTCACACACCAATTATTAATAATAATACTAGCCCTGTATTAAACATTGTCCCACTGCTGAGCACGGGCCTCCTCTACTAATGAGAGGGGTTAGGCCTTAGTCCACCACACGAAAACTCTTATGAGAATTCTCAGGTATGCGGTTTTTTCACGATGTTTTCCTTCACCGTTAAATCAAGCGATAAATAACATTAAATGCACACGTAACTTTAGAAAAGTCAGAGGTGTATGCCATTTAATTTCAACATCTTCATGCATTTAAGTCGGTTTAAACCCAACCTGTCCTTTACCAAGACTGTCGCCAATTTTGCCATGTCGGCATTAGTGTGCAGACGTCCTTTACCTACTTTCCCATTGACACTTATAAAACAAAAGAAGTCAAATCTGAGTATTGACAGCCTCCATGGCACAGCGGGCGAGCAGCCGGTTGTGAAATGAGAGGCCGTTGGTTCGATTTACGCTCGGAGACAAGTGTTTGTGTGACATATAAATATTTGTTTTGGGTCTGGTTTTGACCAAGTATAGAGCCAGTACTGACTGACTGGTGTATTTATTATTATTATCAAGTTGCAATCTCATGTTAAATAATGTGCAGGAAGATGACGATTGGGATATTTAGATCAAGGGAACTAAGGCATCACAATCTGATGACCATCTCAAGGTTGATGTACGAGTATAACTCATGCTTGTGTGTGTATGTGCTATATAGGCATTTCATCATACCGAAGTACGTTGCACAAGCTATTATAAAATATTATTCATAATACAACCAGGTTCCTTTGTTGATACGTCTCGAATACTGACTGTTTGTATATATCTAAACTTGTAACATTGAGATATTCATTTCGAATGGCAACACTCGAGGCTAGGTTGTCTCGATTACACGGGTGGTGGCAGTCGAGTGACAGCTACCGTACGAGACGGAAGTGTGCGTCTGCCCTACTGGTGTGAAACTGCACTGACCATTGACTTTATTTCTATTTGATTTCGTTGCGGGATAAAGACAGTTATTAAGCATTCTCTAACTCGCCGAGTCTCATTACTCGGCGTCGAAAAATGCGTGCCATTGTTGATCCTGGCTAAACAGGAGTTACAATGGCGGGTGTGTGGCCGGTATAGTCTCTGACCATTGATCAAATGTGAAGTTGAATTTTTTTTTATGTTTATTAACATCGACCACCGACTACTTTATTTAAACAATTCTACAAGACGGTCATAAATACAAAAGCATAGACATATCACTAGGATGACATTCTTTGTCTACAAACTTCTAGTACTTAATTTAGATATATAACATTTAACAATTTCAATATAGAATCAACAATCTTCAACAGAACTAAGTAAAAAGCAGTTTTATAAAGACATACAAGTTTGCATCCGACAAGTTGATATACATATTTGGTCATACGCTGAGAATGCTCCGCACTAGAGCTGAAAAAACTCATACATCGTCCGCCATCGAAAATCGAAAATAGAGTAATTAATAATTCGCCGAGTTAACCGTGCAAAAAACGCGCGGTGCCTCCGACCGCGACCGGCCGGTTCCGTACGTGTCGCTACGAAAAAACCACCGATACGGGTTGGGGGAAAAAATGAACAACGGTACACTTGTGCGCCGGCACATTGCACCTACATTGTCGGATTGCAATGGAAACATAAGGGAAATAAATATAAATAACACCCAACAGTCACACATAGCCCCGACCCCACACTAAGATACGAGTCCTGTTTTGTGGGTATCAGGAACTACAAGAGACGCACGGTCTCACAACACCCAGACCCCGGACACAAATGTCTGTCTGTCACACAAAAAAATTGTACCGGTGTGGGAATCGAACCCAATTCCTCTTGTTTCACAGCCGGCTCCTCGCACGATTCGCCAAGTAGGCTGTCAATTTAAATTATGTTAATCAAATTCTCTCTTTTTTTTTAATGCCTGAATAGGCAGACGAGCACACGGGCCTCTTGATGGTAAGTAGTCACCGCCGCCCATAGACTTCTGCAATGCAAGGGCACAGCAGAGCCGCTGCCTACCGTTTAAACCTTTCTCTTCTCTTCTTTCTCTTCTCATCTCTTTCATACATCAATCATCACGTCATGTCTCGCATCATTTAGCAACAGCGCGTCAAGTTGATAAACATGCTTAGCGTCACGTGTTGCGCTACATTTATTACCTATACTTGCAATTAAAATATATCCCAGTATTATAGCACAGTCTTAGTTCACTGCATAAATGTTTCGTAAGTACTTCGTGTTTTCACTAACAAAAACGAATGTTCATACACTATACAAGTTTAAATTTCGAACACATAATGTTGCAGCTAAAACGAAATGTGTATATTAAGAATTATTAAACAACAACCTCAGCATAATTGATATTAATCATTAACTTAAGAATATGTTTAACGGATTAAGTCGTATTTTAATATAACTTTCCACTTGATGGAGAGATAACGATATAATACCACTAAGAGAGTGGAAAAAATGGTAACAGTGTTACTACAAAAAATAAGGCCAACTATATTGAAATGAAGGAATGAGATGATGATTAAAAAGCCCAATGATCGCCACGTGGCTTAAAACAGCACGGCGCGATTAAGTGTGTCCTTTGTAATTGTTTGATTTATTATCTGATTGTAAACTGACCCTGTTGTACTTAAAGTAAGGTGGAAATCACAAAACAATCACGAAATCTATCTTTCTTTTCTTTACTTATTTCAACAATAAAATTAATATGTACAGTACTCTTTATTTAAAAGGTTTTAAATTAATATAATTATTATCATACTCCCCTTTCCCTTTCCTCTCCTACTCGTCGTCCTCCTCTCCGCGAAAGTATTTATATTATACATTACTCTTAGCCTCCGTGGCGCAGTTGGGGAGTAGCCGGCTGTGAAACGAGAGGCCGTGTGTTCGATACCCACACCGGGACAAATGTTTGTGTGACAGACAGATATTTGTGTCCAGGGTCTGGGTGTTGTTCGTAGTCCCTGATACCCACGACACAAGACTCGTATCTTAGTATGGGGTCGGGGCTATGTGTGTGACTGTTGGGTGTTAAAACTAACCATATGTTACGAAGAATACATATGAGATTCTGAATGACAGAGAATCTACCTTCAACGACATAAGGAATCGATTGATTTCTGCTTTGCCTTTTCCTATATTACCTCGTTGATATTCAGACACTGTGACAAAAGTAAAAGTAAAAGAAAAAGTAAAAGATATTTGTTATGGTTTCCAGGAGAAACCATAACAAAAATCACAGTTTCAAGTTGCAGCATCAAAAGCTGTGTCACGTTATTTTTGCTTGTCGCAATATCGCCATAACATAACGTACAATATTAATTATTTTCGCGACAAACAATATACACAAGAAAAACTCCTCCTTCCTCCTGCGAACAATCGGACCATTAATTTCAACTTTATGAAGTTGTGCATTGACAGCTTTGATTGTCATCTAAGGATGACAGGGTTGGGAGATTACAGTATTGTAAGACTGTTTTTACTGTTTCTTTACTTTTTGTATTCGTAAAATTGCTTTAATGGTAGACTTTAGAATGTGTAATATACACCTGTTTCAAAGGCTTTTGCTGGTAAGAGAGCAGATGAATCATTCTGTCATTATCGTCTACATTTATTTTAGGTACGATTAAGGTAACCTTGCGTTCCTTTTTGATAATGGAAGTGTGATAGTAATTTATTCTTAGGTATTTCTACTAGTTTATTATCAATCAATACATCGTCATCTTTACCAGGTAGTAAAACAGCCTGATTCATAACCTTTACGATAGTATTTAATTTATTACCAGATTTGTCATCTTTTGTTTCAATATTGAAACTAGATTATTATTAAAAGGATGTATTTATAGTTGCACATGTCATTGTGTTATTCTATAATCGTTAATAATGTAATTCCACGTTAAATTTAACAAGTCAATATTTCAGATCCAATCAAGGCTCCCGCTTGCTTCATAATTCATTTCACAAGTCGCGTGGACGGAGAAAGTAACGCAATGTAGGCTATGCCGACCTGTTACCGACACTGACTTTTAATTGGCATTGATAAAAACTCAAGTTACGGTTAAAGGTAAAAGGTACGCATGCGGCGTGCCGTCTGCAAGGCTCCTTGGAATTTTTGTTTGTACGTTCGAGGAAAACGTTCTTTAAGAATATTTTGGAATGAACAATGTAAGGTATATCCTGGCAAAGATGATTAGAATTCAATGCTAAGCCTGGAATTGTTTTTAACTATCAATTTAAAAAAAGGAGTTTTACGTTTGAACTTTGAAGATGTTCTCTCTATCTGCCAAACCAGTAGACCAATTCCAAGGCAGTTTATCTTGTTTGAAATCTGGTTTAATTTTACGTTCTTTCCATTTTTCGGTTCGTAAATTACCATGTATTCATGTTGATCCTTAATTTATTTAAACAATTATGTTATCATGTCTCTTTCAACGACGATTACTTCTCAAAATCTAATTATTTTATGTATTGCCAAAATAATTATTATTACGTCGATCTGTGATCAGACCATGTCATCGTCAAATAGATTGATGAAGGTTGTATGATTTTTTTCATATTTGTACACTTCAAATCTGCTGGGAGATCTGATATTTTATGTTCACTGTTTTTACAAATTGGATGCGTTACTGTTGCCCTTTGCTTTGGTGAATTAAAAGTGGTAACGTCACCTAGAACGTAATATCGAAATTTATTAACATATCTCTCCCAAAGTACTAAAATATCTTAGTATGGTTGTTCCAACAGTACTTGGCGTATCGGTGCCACGGGCCCCGCCCGCGTCATTCATGCACGCTTGTGTGTGTGCAACCTGCTCACTAAGGTCTAGGTATCATTGTTAAGTGACTAGTGCTTACGTTATAACACTAAGTCATTGCTGGAAAACAGAGCAAGTTCCTGTTATACTATATAATTTAAGTCATTATCTTTATTATTTTGTCACATTATCTGACAAACATATGTTGAAAAATATAACTTTACGATGAGTCGTAGTTCGGGGTCAGCCAATGTATACCCAGTTACGTTAAGCTGTTTAATAGACGGTAATTATATTAAAACCTATTATTAAAATAATTTTATATATGCATTCAAAAGTAAGTAAGTTAAAAAAAAACAAATCTGGTGGAAGGGGTAGTTGTCAAATAACAGAAAAGGATGCCCAGTATGAATCATGACGTCACCGTTTGGAATGGCAAGTAGTTGTGCCAGTACTATTTAACCTGTTTGAAATAATAATTCCAACCTCATTTTAAATCAGTTATGATTCTATTTTCGAAAAACGTTCCTTTTTTGCTTGATTACATATTAAATAAAATACGAAATTAAACATAGGAAACTACTATATCGACAAAAAACGCACCGTCATTCACAGTTGATTTACATTTGTATTGCAGTGTCTTTCTGGGTGATTCTGTCATGACAGAAAAAAACTTTTAAATATTTTTGATGTAAAACTAAATGATTTATCAATTTCTTCGGATTGGAAAACATATTCTCAATTTTTGAAAAGGATTCTACGGACATAATAAAGCGTAAAGCGTAATCTAATTATGTTCTTGTGTTTTACTGGATACGGAATAGATACACTTCTTATTTTTACAGTGCTGGTTATCTGTATATATAAAAGAAGAAACTGACTGACTGACTGACTGATCAACGCACAGCCAAAACGGCTGGGGTTAGAGACTTGAAATTTTGACAGTAGGTACCTTTAATGACGTAGGCATCCACTAAGGAAGGGTTTTTGGAAATACCACCCTTAAGGGGGTAAAATAGGGGATGATAGTTTGTATGAAAATCCTTCATTTTTGAAGTTAAATGCATGAAAATTGGTATTTTGTTGTGTATACTTTTTGTCTCAAACATGACCTCCACGCGGGCGGAGCCGCGAGCAACAGCTATTCAAACATATTTCCATAAAATAGTTTTGGATCGGCAACGCGCATGTGATGTTCCTGGTGTTGCAAGCGTCCATAGGCTACGGACTACAGTAACCATCAGACAGGCCATACGCATGTTTGCGACCATCATGATATAAAAATATCTAATATACAGAGTTGCCAACAATTACAATACAAATAATGTACCTTTTTATTTTCCTATTAGTCACGACCTTGCCAGATTCGTAACTGACAACCAGTAAAAAACAATCCGAAATGCATTCTATACAAAATCGATTAGATGAAGGAAGCCATAGAAAAACACATATCAATCATACACGAGGAAACACTCGCATGTCAAGTATCATGAATAATTATTGTAAAAACTGCGCGAAAATATGTTTCTTTTTTTAAATGTAATTCTGATTTACGAGTATAGTTTGACGGTCTTATTGCGTATTAGTGACGAGGCTAAAATAATGTGTAGAGAGGACAAAAATTTGGCAAAGAATGGCAAAATAGTTTTATGATGGTAGTCAGGAAGATAAATACGAGACGTCTAGTAAAATCTTTTAATTAGTCTTTTAATTATTACCAACCTCCGTGGCTCAGCGAGTAGCCGGCTGTGAAACGAGAGGCCGTGGGTTTGATTCCTGCACCGAAACAAAAGTGTGTGTAACAGGCAGATATTTGTTTCAAGTCTGGGTGTTGTGGGACCGTAGTCCCTCATAGTTGTTGATACCCACGATAAAGGTTTTACATAGTGTGGGGTCAGAACTATATGTGTGACTGTTGGGTGTATTTTGAAAAATACTATAGAGGTATATGAAGTGGCGTAAAAGCTTATAGGACACTTAAATAATTAGAAATTAAATATATATAATATAACACAGAATATATTCAAAAAATAATATTGCACCGACCATAGACATAGATCTAAATAAATATCGCAACTTCAATCTAAGTGAAACCGTTCACATTTTCAGTACTTGTAACATTACAAGGTGAATTTGCTTCGGGTATAGGTTTTGGTGGCCGTGGTCTCTCGTTGTTCTTGATACCCACTATGTTTGACCTAGAGTGGGGTCAGGACTGTGTGTTTGTTGTATTATTATTTACAAACATTGAAATACATTCTTTACAAAGAATAACAAAACTATAGATAAAGTAAACAAGCCATTGAGGCATCTCATGATATACCTTTCTATATTTTGCTATCCCACGGGAACTGTTAATTTTTCCTGGATAAAATAAGCCTATGTGCTATTCCAGGCTATAATATATCTCTGTGCGAAGTTTCAACCAGATCCATCCAGCCGTTGTAGCGTGATTTAGTAACAAACATCCATCCATTCAAACATTCGCATTTATAATATTAGTAGGATAGTAGTAAAAAATAGTATAGTAGTATTTAACTAAATGTACGTTACATATCGTCATATAGTAAATAACACAATGGACATCAGTTCCCGCAGTGCAGTCGAGCCGCATGCCGCGTAAGTGAGGTTTTTATTCAACTATGCACATAAATATGTGTGTTAAACGAGTTATAAAAGGAAAAAAATGTCTCCGATACTAGGAAACCCGCATTCGCACACACGTGGCTTTGTGTGGGTGTCCGTTTTTATATCCGACACGAGTGTATTGATGGGGGTAGATGTTAATTGTATCTGTTATATATATTGTAAATAAAATAAATAATCTGTCTATCACACAAACATTTGTCCCGGTGTGGGAATCGAACCATGGCCTCTCGTTTCATAGCCGGCTACTCGCCTACTGCGCCATGGAGGCTGTTGTAATGATGGACATGGGTCTACTAATCTGAGGGATTAAGCATTTCGTTCACTATCATGACATATTGCTTCACATATCTACCTTCGAATATCCTGAGATGTCTCAGGTATGTACGTTTTTCAGGATATTGTCATTAATCGAGTCATAGTTGACCCATGTAAATGAAAACATTGCAGTATACTTTCGTGACGACATACAACTCAGTCTCTCCCGTGACCATGAAGACTGTAAAGCCTTCGAAACGTCGGGTTAATAAGGAAAATAAACCGCGATATAATCCGTAAAATTAGTTTCAATTCAATGTATAATATTGGAGTAAACATAAGAATCCATTTTACGTTTTTTATTTTTTTTATGAAAAAAGTGGGCAAACGGGCTAGAGGCTTACCTTATGGAAATTACCTTATGTGATCACCGCCGCTCATAAACATCTGCAACACCAAAGTGCTTGCAAATGCGTTGCAAGAACTTCTTTTTATGAATTCAATAAATTGATTTTTTACTATGTGTTTTTCTAATAAAATCTAAAAACTTTCAATATTATATAATTGAAAAAAAATAGTGTTTGCAAAAACACACAAATTCGTCATAAAAATATAGTATTATGTCGTAAAGTATCATATTTTATGGACACACGCCTCTCGCCGCGCTGCCGTGACCAGTTCGACAAGACACCTCATTAATATTAACTATTATTGCTTTGACCATATTAGTCGGCGATGACGTCGCCACCACGGCTCCACTAATACTGGCAAATGTACAACGTTTTTATACTAACTTCAATTGAAGTGAAATCCATAAAAATACCTCAAAAATACATAACTGAATTAACACATATACGGCCTGATAATGGTAATAGCCAAATATCTTGAACGAAAGATCGTTAGTAATAGGCGTTGTTATGGGGAAAACGTACTTAATTATGATGACTTAAAGGTGCTTTTCGAAACACAATCTTTCTACTAAAATATTTTGTGATTGTCTAACACATCTTATTACAACTAAGCTTTTACCCATAATGTTATAGTTTTCACTTATGAAACAATTGACGTAAAACAAAAGAGGAATTATAAGAATTAGTAATAATAGAAGCTTCGCCAATGGCTTATTTATTTCTAGACTACTTATATTATTCGGCAACATTTGGCTAGTGGTATCATCATCATCTACCTGCCCTTATCCCACACTAAGTGGGGTCGGCACAATTGGTTTTAACTCTCCACACAGCCCTATCATGCGTCAAATCTGCATTCACTCCTTTCACGTGCATGTCCTCATTCACGCAATCCATCCACCTCTTTTTGGGTCTCCCACAACTCTGTCAACGGTATGTCACTCACTAAAGACCTTGTCTAACTTCTTGCTATATCTGATCAAATCTATTTCTCAGTTGTATCAAAATATTTGATCAAATACGATGAAGTCATCCAATTAACTTTCGTCAAATGGATATTGAACAAATATCCTTAAAACTTGCATATTTACCGAACCACCAACTCTACATTTGATCCACAGGATCATAACAGATCTAACATTTAAACACGCGGTAATAGGGTGTTTGACTGGTGTAACCAAATAATATAAAACTGCATTAGGAGAAAGAATAGTGGGCAAACATATTTATTAAATACATTTTTTTATTTTAAATGTATTATAAACATTTTATTTTCGTCATTAAAATTTAGAATTTTTAATCTGTATCACTCGGTGCCAAAAACGTAGCAATACCGGCCGCCATTACTCGTGACGACATCGCACATAAACATTGCATCCTATGACAAATAAAATTGTAAGGAAGAACATATTTTTCGATGTGTAAACGTGTCAATTTCGTCTTCAAGTCTTCTATAAGAATGGAAAAAGGCATTACAAAGGCTGATGGTCGAAATCTGCCACTTCTTTCTTAAAACTTTTGATTTTGGCATATGGATGAACAATTTATCGGGATTTAGTGTCGAGTTTTTACACAAAGGTATTGAACAATATTTATATGCTGGCTCATTCATTTTTGCGGAAAAACTAACAGATAAATGCAAATAATTTGTTATGTTGTTAGGTGTCACATCGGTCACGAATGTTTGTATATGTGCGATGACGTCACATAGAGATCATGTCACGTGACAACGCGTTTTAGCCCGAAATTATATATGAAAATATAAAATCACGGATTTTATAGAAATTGAGTATATTTCAATAATAAAAATATTACGGGGGCTATAAGTGAAGAGTCCTCTATCGATGTCCATCAATTTTCAAAAATTGTCAAATACCCTATTGTTTTAGTCATACATATAAATATAAGACCAGTGTGCGTAATGCTGTTTTTATGTACCTTGTATGTAATAACATTTTATATAGTTAATCAACGACGTGTGGGGGCCTCGTAACACCATTTTAATTTTTACACACTGTGCCAGAATGTAAGAAATATTTATACTCTTTCAAAAACATAAATTATTCTCATATTACAAAAATTACAGCAGTGTTCGTTGAGATTAAAAATCGCAAGTCTCAGACACTTTATGCTTGGCTGTATGATCATAAATTAATATAAAGGAGATTTTAATCAAACGCACTCGTAACATTCCAAAACCAAAAGTTTAAATTTGAAATTGGAACAAATCTCAGTGGCGGTGCCCTAGCGGGTCCATAAGTAGGAAGTCCCGATTAACCCGTAATATGCTCAAGTGACGTTTGCTTGTTGTTAAACGTCGACCATGTCACCGTGACCTCGGGCCCCGTTCTACGTCCACACACATACTAACGCGGAAGAAGTGCGGGGGTGTACGATCGGGGTTCAAGATACGTTGGTGGGTATATTGGCTCGATTGGCCCACCGGATGCTTGCTCAAGACGGTTGCCGTGTCGCCTGTAGTTGTAGGTTAGTACTATGTAACCTACTGTACTCATAGTGTACGAGCTATAATGAGAACAAATGGTAACGTCCTTATTTGAATTTTACTAATTGTCAGAGATGAGTCTAGAACGGTGTCTATGTTATTTTTATTAGCTCTATAAACTCTACGAATGTATTTTTTACCAGTGTCTAATAATATGTGTATTTTACACGTAAACCCCTTTCATTTATGTGAAATCCCTAACTTACATAAATTGTATGGAGGCATACAATACATACAACGGGTAGAGATTTGTTCCTGATAATTTTTTTAAAATGTTTTATCTCATAGCTATGAAACAAATTTAGTCTCTTATAGAAGGTTTCATTATGGATATTGTTACTTTCTGATATATTATATCACACATTCTTTAATTAATGCCATTTCCGTAGCAAAAGAACTAGAGCCAATTTAAAACTTTTAATAAGCAAAAAAGAAATCATTGACCGACATGACAAAAAATATATTGACCACATTAAAAATGTTTACTTTTTAAATAAAAAAGAACATTTCATGAGGTCGTGCAAATGTCGGCCTCAAGCTAAAAGTTCAACTCATTTTGACATTTACGTTTCGACGCAAAAATTATCGAAAGATAAACAAACAAATAAGGTTCCGAATATAATAAATTGTTTAACTATTTGATTTTTTAAAGTGGTAGAGACGTTTTGTGCAATATTTGTCTACAGAATTGATGAGCCGACTCGACGGAGTAATACCAAAGTCAGAAACAGAGTCAAAGAACTCAGAAGTCAAAGACAGAAAACCAACGGAAGTACTATCTTGCAACAGCATTACATACGTTGAGAGATTTTCGGGGCCCAAAAGCCATTCCCAATCCGTGTTTAGATTTCACGTGATTAGATTAGAGCAACTCAATGTATGTTAATTAAGTTGCAACAACATTTCTAATTGTTCCAATAACTCTACATAGTAATAAGAATATAAAGCGCAGGTGCGGCCGGGAATGGAATACTGCTCGCACCTCTGGGACGGTTCCGCAAGGTACCTTCTCGATGCCTTGGATGGGTTGCAGCGGCGGGCCATCCGCATTGTGAATGATGCAGACATGAGTAACAGCCTGGAGCCGCTACAGCTGCGTAGGGATATTTCCTCGCTTAGCGTGTTCTACCGTCTGTATCATGGCGAATGCTCTGAAGAATTGTTTGATCTTATCCCATCCTCTCCCTTCCATACCAGAACCACGCGTACTGGCTTGCGGAGCCACAGCTTCGTGGTGTCTACTACCCCGGCCCGAACCAAGAGGTTCGCAAACTCGTATTTTTGCCGCACCATCAAGCTGTGGAACAGTTTGCCAGCTACCGTGTTCCCTCCTTCCTATGATCCTGGGTCCTTTAGGCGTAATGTGAAGAAGCTAAACAGCAGGCCGGCATGATTGTGTTGAGTAGCGGGGGATAGACTGTCTCTCGCTACTTGATACTCTATCTGGACGGCACTGCGCTTACCATCAGGTGCAGTGTGGTCACTTTGCCACGCAAGAATAAAAAAAAAAAAAAAAAAAGAATATCAATAAATACACCCAACAGTCCTTTTTTTTGTTGTCGCGGGGAAAGCGTTTTATTACTACCGCCCGCTCCGGGGGGAAGCGGAATAAGAATAAAACGGTTATGCTGGACTAGCCGGTCTTATGACCCAGCATCCCCCTCGCCCGGATGATGGCTATCCGGGCAGCCGCTGGGCCGAGTCCCTACCCCCTATGTACACCCACCCGACACTACCAGCTAAAACCCCGCGGTGGCCTTCTTCGGCGCTTACGGAGCGATCCCGGGGTATTCTAAGGAGTGCTAGAATTGCTGCCGGAACCGCCCCTGCGGCACCCAACAATCCTGACCCCACTCTATGTGAATCGTGGCTTTAATAACTACGAGTAACTACGAATCCATCACCAAAAACAATCATCCATCAAGCTGTGGAACATTTTGCCAGCTACCGTGTTCCCTCCTTCCTATGATCCTGGGACCTTTAGGCGTAGAGTGAAGCAGCTATGCAGGCTGGCATGATTGTGTTGAGAAGCGAGGGATAGATTGTTTCTCGCTACTTGATACTTTAGCTGGACGGCACTGCACTTACCATCAGGTGCAGGTCACTTTGCTGTACTAGGTGCCAGTGTGCCATACATTTGTCTCGATGCGGCATTTGAACGCGTTTCTCAACCAACTACTCTCCCGCTGCGCCATGGAGCCTATGTGAATCACATTTTTCTTTATGAATCAGTTGTTTATGTGATAGTTCTTACTTCTAGAGGGAAAAAACATTTAATACTAGAAGGTGTCATCGAGACACCAGATTTAAAAAAAAAACATACTGCATAATAAATGTAGCTGGTGGTAGGATATTCATATCCGCCCGGATAGCGACCACCGTACACATGGCGAAAAACCCGCCATAGTGGCACACGCAAGTGTGTCGCGTTCCGGGATCAGCCAGTGTACATCCGGTTTTTGTCGGGGGTCTGGAGTTGGGGTATAATGGCCATTTTGCGGCCTTCTTAGTACTCTGACACTTGACCCTCGACCGCTTCTTCACCTTCTTGCCCATGGCGTAGTGTGAAGAAGCAGGCCGGCATGAGTGTGTTGAGTAGCGGGGATAGATCATCTCTCGCTACTCAGCACTCTATTTGGACCGCACTGCGCTTACCATCAGGTACAGTGCGGTCACTTTGCTGTGCCAGGATAAAAAAAAAAAAAAAAAAATGTCTATTTTATATCTATTTCGAATTTCAGTGTCGAGACCAAAAGCCCTTGTAATTCTTGAAGTCTGGATTATTTGTGTGAGTTGTTATTATTTTGTAGGTATAGTAATTGCTCAAATGGATCCAAACTCTTTAATATTAAAAACTTAGTACATCAATATTGTGCAATACGGCTCCAGCACGGCTTCAATTACACCAGTTGATTTGTTATGGTGTTATAAATCATCTATGAGCACCTGTGTTATTGTGCCCCTTCAGTTAGTAATATATGGATGTGGTATTCTAACGGATTGGACAAGTATTCACTCATTTAGTTTGAGGTTATCAAAAGTTCTGATAACACCATCGTAATATATTTTTTGTCATTGTTTTAGGTGTCTGTAAATAGCTACGACACCCTAGTTGGTTGCGGTACGGACTGTCAAGACGAAAGTCGTATGTTCGAAACCCAAGTGACATACACCTCTGACTATTCTGAAAAGTTACGTGTGTCAGTGTTAATATTGCATGCTTTAATGGTGAAGGAAAACATCGTGAGGAAACATGCTTACCTGAGAATTCTCATGCGAATTTCAAAGGTGTGTGTTCTACCAACTCGCGCTAGGCCAGCGTGGTGGACTATGGCCTAACCCCTCTCATTAGTAGAGGAGGCCCGTGCTTAGCAGTGGGACAGTGCTTAATACAGGGCTAGTATTATTATGTCAGTAAAACTGACACACAGTTACACTTATCGTGTAGCATGTATTAGAAAGCAACTTAGTGTTTGTCGTGTTCTCTGTTATGGGAAATGAACGTCTTTGTTCTCAACCTATATTGACATTCTGCAATCCAGCCATTCAATAAATCAAACCTCAAGTTGAGAGATACTGAGATGCTTTTAAGACTAGTAAAAGTAGCATTAAGTCGTATATGATTAGTTTATATGTGTTACGTACACAGTAGAGCGTCATAGTCTTAAGGTAGACTAAGCTCTTTAAATAAAGATTTAAAATAATCACATGTAAACTAACAAATTGGTTTAATTTTCGATATTTCTAGACTAAATTCTATTATAAAAAAAAGTTTTTTAGTTCATATAAAGTACACCGACTACAATAAAAAACAAATTATGCGTCCCTATAAAATTTGAGGGTTGCCCTCGATTTTTCTGAGATCCCATCATCAGATCTTGACTAGGTGCCAATGGGACCACCTGGGAAGTATACCCTTTTCAACAATAAAATAATTTTTCGAATCTGTCCAGGCGTCTTCGAGTAACCGGGGAACATACATAAAAAAAAAGATTCCGACGAATTGAGAACCTTCTCCTTTTTTTGAAGTCGGTTAAAAAAATTTCAAGTTAGTCCTTTCACCACCAACCTACGTAAACACTAAACCCACAATAGTTCGATCAAAATGCCTACCAAATCTAATCTATCATTTTTCCAACATCGTAGTTCACCGTCAAACGGTCCAAGGTTACAAATGATCGCGCGCACTGTTAATTAACTGCTAATGACGTAACTAACAAAAAAGACATCAACGTTTCTATCAATCATTGTGTATTTGAAAAACTTTTTACGGGACCTTTGTGAGGGGACACGGGAACGGAGTAACGGGTTCCGCGGCTTGGTTTTAACAAACGTTAAGCAATTGTTAAACTATCGTTTTCTTAGTTTTAACCTTTTGTACCTTTTTCCTTAAATAATGAAAAAAATGTTTTTAAACATAATTTGATATAATCTGATCTTCATAATATATTAAAGTAGAATTGTTTTGTGTTCTTACGCTTCTACAAGACATCATGTAGGAAGAAAGTAGAAAGAACTTTACTTTGCGAAAACTTGAGACTAGCAGAAAATAAAACGGAGAAAAAACACACAGAGAACAATAATATTTGCTATATAGAACCGAGTGCCTTCGCAGAGTTCTAGGATACTTCGGTCACATTGCAAGGAAAGACGGTGGCAACCTCGAAAATCTCATTGTGACCGGCAAAGTAGATGGAAGAAGGCCTCGTGGACGTAACCCAATACGTTGGTCTGACCAAATCCGCACCGCTCTTGACTTCACAGTTTATAACGCCCTCCACGCCGCCAGAGACAGAAAGTATGGAAGAAGTACACACATGAGATGGTGATGCAGAAGGGAGGTCACGACCCTCATTATTGAGGAACACGACGCAAGGAGGAGAACCTAGCATACCAGCCACTTCTCCACGACGGAACGTGTCTAGTTTGAGATGTAGAGTTACTTATAGGTATAGCACCTTGCGATCATACGTATTAAAAATCAAAAGTAATAAAAAAATGTATACACAATTTTTACATACTTATATGTAATGGATTATTAACAAAGATAGAGTATGTCTTTCTTAAAGTGAACTTGTGATATAGTGGTAAGAGACAGTATTTGTGTAAAATACTCATACGTAACATAAATACCAACATAAATTAATAACTAGACTATACTAGAAACGAGTACTACATTTCAGATGACTGGAACATGATTTCTTTACTTTGCCTGCAGACATTCCAGGGAAGTACAGATTGTACAGGGAAAGAGGAAATAAATATTCAATCTTACTGTGTGATATTAGAGTAGGAACCTCTATAAGTAGCACCTATAATTTAGGAGATTTTAAACCATCCTCTTTAATAGACAGTTTTTATATTCTCCCACGGAACTCCAACTGCGTGCCCATTCATAATTCGAAATTTGAATATCGCAGGGTCAGGGCTTTTGTTGTTTTTAACAAGTTTTTTTTTATTTCGACAGGCGAAAGTGTCTCGCCACCGCGCTCTTTAATTGCCACATGTAAAAAGGTCTCCGTACGTTGACGGTCTGATTTCCGAGAAATTTGTTGATTTTATGTTTTCCTGGGTCTATGTCGGTAATAAATTAAGATATTTAATCTCAGTCGTGCATTTCCTACATAGTCGGAACACTTACCTGTTGAAAATATTATAAAATTATAGAGATATGTTAAGTGCCAAATTGTCAAACTACATCTAATGTACTACAGCTGTTAATACTAACAGAAACACGAAGTTTGTTAAAAAAAATGTGTTTTTTTGGGGGCCCAAATTAGTTATTTAGAAAAAAGTTATCTGTGTGTTACCAATTAACCTACAAGTAATAACCATTCATATAGCTTTAAACAATCATTAAAATACAGACAAACCCATTGCCTCGAACTAGTTAACGATCTTATATAAAACTTATATTAAAATTAAAGTAACAACAAAATCAAAATACGTCGGCGTCTTTGTGTCGAAATCGCGTTACGTACTATATTACATTTGCTGGTCGAAATAACTTTTTACTTTAAATACAACCTTATCGTTATCACAATAAAGCCTACAGAATATATTTCTAGAGATTTGATGATGATGGTCATTCTTCCAGTCCGTCTGGTTTTTTAGGAACCGGAAACGTCAGAATGTTAGTGTTTGAACGTTCGCGTGATGCGCCAGAGACTACGAAACTGTTATTCTTTTTTATTCGCGTATCCTCTATGGTTTTTATTTTTGTATTTTCCTTATTCTTCACTGATTTGTGTTGTAGATGTTATCAGAATTATTTTATCCGACGCTATTTTTAGATATTTTTTAATTGACACGTATTAAGTGTAAATGCTATGACATGATATATTATGAAAAGGAAGTTATTCTTTTTGAGAGCCCGTTGCTAGCTAAAGCCCAAAAACTCATAAGTATATTATAAAATACTTAGTTAAGTAACAAACTTATTAATTGACTAATAGGGTATATTTTTGTTGAAGGATTTAGACTTAGTTTATTGCTGTAGAACGCATACAAGACTGTATGTATATCAAATTATATTGGAAGATGCCATGGTCAAGACATGAAGAATACATCAATTAGATAGTAGTCCTTTCATTGATCTTAGTAGTTGTTAACATTATTTTGTGCTCACTAATTTTGTTAAGCATACAACATGTAACATGATTAATGCACAGTCTGAAAGTAGTTTGTTCAGAATAAGCGACTGAAGCGATATCAACAATTATTTAATAGGCGATTGTTTTCCAAAAATAATTAACATCCACGTAAATAATAGTCACTTTAATTTAACGTTCAAGACACACGAAACTGAAACATAACGCGATGCGATAAAGTCTTTTCTAAATGCAATAATAAACGAACACTTTAAAAAACATTTGCTGGTGGTACACAGGGTGAAAAACCCGCCATAGTGGCACACGCAAGTGTGTCGCATTCCGGGATCAGCCAGTGTACATCCGGTTTTTCTCGGGGGTCTAGACTTGGGGTACAATGTTTGGCCATTTTGCGGCCTTCTGAGTACTCTGACAATAGACCCTCGCCCGCTTCTTCACCTTCTTGCCCGTGGCGTAGTGTGAAGGAGCAAGCCGGCATGATTGTGTTGAGTAGCGGGGGATGGATCGTCTCTCTCTACTCGATACTCTAATTGGACCGCACTGTGCTTACCATCAGGTGCAGTGCGGTCACTATGCTGTGCTATTATAAAAAAAATACAAATAATTAAAATTACGAACTTTATGTCGAAAATTAGTACAACGTATTTCATAAAAAACAATATTTATGTTCATCGCAGTCTAATTTCAATACATGAATTATGATTGTAATAATATTTTTAAATTGGGATGTCTGAGGATGTGCGTTATTCCCGTTACACGTAGTATAGAGAATCAACTTTCATGCTAATAAAAAACACTTTCTATAAAAATATGAAACATTTTTCATTACCATAAGTTCATTTTTTCATGCAGAAACGAAATAACAGTACCATAGACAATCTCACGATAGTGAAGTCATAACGCTTGTTCACCGAGCGTGGTTACCGAACGATGACGTCACGGTCCCGTGCCCTCGTACGAACGCCCACTATAAGTTTACCCCCCATCTCCGTCTACTCCTACAATTTTGTATACGCTGTATGCACTCTGAAAGGTCAACATAAAATGGACATAGGTCAACGATTTCGAGCTCTCTTCAAATTTGAATGTTTTTTAAATTGCTTTTTTATTGGACTAGAATTTATGATAGCCAGTGCTTTTCGAACGTACGTTTGAAAAAAGTTTATAGCAAAAGTATGAATAATGTGCCCGCCATTTTGATCGGATTCGATCAGTCAGTCACACACATGGTTCTGACTCCACACTACGTAAAACCTATATAGTAGGAATCATGAAATATGAGGGACTGCGGTCCAGACCCAGACCCGAAACATATCTGTCTGTAACACAAACATTTGTCTCGGTGCGGGAATTGAACCCACGGCTTTTTGTTTCACAGCCGGCTACTCGCCCGCTGCGCCACGGAGGCTGTCGATGTTGAGATCGAAAGCACCAGACCAGTTTGGCAGTTTTGGACCAGTATTACAAACCCTTTATAAGTGACTCATACTCGTGAGTCGCGTTTCGAGAGCAGTGTATCCAGTTACTTTGTAGGCGGACATTATGATTGCGATTGATGAGTATACCTCCTTTATCGTAATTGTTTTGAAGTAAATTTACAACTAGATTCAGCTGTAGTATATTGGTTATTCAAAATAAAAATACCAAATAGGTTTCACCCGTGTCTAAAGACACAGGTTGTAAATCACTTTCCCTCGATTTTTCTGAGATCCCATCATCAGATCCTGACTTGGTGTCAATGGGACCACCTGGGAAGTATACCCTTTTAAACAAAAAAAGAATTTCTCGAATCGGTCCAGGCGTCTTCGAGTGATCGGGTAACATACATAAAAAAAAAGATTCCGACGAATTGCTAACCTCCTCCTTTTTTTGAAGTCGGTTAATAAGAAAAACAACACTTGCATTTTCTCTAGGATTGGAATTTTATGAGGATAGTCATGCCTCCTAGGGAAAGTTCGTGAACTATCACTCACCTCTTCTAGTAGAATACAGGCTTATGTCAAATTGATCAACTTCGCACAGACACAAGGCCGTTAGACGGTTATCATAACATAATATTTTAGAATTATTTTCCATTTTTATTAATAGTTTGGTTTTAATTAAACGAAGGTTGGGTGGCAATATTAAATAATACATTATGAATAATTACATAAATATCATATTAATGTGGTCGCCCACATTACGTTCGCGCAGTATCTTAATTTTATTCTTCGATGATAAACTTTGTATCGTAAAATACTCAGAACATTATATATTTTTTGCTTGCCCGTATTAGTTAGATTTTTTTTATTTCCTTGATAGGCAGACGAGCAGACGGGTCACCTGATGGTAAGTAGTCACCGCCACCCATAGACTTCTGCAATGCCAGGGCGCAGCAAAGCCGCTGCCTACCGTTAGATAATCGGCTAGGGTTCAAACTCGTTGAATGTTAGGAGGACTTCTCTGCGATTGTTGCAACGACATTATCAATGAGACATTCTTCATTAGTACGCATCAGTGTCCTCTTGCGGTACTTCCAGATTGATACCGACTTAGGAACTTTCTAGAAGAAATCCTGTTCTTTGCCTTTCATAAAAAAGTTACTGTCATAAAGCTTTCATAATTGAGTTATAATTTCTACGGGATCTTAAAATGTATTTTTTTTGTTTCAGGTATGTAAACAGAGTCAGGTGACGTCATAGTTCACGAGATTTGCAGTTTTCTATTTAGTGGTGAGCCTTAGTACATAGATTAAGTAAAGTAAGTAAGTTAAGTTAAGTTTATAGCCTATTGACAGCAGCGATAGCCTAGTTGGTTGCGGTACGGACTGCCAAGACGAAAGTCGTAGGTTATAAACCGAAGTGGCATACACCTCTGACTTTTCTAAAGTTATGTGTGTATTAAAATGTTAATTATCGCTTGCTTTAACGGTGAAGGAAAACATCGTGAGGAAACCTGCATATCTGAGAGTTTTTCGAAGATATGCAATATATAAGTCTGCCAACCCGCATTAGGCCAGCGTGGTAGATTAAGGCCTAACCCCTCTCATTAGTAGAGGAGGCCCGTGCCCAGCAGTGGGACAATGTTTAATACAGGGCTAGATTTATTGTTAAAAATATTTCCAAGAAATTGTCTTTTGCTAAAATATATTATAATTATTATTTTAAAATTTTCATATAATATAAATAATATTATAAAGTATATAATACAATTTTTTAAAATAATTATTATATTTTGAAAATGGCAACACTGGATGTATAAATAACCAGTACTGTCACAAAAGCCATAAACAAAACCGAAAACCCATACAGCCTTGAATAAAAACTCCTCTATATTTATGTAGAAATATAAAATTTAAATGATTATTTCGCCATATTTTCCCACTATTACGGCGGTGTAGTTAATAGACAAAATGGCGGCGTCACGGACGACACACGCGATAATAGATGTTTTATCTTAAGTGTGGCATCGGCCTTAGCCGCATCCGCAGCGAACTTGGCCTTATGTAAGAATTTTTTTATGATTGTTTTAACATTAAATCTTAAGTATGAACGCGGCTTTATACAGGATGTAGAATAGTAAAAATTTCATCATGGTAATGTTTTAAATTGTGCACTAGTTATGAGTGTATTTTTAAACGACTTCAAAAAAGGAGGAGGTTAACAATTCGTCGGAATCCTTTTTTTTATGTATGTTACCCGATTACTCGAGGACGCCTGGACCGATTCGAGAAATTCTTTTTTTGTTTAAAAGGGTATACTTCCCAGGTGGTCCCATTGGCACCAAGTCAGGATCTGATGATGGGATCTCAGAAAAATCAAAGGAAACCCTCAAATTTTATAGTAACGCATAATTTGTTTTTTATTGAAGTCGGTGTACTTTTTATGAATTATAAAACTTTTAATTGTATAGTTGGCTTTATATATACTATAATGACTTGATTGACCAAAGAATAATATCAAGCATAAAAATATAAAATAGCTTCAAACTAGTCTTAAAATATCAAACTAATCCAAAATAAGCGTACATATATGGCGAAAATTTTAATCGTCATTAATTGCGAACCAAAAAGCCGTAGTTGTAAAAGGCAAGTTCATTTTTCAAATATATTTTTCCCTGTAATTTGCCGTTTTTTTAAGTGAAACGTCATCCCAATGACCGGTGGCTCACACCTGGGGTCGCTAATAACTGCACCAATTAACATGAGCTCCGCGATATAGGAATGTGTTAGACAGACCATTTTAATATAGCATTGCAACGTTTAAGGGATTTAATTATTTAATATACTATTTCGTGTAGGAATTTGTTAATACTACGAGTAAATATTCCGTTTTACGTGTAAAAATATTCGCAAGTCACACACACACACATACACTCACGCCTGCAATCCCCGAAGGGGTAGGCAGAGGTGCAACGAGTACACCCACTTTTCGCCGAATTTCAGTCCCATAATGTGATAGGGGGCGAGCCTATCGCCATACCGGGCACAAATTCCAGACTCCCGGCTAATACTGAGGAATTTCAAGATAGGTTAACCCAATATCACTTTACCCGACCCGGGGATCGAACCCGAGACCTCAGCACAGCAGTCGTAACGCATGCGCAATTCCAACTGCGCCACTGAGGCAGTCGCAAGTCACTGCATGTATTTTTTGTTTCAATTTTACCCATTAATTGAATTATTGGCTGGTGGTAGGATATTCATATCCGCCCGGATAGCGACCACCGTACACAGGGTGTAAAACCACCATAGTAGCACACGCAAGTGTGTCGCGTTCCGGGGTCAGCCAGTGTACATCCGGATTTTTGTCGGGGGTCTAGAGTTGGGGTACAAAATTTTGCGGCCTTCTGAATAGGTACTCTGACCCTTGACCGCTACTTCACCTTCTTGCCCATGGCGTAGTGTGAAGAAGCAGGCTGGCATGATTGTGTTGAGAGTGAGGGGTATATTGTCTCTCGCTACTCAATACTCTAACTGAACGGCACTGCGCTTACCATCAGGTACAGTGTGGTCACATTGCCGTGCCAGGATAAAAAAATTACTAATTCTTTACTTATAGTTTTCAGACGTGACAGGTTTGAAAAATAATAACTATAACTGGCCATTACGATAATTCAAAAAGAGAACATGAACTCAAACTGGGCTGAACATAAAATTGGTTTAAAAATGTTAATGTTGACGCGATATTTATTTCATTTACTTGATATCAATTGAAAGTTTCAAACATTTTTCTTGCATACAACTGATCATAAATTAGTCGTGACAGTGGAAAGGTGACGTGTGTTGCAGCATTTCATGGAAATGCCGCAGCTGAATGCAATCGCGCTATTTTACATTTTGTTATATATAGTTGTGCAAATGGACTATCCTTTACGCTTGAATATAATTTCATATCAAAATTCATGTCATATTTCTAGAGAGGTGTAAAAACATGAATTGTAGATTATTAACAGAATATAAAGATGGTGTTGTATCGCAATCTTTACATCTGCTCCTTTTTTTACACCAGCCCTGTATTTAACACTGTCCCACTGAAGGGCACAGGCAGTTTAAATTAAATATAATTTCGCTAATCAATGCTTATGACAGTTCCTTTTACTGATGATTTAATTGCAAAATTCCAATATTTTCGGTGTTTAAATCTAGTTGGTTTTTATAGTCTATTTCATTAATAAATAAGAAAACGGAGGTTAATTGAGAGGAGGTCTTGCATATGTCTTATCTAAACTAAAGCCCAGATGAAGCAATCTGTTGCGAAAATGAAATTTTTTGAATGAATAACGATTGAAATAAAAAAGTTTCATAGACATGAAGTAAATTGCTGGTGATGGAGAATTCATATCCGGCCGGATAGTAACCACCGTACACAAGGTGTAGAACCCGACATAGTGGCACTTGAGTTCCGAGATCAGCCAGTGTTTCCGGTTTTTGTCCGGGGTCAAGAGTTGGGGTACGATGTTTGGCCGTGTTGCGGCCTCCTCAGTACTCTGACACTAGACCTTCGACCGCTTCTTCACCTAGTTGCCCATGGCGTAGTGTAAAGAAGCACAGCAGGCCGGCATGATTGTGTTGAGTAGCGAGGGATCGATTGTCTCTCGCTACTGGATACTCTAATTGGACGGCGCGCCGCTGTGCTTACCATCAGGTGCAAAAAAAGCTCTAAGTATCAGGTGCTTTTCCCCGCAAATAAAGCTACTTGTTTTACAGCTACACACTAAATAACACGAAATAAGGACGGCATTGAATCCACCAGCTGGCTGTTGTGGAATGAGAGTAGGGGAATGGAAATTGTGTAGTTCCTGAGCACACTCGAAAATTCTGCAATTAATGTAATTGCACTTACGATTTACTCTTGTTTTTTGAAATAAACTAGAATTAATTGCCAACGGATTTATTCAGAAAAGATAAGTTTGATAAAAACTATTAGATATCTTTTCAGTGCCTAATATTTAAAAAAACGTTCTTTGTCCTGGCACAGCATAGCAGTGCAATCCAAATAGTAATGGCTGACTCCGAGTTATTGCTCCTTTTTTTACCTTATTCTTGATATGAAATTTTAAGTAATTTCTACATTATTTTTGAGCACAATAGATACATTTTGAATTAAATATCCTCCTTTAACAACAAACCAACACCATAATTTTTTTGTATAAAATAACATTCCCAACTGTACGTGTCTAAAATGTTGTATGCTGTGACATTGAGTATTTATTTTTACAAGGCCCGCCTGTCGATGGCCGCACATATGTCGCCCGGACTCGAACCCCGAGCGCTTTATTTATGCGATTTTAATGAGCGCCACACCGCGACGGCTTACGGTAGCTATCGGTCGCAGTTTTACGACCTACAAGGAAGTGCGTTTACTTGTAACTTTAATTTTTTCACAGCTTAATGTTTTTTTTATATTATGCATTACGTATTTTTTTTATCGTTAGTCGAGATTTGAAAGTCCAAAATTCATTATTTATTTTTATAAAATGTAAAATAAAAGAAAATTAAAGTCGTTATTGTAATCTTTACGATGCAACTACGCAGACTACAAGCCATTACAGCAAATAAAACGAACATAACGATTTGCAAAAAGATATAACACAATAAAATATTAAAATAACGCTTTAATAATTTATAACGTTACATCAGCGCGTTATTATAGACATTACAATAACTAGTATACAGAAAATAATATGAATACAATGAAATGAACGCCTGTTCACTAGCCCTATTTACTTGATATATTTATATTGCTTGCAAGAGATATGTGAGTAACATTAAATATAATTTTATAGTGTAATAGTCTATAGAATTGCCATTGTCTAAATATAAAAAAATTGCAATTTTAAGCCTTTTTCTATACCTTAGTTGCATTTTAAATAAGGTAGTTTCCTGTGTTTAATTTTGTACATTATTCGATATGCAAACGAATATAACACGCAAGAAAAACATTTAGAAATACTCAGTATCAGCCCGGAGTCTGGAATTGTGCTCGGTATGGCGATAGGCTCGCCCTCTATCACATTATAGGACCGGCATAAATTCCACGAAAAGTGGGTGTACTGGTTATACCGCTGCCCAACCTTTCGAGGATTACAGGCGTGAGTGTATATGTTTTATGTAATACACCGCTGGAATAACAAAGTTTGCTTATCGGATTGCTTTTTGCAGTCTTAAAATAAAACGACTTATATTTTCCGCCCCCTGCTGTTTAACAGCCTAATTAATTAAAATTCAATAAAAACAAATACGAATTGACTTTAAATTCGAATCTTTACTGTACGCGTGTGTATGTGCTGCAGATGTGGCATTTTACAAAGTCTTGACACTGGGTTGTTTGGACACAAAAACCTCGTGTATATTTATTGTGTTTTAACCTTTAAAAATATGTCAGGTTTTTATAAGGGTATATGGGTATCTTCGAGTCAAGAGTGAATAGGTATCTTCTAGGCAAGCATGCTCCACTGTACACCACATCATCACTTACCATCAGGCGAGATAGTGGTCAAACGCAAGCCTATTTCAGTGAAAAAAAAGGAAAGCGGAACACAACCCCCTCAGAGCCTTAGAGTTTCTAAGTACTTACTTATCTAAACTTAAGTAAAAAAATTTAAGGCAAATTTAAATGGTATAATTCTTGTCATGAGAGAAAATTTAATTGCTACTTGGGCTACAATTGATAAATTTGCATATAATTTATATCATCTGTAGGTTTAGAATTTTTTAGAAGCTATTTTACGTGTTTATCTTTAGAACCCTAAAACCACCTATGATAAGAATAATATTGGTAACATAATTACAGTTTCTGACAAAAGAAAAAAAGACACAATCAGTAAACACGGATGTTTAGCGTAGGGTTATTATTTTAAAATAACAGTTTTGTCAGTACAAAATATATTCACGGGCTGGTGATCAAGCGCAGCGTTTGTGTATGTGTGTGCACATATGTGTGTGTGTGCACGTATGTGTGCGTCGGTATATAGGATGATGTGCCGTTGATGATTGATTAATTACGATATGTGTACTTTCTAAAATTTTTGTACGCTTTATATAGATGGTGTTGTTTTGAGGTCTTATTTATGCACATAATTAACAACTTTTGTTTATATATTTATTTATGGAATCGATTTATTTGATGAGACAAATAATGATAGTATTTTACATTTACGCTTATAATATTACATAGGTACAATACATATGTACATATGCTATGGACTAAAATAGAAATTCCTATTCTATTTAAACCAGTTACGTCACAAAGCAAGATATGTAATATCCTACTAATATTATAAATGCGAATGTTTGGATGCATGGATGTTTGTTACTCAATCACACTACAACGGCTGAACAGATCTGGTTGACATTTGGCACAGAGATAGATTACCTATAGCACTTCTGGGATAGCATATAGCACTTTTTATCCCGGAAAAATGTACAGATCTCGTGGGATAGTTTAGTTTTTCACAGAGCAAGGGAATCGAAGCCATTTAATATTATGTAGTTTATTTTGTTGCCTTAAGCTAAAAAAGTTGTTCCGTGACAATAATTTACCCTGTCACGAAGAAAGTGCCCAGTAACGAAGTGACTTTCTCTTGTAGTCTCGTAGGAATTGCTGTCATGTTTACTCTAAGACATTGTATTTCTGAAGTAATTCGTTCAAAGATTTATAACTTAATTGATAGTAATTTCAAGAGACTATCTCTCTTTATGTTTTATACTGTAACGCATCAGTTATATTTGGTCAATCTGACAAGTCTTATAAAACCATTATACTTATTTTTTTTATTCGTTATTTTTTATATAGATTGTAGACATAATATGTATATGATTTTTGATTCAAATATAACATCTTTAACACATGATTCGTGTATCACCTTATTAGATACTTTACATATTATGGCATGTGTAATTTAATACGATTCTTCCTTATGATATAACAACTCTTTAATTCCTATGTAGTGTAAGAGTTTATGTGAAACTATAAATCCATAATAGTTAAAAAACATAACTTTTTTGAACAACCTGTATGTGCCGGCATGTTTATGCACATCAATTATAAAGGCAGCGTGCGGAACAGTCCGTCCGTCCGTCCGCGGAGGGCGAGCCAACATTCGGAGGTCATGCAGCTCGCACTACACTTTTATAAACACCGCTTTACACTCAGTCTGCACTTTATAGTTTTGCTAGCATATAAAATATCAGCCCAGTATTACGCCTTTATGATTGCCTCGGTGGCGTAGTTGTAATTGCATGCGACTGCTGTGCAGAGGTCTCGGTTTTGATCCCCGGGTCGGGTAAAGTGCTTTTAGGTTTTTCTATCTATAACACACACACGCAGTCGTAACGCATGCGCAATTACAACTGCGCCACCGAGGCAGTCTATTCTATCTATAAGTTCTCAGTATTAGCTCGTAGTCTGGAATCTTTGCCCGGTATGGCGATAGGCTCGCCGGTATCACATTATAGGACCGAAATTCGACGAAAAGTGGGTGTACTGGTTACATATCTGCCTACCTCCTCGGGGATTACAGGGGTGAGTGTATCAGCCCTGTATTGTACTGCCCCACTGCTGGGCACAGGCATTCCTAATGATTGATTAGGAACCAACCAACCTTATGGTTGGTCAAAGACCACTACTATGTTGCCTTCTTCTTATGATCCTGGGTCTTTAAGCGTTGTGTGAAGAAGCTTCTCAGCTGTCATGATTGTGTAGAAGCGAGGCAAAATTGTCTCTTGCTACTTAATACACCTTCAGCTAAAGTGCGTTGACTTCACTTATCTCAAAATTCTTTTAAAAGTACATGTTATCAGTTTTCATAAAAGCCTGTAGTAAAATAACATCAACGGTTGACGGGCTATTTGATTTAAGTGAATTTTTGCGATATTGAGTTACATACATATTTGGAATTACCAAATTTTCCTGCATCTTTTGCCTAGTTAAAAATATTTGTGCAAATTTTTGGCCCACAAATCAACTGGTAAAAGAGGCGTTATTTTTTTCAGAGAGATAATGTTCCGATTTTCAGGCATTTATCGTGAAAGTATTTCATAAAGATGCAGTACGTTCTTACACAAGTAATATATTAATTCTACTAAAATCAACGCAATAGTTTTTATAGTGATTTTTTCCGAAAACAAAATACTCTAAACCTCTTTCTTTCCTGTAACTTTTCAAAAAGTCGCTTAAATCAAATAGACCGCCAACCTTCGAATTATGTTAATGGACAAATAGCTACCAGGCTTTGTAGATTAATGCGATGAGCAAGCGCTAGGGGCGCTCTGTTCACCACCGCTGCCGTGGTGTATTAATTTTATGTTATTGGAAATTTCATATTCATTTATAAGCGGTTATAAATTTTCAATTGTAAATGAACAAGAAAGTCACCTGAGTGATCGCTAAGGCGTATGAATGCCAGGGATTCATGTGTATTATCTACCTTCGAAGAAAGAAAATTGATATTGAGTTAGCCTTAAATATACTGAATGTATGTATGAATATTATTAAATAAATAATACCCAACAGTCACACACATAGCCCCAACCCCACTCTAAGATAAGAGTCTTGTGTTGTGAGTATCAGGGACTACGAGAGACTTTCGGTCTCACAACACCCAGACCCCGGACACAAATATGTGTCTGTCACACAAACATTTGTCCCGGTGTGGGAATCGAAACGGCCTCTCGTTTAACAGACGGCTACTCGCCAACTGCGCCACGGAGGCTGTCGATTTATTAGTAAATACCGGCACTAGTAGTAATATTTAGCGAAATAAATTAGCTTATGGCCTTATCCCTCCATTTGGAGGACGCCTGTGCCCAGCAGTGGGATAGTGTTTACTACTCAAATATTATTTATTTGTAGAATTACACTCTACTGTCTCTCACTCAGTTATATATTAAATAATGTTTTCAATCAAAGTTAAATGTTATCAATAAAATAAAATAAATAAGTTACCTGTATATATAGGGACATACGTGGAACAATAGGTGAGTAACCGTCTGTGAAACGAGAGGTCACAGGTTCGATACCCGTACTCATACAAATGTTTATGTGATCCACAACTAAGTGGTTGGGTTCTGGGTTTTGTCCTGGGAAATGTGTTTTTTTAGGGGGTCTAGAGTTGGGGCACGGTGTTTGGCGGTTTGCGGCCCTCTGAGTACTCTGACACTAGACCCTCGACCGCTTCTTCCCCTGCTTGCCACATGGCGTAGAGTGAAGAAGCTACACAGCAGGATAAACAATAAAAAAACAAAAGACTCTCGTAGCTCCTGATACCCAGGACACTAGACTCATATCTTAGTGTGGGGTTAGGACTATGTGTGTGACTGTTGGATGTTATTTATTGTTACCACATCACGTAAATTGTTGCCTTCCCGTCTCTATACAAGTGCATGAAGTTATCTACACTATAAAAATTATAAAAAACGACAACATTATATAATTTCGCATTACAAGAGCACACAGCATTAAATTTAATGGAATATTAATTTAATTTATTCATAGTTTTACTACCATATAAAACCACCAGTTACTTAAAGTCGGGCATTAAAAAGGACTCCGGTATCTACGTCGATCGTACATGAATGCATCTGTCTGTATACACTAAACCAAGGTTTTTAACCTCTAAGGAAAGTGACTGCCGCCTTTGATCATTTTTAGCCGACTGCGTCAAATGGAAGCTTATGTTTTCAGTAAAATAATGATATTTGATGACACATAAAATCTAGGTGTGTGTGGGGACGAGGTATGAATACCCGACATTCATTTTGGCACTCTGTTCTATTTCCTACCTAGGCTATATCGTCATCAATAATATACTCCATGTAAAGTCTAATTTAATTATCATTAAAATAATTCAGTACGTAACTAATTTACAAAGGATTAATCATTAATGCAAGTAGGCACACGCAGGTAAGTCTAGTCTTCTCGGTAAATTTTATAGTTGAACGGTAGAATTCCAAGGCTCCCGGTGGCCTGGCTGTAAAAAGTCACAGCTCAGACAGAGTAGCATAAAACAGTAGTTCAAGCCCGTCCGCAAATATCCGAGAGCTCAGTTCTTAGTTGAAATAAGTCATCATACGAAGTCGCATTATACTGTTACACTATCAAGAAGAACTGTAGGCCTGCTTTTGAAATCAATTTCAATCTCAAACCAAGATATTGGCTCGCATGACACAATCGAGGTTGTTATTGGATTGGAGTGTCTATTTCATTTAGTTACTAAAAATGCCGCCGTATTCAGTTAAATCGCGCGCTGGTGTTGCGTTCAAGAGTGCCAATTGTAGTTTTCGAACCCAATCCCAATTTTAATTAGAATCGAGTGTTAAGAGTAACCCTCCAGATCAAAGTGAATTTTATATTGATTTTCAGTGTTATCTATAAATATTTTTAGATTTACGCGATTTGAAAACATACTATCTAATTAGGGATGGGTCTGAATCGCGTAATATTTAATGGTATGAATTTCTATTTCCAAATTTTCAACCAAATTGCATCGGCGTAATGGGTTCTCACAAGTTCTCTGTGTTCCTCATTGATTGAATACTTACTTTTTTTGTCTAATCTATGTTTATAAGTGATATTGTTGACATTTTTGTCTACAGATAAATGAACCAGCTCGATCGGAGGATACTGTTATTTATTTTATTTGGGATAAAAAAAGTTACACAATAGTTAGTTCAATAATAAAATAATACAGGGATATAATTATATAACCTTCTGCTTTATCTAAAGTTTATAAAACAGTAAGAGGAGAGGATGAAAACAACAAAGCAAATTAAATATAAAAATTCAAAAAGATGGATTTATACCTAATGAAAATTTTAAATTCATTTTTTAAATGTGTTTGGAGTCTATTGTCTCACAGAAGCCGATATGAAGTTACAAGTTTCGTATCATAAGAGACATCTGGAGTACAAATTGCTTCTTATTTTACCTTTAAAGTCAGCAAAGCAATCATAATTCTTCTCGAATGTTCTTGAGCGATGGAATTCTTATCATCAGATGATCCAGTGTTCTTTTGTTATTCTCTTTTTCACGCTCTCGTGGTCACTCTAGGTATAACACGCTCAATTTAAAACCTTAAACATAGCCTCCGTGGCGCAGCGGGTGATTAGCTGTGTAGCGGAGGCTGTGGGTTCGATTCCCGCACCGAGACAAATGTTTGTGAGACAGACAGATATTTGTTTCGGGTCTGGATGCTGTGGGACTGTAGTCCCTCGTGGTTCTTGATACCCACTATACAGGTGTGGTCAGAACTATGTGTGTGACTGTTGAGTGTCTATATTATTGTTAAACTGTTCGCCCGTAACTTATTTTTTTAACGTTTCTGCATCAATGAATTAAGGAAACAAGTCAGTTCGGCATAATAAAGAGAATTACATGCACTGTTAACTATGTAAAATTTTGCACTATACATCAAATCTCTGTCACAATTAGTACAGAGATAAAAGATGAATATCGCGACATAAAAGCCATTGAAATGGTTTTAAACTATTGAGGATGTTCATAAATATAGTTTTAGTATTTATATTTTAAAGATACTTGCATAGAATGATTAATTAGTCATTTATTTTAAAATATGCTAATGTTTTGCTAATTAGTTGCTGTATTTATACAGATTTTTATCTTAAACTGGTTTTTCATGTATTATTATTCTGCATTAGATTATTAATTTCTTATATTTAAGCCAAATTATTACTCTTAAAACATTCAAGCTCACTACATTATCTTTAAAAGACAAATTGTAGGGCATATAGTCGGTAATGGACATATTACAACGGTAGGCAGCGGCTTTGCTGTGCCCTGGCATTGCAGAAGTCTATGGGCGGCGGTGACTACTTACCATCAGGTGGTCCGTCTGCTCGTCTGCCTATCGAGGCACTAAAAAAAAAATATGCCTGTCAGCAAACATTATCTAAAGAGACATACTCCAAATTGTTTATCTTTGGACTTCAACAGCTACTCTAACCAACCATATCTTGGGAATAAGCTTAGCGAATGGTGTATAGCATCTCTGCTTATCCCTTACACTAACGTGCTTATGTATTACGCAAAATACGTTAACGATTGTGTCCAATTATTAAATAATAAATAAATACGCCCATTGGTCAGACACATAGTCCGGACCCAAATTAGGTCAAACTTGTATCATGGGTATTAGAACTACGAGGAACTACGGACCCACAACACCCAGACCCAAAATATTTGTGGATCACATAACCATTTGAGATCGAACAGCGTTACCTCGTTTAACAGCCGGCTACTCACTCGCTGAGCCATGAAGGCTGTTATTCCTAACCTTGCCAAAAACTAATTTGGTCCTGAAGGCCCACGATTCCGATTATTTATTAATTAATATACCATCCAATTGCAAGCGGTCGCAATATTTACCGTGTGCCGATCGCTCATATTCTAGTATAACTTGTTCTACGACGCACGCTGGCGTTAAGTCATTACCACTATAAGTGGGAGATATGCGATGCTATATGCAAATCGCATTCGATATTTAAATTACGGATATTTCTATGCTAGTGAACTTGTTATAGAGTTTCAACCGTAGTCAAGCTATGACTATTGTTAAAACCTATTTTCATGCCATAATAATAATAAATACACCCAACAGTCACACAGATAGTTCTGACCCCACACTTGTTTAAACCTGTATCGTGGGTATCAAGAACTACGAGGGACTACGGTCCCACAACACCCAGACCCGAAACAAATATCTGTGACTCACACAAACATTTTCTCGGTGCAGAAATCGAACCCACGGCCTCTCGTTTCAAAGCTACACTAGTAGAGCGAGGCTACTCGCCCCCTGCGCCACGGAAGATGTCGTATAATTAATTCCAGATATATTCACATATTGTGACTATTTGTTACAAAACACAATCAAATCTTAATTATTGCCGAAGGAACAAAGCTATGTAAAGTTTTCGAGACATTGGGACAAATAAGTAAAACAGATAGCCATAAAATCCATAAAATTAGTTTTATTTCAATATGGAAAAGACTTAAATGATAGTTAAATTTGACAGTATAGTTGTAACAATAGGTCCTTAGTACTTAATATCATGTAGTTGGTAATAAATATGAGAGTATCCAGGTCGAAAGGCAATATTTCTATTCACCCTTATACAATTCATCGCTTCGTTTGGTTATAAATTAGATTCACGAAATTTACAAGTAACATATAATAGCATGTCAGATCAATTAGTAAGTGGTAATTAACTCATTTATCGTATTGTATTGTAATGTGGACAATAGACCGACTACGCACACGATATAAATAAAATTCAAGTTTTTTTTTATTGAAAACTCTAACTTCATTAGATGGTAGGTTTCTCTATGATAGAGTCTATATATCTGGGTAGGTACTTACCCTTTATATATTTCTACAGACAAATAGAAGGATATTTTCACCGTTTTATCCATCCAGAGGAGTAAAGCCATTATGAGACTTAGCATCTTAAGTCTCGCAATGATAATCGTAGTGCAGTAAATTATCACGGAGTACTTCATAATTAAAAGTTGTTTGTATTGCCTCCTCTTATGCAGATAGCTTACGTTAGGCGACTTGAGCATCAATCAGAAAAAAAAGTATATCTCCTACCGTATAGGACACAGCCCGCAGTCGCACACTAAACAGATTGCGATATGCATCGACCTACCAACTAATTATATGTTTACAAACACAGCGCACATAACTCTACATACTACACACCGTTGGACAGTGATGATACGCTTGTCATTCTTATATCGATAAAAATAATTGTATAATAAAAGGACAAAATTAAAAAAACACTTACCTATATCCATCCATCGGCTTGACAACTATATTGATAAAGGAACACTGTACTACTACTATACTAAATTGTAAGAGTCAATAATATTATGCCGTTTTATTTATATACTAGCTGTTGCTCGCGGCTCCGCCCGCGTGTAGGTCATGTTTGGGAGAAAAAGTATACAATACAAAATACTCATGCGTTTAACTTAAAAAATGACGGATTTTCATACAATCTTTCATCCCCTATTTTACCTCCTTAGGGGTGGTATATCCAAAAACCCTTCCTTAGTGGATGCCTACGTCATAAAAAGTACCTACTGTCAAAATTTCAAGTCTCTAACCCCAGCCGTTTAGGCTGTGCGTTGATCGATCAGTCAGTCAGTCAGTCAGTTTCTTCTTTTATATATACAGATACGTATTACGCGTATTATGCCTCGGTTTACATTTTAATAAATCAATATAATATCACTATTACGGTGATGTCATATGGGTTGCAGGCGTAAAACCAGTAAATCAAAATTTATGATAGCAGGTTGTACAGGTGGCCATATATGGATTTAGTTGAGGATGCTTGCATTAAGTGCTATCTCATTGAGCACCAAGCGTACATAAAATTATCGATAGTCCACATCGATAAACAAGTTTATCGACACAACAACACCACTATCACTCGCTGTTTCTCCTGCACGTAGACAGACAGTATTATCAGAATAATGACAGATCTCAAGCCAGGCCGAGCCACGGTACGTGAGGCAAAAATACCGCAAGTGAATACAAACTTATAGACTACAGCTACATTACATATTTACTAGCCAATTTTGATCCCTACGCTCTTAACAATAAGAACCAAAATCATTTTTGGATCGGTAAAAATATTCTTGTTACGACGTTAGCGAACGTGCCGTCTCTAGCCCGCGATGGAGGTTGACGGATGGAATCAATTTTGAATTCAGAATGTAAAAGTATAGTTTTGTATAAATAAAAAATAATAATTTGACACAGATAAAAAATATTGTCCTTTTTTATTTATGCATTAAATTTCAGACCATAAACGTCCGGAGAGTACAGTATGAAATAGACAGGTGTATTAGAGTATAGCTATTGTGATGAATAATATAAATACCATAGACTCCAACAAAAACAAATCTCACGGAAACGGTCTGCAAATGTTTATTACTCTATGGAATTGAATATATCTGCATTAAATATAAGTTGATGATCTAGAAATGGTAATGGTAACTGGAAAAGACTCGCAAAGACCGGGGAGAACTAGTGTTACTCAGAAATAGGTTTTATATTTTATGTTAATACAAAGTTATTCATCTAAAAAAATCGCCAACCTGTCAAAGCTGACTAGAAGCTATAACTAAATCACGTGAACTAAAAGTAAGTACTTAATGAACAACATAGTCCAGATAATATTTGATTTTAGGGAATAATTTTAGGGATTTCAATTCACATTCCATAATAAATACTATTATAAGTATAAACTAGTAAAAAATTATACCAATCATAGATGATGGTTGAATTTGAAGCGTAACTGCTAGTTTAATTCCATTTCTATGAAGATCTAACTCTTTTTTAAAGGAGAAAGTCAATACAGAATCTAGCTACTGAGTCTGGATAAAACTGTATCAACTCAGTGATGAATTCTTTCGCTGTCACGAAGTTTATCAGTTTCAACTTTTTGAAATTAGTAAAGGACAACTAAGTAACTAAAATAAGAATGGGTGGTCTTCCTCAGCGACTTAAATCTAAATTATTCAAAAATCCAGTTATCTTTAGTACATCAATCACGCAGAAGTACCAGGCGCGCATAATGAGAGAGGCGTATTTTTTCAAACGATACAATCGCCAACATTTTCCGCGGCCTTGGGAATGAATCATCGTGTTATAAATTACTTGTTCAGACTTAATATTGCCAGCGTTTGATTCTATGAATGTAGAAGATTTGTAATTTTTTGAAAATAGAATGATTGTATTCTATTTTCAAAAAATTTAACTGTTAAACAAGAGTTCACAAACTGACGGATGAATTCAAATTAAGTTCATTTGTTTGCTTTATTACAAGGACCACGACTTTTGCAATATAAAAATATTTAATAAATTGAATATTTGATAAATTGAACATGAGTCAGCATTGTAAAATCTGTCTGTGGAATAGTACACAGCAATCCTTGAAAATATGGCAACGCTTTTGTATCAGTTGTCGATGAAGAGCCCTCGCTGCCCACTTTGGTGTCCGCCAATGTTGGCAGCCTAGGACCTGGTATACTTTGGCTGACTTATGCGAGAAAATAATAAGGCACAAAGAGGGTTTTTTTATTATAACTAAAACGGTTAGGCATTTGTCTATCACACAGAGCCAGTGCAGATTGGCAACCGCATTAATGCTGATTTATATGTTTCCACGTCGTTGAAACCAGCTTAAATTAAAATTATTACAAAAATTACCTTAGAAAGAGAGATGTGTCTCGTGAGGTCTGGGAATGGAACCTCTTTTGTCTCGGTATCCGTTCTTCTCCCAACCAAATATATCACCGCTAAGTAAAAAAAAACATAATATTTTTACTCTATCGATTTACAAAAACAACATACTACTGGCTACTATAGCTGGCAACTCTCTGAGTTTCGAACCGTCCATTTTTAATTGAGCTTTCCTCGCCCCTCAACTTCTTTATAATGTAGATTAATGAGTCCGTTTGCACGGCTCAAACATAATTTGCCTCTCAAATTGTTTCACTATGCATTGTATCGCCATCTAGTGTAAAAATCTGCTGTTTATTTTTAAATTTCGAATCTATTGTTAAGGTTATAAAATTATCATTGTTTAGTGCTATCTTCAATTTGAAGTTTGGAGGTCAACTCCTGAAATTTATCGCGATTTTGAATGACTCTTTTTGATACATAATTTAGTTAAGCGGTGAATTATTGGATTTCGTCGTACAATTTACGTTGTCGTTAACTGGGGGCTTAGATTTTTACCTTCTATGATGCTTAAGAAAGCACAGGAAGAACTTCTTTATAAGTAGCTAAAGCTACTTTCCCCTTTACAATTTTCTTCAATAATTTTCAGTTGCAACTCTTAAGAACCTTGGTATTTGATCAATGGTCTAAATCGCATAATATACTTCCATGGTTGACATAAAGTATGCCAATAGTACACATGGAAAAACACTGGTTTCCAGTGAACAGTGGATAATGATAATATAATTTATACTTAACGCTTTACCCGCTGCGAACATACATAGCTTATTTTAAAAACACGCCTATCGTGTTCACTGCAGTGAAAGTGTTAAATTTGGCACCGTATCCTCCAAATATGGTCACTACCCACGTGCCCTTAAATCTTATCCTCCTCCTTGCGTCGTATTCCTCAGTATTGAGGGTCGTGACCTCCCTTCTGCATCACTTTCTCTCGTACCATCTTTTCCCATCCTTTTCTGTCTCTGGCGGTGTGGAGGGCGTTGTGAACTGTAGAGTCAAAAGCGGTGCGGATCTGGTTACTCCTGACACTCGATTCCAATTTAAAATTGGGATTGACAATTTGACTGTACTACTGTTTGATTTAACTGAATACGACGAAATTTTTAGTAACTAAATGAAATATAGTATTTACGATCGCTAGTTCTATTCCATATAGTTGAGTGAGATAGAGTTCCAATATCTTCTAGATTGTAATTGAAACTGTATCGAGTTCGAGATTGGAATTGATTTCAACAGTAAGCTTACTGGTCAGACTAACGTATTGGGTTGCGTCATGAGTCCTTTTTCCATCTTCATTGTCGATGACGATTAGCTTCTCGATGTTGACACCGTCTTTCCTTGCAATGTGATTGAAGTATTCTAGAACTCTGCGTAGACCCTCGGATGACAGCCGCGAGGGGATTTTGAGTTCTCGCAATATGGGGACGTTAGTCCGAAATGCTGTCCAGGGAGTATGGAGCATCTTTCTCCAGCACCACATCTCAAAGGCGTCAATGGGTTTGCGGTCTGCAGCTTTCAGTCTCCAAATCTCAGCGCCATACGAGAAGATCGAGAAGACTAGATTCCGCACCAGTTTGGTTTTGGTTATTAAATTGAGACTAAATGTATTATATAATTTAGAAAGCCACGATGTTTCTGCGGTAAATAAACTAGGAGAATGTGAAACAATGCCGCTTATAAAAATGCTAATATTTAATAAGAATCGCTAGCCACTCAATTCGGCTGGTTCGTTAATCGATAAAACCACACGCGATTACTTACAAAGTAATGCACTTGTAAAAGAAATCGATGGCCTCTGTAGATTAGCGAATTATGAGCTGATTTAACAGTAAAGCAACCGGCTTGACGTAACTAATGATTAAAACATTATTTCGGAAAATCTAACATAAATTATGCATAATGCCAAAGATGCCATATTTACTAAATAGTACTTCGCGTTTATCCTGAGACTAATTGCAAATTGAATCAATAATATTAAACAATTAATTTAGCATTTTAAATACATTTCGCGTGTATTTTAAATGAATCCCCGACATTTAGCATCAAAACGCGGCGGCATCAAAGCGTGCCGATAGCAAAATACGCTGATTAATTTAATTAATCCCTCAATACAGAGCTAGACTTTTGTAAATACCAAGTCAATGGCTATATCTGTGTCGCATTAATCACGGTGAATACAAAACGTCATATTAAATGATTTATCACAGAGAAGGCATCGAACGTAGCGGCGACGCGACGGACCGGGGGACCGCGCCATGTGACCATTCAAGGCTCCTTCTAATCAGGTTACTTGCATGAAAATAATTAAATCTGGTTTAGTGGTTTAATATAGTATTAGTATATACAAGGTCTTAATATTAAATATATGTTAGGATTTAGTGCACATTGAAGACATCTATAAAAGTTGCTGTAGGAATAAAAAATAATAAATTTCAGCTTACGAATGGCAAACTGATCAAATGTATTTAATGGTTTTAAATAACATTGCCAGCATTTTAAGAACTAATAGTTGCATTATAGCTGCGTTATGTACAGAATACATATTGAGTAAGATTTGAATATTTTAAATTTAGAATTTGCTGATTACAGAAGCAAACTTTTTAACATCCTCGAAAATCTTTTTAGCTAGAACATAATTAAAGATGTTCTTTGATCCCTCATTTACGTCATATGTTCTCATCGTGTTGTTTATATCTTACCAATCAAAACAAAACACTCACAAGACAATACATTTCCAAAACGCCCATTCACACAATCATACAATTTAAGAAAAAACAAAATTACACATTTTACTGAAGCGACAAAAAAATGTCCCCAGACGTTCTCACGACGGTGTCCGAAATCCAAAAATAATACGTATATAATTATAGAAGAGACTTCCGTCTCTGAACCGCAATTGCTAGGTTGCGTGTACAGAAACAATGTGGAAAATAAAAAATAGCACGCATCGAAAAACTTATATTTTCTCACGTGTCTGTTTTATGGAAAAAGTGGTTGGGATTGACAAAAAGTTGGTAGTTTTTCTCGTGACCATGGCAATGCTAAACATTATTTTTACATTATAAGATGTAATAAAATTATACCATAATGAAAATATCATAATAAAAAGTCATAATTTCTCAATCATTTTTTTTAATTCTTTCGTGAAACCCGATTTTACAAAACAACGCCGAGAGAAGGTCGCTTAGGTTTTAAAATAAATATGTTATTAAGTTTTCTCAGCAAGGGATTTAATGTAATTTTATAATACATTCATTTTTATTTTTTTATTCATGTTTTTAATAAATGATTCTTAAATCTACAAAATATGACTGACTTGACGGTAGGCATATCGGTAGGCAGCGGCTTTGCTGTGCCCTGGTATTGCAGAAGTCTATGGGAGGCGGTGACTACTTACCATTATAATAATAATAATTTATTTCCATAATTAGGTGGCCCGTCTGCCTATCGCGGTATAAAAAAAAACATGAGGCTTATCAACTCTAGGTTATGAACACTGAATCATCCAGTACTGTAATTTAAACTTCTAATACTGGGCTTAATTTACCAGCAGCTAGGTCGTATCGCTTTGCGTAAAAACTTTATCAACATCAAATGCACGCAAAATCAAAAGCTCTAATTCAAAATCATCTCCCAACCCTGTGGGACATAAATAACTTGTTAATACGACCGCTTTTAACCCCTCCACTTATCAAGAGAGTCTGGTTACAGATTAATGAAGCAACTTGACACATCGGCATACGAGCCCGTGCAGATTCACTAGCTTTGTTTGCTTTAATAAATTAATGTTGTATTTAATTTTGAAATACAATCTAATATTGTTTTTCAGTCATTCATTTCATTTTGAAAGGACATTTTGAAGCGAAATATGTTAATATGCATCAAAAATGACAGGGGACAACGTACCACAAACCCATACCTGAAATAAATATAGCTCTAGGTAGATGTCCAACTAGTACACCCGCGGTTATAATAATACTGGCCCTGTATTAAACATTGTCCCACTGCTGGGCACGGGCCTCCTCTACTAATGAGAGGGGTTAGGCCGTAGTCCACCACGCTGGCCTAATGCGGGTTGGCAGACTTCTCATACCTTCGAAAAAATCTCAGATATGCAGGTTTCCTCACGATGTTTTCCTTCACCGTTAAAGCAAGCGATAATTAACATTTTAATATACACATAACTTCAGAAAAGTCAGAGGTGTATGCCACTTGGGTTTCGAACCTACGACTTGCGTCTTGGCAGTCCGTATCCCCACGGTTCACCTAGTTTATTTACATCTTATGATGAATTATATGTGACCCTTTCGCCACATCGAGCACAAATTTAAGTACCCCGGTAACTCGGAATAAAAAACACAGTAATTGTGATTGCCCGACCTATGATTTGAAATCAGGACCTCACTAGTTATCTACACAACCACTAAACCTATTAGGAAATCGTAATACCAAAACATAATAAAAAGCGAGTTTTTTTTATAAAATAAAATTAATAAACATGTTCTGTTTATTTTTCATCCATTAAAGAAAATATATTTAAAGAGAACTTAATTAACCCATTAAAATATCAGCGATACAGATTGATCTCCCATCGCCATAGCAACGCCCTGTAGCAGGGTCGCCAAATCGCAGTCAACTCGCCAATTACAATTAGCTTCTTTATTATATTAGCAACGACCCTTGTGATCAAAGTTTTGGGGTCGTGTTAATCAGATCCTCATTGTGTTGTTAGCGGATCAAAACAATATTATTAACGAGGGAAAGTAATATTGTATTTTTTATTGTAAAAATATTTAGAATAGGTTCATACAAACAAATATTAAAATATATAAATAATAACTAAAGTAATAATTAGGTTTTACTCAGACGTTATTCAACTTGCATTTCGAGCAAGGAATGATATAATAAATATTTATTTTTATTTTGTGTGTGTGGGGAAAGGGTCAACGTCAAGTCCACAACTATTAACGGAAGCAAGACCGACTTACGTTGATTAAAAAAAAACAGAAACTTATCTTGAATATTAGAACGTGCAATATATTGATTAAACACTAGATGGTGTGCGCAATCTTTCTCATAGTACAGGAAGTAAAAATATATTTAGAATTATCGCTATATTTCACGGATAAAGTAATTATGGTAATAATTATATATTTAATAATAAACGTTTGCTATGTGATAACTGTTTTATTAGTCAGCAAACAAGAGACACGCTTCTTTGTCTCGTTGACAGCAAAACTTAGAGCTTTCTCCAAAGATTCCCGTATCAATAAATACTATAAATTATGTAAACGATGCGTAAAGAATTTTACCATTTATGTATTCGTGATTTTAACCCGGTACTGCAGCGCTGTCGCAATTTAAGTATTATAGTATATTTAAAGACTGCCTTGGTGACGCAGTTGTAATTACGCATGCGTTACGACTGCTGTGCTCAGGACTCGGGTTCAATCCCCGGATCGGGTAAAATGATATTGGGTTTTGCTATTTAGAAATACTCAGTAGCAGCCCGGAGTCTAGAATCGTGTCCGGTATGGTGATAGGCTCGCCCTCTATTACATTATGGGACCTTAATAAATTCAGCGAAAAGTGGGTATACTGGTTACACCTTTGCCTACCCTTTCAGGGATTACAGGAATGTATATATATTTAAAGACAAAATTAATAAGGCTTTTAAATAAATAAATACACTCAACTGCCACACAAATAGTTCTGACCCCACATTAGGTAAAACCTGTATCGTGGGTATCAAGAACTACGAGGGACTACGGTCTCACAACACCCAGACCCGAAACAAATATCTATCTGTCACACAAATATTTGTCTTCGTGTGGGAATCAAACCCACGGCCTCTCGTTTCACAGACGGCTACTCGCCCGCTGCGCCACGGAGGATGGTCTTTTTTTACTACTTTTGAACACTACAACCTAAATTTAAGCTGCTAACTTATTAGCACCCAAGTCACATCTAACGTTGAGTTAGCACCATCCCGAATGACAATACGTATCTTGCACGTCAGAATCAAAGGGAACACGCGACGCAAAAACTGGACGTTGACGTTGTTTTGTCCAGGCCGTGTCTGTCCAACGAAAATGTCTTTATTCTCGCCGACAGCTGGATTATTTCGATGTTTTTCCTGGGATAAATTTTTACCTCAGCTCTGTTTAGCTGTGGATTTTTGTCATAAAAATCATGCTATTGTCATCTCTTAAATTTTACGTCATTGGCAGTTTTAAGTAACTTTATTTAAACTGAACACTTTTACATTGTTTTTTATAGCAGCCCATCTAGCACTAGAAGAGGAGGGCCGTAAATGCACCGCGCAGGGATGGTTCAGCAATCCAGAGTACACTCAGGATCCCCCGGGATCGTCCCACATGTGCTGCAGAAGGCTACCGCGGGGTTTTAGTCGGTACTCCAGCGTAGGAAAATTGGTTAGGGTCCCAATCTATTAGTCCTTCGGGTGAACTGGGTCGGAAGGTCGATCGGCATAACCATCTCTCCTCCCCTGAGGACCAGAAGGTATCCGTAAGATAGATTCTACCAGCGAGAAAAAAAAGGCAATCAAGCGAATGATCTCCACCTACCATAAACAGACCTTTGTCTTGTTTTGAAGGATAAAAATTAGGATTAGGAAAGGGGGAGGGGTTGTTGCGATTCTGAAAATCTTACTCACTACCAAATGCGACAGTAGGCAGTGCTTGACTTTGTTTTTCTGTGCCAGTGTTTACTCAGTCGAGATATTCAAGCTGTAGATAAAACTTTTTACAGAGTGGCCCTACCACATTGAATATTGTTGACATTATAAATTCCTTAAATTGACTCTCATAATCACCAGAAACACCAACTTTTCTGTAGATTATAATTCTTTGATTGATTGATAAAATGGAATATCAAATTTGGAACCTCGCATAGCTTAAATCACACATAGAAAGTGAATGCCATTGATTTTTCTGACATCTTTAATGTATCCATGAACAAATTATATTATAAACTTTGTACGGTTATAATCACCCGAGCTATTCAAACTATAAATGTGGTGTATGTCAAAACGGATGTTTTGACATGTAACTGGGATGAGCTCGCAAAAATGTTGTTATATGTTATTTGTTATACTTAGTTTAATTTATGTAATATAATTTGTTTTTATAAATAGTTAGAGTATATAGTTGTAAGCTTTTGTTATTTTTTTTTAGATTTGTTTTATAGTCCCGCCAGTTCGAATTGGGTATATCCTGTAATGACTGTGTGTGTTGAATAAAGAATAAATAAATAATGTTCGAAGCTGCATCCTGTTGTTTCTGAAGCAGCTTTTTGCTAGACGCCAACGTGCGCAGTTATTAATGTAAAACCCATAGTTTTATGGGTGATTGTCCTTAGCTCATGGTAACAGATACGACCACAGACAACAACGACTGTGTTTGCCAATAAAAAATCTTCCGTGTTGTTTTTGTTAGTTTTCCACAAAATGGAACGTAAAAACTAAAGTGTTTTTTTATATAACTAAAATGTTTGTAACAAAACCATGGTGACAGACGGCTTAATTATTTTTTTAAAAGGAAACGCTTATCTTATCTCGCTGTCCTAGTCTCAAAAATTATGATGGACTTGACTAGGATCAATGCGGAAAATGGTCGTGGATTCCATTGCAAGGGCCAGGAATTTATTATTGTGTGATCAGATTTATGAAGTCAATAGAGGTGACTTTAAAGGTGTCGCATTAACAGTTCATTAGCATAAATTTTTGTACAATATCCCTTACACCGTGTATATATGTTTTTTTATACGTATTATGATAAATTATATACTTATTAGGTATATGTGTTAAATTGTCTTTTTTTACACCTACTATCACATTAATCTCATGCATCAGGATAACTTAAAGTCTAGGTAAAGTAGAAAATGCCCCAGACATTATGTCAGACTTTATACAAAATTAATTTAAGAAATGTCACAGACTTTACGAATATCTCAGACTTAGCTACCTTTAGTACAGATTGCCATAACGCAAAAATTTAAGAATGACACTTGCTACGTAATGTGCTTGTTCTAAGTGAACTCTTTACTATACATAGATTTCTGTATACGGGATTGGTTTGTTTTGGCGGGAAACAAAAATAGAGCAAAAATCTAAGTATATCAAAAAGCGGACTTAACATCGTTCTTGAATACATGCGTGTCATGGACTAATTAATATATTTATCGATATAGTACTGGCATTTCCAAGTACAAATGTCACAATAAACTCTAGATAAGTAATAAAATGTAAATAATAAATATTGAACACAATACCAACATAAGTTATTCAATGCCGACCGCATGTCATACGCATTGAGTTTTTGCGAAAATATTTCATATGAAATCACATCATAAATTAATTATTGCGTAACACATTAGTGATGGGTGTGTGTCGATAAAAAATGCCATCGATATCGATACACCGCGTTTTATTCGGAACTAGCTTATGCCCGCGGTTCCGCCCGCGTGGTAGTTATTTTTGAAAAAGGTATGAAATCCTCTGAATAATTTTAAGCTATCACATTTTGCTATCCCACAGGAACCATGGAATTCCTGTAGTAGAAGCCTATGTGCTATTTCAGACTACTATCTATCTCTGTGCCAAAATTTCAAGCAGATCCTACCAATCATTTTTTTTAATATTGGTAAGATGAATATCTGTTTGTTAAGTATTCCGTTATTCTACTCTCAATCTCGTGTACGCTTTGATTTGAAGAAACTGCGAACTACATTGAACACTTTTCCGTTGTTTACAATAAAAATATTTACAGAAAACTTTAAATGCATTTTAACAGTGAAAGTAAGGGTCAAAGCAATTAATTTAACCGAACGTAAGTAACGATGTAATTCGTACAAATTAAATAATTCAATTAACACGGATATTCCATTAATTGTTACAACCGCACGTGTCCGTTACGTTGTACTAAAGCATAAACCGAATGCAATCAAGTTATTTGCTACAAAATGTTTTCTATATAAATGCACAGAGTTTTTTTTAATCGAATCAATTAACACAAATATTCAATCCAAAAAAAAAGTCAGTGTAAAATTAATTATTCCAACTTCATTGGAAATAAACCGGAAGTTACGTGTTCCACTGGAATCCTAACTTGGGTATCAAATTATAAAGATCTTAGTCCTAAATATTCAATGCCCTAAAATTTACAAAATATATATATTCTGTTTTACTAGTGTGATATAATAAAAAATATATTTCTTATTTTTTTGAAAATAGAATTCCAACTTTCATGGAACAATTTGAAATTCTGTTCCATTTACGAACACGAAGCTTTTATTCGCATTTATTCGCTAAGTTGTATAGAACGATTGCGAAATCCAGAGACACAGGTCCGCTTGATCGCGGCGCGAGAGAGCCGTGACGTTTACTGACATATTTGTGCCAAACGGCCGCCGAACGCTGTGGAGTGTCTTTGTTATTGGACTAATTTATTTGATGCTTTAAGGTGGGGCGAGTGTGGAAATGTATTTGCATATTTATTTGTCTTTGACATTACTATTAAATCATGCAACGCTAAGTCGACCCGCGACCACGCCTACTACAACTTGGTTGAAACGTCGGAAAATAAAAATGTAGTGATACTTTTAAATATTATGCGATTAGATCGTTGTCTAATACGTAAACCTAAACATTTGATGATCTGGTGTTGAATTTATGTTCTCAAGTCTTAAGTATCAAGCCATTTATATGCCTTAGTAATATTTTACTACAGGTATTTATAAAGTGGATACTAAAACTGGTTTTTAATTCATGTTCAACAATGCAAACTTTATCTAAAGTAACTCTTTTTAAATTTGTTGTAAAAAATAACTATTCCACGAAAATTATAAAGTATTTAAAAAGTGAAGTAAAAAATATCGATACTTAAGTAAAAATGTACGAACCGCGGCGTGTTCTTAATTTTTTGACATTTTAAGCTCGAGGCTATGTATAATTACTTGGAACCTGGCGGTGAAAAATTATATTGTGCCAGGTAAAAACGTTGACACTTGACTGGTGTCATTAATCAGAACACAACTGAAGAGCTGTGTTTAATTTCTTTTGATAAAACCTTCTGTATCGGAATGAATAATTTTTGATAAAAAAAAACAGATATTCTTATCTACATTGTATCTTAGAGGTACATGACCTCAAATGATAAATCACAAACTTTGCAAAATGGATATAGTAAGTAATCTTTGAATACAATATTGGATAGATTATTCAAAATTTATTGCAATAAACTAATCTGCATCGGAGGTAGACCCTCTTATACTGCTGGATGCTTTATAACAATATGGACAATTCCATTGATGCTAAAACAACATTTGGAAGAAATGCAGTTACTTATATAGCTATGAAGTACAGATATTCTCTAAAATGAAAGTTTATGTAAAGAAACTCTCATAATTTATTGTATTACTAGATGTTGCCCGCGGCTCCGCTTGCAATCCTCCTGTATACAATTCATGGAGGCATCTTAAGCTCTTACACCTTTCTATATTTTGCTATCCCATAGGAAGCGTGCATTTTTCCGGGATAAAAAGTAGCCTATGTCATATTCTGATCCCTAAACTGTTACTATTAAAACAATCATGTCGATCCCTTGCTCTGTGAGAAACTAATCTATCCCACGGGAACACATTTCCGGGATAAAAAATATGCTATTCCAGACGATAATCTATCTCTGTGCCAAATTTCAACCAGATCCGTCCAGCCATTGTAGTGTGATTGACTAACAAACATCCATCCATCCATCCAAACATTCGCATTTATAATATTATTAGCATTAAACGAAAAGTGTCAAGACATTAAGGCGTGGAACTCCATGTTAGTGCCAACACTGTAGTAATACAATTACATTAAATGAGTAGAAAATAAGAGACTCTTAGCAAACATCTATAATATAATCAAAAATAATAGTAACAAAGCCTTAAAATATACTCCATAGTCCTTATGCATCATCAAAAATTGAACGCTGTAGCTGTCAATTAGTCTTAAACAATACTACCACAGTTAAAAGTATAACCTGACACCTCCTTGATAAAACTTATATACGCCTGATATGCCTTAATAAGACGTAGTGGGAAGAAGCTACAGCAGGACGGCATGATTGTGTTAAGTAGCGAAGGATAGATTGTCTCTTTAACAAGCCGGCACGGCACTTACCATCACGAGCAGTGTGGTCACTTTACCGTACCAGGATAAAAACATCATCAAGCCGAAAATACAGGTGTCAATAAAATTAAATTACTTGCATTTTCACATCAACATTTCATTTTATTTCTCGGTATACTATTACATAATTGAACTCCATTATTAATTATTACCTTAAAAGGTAAACAATTTATTAACGACTATGCTTGTACGCCACTAATGACATATTATGATGCTGCTTGATTGTGTCATATCCATCATCGATTTAATTAATCAGAATATCGATGTATCGATTACAATCAATCTCGATATTGTTCCATAATAATTTAAACTTCTTATTGATCATTTAGAACAGAATTTTGATATAAAATTATAACATCCAATAATATTAACATTTATTACAAATCGACTTATGCTGTTAGCCTATAATTTTACAGCTTCACTAACAATGTACTAACAGTCTCCATGGCACAGTGGTTGGGTGGCTGTGAAATGAGAGGCAACGGGTTTAGTACCCATCAGGACACTTGTTTGACCATATATTTGTTTCAGTTTGGGTGTTGTTAGGCCAAGTCTCTGGTAGTTCCTGATACTCATAACACAAGACTTTTATCTTAATATACGGTAAGGACTACGTTATAAGGAGAAATCAACAAATGAACACACATTTAACAATATCCTATTTGTTTTATTAGGCACTGAATTCCTAGGTAATTGCTGATGCACCAAACTTGATTAAAATTCCATGACTATAATATTTTTACCATACACTGGTCCATGGTTTAACACTACACATATTTTAACGATTAAAATGGCAGCCTAGAATGAAAAAACCTGAAGCAACCTAATAAATCCAACAATTGCAAAATGAATTCGCAGCGTCGGAAAAAGTACTAGCACATTGTTTTCAAGCCTAAAGGTGCACCATTGGTCTTAAAAATAAAAAAGACGTCCCCACTCCACATCATTCAGTGTCCAAGGCAGGTTTATACTGGCTACCGTTTTTTTTCGCCAAAGAAAAGCTTCATGCATTACCGAACGCATTAATATTAATATGAATAATTTCTTCCTCGCAAATTGAGTTGTTGGTTGTCAATTTTGATTTAGATGGTGGTAGACCGATGTTCGATTTATGAATTGTGTGGTCCCATTTGTTTCTGGTTTGAGTTTTGTTAGGTCCATTTTCTGGTGTTTTGCAAGACCTTGACTGAGAAAAATGGTTTTTATCTAAAATATCATCAGAGTTTAGTTAGGTTAATTTATGAAGCGCCTTTGCAAATTTGTACGCCAAAAGAGTTAACAACTATTTGTTACTAATCAGATTTAACGGTTTAATATGCAAAAAGACTCACATTTTGAAGCACTATCTGATTCATCAGATGAATTCTGAATTTCAGTTTTACCACCATATTATGATATAATATTATCAATGCCGACAAAGATTATGAACTTCTTGACGAATGTTAACGAGCAATAGATTAGGTAATAATGCTATTTTCATTTTGAATGTTGTCTATAAAATCAAAAACATTTAACAGTTGTCATCAGATGTATGTTATGGCTCCCGTGACCAATTTTCGATTTTTTATATCGTTCAAAAATTGTATGCTCAATTTCGTCGGCGCCACATCAATGATTGATTTAAGTTGCTTCAAGATATTTCTTCTAATCATCTAGTTAATGGTTTCAAATTAGTTTATTTGGTAGCGATGGTTTATTTTATTATGGGTTTTATGTCTTCATTTTCGGTTGTGGGTTGTGATGAAAGGAGAATATGGAAATGTATTATCCTTTTATTACTGCCGATGTCAAAGAAGAAGCTATTATGATTAATAACTTAATCAATATCAAGAGTAAGACAACTTGAACCGCCATTCATTCAGTCAATTGGAATCAATTAAGTATTTTTATTGTTTTAATAAACAACATCCTTAATAAACATTAAGATTTATTGTCATATAATCAGTACTTCGCCGGAGTTTAAATCTTTTACTACAAACGAAGAATCCAGTAATTTATAAGTTTCTACTTAATGGATTTAGGGAAAAAATCAATAAGTTTAAGGTTACAGAGACTTCTTTTCAAGTAGAAATCTAATAACTGGGAGATGGTTATTCTCAAAATCAAAAATTGTCACATCTCGCATAAGCCGTCCATTGGAAGTGGCGGAATAGCTGTACGCGAGGGCACCAAGTTCTCGGTGCTATGTCGCTTATGTGGGATATCTGTTTGTAGTCGCCGCCGTCTGTGCGCCGTCCCGCGGCATCCACGCGTATAGAATACCGTCCGCTGACGAAACGACCGGTGGGAAGGGTTAAAAAACTGCGCAGTGAAAGTTTGCGGACCGGCCGTCGTGGGTTAGTTGTCATTGAGGGTTAAGTGTTTCTTTTTTATTGAGCACCTGATGGTATTAGGTGATGTATTTCTCTTTTTAATTAAAGTAACAACCGAGAGGAATCACGAGGTCGACAAGAGACATGAGATGACATTTGTTGGTGGTAGGATATTCATATCCACCCGGATAGCGACCACCGTATACAAGATATAAAACCCGTCATAGTGGCATACGCAAGTGAGTCGCGTTCCGGGACCAGCCAGTGTACATTCGGTTTTTTTCGGGGGTCTAGAGTTGGCGTATGTTTGGCCGTTTGCCTTCTGAGTACTCTGACACTAGAGCCTCGACCGTTTCTTCACCTTCTTGCCCATGGCTTAGTATGCGTGTGTGAAAGCAGGCCGGCATGATTGTGTTGAGTAGCGGGTGATTTTTTTTATTTTATTCTGGCGCGGCAAAGTGACCACACTGCACCTGATGGTAAGTGCAGTGCCGTCCAGATAGAGTATCAAGTAGCGAGAGGCAGTCTATCCCCCGCTACTCAACACAATCATGCCGGCCAACTCAAATTATCTATCGCTACTTGATACTCTAATTGGACGGCACTGCGCGCAAACTTACCATCAGATGCAGTGTGGTCCCTTAGCCGATATAAAAAAATATGAATGAATGGTATATGGTCTATCTAGCAAAGAACCTATTTCTGTTGCATTCTGGAGTCACTTGGTTTTGACTCTTGGTATTATTACTGGCCAGTATCATTTTAACAACCATAAAGAAATGCAGCATTAGTGACTATTATAGTTGACTGCACTGTACTTATTATCACGTATAGTCACTGTGGTGACTCACGACCAAAAAAATGGTTGCTTTAAAATATCCCAAAAACACATATTAAAATTGCTAATTTTTCAGTAAAAATTACTTACCAATTGATATGTCAGTTTATTTTATTTCTAATAAATATTATATTAAAAATAACGCTTTAAAAATGCATTATTGATGTCTTATACTCTTTAAAGTATTTGATTAAAATAGTGAATATTCCATAATTATATTATATTTATCTAAAAAGTTCCAACGCGCGTGACCACGGAAATCGAGAATCGAACACATGCCCTCCAGAATAACAGCCATATGTCGATGTCTGTTATTCCAAAAAATATTTTGTACATTTCGAAAATAATTTGCGGTTTCGGTTAACAGGTGTCTTTAAACACGGAGGAGTCAGGTAAAACTTGACATATTTGAGTTTGATATATTTACAATTTTAAAGAAATATATACTTTTTGCGCTACCCAAGAACAAAGCAAAAAACTGAGATTTCTACATTATTTGATAACACTGGGTCCTTTAGGCGTAGTGTGAAGCAGCTACTCAGCAGATCGGCATGATTGTGTTCACTTGCGAGGGATATTGTCTCTCGCTTCTTGATACTATAACTGGACGGGACTGCACCATCAGGTGCAGCACCTTGCTATGCCATGAAAGCAAATTTTTTTGAAATTTTATAGGGCAGAAAGGTTCATTAATGAGGCCCTATTTAACATACTTTTTCATGAACGATTAAGTCAGCGAAATTCTCAAGAATTTTTGGCATGCATCGTAATATTTAAGAATTTGCGCCAACTACTAGTTTAACTATATTTATGATACTTTATGTCTGCCTGGCATCGTTTCAGTTTGGTGTCAGGGTTTGCCTTCATTTTCTTTAAACATCTCTACTTTTGAGCATCCTCCGCCTATTCATTAGTTTATCCTCTAGCTATTGGCTTTCCTCTAATACGTCAAATTAGCATTTTTGGATTGTCTGCAATATCATATGATCTAGCAGACATGTTAGACCAACGTAGTTGCGGTGTTGAAAATACTGTTTCACTCATTCACTTTGTCCGAAAACTACTTACGTCTTATGAATGTGTTGACTCATTTGACGAACATTACTAAGTGGTTTGAAGAAGAAGTTCTTTGTTAAGTTTTCTTAAACAGTAAGATAGTCAAACTTCCAAAAGATCCAAAAGCCCACGATTCCTTTCCTGAATACCATGTGACCACAATTCCTCTGTATCGTGGACATTTATGGACTTTCCCAATCATTTTCCGCTGGCCAGTATTCTGAGAAAAGTCCTTATAGTAAGTACTTAAAAACTTATACGATAAATAAAAAAAGTATAAAAATATAATTTGGTATTAGCTATGCGCGTTAGATTCCATTATGATTGAGACAATTGGACACGCCAAAGTGATTTGGATAATCGATCGTTTTATTTGTTTTTAATAGTCGTGATTATTTACATATACATATTGGAAATATGTTTTCATATACTTTTTATAAATTTAAGAATGTTTTAAATTTCTATGGATTTTGATGGTTCATGGGCGATATGTAAACTATATTCCAGGATCCTCCTTGAGGGTATTTGTTCCTGATGATTTAAGAATTATGGCAAGGCTTTGATTGTTTATTATTCTATCGCCTTACTTCTATAATTTGTGATTTTTTTTAATGCCTGAATAGGCAGACGAGCACACGGGCCAATGATGATGAGTAAGATGATGGTAAGTAGTCACCGCCGCCCATAGACTTCTGCAATGCCAGGGCACAGCAGAACCGCAGCCTACCGTTTAAATGTTGGTATTAGTCATTTGTTTAGTGTTTGCATTAAGAATATACACATTACCAAATGTGTTAAATATCTATCTATATAATATTAAACACAAAAATGTATCTTCCTATCATGTCCGCTATGGACTCCGAAACGGCTTTACCGATTTTTATGAAATTTTCAGGCAATCTTCAGGTTATCCCAGAGAATGTTTCGGTGAAATTTGGTAACGATCCGATAGGTGGCACTGTTGTCGATATTCCTTACAGAGCAGGCGGTTTATAGCAGGACAATATCTGCCAGGGACCACTAGTATCATTTAAAATCATACAAACTCGCGTGACAATAATACTATTCATTGTTTGTAAAGGTAAAATATATTTTATTCTAAAAGATTTTATATTATTTGTGCTGTTTTCGTGTGAGCAATAAAATAATTATATTATTCACAAATTAATTGGCAAATAATTGCTTTTGATCTAAGACGATCAATTAATAAATATCTGACATTTAGCGGTTGCGTGTCATAAATACTTTTAAAACATTAAAGAAAAATGCTAGCGATAGAGTACACTCTCTTAGACAAAGTGAAATCTTTTCTATTTCCGTACGTACACTTGGAAGTGCAATTACAGTTTGATGCAATTGAAATCATAGGCCATTGAACGCTTAGTATCTTAAGTCGATCATCATTATTTTCGAACTATACTTAAGTCATTAAATCTCTAATGAAGAAGAAATTAAAGAAGTGAACCAGTATTGACAACCTCCGTGGCGCAGTAGGCGAGTAGCCGGCTGTGAAACGAGAGGTCGTGGGTTCGATTCTCACACCAGGACAAATGTTTGTGTGACAGACAGATATTTGTGTCCGGGGTCTGGGTGTTGTGAGACCGCACGTATCTCGTAGTCCCTGATACCCACAACACAAGACTCGTATCTTAGTGTGGGATTGGGGCTATATGTGTGTCTGTTGGATGTTATTTATTTATTTGTTATATCTCGTGGCACTCAATAGTCTCTGGCTACCTCTATGAGACCCAAGAATGGGTGTATTATCTTCATTTCTGTTGCACTAAATACCCTACCAAAATATCCGTTATTCGCTTATGATAATTGCTTTAAATAACCTCAAAACATCAGGCGATAACAGACCATATCAAATCTCAACACTGAATCTTTGTATAAGTGCAAATATATAGCCTATAGAACTTACAACACTTCCATAAATTCATATGACCCATGCAAATATTCAATAAAGGCAAATAAACAGCCGAAGCCACGCGACTTATAAATAATTCGGCAGACATGACAGACGGTGAGTCAATTGAATGGCAATACGGTTTTAGGGTTAAGCTATTCGTGCCTCTGTGACCCGGCTAATCGGGAGTGGGTGGATGTAGGGTTGAGACATGTTTTATCGATATCGGAGTTTTGTGAATATGGATTAGATTTTATCGATAGTTATGTGAGTTTTAATAGCCGTTTGCGGTATATTAGTGTTGTGTCTATGTGAAGTGAAGCATTATTTGATATTAGTGCAGCAATTTAATTTTTATAATTATTTGCCTACGATACATGAGCAGCGATACGGATAGCAGTTGCGGTACGGACTGTCAAGACGAAAGTATGTTCGAAACCAGTCCAAATGGCATACACCTCTGACTTTTCTAAAGTTATGTGTATACTCCTTGTTAATTATCGCTCGCTTTAATGGTAAAAGAAAACATCGCGAGGAAGGTAAGCACCTGAGAATTTGCATAAGAACTTCTAAGGTATGTGAATTCTACCAACCCGCATTAGGCTAGCGTGGTAGACTGAGGCTTAACTCTTCTCATTAGTAGAGGAGGCCCGTACCCAGTGGGACAATGTTTAATATAGGGCTAGTAGTTATTATTTGCCTATGGTTGAGAGCATAGTAAATAAAATCGCTTATTTTTAATATTTATTCGCATGAAACTTTGAATAATTACTTACTAAATGTCCATAAATCTCAAAATTGAAGTGATTTACAAATATTATCTCTATATTTTATACAATAGAGTGTTAAATAAACCTTTGAATCTATAAAAGTGTTTGCTATAAAAATTCTCACATAATTACCGTCATGATATACATAAAAAAACACTGTTCCAACATTTTTCCTCAACAATCAATGTGTTGCGTAAGATATAATTGTGGCAGGTTTATAGCCAAGTGACTAAGGGTTAACTCGAGGTGACGACCTATCCGACCAATCAGATGTTAACACAATGTCCTTATGCGACGCCACAACACATTATAAGCCACGTGCGGCTGATTTGCCACATGTTTTCAAAATATTTTTAATCAAAGTATACTTGTTTTATCCTGGCACGGCAAAAAGACCACACTGCACCTGATGGTCAGCGCTGTGCCGTCCAATTAGAGTAACGAGTAATGAGCGACAATCTTTCCCCCGCTACTAAACACAATCATGCCGGCCTTCTTCATACTATGGGCAAGAAGATTATGAAGCCGTTGAGGGTCTAGGGTCAGAGTACTCAGAAGGCCACAAAAATACCGTACCCCAACTCTAGAAAACTTTAGGGCAAATGTGAATTAAGCATTTGTATGAAAAAGTTTTGATAATGTATTTCCCAAGTGGTAGATAGAGTTGCAATTTATTTCTGTCCGCTGTAATAGATGGTGAAGTTATTCTTCATCAGGCACAAATTAAAATTCCCGGTACCTCATGTAACCAGAAAGGACACTCAAAACACTGCTTATCCGAATTAAGATTTGAATCAGTTTCTTAAACTACGGTGACACTAGATCAATGAGGTGAAATTAACATTAATTTAATTTGACTTTGACTGAGTTTGAAGTTTATGCAGCTACTGGAATTCAAATAATAACAATAAATATGAGATAATTAACTCAAAGTATTGTTTTCAAGAATATAGTAAAATATCTCCAGGATTCTGTAAATTATAAGAAATTATTGTAATTATAGCTGACTGGTTATTTTCTAGGTTAGCTAACGAGGTATGTAGTTTGCACGTAAAGTTCCGTCGTGTACGCTCAATATGCCGACGAGATATTGATAAATAATTCGAACAGACGATTATTGTAATCAATGCATAACCTGTTCCTCGCGTGCTTTGTAGAGCAAAAACCGTGCGACACTGCATACTGTTTGTGTTAAAGGTTACATAACTTGTAAAGGTAGTTCAAACGGAAAACAAAACACGAATTCTTCAAAGTAAAACTATAGCTATTATATAAATAATAATACTTGCCCTGTATTTAACACTGTCCCACTGCTGGGCACGGGCCTCCTCTACTAATGAGAGGGGTGAGGCCTTATTCTACCACGCTGGCCTAATGCGGGTTGGTAGACTTCAAAAACCTTCGAAACTCGTATGACAATTCTCAGGTATGCCAGGTTTCCTCACGATGTTTTCCTTCACCGTTATAATAATAACCGACCGTATTATAAAACAGAATATAGCACTCTTAAACTTCTTGTTACCAAAATGTGGGCTTTCATTATATAACACAATATTTAGAAAATTATAACAAAAGAAATAAATCTAATATATTTTTTATTCTGGCGCGGCAAAGTGACCACACTGCGCCTGATGGTAAGCGCAGTGCCGTCCAAATAGAGTATCAAGTAGCTGCTTGTGTATCGTCAGGTTCTAAGTTCAAACAAATTTATATTATAGCTTCAATGCTGAAGTCATTTGTCCGTCCAGAAGTCCGTTCGTGAAGACCCTGTAAAAGCTAGCAAATACTATCAAAAACATAAAAAAATACTTACTTGGAATTAATTTTCCATCGATAAAGTATTTCACAACACTACTAACGGTACATTAACGGACTCTCACCCCGCTCTGACTCCGCCTACATTCACGCCACCCTCCATACATACAGCTAGCTTTGTAAACATACCGTATTGTTTAGGTATAAGAGAAACGGCAATGTATAATAAGAACACTTATTGTCGTTTTGTTAGTGGTAGAGGGATGAGTAAGTAAAGGTTTGTACCCGTCATGAAGGTTGAATGGATTTGAATAAAACTTCGAAGTCAATCTGACTAGACATTTTTTGATTCTGGAAACTCATATTCTTGTTTTTTTCGAAAATTGAATACTTTTACCCAAGAGGGAAATCTCTTGAAATATAAATAATCACTATAATTAACCAATCAACGGATTTTAATGAAATTTTGGGTATATATGTGGTTAGGTCCAATTTACAAGATAGGATAGTTTTAAATCCGATAGGTGGCGCTGTTGTCGAGAGTCTGTTGTTTTGTCGATTTCTTATTTTTGCAATGAAAATACACTCCACAGAGAAGAGAAGGCGGTTTATGGCAGGACAACGTTTGCCCGGCACCACAAGCATTACATATAGTACAAATAAGAGCGTCGAATTTCAAGTACATGTCTGTTTAAGAAAAGTTTTTCAAAATTGAAGTTTTTTTCAGTCAAATTCTTACTAAACATTGCATAATAGGGATAATGGGGGCTTCCTGTTGATGAAATTAACATAATCGGATTTGTTGCTCCAGTCTTACTTATAAACAAACAAAATGTATCTATTTATAATAATAATAATAATTTCTTGTATATAGAAACAAGTTTTTGAAAAGGAATGTAACAAAATGAAAACAACAGCAAAAGTACGAAATGTGGTCTCCAATATTAAATGGCGATAGGCTCGTCCCCTATCACATTATAGGACCGAAATTCGAAACGTGGGTGTATTAGTTACACCTCTGCCTACCCCTTGGGGGTTTACAGGCGTGAGTGTATATATATGTAATATTAAATCTAATAGTCTTCCACATACTTACATCATTCTCTCTTGCAGGTGAAGATATGGTTCCAGAACCGTAGGAGCAAATACAAAAAGATGATGAAGGCAGCACAAGTGGGGGCCCCTCCTCCGAGCCTGGGTCTGCCGCCAGGCAGTCCGCCCAGCAGTAACCAACTATTACACGGTAAGTCACTGACATTCCATCCCTTCACTTTTATATTAGTATCGTTAGACTACCTCCCGGCTCTCCTTTAAGTAACCTCCATGGTGCTTTACGTCTGGCTTCTCTAGACGTAAATGTCCTTTATTGAAGGTTAATACCTCTTCAGTTCAATATTTGTCTCCCGCTTTGCTATGGAGGGAAGCGGACAATTTATATTTCCAACTCCGCCCTATATTTCTATTTGATTAATTTCGTTGCGGGATAAAAGACAGTAATTAAGCATTCCCAGAGACTCGCCGAGTTTCATTACTCGGTGTCGAAAAAATGCGTGACATTGTTGATCCTGGCTAAACAGGAGTTACAATGGCGGGTGTGTGGGCGGGATAGTCTCTGCCTCCCGTCTCTGAATTCCTGGTAGATGATAAATATCCAGACTAAATTAATGGACAAAACAAATGACCATGTTGTTTTTATATAAATAATGAATGACTAAGAATTGTATTTTTGACAATCCATGATTAAAGGGAAAGAAAAATTAAGACTTTAATACAAATAATATTAAATTGCCCTCAACCATCAACGCCTAGACCCAAACTAGTATTAGAAAGCTGATACTTTGAAAATTTTATAATGAATAAGAATTCTATTTCCGCTGTTTCATGTTTAGAGAAAACTGTTGCAAAGTGCGATAAATATTTTTAGTTAATAGAAGCTTTGTATTCAAGTCCTTTGACGTGATAAGTGAATTTAAATCTAATTTCAATCCCCAAGTTTATATGGAAAAAAACCTTATAAGCTAGTGTCTAAACAATTTTTTTTTGTTAAACTTAGTTAATCGCAAACCTCCAATATTATATTATTTATGGTCTATTGACAAGAGTCAATGTTATTAATTTAAAAAAAACTCTTCTTCATATTCCACTATCTTGTATACCGGTGTTTTATTTTACAATTGGGGTTTGTAACTATAAAATTAGACTATTAATTAGTAAACTTTGAGAACAATTTACCAATTTCACTCATGCCGTTCCTAGATATTCGTCTACCCTCCCACCGATCCCGTAATCTTGTCATCTTAGTTCTTGTTTTATGCTGCTTACAGCTATGTTTATGTTGTCAGGAGGCGGAGGTAGCTCCAGTGGGTCGCAGCACTCTCCCTCTGCGTACCAAAGCGGGGGTCCCGCGCAGGCGCACTCGCCGACACCTAGCTCGACGCCCGTCTCGGAGCTCTCCCCCGGGCTGTCACCCACGGGAACTCCCTGGGACGTCAAACAACCGCCGCAGCAGTCCTGGGATGTAAAGGTCGGATATGTAAGAGAAATATTATTTTATCTATTTTTTTTGATAAATGAGTATAATGTTATGAGTATTATAGCAGCGATAGCCTAGTTGGTTGCGGTACAGACTGTGACGAAAGTCGTATGTTCGAAACCCAAGTGGCCCACACCACTGACTTTTCTAAAATTACGTGTGTATTAAATGTGATTTATCGCTTCCTCTAACGGTGAAGGTAAACATCGTGAGGAAACCTGCATACCTGAGAATTTCGAAGGTATGTGAAGTCTACCAACCCGCATAAGGCCAGCATAGTGGACTAAGGCCTAACCCCTCTCATTAGTAGAGGAGGTCCTTGCCCAGCAGTGGGACAATGTTTAATACAGGGCTAGTATATATAAATGAGTATTATGTGTATTGAATCCATTTTCTCGGCCTAACTGGCTGCCTCGGTGGAATTGCGCATGCGTTACGACTGCTGTGCTGTGGACTCGGGTTCGATCCCCGGGTCGGTTAAACTGATATTGGATTTCTCTATTTAGAAATACTCAGTATCAGTCCGGAGTCTGGAATTGTGGCCGATATGGCGATAGGCTCGCCCCCTATCACATTATGGGGCCGTAATAAATTCGGCGAGAAGTGGGTGTACTGGTTACACCACTGTCTATCCCTTTGGCGATTACACGCGTGAGTGTAGCAGAAGAGCAATTTACCTAAATCCACAATTTCTCGAATATGTCAAGCTAGATTTAATGTTTAGACAATGTCCTAAATTTATCAATTTTGGTACAGCCGACGGCAGGCCGCTCACCGGACGGCAGCTCGTGTGACGTGAAGCCTCCACATCAGCAATCTTGGGACCCAAGGGTCGGATACGTAAGTCATTTTACACCCCTTATACATTAGTATAACAATATTTTGCTGGTGGTTGTATAATCATATCCGCGCGGATAGCGACCACCACACACAGGGTGTAAAACCCGCCATAGTGGCACACGCAAGTGTGTCGCGTTCCGGGATCAGTTAGTGTACACCATACGTGCCGTGTTGCGGCCTTCTGAGTACTTTGACACTCCCCTCGACAGCTTTTTCACCTTCTTGCCCATGGTGTAGTGTGAAGAAGCAGGCCGGCATGATTGTGTTGAGTAGCGGGGGATAGATTGTCTCTCGCTACTTGATACTCTAATTAGACGGCACTGCGCTTACCATCAGGTGCAGTGTGGTCACTTCGCCGTGCCAGGATAAAAAAAGTCATAACTACAGTTGAAACTATACGACCTGAGTATGACATTAACTTAGCGCTATCAAAGATTAATGTAGATGGATATAATTATTACTAGTCGTTAGAGCCATAGATTTGTACCTTGGGAATATTAAGCCATTGGTCATTGATGTTACTAACACATAATATGAGTTTAGTTTAAAATATTAGGATTTTTATACTAGTGATCAATTGTTGAGGATACACTGAGTACTTACTGTAGAAAATGAGACATAAAAAGCTAACCTAATACAAACATCAGATTTACTAATTCTATAATTTACTTAACATTATTTTATAATCAAAATGGAAGTTCTCGTAAATAAAAATGTAAAATAACATTTAGATCTAGTATTAGCATCAGTAAACAATTGGCATACAATGTCAATTGCGACATTGTATTTAATTGAGATTGGTAATAGATTGAAAGTTTATTATTGAAGATTAAATGATATTTTAAAAATGACACATAAATATACACTTTAATTTAATTCATAATCACATCTCAGTTCGGTCTACATTCAGTTACTATGTCAATTAAATACGAGAATTGGCACTTTGAAGACATCATGCAGCTTCTAAAGTTATTCAACAAGATCTTATTAACCGACTTCAAAAAAGGAAGAGGTTAACAATTTGTCGGAATCTTTTTTTTTATGTATGTTACCTGATAACTCAAAGACGCCTGGACCGATTCGAGAAATTCTTTTTTTGTTTAAAAGGGTATACTTCCCAGGTGGTCCCATTGGCACCAAGTCAGGATCTGATGATGGGATCTCAGACAAATCAAGGGCAACCCTCAAATTTTATAGTGACGCATAATTTGTTTTTCTTTGAAGTCGGTGTACTTTTATGAATAAAAAAACTTTTACTTATTACAGTAATAGCAATTTGCGTCGACGATAAAAATTGCTAACTCAAAAACGATCGTCAAGAGCTATTGCATTTTTTTTTTCATTTTTTTATTTCCCTCCGCTTCACATGCGTTAAGTTTATCTGTATATCACGAAACCGAAATCACATAGAAACATAAAGCACATTCCGTTTTTTTTCTGAAATTTTCAGGCAATATACATAATTTTCTTTCCTAGAAACGTTATTCAGATTATTAGGTACATAAAAAATTAGACAAATTGGTCTAGCAGTTCTCGAGTGACTGACTAACAAATAGCTTTCAATTTCTTTATATATAATGGGATGCCTATTGCCTATATGCCTAGGCTTTTAATGTGAAAATACGACCGAGTATGATAATATTTATAAAAAAACTTGACGAAGTTTTAATTATGAAAAATATCATGGTGTATTAAAATGAGCGTTTCGTTAAATAACATAACAATAAACAAAACTGCACTTTAATTTAATCCATTTAATGAACACGCCTACTAAATAATCAGTTATAAGCACTTTAATCCAACGTTAACTTTTAAACTAAGCCAGTACTTTTTTTAGTGCCTCGATAGGCAGTCGAGCAGACGGGCCACCTGATGGTAGGTAGTCACCGCTGCCCATAAACTTCTGCAATGACAGGGCACAGCAAAGCCGCTGCCTGCCGTTAAAGACTACTTACTGACAATCTGTTATCTACGAACCAATTCTGAGGATTTTCTTTATCGTAGGAGGGTTATTTCGCTCAGACCGAGGACATTGAGGGCTCACACAACGCGGAGGGGGCGAGGGGGCGGCCTATGCCTTGGATGCTCAAGGTAAGGTGCATTTTAGGTTCGATTCTGAATTACAATTCTTAACAATTTAAAAATGACGGCGATAGCCTAGTTGGTCTGACGGACTGTCAAGACGAAAGTTGTATGTTCCAAACCCAAATGGCATACACCTCTGACTTTTCTAAAGTTACGTGTATATTCATTGTTAATTATCGCTTGCTTTAACGGTGAAGGAAAACATCGTGAGGAAACCTGTATATCTAAGAATTCTCATGAGAATTTCGAAGGTATGTAAAGTCTAACCCCTCTCATAAGTAAAGGAGGCCCGTGAACAGCAGTGGGACAATGTCCTCAAATGATACTAGCCCAAAATAATACTAGCCCTCTAACAGAGAGCTAGTGTTTTTTTTATCAGTGAGGATAACTATGAAACGAAACATCCTGACGATACCATCATAGCTGAGATTTCCCCATATGTTGTTCTGGAAAACAATAAGGCTGAAATTACTATTACCATTATTCAATCTATTATACCAGATTTGGCACTAAGCATTAAAAGAATAATTAAAATACGACATACCTAATTTAAAATTTGAATAAATTTACGAGAACGGATTATATTAAACAACGGTAAAAAAGCGCGAACATAAATTGGCGGGAAAACATAGTGACAGGTATTCGTTGAGAAACACGATACACAAAAATGTTCTGAAACAGTTAAAAGTTATTTATTATGTTTATATTTACAACTATATACCCGAATAACACTTATTGCGTGAGGACACATTATAAAACTCATAAGTTATTAGAGGTGTGGCAGCCGCACCTAGCGTTTTAGTTTGATTAGTTCAGTGGAACGTTCGATTAAAAGAATATGTTTTTGATAATAAGTTTTCGTTGGACTAGGAAATGTGTTATAAAATTTAAATTTCCTTATGATTTTGGAATAATTTTAATATGAAACCTTTTTAAGTAATAAATTGATTGTACTATCATAAGTACTATGTTACTGTTTTAAATGAATCATAATATTTACATACATGACCAATAATTTTGTATTATAAATGCTCTTCGAGCACGCCTATGAAGTTCTATAATCTATTCTATAATCCATACTAATACTATAAATGCGAAAGTAACTCTGTTTGTTTGTTTGTTACCTTTTCGCGACTAAACGGCTGACCAGATTGTGATAAAATTTGGCAAGGAGATAGATTATCCTGGAGAAGGACATAGGCTTACTTTTTTTTTCAAAAAACAACCTTCAAAGGGGTCAAATAGCAGTTCAAAATTTGTATGGGAAATCCATAATTCCTCGACTTAGGGATCTGGAAAATCATATTTAGTTTTTTGGTAGGCAATAAATAGGAAATTAATAAGAAATACGTGTTCCACATTTTTTTCAAAATCATCCCTAAGGGGGTAAAATAGGGGATGAAAGTTTGTATGAAAATCCTTCATTTTTTTAAGTTAAACGCATGAAAATTCGTATTTTGTATTATATACTTTTTCTCCCAAACATGACCTCCATGCGGGCGGAGCCGCGAGCAACAGCTAGTAATAATGTAAGGGTAGTCCGCATGACTGCCTATTTTTTTCTTTGAATACGTAATTACAAAACATATTTTTTTAATTAAGTATTTTTAAAGGAAAAAGTTTACAATATTTTACTGTAATGTTCCATGTGAACACACCATAATACAGGCCTATTAGCTCAGTTGGTTAGAGCGTCGTGTTAATAACACAAAGGTCGCGCGTTCGATCCCCTCATGGGCCATTTTTGTTCATAAACTAAATTAATTTTTCATGGAACGAATATTTCGTACCATAAACGACAATTTGGTAATGACACATAATTAGACACTTTAGAAATCGATTTTTATATTACGCACGTGACGTTACTACATTTTAATATACTTAATACACCACTAGAATTTAATATAATTAAACTGTATTATTTCGTTGGATATGCTATGTAATATAAAAATATCCAAACTACCATTGATTTTTTTCTAATGCTATTCAACAGACGTCTGTTTGACCGGTCTATCCGTATTCAACAGCGATACTATAGCCAGCTCTTTGCTATTCGTTAATTCTATATTTGATTATTCACACATAGCAAAGAGTATTGTAGTAGGGGTCTTTCAGTTTAGTACATGACTTTAAAAAACACCAAAATCATTTGATTTCTGACTGACAGCTTAAAAACAGAACCAATGGCTTATATTCTTTGTAGTGTCTCTCCTAGAAACAATTCATGCTTAATTTCTACACGTGGTAGCAGTAGTGGATTATCGGGGTTTAGAAGGGGGTTAGAAAACTTTTAATATTTGGAGGGAGGGATTAGATATTTTTTAATCGATTTTCAAACATAGCCTCATGGTAGATTGAATTGTCTTGTGTGACTGGGGGCCTTATTTCCCGCCACTTCATAATGAACTATTTCAGTTCATCATTTCACATCTTGCTGTGTGCATAATTTTATAAACCTGTAGTTTTGATTGGGTGACAGTGACGGGTTAACCAATAGTCCATTATTAACTTTTTTTATCCTGGCATGGCAAAGTGACCACACTGCACCTGATGGTAAGCGCAGTGCCGACTAATTAGAGTATCGAGTAGCGAGAGACAATCTATTCCTTGCTACTCAACACAATCATGCCGGCCTGATTCTTCACACTACGCCGTGGGCAAGAAGATGAAGAAGCGGTCGAGAGTCGGACTTACACATAGATCTCTGTACAAACATATAACTATGTACCAATATGTACAGGTCTTTGCGTCGGATATAATGATAGTTTCAAAGGCAGTTTGCATTAAATATCGGTATCGACTTTTTCTGATAGAACTTTTATAAAAATTCTATTGAGACAGAAGACTTGTAATGAAGCCATATTCAACATGTTATTTTAAATAACGATAGGTTCAGATGATATCCCAGAAATTATGTGGAACTATTTTTAATTCTGGTACGGCATATGGACCACACTGAACCTGATGGTAAGCGCAGTATCGTCCAGTTAGAGTATCAAGTAGCGAGAGACAGTCTATCCCTCGCTACTCAACACAATCATGCCGGCCTGCTGTTTAATAATGTACACCCCAACTCCTTTTCACTAGTTTTTATTTCTAAGCATGTTTATTAACCATGTCTTTTTGTCGTAGGGCGCGCCACCCGGCCCTTGGGACATGAAGGGCGCGCACGCCGCTCACGCGTTGCACCACCAGGGCGCGCCGCAGCCGCACCCGCCCTACGTGCCGCAGTACTCCTGGTACCAGACCGACGCCAACCCTGGACTATTGACGTGAGTACCGTGACCTGACTTTTATATGTACTAGTGGTCGCCTAGTTTTTTTCTTCATACGGCAATGTGACCACACTGCCTGATGGTAAACACAGTGCTGTCAATTAGCGAAAGACAACTATTCTTCGCTACTTGATCTTGAATCATGCCGGTCAGAAAAGTGGGCGCAATTCATTAAAAAAAAATTCATTATTTTTTACTGATAGTTCTGAAGCTCCCTACTAAACATAAAAAACGGTTGACAAATAGTAGAGAAAAGGTACTACTCAACTGTTTTATTTTTGCGTATTTATTTAAGAAAGGTGGGCCACACTATCACTCGGTTTAAATACCGCAGTACTTTTATTACCAAACTCAATTTATGTCCCTTTTCGTTGTATTGATTTTGCTATCTAATAATGATGTGCATAGAAGTCAAATTAGAATATAATTAACATAATTCCTTTCATTCACAGGGTGTGGCCGGCAGTTTAACAGCCATCAAACTAATATACTAATTTGTAAGTGTAAATTCACTATAAAATGGCGGACAAAAGACGGCGCACAAGATGGCGTCCCCAAGAGTGACGTGACGGCACAACCAACTTTAATCGTAAGGAGAAAATATTTAATAGATATTAAAATGAAATCATTGTACATTTTTTATAATTAAATATAAATAGAAATTGTAATTGTTCATAAAATTAATTGTAAAACGTATTTTATGAGAGATGGGACAGTTTTTGGGTGTGAAATATTATTATATCACTTCGTACAAATGGTATAAAATTTCTTAATGATTTTGGTGCATAAATCTAAGGTTTTTTCATATTAAATTCTCTCACGGAGGTACTGCTTTGTCCATTTCCACCGGGAAAGTGCTGTGCAAAAGCACTATTGTATTCCACTTTGGAACATTGAAGCCAGTGTAATCATTGACCATTATGAGACTTAATATCTTAAATCTCGATGTAACGAGTACAGTGCAGTAGTTTGGTGTCGCCACTTTTTCTGGGCAAGTGTGACTTGAACTCCTCTTGTCTTGATAATGAAAAACAATATGACAATTATTAACTATATTCGTGGTTTCGTACGATAGGACTTACGACGTTTCTTGCTAAGGAACTTCCGTAAATATTGATAGAGTAGTTTTGTGTGATTCGTTTTGTAAATTATTTGACATTTAAAATAATACAAATAATAAACACTTTTACTAAAACAGAATCAATATCGAATAAAAAATGAAGCCGAAATTAAATGAATCTAAAGTCTAAAGTCCTGACCCCACACTAGGTCAAACCTGTATCGTGAGTATCAAGAACTACGAGATACTACGGTCCCACAACACCCAGACCCGAAACATATATCTGTCTGTCACACAAACATTTGTCTTGGTGTGGGAATCGAACCCACGGCCTGTCTCGTTTCCCAGCCAGCTACTCGTCTACTATTAGTCATGATACATATGACTTTAAATCATTTTGCACTATAAAGACAGTACCAGAATTTATTTAAAAATACACGTGAATGGTAAGAGAATATAACAGAATATCTCACAACAAAAATATTTTGTCCCGTCTAATGCGTAAACCAAAACGCAATGTTAGAAAGAAAAGATAAAGTTTAATCATAAATTTAAAACGATTCAGCGGATACCGAGGTTATTTTGTAAAATTAGTAGAAAGCAAATCAAAATACATAATACATCTGCAACAAGAAATAAAATTAAATTTTTAAAATTAGCTGCCAGTATGTCAATCTTAATTGTCTTAATTTTTAAAATAAAAAAATATACTATCGATAATCGTTCAATCGTTTTGAATTTATATCGATTAAACGTAAGAAAGAGCGCGCACTGAATTTTTAAATTATTGGAAGAAATATTCACTATATTTAGAGGATTTCTGACAGCGTCTGATTAACAATGTATCAGTAAAATCCCCGCTACCTCTATGGTTTAAAAATATTTTTTTTCAATTTTAATTATTCATTGAACGACGGCTCTCATATTAAAGCACGGTATCCTATTTGTATGCAAATTTGTTTTTGTGATTTTTTTATTATATCACAATTATTTTTGTTATTTTTGGCCCTGAAATGAAGTGTTCACTATTATTGCAATTTTTTCACGATATACAATGGCACTTTTAATACGGCAATTTAAATTTGTATAAAGGAATAATGAAGAGAACCTTGCAAAACCTCGTTCTCTTCACGAGGTGAAATTATTTTTCCTATTTCAAAAAATATATTTTCTGTATAAATGAGAAATAATATGTTTTAATTGGTAAGTAATTTAATTTTGAAAATTAATACATAAAGTAAGCTTTAATATTTTTTATTTATTTAGTAAATGGAACATCTTTCGAAAAATCATAACGGGAACACAAACCATTCTTGTGATAAATAATTATAAGTTTTTAGAACATTATTTAGTGAAAAATTGTATTTATTACACTTTGTGCAAAAATGTGTTCTGAATTCAAAAACATGTTTAAGATATTTTATTTATAATTTCTATGGCAATTCTTTATTTTCTCTAACGCTGTGGTCTATCTATTTATATTTGAGCCGTCTTATACCTAACCTTTTTTGTTCAGGATTAATAGAACATTTAGTAATTTTAAACATCCATTTAATAAAAATAAAGTTCTGCAATTTATAAATACAATATTTTCCTTTACTTTTTTTTCGTCCTCAAATGATTAGACCACAGTTATTGGATTTATATTCTAGGATGGGTCTTTACGGGATGATTATATACAGTTTGTAAATATTTTTTTGTAATATATAGAGAAAGTATACATATGGATATAGATAGATAGTGTAATTACTTTTTAACTACATTGTAACATAAGGAAAGTGGAAATAAGAAAAAAAAATGAATTAATTTCTTTTGTCAAATAAAAAGAGAAAAATATTTATTTGTGTGTTTTATTTCACGTCCATATTAAAAAGATGAAAAAACATAAGCATTCACGCCTGTATACCCGAAGAAGTAGGCAAAAGTGTAACCAGTATCTACTTTTCACCGAACTTATTGCAGTCCCATGATGTGATAGAGGTGAGATTGCGACACCGGTCACAATTCCAGACTATGTATTTAGCCCATAAGTACCTTTTATCCTGGTACAGCAAAGTAACTCCACGTAATGGTAAGTTCAGTGCCGTCCAATTAGAGTATTAAGTAGCGAGAGACAATCAATCCTTCGCTACTCAACACAAACATGCCTGCTGAGTAGCATCTTCACACTACGCCTGAAAGACCCAGGATCATAGGAAGGAGAGAACACGGTAAATGGCAAACTGTTCCACAGTTTGATGGTGCGGCAAAAGTACGAAATTGCGAACCTCTTGGTTCGGGCCGTGGTTGTAGAACTAGGTACTACTTCTAGTGAAAATTTATTTATTTATTTATTTACCACTTAACAACTACTTTTACAGGGTAGCCCTAATACAGTAGTGTTGATCAACTTATTCTACTTAGTTATACTACTTATATTATACTTAAATCTATGTTTATTTTTTAAAACTACTATAACAAATTGTATATAGTGAAATCTTAGTGAAACTACTCAGAGTACACGCAAATATGTCAATCTTTTCGGCAACTTCGTTAAGTGTGAGCAAGGCGCGTGTAATAGGGGCCTTGTTAAGTAAGTTGGTCCTACCACTCGGTACAACCAGCAGCCGCGGCTTCCTCCGCCTACCAAGATAATTGTCAGGCACGGCAAACTTCACCACTTCAAGCAAACCTTTATAATAATCTCACTATACTAAAAATATGGGTGTCCGCTATTCCTAATAATCAATTTAACAAATCAACGAAGTTCTAAGATGCCACTTAAAAAAACAGAGCAATTAATTTACGTTGACCAAAAAAGACTGCTTGTTTGTTATATTATTACGTAAATTGTTCCTCAAACATTAGATGATTTACAGACAAGACTGGGTGGCTTACTAAGACTGGGATTACCATTTCCCCCTTTTTTATAGCAGAGAAAGACATGAGCTAGGCGGCCACCTGATAGTAAGTTAACTCCACCAACCATAAACATCATAGAAAGGTCGGTATCTAGGCTGAAACATCTCAGAGCAAACCCGAAAGGTTTTTTTTATAATAACAAAACTTTTTTTTATACTGGCACGGCAAAGTGACCACACTGAACCTGATGGTAAGCGCAGTGCGGTCCAATTAGAGTATCGAGTTGCGAGAGACAATCTATCCCCTACTACTCAACACAATCATGCAGGCCTGCTTCTTCACACTATGCCATGGACAAGAAAGTGAAGAAACGGTTGAGGGTCTAGTGTCAGAGTACTCAGAAGGCCGCTAAACGGCCGAACATAGTAAATACCCCATCCCTAAATACCCGACAAAAACTGGATGTACACTGGCGTGTGCCACTATGGCGGGTTTTCACCCTGTGTACGGTGGTCGCTATCCGGGCGGATATGAATATCCCACCACCAGCAAACATTCTATAATGTAATGGCATTTATTAAGTCTTGCTGTTGGTATACAATGTAAATAAATAAAATCTTGTCTTACTGGGCCACCTCGTTGGCTTAGTTGTAATTGTGTACGCGGTAACGGTAGGCAGCGGCTTTGCTGTGCCCTGGCATTGCACAAGTATGGGCGGCGGTGACTACTTACCATCAGGTGGCCCGTCTGCTCGTCTGCCTATCATGGCACTAAAAAAAAAAAACGACTTCTATACTAAGGTATCGGGTTCGATCCCCGGGTTTGGGTAAAAGTGACATTGCGTTTGTCACGAAATACTCATGCCCGGAGTCTGTAATTGTGTCCGATATGGCGACAGGCACACCCATATCACATCATGGGATGTTAATCAAGGCACAAAAAAAATGTTAATAAGCTTGGCGAAACATGTGTGTATTAGTTACACCTCTGTCTATCCCTTCGTGAAATACAGGCGTGACTGCGTATAATACAAATAATAATAACATTCTATTAGTAACGCCTTCCAACAAGCGCAAAGAACATTTCTAACCAATGATTGCAAGAAAGTCCAGAATGCTGACTCAATTTAAAATAGGTATTAATATAATTATATACATAGGCCATGTCCGGCTTCAGCCGCTCTCTTTCAGCTTGGTCACACTGTAGAGAAAATAAGTAAAAGTTTTTTAATTCATAAAAAGTATACCGACTTCAATAAAAAACAAATTGTACATCCCTATAAAATTGTAGGGTTGGCCTCGATTTTCTGAGATTCCATCATCAGATCCTGATTTGGTGCCAATGGGCCTGGGAAGTATACCCTTTTAAACAATAAAAGAATTTTTCGAATCGGTCCAAGCGTCTTCTTAATGGGGGAACATACATAAAAAAATCGACGAATTGAGAACCTTCTCCTTTTTTGAAGTCACATTGAGAACATTTTATTGTGCCAATTAAAATCCAAAGGGTCAATACGCAATACACCCAACAGTCGAATACATAGTCCTAACCCCACCATGTCAAACCAAGCGCGGATTCACCATTGGGGACACGATGGGCATGCCCACAAACCTAATAGACTTGTGACGTCACACTTTCACAGCCTATTGAGATCTATAGGCTGATATCCAACGCCTTAATAAAAAACAAAAATGAATCGTACGTGATTCAGAACGCAAGTAACTATATCGATCATGAGCAAGTTCATACGCCGACTCGCACTTGGCCGATTTTCGGGTGTTGTGACCACAACCTTTTTTGAAGGCTGGATCCGCGCCTGTGTCAAACCTGTATCGTGGATATCAAGAAATACCAGATGTATTGCTATATTACAATATAAAAGCAGCGATAGCCTAGTTGGTTGCGGTACGGACTGTCAAGACTAAAATCGTAGGTTCGAAACCCAAGTGGCATACACCTCTGACTTTTCTAAAGATATGTGTGTATTAAAATGTTAATTATCGCTTGCTTTACCGGTGAAGGAAAACATCGTGAGGAAACCTGCATATCTGAGAGTTTTTCGAAGGTATGAGAAGTCTGCCAACCCGCATTAGGCCAGCGTGGTGGACTAAGGCCTAACCCCTCTCATTAGTAGAGGAGGCCCGTGCCCAGCAGTGGGACAATGTTTAATACAGGGCTAGTATTATATTACAATATAATATTAATTATACATCTAAAATTCCTGTCAATTATAACTGTATAAGTTCACAAACGTATCAAGAAAACAAGGAACGGTCCCACAACACCCAGACCTGAAAAAATATCTGTGATCATACAAACATTTGTCTCGGTCTGGGGATCGATTCCGCAGCCCCTCGTTTCACAGCCACTCATACGCTATGCCATCGAGTACCCAACAAAGATACTCTCGTCCTTAACACTCTATAAAATAACCTGGGAATCAAACCCTCGTTCCGTTAGCAATAGTAAAACTAGGAAAGCCGGCGGTCTAACGCTAATGTTTCAACACACAGACGGGCAGAACGAATCGCAAATGATAGATGTTTTTTTCTGATAATTGCAAATGTAGTTTCCACAAATAACGCTGCAGCTATAAATTTAATTGCGCCGTGGGTGAGAGCGACGAATGGATGTGGGCAATACTATTGCTATAGATAAGAGTTGATCGTAGTTAATCCTACTAATATTATAAATGCGAATGTCTGGATGGATTGATGTTTGTTACTCAATCACGCTGCAACGGCTGGACGGATCTATTTGAAATTTGCCACAGAGATAGATTATAGTCTGGAATAGGACATAGTCTACTTTTTATCTCGGAAAAATGTACGATTCCTCTGGGATAGCAAAATATAGAAAGGTGTAATAGCTTAAGATGCCTCCAGGGATTGTATAACTTTCTTCCTAAAAAAATCTAATCTTTCTATCTTACTTTATATTATATATATATATATAATATATATTTTATATGTTAATATTATAAATGCCAATATTTGGATGGATGTTTGTTACTCAATCACGTTACAACGGCTGGACGGATCTGGTTGAAATTTGGCACAGAGATAGATTATAGTCTGGAATACCACATAGGCTATTTTTATGCCGGAGAATGTACAGTTCCCATGGGATAGTTTAGTTTTTCACAGAGCAAGGGATCGACATGATGTTTGCATAGTGGCAGTTTAGGGATTAGAAAATGACATACGCCACTTTTTATCTCGGAAAAATGCACGCTTCCTATGGGATAGCAAAATACAGAAAGGTGTAATAAATAGCTTAAGATGCCTTCATGTATTATATACCTTTTCTTCAAAAATAACCTTCACACGGGCAACATCTAGTAAATGTTATATTTTGCCAGTATGCAAAAAATCATGTCAATCCCTTGCTCTTTGAAAAACTAAACTATCCCACGGGAACTGTACATTTCTCCGGCATAAAAATAGCCTATGTGCTATTCCAGACTATAATCTATCTCTGTGCCAAATTTCAACTAGATCCGTCCAGCCGTTGTAACGTGATTGAGTAACAAACATCCATCCATCCAAACATTCGGATTTATAATACAAAAAATATATATAGAATATATATATATAGTAGAATTATGAAGCATTCTCAGGTATGCGGGTTTCCTCACTATGTTTTCCTTCACCGTTAAAACAAGCGATAATTAACATTGAATACATAAGAAACTTTAGAAAAGTCGAGGTTCACGCCAGTTGGGCTGATTTCGAACGACGTCCGTCTGGGTTGTCCTTAATCCCAATCATATATTATCTCCCAATCATAGCTGCTTTTTAACTATAATTTTAAATACATTAAAGGATATTTGACGCATATGCCAAATCCTGCACCCTAGAGAAAGAAATATAAAACACCTCTTAACTATGCTTGGATTTTTTTTATTGTTTTACTTTGGGCGCTAAAGACAACCTGACCAATAACATATACAGAAATCAACGCTCGCTTAAGTCTTATTACATACAAGCGTTAGGGTCTTATCGGTAAACATTGTATACATTTAACATAGTTACACATTATTTTGTCTTGTTAACCGACTTCAAAAAAGGAGGAGGTTAACAATTCGTCGGAACCTTTTTTTTATTATGTATGTTACCCGATTACTCGAAGACGCCTGGACCGATTCGAGAAATTCTTTCTTTGTTTAAAAGGGTACACTACCCAGGTGGTCCCATTGGCACCAAGTCAGGATCTGATGATGGGATCTCCGAAAAATCAAGGGCAACCCTCAAATTTTATAGTGACGCATAATTTGTTTTTTATTGTATTCGGTGTACTTTTTATTTCCTCTGAAATTAAATGTCACTTAAGAATGCAACATATAATTATTAAAAAGGTATATATAAAATGATTATAAATGATGCTTTATGAAAATTAAATTAAATTAAATAACACCCAACAGTCACACACATAGCCCCGACCCACACTAAGATACGAGTCTTGTGTTGTGGGTATCAGGGACTACGAGAGACTTTCGGTCTCATAACACCCAGACCCCGGACATAAATATCTGTCTGTCACACAAACATTTGTCTCGGTGTGGGAATCGAACCCGTTATGTTACGATCCCGCTATTTTTAAGCCTGCCCCGTATTCAATTCAAATATAAGGCTGCATGGTGGAGAACCTTTGCTTTCTCTTTTATATAAAAAAGTAGAATGAAACAAAAAAAACAATTCATATATAAAACACTATTCGAAGAACAATAATCCTATATAAATTATCTATTTATTTTTTAAATATTATGCCTGTTTTCTTTTCCTCTCCTAATCAATAAAAAAAAAACAAGCATTCTTGTAAATTCTATTTTTGAAAAATTTCATATTTGGAACCGCAACATCATAATAGGAATGTTAATTGAATTCCCCTAATCATACCATTTGTTTGATATGAAGAAGCGCAAGTTTTTGTGACATATTCCGCAAAACCTTGCATAACCACTTTAGCGTACACATGTAATGTTTTTTACTAGATTAGTAGTAAAATGGACGCACTTGTCGGTCTGTCAACGTTTAATAACTGTTCGAAGTGGTCTAATGAAGCATAAACTTTATCTATTTCGTTTGTGTTGCAAACACAACGAGTTGTGACTTGAGCCACTTTAATTTATTAAACTAACAGCCCATCGATAAATAATGTTTTATGAAAAAATATTAAATGTTTTGATAATTAAACTATTATGTATCATTTATATCCTGGCACGGCAAAGTGACTACAGTGCACCTGATGGTAAGCGCAGTGCCGTCCAATTAGAGTATCAAGTAGTGACTAGTTAGAGACAATCTATCCCCGCTTCTCAACACAATCATGCCGGCCTACTTCTTCACACTATGCCATGGGCAAGAAGGTGAAGAAGCGGTCGAGGGTCTCGTGTCAGAGTACTCGGAAGACCGCAAAACGGCCAAACATCGTACCCCAACTCTAGAGCCCCGACAAAAATCAATTTTATTGATTAAATAAAGTTAATTGTAAACAGTTTTTAATGCTATGGAATAGAATGTTCCAAAATGGTTGTTATTAGCTGTTAACTTCACCAATTAAGGAGCTTATTTTCTTGCAATGTAGGTACTGTGAAATCAAATTCAAAGCATTTTATTGTATCTTTAGTTAAATTCTTCCGGAGTATAAGTCAATAACAATTTATTAAGTCAATTAGAAACCCTTTTTTAACAACTAGTCGGTGACAATCAGCCCAGTATTAAAGCTATCCGAATGGTGGACTTATCTCCTCTACTAATGAGAGACCAGGGAACGCAAATATGGTGAACAAGAGGCAGGTAAACTACCTTAAAAATAATATATAAATTATTTTTTTTTTTACATTCAACTTTTTAATTTTATTTATTAGACAGCCTTCGTGGTGCTAAGAACCAGTTACTGTGAAACAATAAGCCGCGAGTTCGATCCCCACACCGATGGAAATCTTTGTATGATCCAAAGTATCGGTTTCAAGTCTCGATGCTGTGGAACCGTACTCTTGGTAGCACGCAAAACTATATTGGTATCAATATCAATTCAGTTTTAAACGAGTGTTGGGTCAGGACTATGAGTGAGACTGTTATAATAATATAGGTACCTGGGCCTCTTCTACTAATGAGAGGGGTTAGGCTTTTGTCCACCACGCTGGCCTAATGCGGGTTGGCCTAAACCTTCGAAATTCTTATGAGAATTCTTAGATATGCAGGTTTCCTCATGATGTTGTCATTCACCGTTAAAGGATCTGCTGGTGGTAGGATATTCATATCCGCCCGGATAGCGACCACCGTACACAGGGTGAAAAACCCGCCATAGTGGCACACGCAAGTGTATCGCGTTCCGGGATCAGCCAGTGTACATCCAGTTTTTTGGGGGTCTAGAATTGGGGTATGTTTGGCCATTTTGCGGCCTTCTGAGTACTCTGACAATAGACCCTCGACCGCTTCTTCACCTTCTTGCCTATGGCGTAGTGTGAAGGAGCAGGCCGGCATGATTGTGTTGAGTAGCGGGGGATAGATCGTCTCTCGCTACTCGATACTCTAATTGGACGGCACTGCGCTTACCATCAGGTGAAGTGCGGTCACTTTGCCGAGCCACGAAAAAAAAAGCAAGGGATGATTAATAATGAATACACACGTAACTTTAGAAAAGTCAGTATATGCCATTTGAGTTTCGAACATACGACTTTCGTCTTGACAGTCCGCACCACAACCAACTAGGCTATCGCTGCTACTGTGAGATTGTTGGGTGTATTACTTTTAGTAGTGTTCTGAATAAGTGAATATAACTAAGTATACATTGCGCCAAGTCCGTACACTGCGTATACGCCACGTCTCTACACAAAAACAGGCATCCTTTTGTACGGGAGCCGCCTACAAAAACGGAGCCATAGCGCCAGCTGAACATTTCAATAAAGACGCTGTATAATTGGCCAGCGATCGCCATTTTAATTATACTTTTGACGTTTTTCGAGACGTGACTTGCGGAGTGACGACCTGCACTTGAGGTTTCTGTGTCATCTACTGTTTTACTGGATACCGACTACCGGTACGAGTAATTATAATATTCGATTAGCGAAATTCTAATTTCAAATTTAATACAAACGCTGGCATTCTATATTCAAATAATTATTCGTAAGTAATAATAATAAATATCAAATTTACGTTAGGTTTTGTGACACTAATGAAACTTAAAACATTATAAATTATTTATCAGTGTGAAGCTGTATTCATCTCCTCATCATAAGAGACTCCCCCAATCTACAAACACGCTCAGATATCAGAAGATGTATGAATGTGGAAGAGGCGAAAGAAGTGTGTCAGGATCGTAGCTTGTGGCACTCAATAGTCTCTGCCTACCCCCATGGGGTACGGGCGTGAGTGTATATGTATGTATGTATATTTTACAAACGCAATCCTCCGAATTGAGTATCAGCTTAAGAGCTTCAAGCTTTTTTTTAAATCCCTGAAGGGGTAGACAGAGGTGTAACCAGTACCCCCATTTCGTTTCTCTTATTACCGTCCCACAATGTGATAGGCGAGCATGTCATCATATAGAGCGTAATTCTAAAATATTTATTGATACTGAGTATTTCCTGGTAGAAAATATCACTTTCACCCAAGCCGGGGATAGAACCCGAGACCTCACCACACCGCATACGCTATTACAATAACGCCACTAAGGCTCGCCACGCTGTCTCTGTATTATTCGTAAGTATATCCTATCACATATTTTACAAACGCAATGATCAACCGGCGTTCATTTTGTCGGGGGTCTAGAGTTGGGGAACGATGTTTGGCCGTTTGCCTTCTGAGTACTCTGACACTAGACCCTCGACCGCTTCTTCACGTTCTTGCCCATGGCGTAGTGTGAAGAAGCAGGCCAGCATGATTGTGTTGAGTAGCGGGGGATAGATTGTCTCTCGCTACTCGATACTTTAATTGGATGACATTGCACTTACCGTCAGGTGCAGTGTGGTCGCGAATAGTAAGGGGCTACCGCACGGTCTCCCACGAGGCGGCCTGCGTATTGGCCGGCACCCTCCCTTGGGAGTTGGACGCAAAACTCCTCTCGTCCGCGTTCTTCTGGCGGGAGGAGGCGTCCAGTCGCCGTCAGGTGAGACTGGCCCCGAGGGAGATTGCGGCCCGATTTCGCAGAACCGCTGTGGAGGAGTGGCATACCAGGCTGGAAAGCCCAAGTGCGGGCTTGAGGACCGTCGCGGCAGTGCGTCCTGTCCTAAAGAGATGGCTAGACCACCAACTTTCCGGCTGACGCAGGTACTGACGGACCACGGGTGTTTCGGTTCGTTCCTGTGTCGGATCGGAAAGGAGGTGTCTGCCGTGTGCCACCATTGTGGCAACTGCCACGAGGACACGGCCCAACACACGTTGGAGGAGTGCCCAGCCTGGGACGAAGAGCGCAGCGCTCTCAGAGCAGTCGTCGGAGGAGACCTCTCGCTGCCGGCCGTGGTGTCGTCCATGGTCGCCAGCCGGAGGTCCTGGCGTGCGGTGGCCCACTTCTGCGAGAGCGTCATCTCGCAGAAGGAGAGTGCCGAGAGGGATCGGGAACGAAATGATCCCTCCCGCCGCCAGAGAAGACGTAGGAGGCGCCGGGTGGACGACTGACCGGCGTCTCCCGCCCTGTGGAACGGGGGCGTTTGAATTCCACCACGGTAACCCCTTTTTTTTTTTTTTTTTTGTTGTCGCGGGGAAAGCGTTTTATTACTGCCGCCCGCTCCGGAGGGAAGCGGATTAAGAATAAAACGGGTATGCTGGACTAGCCGGTCTTACGACCCAGCATCCCCCTCGCACGGATGATGGCTATCCGTGCTGCCGCTGGGCCGAGTCCCTAACCCCTATGTACACCCCACCCGACACTACCAGCTAAAACCCCGCGGTGGCCTTCTTCGGCGCTTGCGGAGCGATCCCGGGGTATTCTAAGGAGTGCTAGAATTGCAGCCGGAATCGCCCCTGCGCGGTGCTGCGTAGCAGCCCATCTCCATGGAGGGCTAAGGAGCCCCCGCGCACCGAACAACGACAGCGAACGAGGCCTTACCACACGCGCTGCCGTCCATCTCGGGGTCGCACGATGATCCGAATTTGGGAGTGCATCGATACGGGCTGACAGCCCTCCGCTGCGCGCCCGCGACCCCCGATGGCCCCTATTAGTCGCCTCGTACGACAGGCAGGGGTTACCGTGGTGGAATTCAAACGCCCCCATTCCACAGGGCGGGAGACGCCGGTCAGTCGTCCACCCGGCGCCTCCTACGTCTTCTGTGGCGGCGGGAAGGATCATATCGTTCCCGATCCCTCTCAGCACTCTCCTTCTGCGAGATGACGTTCTCGCAGAAGTGGGCCACCGCACGCCAGGACCTCCGGCTGGCGACCATGGACGACACCACGGCCGGCAGCGAGAGGTCTCCTCCAACGACTGCTCTGAGAGCGCTGCGCTCTTCGTCCCAGGCTGGGCACTCCTCCAACGTATGCTGGGCCGTGTCCTCGCGGCAGTTGCCACAGTGGTGGCACACGGCGGACACCTCCTTCCCGATCCGACACAGGAACGAACCGAAACACCCATGGTCCGTTAATACCTGTGTCAGTCGGAACGTAGGCGCCCCGTGGCGCCTGTCTAGCCATCTCTTTAGGACAGGACGCACTGCTGCGACAGTCCTCAAGCCCGCAGTTGGGCTCTCCAGCCTGGTATGCCACTCCTCCACGGCGGTTCTGCGAAACCGGGCCGCAATCTCCCTCGAGGCCAGTCTCTCTTGACGGTGGCTGGACGCCTCCTCCCGCCAGAAGAACGCTGACGAGAGGAGTTTTGCGTCCAACTCCCAAGGGAGTGTGCCTGCCTGTCGTACGAGGCGACTAATTGGGGCCATCGGGGGTCGCGGGCTCGCAGCGGGGGGCTGTCAGCCCGAATCGATGCACTCCCAGTTTCGGAGCATCGTGCGACCCCGAGATGGACGGCAGCGCGTGTGGTAAGGCCTCGTTCGCTGCCGTTGTTCGGTGCGCGGGGGCTCCTAAGCCCTCCCATGGAGATGGGCTGCTACGCAGCACCGCGCAGGGGCGGTTCCGGCAGCAATTCTAGCACTCCTTAGAATACCCCGGGATCGCTCCGTAAGCGCCGAAGAAGGCCACCGCGGGGTTTTAGCTGGTAGTGTCGGGTGGGGTGTACATAGGGGGTAGGGACTCGACCCAGCGGCTGCCCGGATAGCCATCATCCGGGCGAGGGGGATGCTGGGTCGTAAGACCGGCTAGTCCAGCATAACCGCGTTTTATTCTTATTCCGCTTCCCCCCGGAGCGGGCGGTAGTAATAAAACGCTTTCCCCGCGACAACAAAAAAAAAAAAATGTGCAGTGTGGTCATATTGCCGTGCCAAGATAAAAAAAACCTTTTTAATCCAATGCCACATGATGCTTGTTTAAAATCTTACTGAATCCGCTGGAAATCATGAAGTCAAACTGCCAAGTAACTATACCCAAAGAAAGTTATACATGAAAAGAAAATTTGTTCAATTTCTTTTTATAAATCGTAAGCAATAATGTCAGAATGGTATCATATTAAAATTGACTCTCTCAAATGATCTTTCTTGCGAGTGAACCAAATGGTCGCATTTGTCTGTATTTTTATAGCATATATGCAGATTTTTATGTCGATCACACTGGCAACAACGTCATGATTCGTAACTCCCGTCCGTCATCAAAATATTTCATATTTAACGCACATTCTACTGGCCAGATGGTGTACAGGAAAAAAACCGCTCTATACAATTCTTTTGTAACAAAAACCTTTATACGGGACCCTTCGGTACAAAAGAGTGTTTTATTATTTTTTAAAAGGGTTCCGTGGGCGGATCGTTTCCGTTGCGTCATTCACTTATAGTTTTTGGGGCTGGCAACACAGCTTTTTACTTTTTTTATTTAAACATGACACTCTTAAGCGTTGGTGGGCGTGTCACCTTTTTGCGCATATGTTCTTGATTTTGGAGGTAAGATTTCTTCATTAAAACACCGTTAACAACATATAAATAATTGAAACCAAGATATTTCTAATATATTCATAGAACATATATACACTCACGCCTGTAATCCCCGAAGGGGAAGGGGGAGGTGTAACCAGTACATCTACTTTTTGCAGAATTTCGGTCCCATAATGTGAAAGGGGGCGAGACTATCACCATACCGGGCATAGGTTGCAGACTCCGAGCTAAGATAGAAAAACCCAATATCACTTTACCCGACCCGGGGATCGAACCCGAGAACTCAGCACAGCAGTCGTAACGCATGCGCAATTACAACTGCGCCACCAAGGCAGTCGAGTCAGTCAGTCAAAGAACTATGGTCATTTTTATATTCCAAGCTATGCCGACAACTATTATGAATTACCATATTTTAAATTAAATAATTATGTGTACACATGTGTGTAAGTTGTAATAAATCTAATATTCTCACTTAAACAGTAGTATTAAGTAATATACATATACTCAATACGACATGATATAATAAATCATACACCAAACTCCAAAGTCAATCACAACAAACGTCTATGGTAAAAATGAAGTGGGATTAACAACGCCAAAAGCTTCTTAGGCCGGCACAATGGCGGCTGACATTCCCGGCTGACAACAAAAACACGAGGCATATTTGTCCCCGCTCAGTATCTGAGAGCAAGAAAGTTATTTTTGCGTTGGAAAAAATGCTGCAGAAATACTAAGGATGTGCGCGGTGGACTCAAAGCGTGCTTGTTGTGGCAGCACGGAGCTACGAATCAGGCCGGCCAGTGTGTAAAGTTTAAAATTTTTTGAATTTGGAATTAGCTTTCTTTTTAATTATGTGTTCCGTTTAAATTTAGAATTGATTGTTAAATAAAATGTTATGGGTTAGTATCTCATGTTGTATTAATAGTTACGGAGCTTAATGTAAATTAAATTAATTTAACATTTTATGCAGAGTAAAAGGTTGTATCACTAATTTTGTAGGTAATTCCTTTTTCCACTTACTATCAAATATTCTTAAGTTTCTATGAGATTATAAATATTATTGAGCAGCATACAGCGTGGCGGTTTATGGTCTGACCCTTATCATTGAAATAAAGCGGAAAATTACGAATTTCCGATCGTTGTACAAGTAGATCCTGTTTTTATGCTTCATCCTGAATATTACATTGATTCAGACAAACTACCCACAAACACTAAATCTAGATATCAAAATTACTCTGAAAATCATTAACTTAAGCTATGATACTTTCACACTTTACAGTTTGAAAAGCCCAACCAAATCACAAGTACCGCATCAATCCTTCGTTCTACATCTTCGTACCTCTAACCACCTTTAGTACCGAGTACCTCAGCGTAATATTTACGCCACAATAAATTTTATACTCCTGGTCGGTGCCCTAAAATTATAGGTCTCACAGATCGACCGGGCACTGTTATTGCACAGCCCTAGTGGTTACGAATCCTTGTTTCGAATATCATGAAATTAATACAAACTTGTTAGACTATTGATGCTTATGCAGTTTTGGTTCACTCGAATTTATTTTACATTTCAAGTGTGGTAAAGTGGAACCGCTACTGCTGCATAGGGATATTTCCTCCCTGTATCATAAGCAATGCTCCGAAGAATTGTTTAATCTTATCCGGCTTGCGGACAGCTTCGTAGTGTCTACTACTATATTCGGATATGAAAACTAGCGAAATCAGAACTTAGGCTTCAATATGTTATCCTAAATTGTAAGAAGAAATTATATTTTAAGTTCTTATAAAATATTTTATGTTGTTATAAATAAATTTCAGGACTGACCATTGAACTTGGCACCCATTTAGATCTCATTTATTTTGTCGTTGAAGTCAACAACTGAGGCATATACCATAATATTGAACTTGGCTCTCATTTCCCATTTATGTTTTTTATGGAATTCGCTGGCAACTATTCGACACCACTAAGCTGTGGAATAGTTACCAGCTACCGTGTTTTATGTGTAGAATATTTATTTAATTATAAACTCCGTTTGCAATATTTAAATAAACACATTTCTCTTCATTGTTAATTATCTTTTAAACCAATAATTTGAAACTAATCTAATATTTTTGTGACAGACAGATATTTGTGTTCGGGGTCTAGGTGTTATGGGACCGAAAGTCCCTGATACCCACAACACAAGACTCGTATCTTAGTGTGGGGTCGGGGCTATGTGTGACTGTTGGGTGTTATAATTATAATCATTTATTATGTCTATAATTAACAATTACACATCATCACAAAGGAATCGACTGGATGCTAATTTGTCGACGCGTGCTACCTCCCGTCGCTTTCTATATTGTTAAATTACTCTGCCCACCCCTCGAGGTAAATAGCTTGTTTGTAACGACAATTATATATCGATGTAATGATGGATTACATAGTAAAGGGTGGATGGGATTCAAGTTTTGAGAGAAGTTTCGAATAGATCATAAGTGTCAATTTCTACATCATTTTGCTCTTACCTTTTTTTGTTATTTCACGGCAAAGTAACCTCACTGCACCTAATGGTAAACGCAGTGCCATCCAGTTAGAGCATCAATTAGCGAGGGACAATCTATCCCCCGCTACTCAACACAATCAAGCCGGCCTACTGTTTAGCTTATTCACACTACGCCTGAAGGACCCAGGATCATAGAAAGGAGAGAACACGGTAGCTGGCAAACTGCTCCACAGCTTGATGGTGCGGCAAAAATACAAATTTGCGAACATCTTGGTTCGGGCCGGGGTAGTAGACACCACGAAGTTTTGGCTCCGCAAGCCAGTGCGCGCGGTTCTGGTTTGGACGAGAGAGGATGGGATAAGATTAAACAGTTCAACAAACATTAGATTAGAGAATGCTTAAGTTGCGTTACTATTAAATATTTTAAGAGTGTGTAGTTTATTTACGTTTGGCTGAGGGCATATGTCATATGTCATGTCAGAATAAGGAAATATTTCAAGTATATCAGGAAAGATAATTGAAGACAATCAGGATAATACCTCTCAGTCTATATTTTTTATAATCGGCGGTCACAAAATAGTATTTAATAATGGGGCGTAAAAAACCTCATTGAATATTAAAGGTCTGTCGTTTTTCGATAATTAAAAAATATAAAACACTAAGATTTTTTTTAAAAGCAGTCCGCTATTTCAAAAATCAAATAATTCTTGTAAATTCTTATTAATTGTGATACTAAAAATTTTATATGATTTTTAAGGCCAAACATTTATTTATATTGATAAAATATCAAATCATTTTTTACCAAAACAAAGTAACAAGTCAACAAGAATGAAATCAAAATGTCGGTCGGCAATTTAAGTATCGTATTGTGACACGTGCCATATGAGTGAGCCAGAGCTTTTTAACACTTAATAGCATGTTATGGAATTTCAAGTAACTACCATGTACCGTTAGAAAATATCGAAATGGTAGTTTCTTTTATGGGTTGGCACGGGTATGGTTAATGCAGTGTTCCAAATTCAAAAGAAGGTTAGAAACGTTCGTGACTTAATTATTGTTAGATCTGACTTCTAACTGCCTCGGTGGCGCAGTTGTAATTGCGCATGCGTTACGACTGCTGTGCTGAGGTCTCGGGTTCGATCCCCGAGACGGATAAAGTGATATTGGGTTTATCTCTCTAGAAATTCTCAAAATTAGCCTGGAGTCTAGAATCTGTGCCTGGTATGGCGATAGGCTCGCCCCCTATTACATTATGGGACACACGAATCACGCGAATCAGATCACGAAATGCGGCAAAAAGTGGGTGTACTGGTTACACCTCTGCCGACCCTTTAGGGGAATATAGGCATGAGTGTATATGTAAGTGTGTATACGTATATATTAATTTACATAATTTATCTACCATAAATATAATGATAAAAAAATGACCACGGCTACATTTTTCGTGCTGAACCACCTGACCTTTCAAAAAACCGGTAGATTTTAGTATAGGCTTCTACTGGCCTATTCATTGATTAAAATTTTGCTCAGCTTCGCTTTAGCGACGGCGTCGTGTGCCGACGATCAGTTCTCGGCATCATGGTCGAGGAGGCTGATGGCTGAACCACGCTGACTAAAAGGGGTCACGGGGGCGCGGCCACACAGCGGGGGATGTGTGGCATTTATAAGTATTATTTTCGTGGTGCGACCCCGAGTTGGGTGGCGACGCGAGGTATCGCGCTGCTATAGAATGTGGAGGGCAGCAAGTCCTAAAAGAGACGGGCCGTAAAGGGAACGTGCAGGGATCGTTCCGGCAGCAATCCAGAGTACAACTCAGGATCCCCCGCGACCGTCCCACATGCGCTGCAGAAGGCTACCGCGGGGTTTTTAGTTGGTACACCGACGTAGGAAAATTGTTAGGGCCCCGATCCAGTAGTCCCTCAGGTGAAATGGGTCGGAAGGTCAGTGAGTCCGTCATAACCATCTCTCCTCCCCCGAGATCTAGATGGTATCCGTTGGATTGATTTTCCCCGAGTGAAAAAAAAAATATGGCTGAACGACGCGTCATGATCCTGAGTAGGTGCAATATGTGTATGATCAGGCTACTCATTATTTTTCAATTACTATCAGTAAACTTTTAGGTTACTTGAATGAAATATGCTATTGACAAGAAATATACCGGCAATAGGGTGTTTGACTGGTGTAACCAAAATATATAAAACTGCACTAAGAGAAAGGATAGTGGGCAAACATATTTATTAAATACATTTTTTTATTTTAAATGTATTGTAAACATTTTATTTTCGTCATTAAAATTTAGAATTTTTAATCTGTATCACTCGGGGCCTAAAACGTAGCAATACCGGCCGCCATTATTCGTGACGACATCGCACATAAACATTGCATCCTACGACAAATAAAATTGTAAGGAAGAACATATTTTTCGATGTGTAAACGTGTGGAAACATGTTAATTTCGTCTTCAAGTCTTCTATAAGAATGGAAGAAGGCATTACAAGGGCTGATAATCGAAATCTGCCACTTCTTTCTTAAAACTTTTGATTTTGGCACATGGATGAACAATTTATCAGCATTTAGTGTCGAGTTTTTACACAAAGGCATTGAACAATATTTATATGCTGGCTCATTCATTTTTGCGGAAAAACTAACAGATAAATGCAAATAATTTGTTATGTTGTTAGGTGTCACGAATGTTTGTGTATGTGCGATGACGTCATATAGAGATAATGTCACGTGACAACGCGTTTTAGCGCGAAATTATATGTGCAAAAATAAAATCACAGATTTTATATAAATTGAGTATATTTCAATAATAAAAATATTACGGGGGCTATAAGTGAAGAGTCCTCTATCGATGTCCATCAATTTTCAAAAATTGTCAAATACCCTATTGAGTTTATATTTTTTACAATGCACTAGTACATTTTATATGTACCAACATTATATGAAAAAGAGGTTTTATAGCGTAATTTAAACCCGTTTACTGAAAACATTATAAAAAGTTGTAGAAAACTTTGAAGAGTGCCGGTCAGGTGGTTAGTCCAAATATTCGCAACGCCAGAAGACACGAGGTATCTTCCATAACTTACAAGAAAATACTTGTTCAATATAGATTTTTACATAATATCATACTAAATTCCGCTACAACTCTATTAACACACTATAAATATTCATACGATCCATACAAATTCGCACAATAACAACTGTAACCATACACCCCTCTTCCGTAAGCTTTGTTACAGAGTGTATGGGTGTGGTCAGGGCTTAAGCTCAAGCACAATACACATTTTTTGAGTCCATAGGGTCTTTTCATTAGTAGTGTAAGTATTATTTGCAGACAGCGATATATTTATAGTCATATAATGTTAAAGAGATATGCCCGTGGCAATATTGAAATTATTTATTTTAATTAATCATCACGGATAAACCAAATATGATTTTCTAATAATAAAAGTCTTACTTTTCAATTATAAGTCTCCTATATGCGAGAGTCCATCTGAGTTGCACCGATTTGATCATTTCTGCCAATAAGCAGCAGTTGGTATGTTCTATTCAGATTTGAAAGACATTAAAGGCAGTGGAATATCTGGTCAATTTAAGAAAAAATATTATATATATCTCATGGCATTACTGCCATCCATGTGTTTTTTTTATCCTGATACGGCAAAGTGCACATTTATCCTGATGGTAAGCGCATTGCCGTCCAATTAGAGTACCGAGTAGCGAGAGATAATCTATCCCCCACTACTCAAAACGGCCAAACATTGTACCTCAACTCTAGACCTCCGATAATGTCATAGCTCTGACTTTTCTGTAGTTGTGTGTGTATTCATTGCTAATTATCGTTTGCTTTTACGGTGAAGCATAACATCGTGAGGAAACCTGTAGGAGAATTCTTCTTAAGTTTTTCAGGATTTTGCTGGTGGTAGGATATTCATATCCACCCGGATAGCGACCACCGTACACAGGGTGTAAAACCCGCCATAGTGGCACACGCAAGTGTGTCGCGTTCCGGGATCAGCCAGTGTACATCCGGTTTTTGTCGGGGGTCTAGAGTTGGGTGGTACGTTGTTTGGCCGTTTTGCGGCCTTCTGAGTACTCTGACAATAGACCCTCGACCTCTTCTTCACCTTCTTGCCCATGGCGTAGTGTGAAGAAGCAGGCCGGCATAATTGTGTTGAGTAGAGGGGGATAGATTGTCTCTCACTACTCGATACTCTAAGTGGACCGCACTGCGCTTACCATCAGGTGCAGTGTGGTCACTTTGCCGTATAAAAAAAAATGTGGAGTCTACCCACCGACATTAAGCCAGCGCAGACTAAGGCCTTACCCCTCTCATTAGCAGGCCAGTGCCCAGAAATGGGCCAAGATTAATATCCGGCTGGTATTATTAAGCGCTCTTTCTGCTACAATGCCAAAATAAAACAGTAAGAAAGAAGAAAAACTAGTTTTTAATATCAAAAATAAACTAATGTCAATGTTGTATCCCATCCGTTTTGTTAATACATTTTTTACGAAGACCACACCCTTCGAAAATTGCCAACAAAAGACCCAAAAAATGTATTTTAACATGTTATATCGGATATAAGGTGCGATGGGTCGTGTGACAAAAAAGTTGTTACTTGGGAACAAGATAAAAAAATGTAATGCAGATAGTTCTTTGTGTTTTAAAGTTGATCTTGAAATGAATTTAATACTGTAATACAACCACAACTCTTTATTGTATAACCATAAAAGATAATAATATAACATACATATGACTTAACTAGCTGGTGCTCGCGGCTCCGCCCGCGTGGAGGTCATGTTTGGGAGAAAAAGTATACAATACAAAAAACCAATTTTCATGGGTTTAACTTAAAAAATGACGGATTTTCATACAAACTTTCATTTCCTATTTTACCCCCTTAGAGGCGGAATTTCCAAAAATCCTGAAACATATATTTTTTGTTTTTAAACTAAAAGGCCAAATACTAATTTTCATAAATTTAACTTCAAAAATGACGGATTTTCATACAAACTTTCATCCCCTATTTGGTATTTCCAAAAACCCTTCCTTAGTGGATGCCTACGTCGTAAAAGGTACCTACTGTCAAATTTTCAAGTCTCTAACCCCAGCCGTTTTGGCTGTACGTTGATCGATCAGTCAGTCAGTTTCTTCTTTTATATATACAGATTACTAAATGGTCCCACAATGGGCGGTCTTATCGCTAAAATCTCTACCAGACAACCTTTGGATGGACAGATATTGAAGTAGAAGAAGTAGACAGACCACCGTCTACCGCCAGGTGGTATTGTAACTAGTTTGGTAAATAGTATTTGATTTTAAATCTTAAACCTAGGTACGTATCTACCAGCATCCGTGGTCGAATGGAGTCGTCTTCGATTTCTATCGAAGCCATGAACTAGCTGGTCGTTTTCTAAAGTTAGGTGCTAAGATCAAAGTAAACCTGAATATCTGCACTGTATTCATATTCTCCCACTAGTGGGCTCAGGCGTCTTCTACTAATGAGATAGTTCTAACAGTCACACTGGCCTAACGATGGTTGGTAGACTCGTACTGTAAAACCTAACTATAATAAACAATGAATACACACTTTACTTTGTTTGTCTAAATTCAATGATATCATTTGAGCTAGTTTTGTACCTGCGACTTTCGTATCGGCAGTCGGTACCACTCCCAAAGCTATCAAAGCTTATAAAATCTTTGATAGCTTTGGGAGTGATATTGATGATAACATCAATATTAAAATAATTCGTTTAACTATTAGTTATTGACGTAGGCATCCACTAAATAAGGGTTTTTGGAAATACACCTCCTAAGGGGGTAAAACAGGAGATGAAAGTTTGTATTTTCATACATCTGTCATTTTTTAAGTAAACGCATGAAAATTCGTATTTTGTATTATTTACTTTTTCTCCCAAACATGGCAACATCTATATAAATTTGTATTTACAATAACAAGTTTAATTCATTGTTAGCGTTTATCATCGAGGGAGCAATTAAAGTCAGTCAAAGGACTTGCTGTAATTGTCTCTTGTGTCACTTCAGGTTTTTACACCAATAACATTATGTTTTGCTAATTGACATGTGTTTGATTTATGACAATAATGTGTTTTCTAAGAAATACTATCCATACTCATATTATAAATGAGAAAGTAACTCTGTTTGTTTGTTACTTTTTCACGACTAAACAGCTGAACCAATCGTAATGACATTCAGAAAGGGGTTGATTACATCCTGGGGAAGGACATAGACTATAATTTGAGCCAAATAATAATCGGCAATCAATAGTTAGTAATCTAGCGGAGCCGCGGGCAACAGCTAGTCCGAACATATGTATGTATTCACAAGATTTCTTCTGATTTCGATATAGATATATCCACTTTTGATACTCTTTTAAAGATCTAACAAAATTCCAATTCAGACTATTGCAAAAATCCAAATATTAATCTGAACTGAGAATTTCCAAGTCAAGAATTATTATAGCCATTCACTAACTGAATCCCAAACCTATGTACGTTCCGAAATGTATTGTAATTATAATAAATATATAATAATAATAATACTAGCCCTGTATTAAACATTGTCCCACTGCTGGGCACGGGCCTCCTCTACTAATGAGAGGGATTAGGCCTTAGTCCACCACGCTGGCCTAATGCGGGTTGGTAGACTTCACATACCTTCGAAATTCTTATAAGAATTCTCCGATATGCAGGTTTCCTCACGATGTTTTCCTTCACCGTTAAAGCAAGCGATAATTAACATTTAATACACACATAACATTAGAAAAGTCAGAGGTGTATGCCACTTGGGTTTCGAACATACGATTTTCGTCTTGGCAGTCCGTACCGTAACCAACTAGGTTATCGCTGCTTTTTTTGTAATTATTAAATTTGTAATTGTAATTATTAAATTAAAAAAATATATATTAATTTATCACACTGTTTGTACTTACTTCGTTCCTGTGACATTTAAATGTAAAATAAACACTCAATTATTTTTCTTGGAATTTACAAATTATTATAAATTCTACTGCATTTCTTATTACTCATTAAACCAATTATCTACATTCATGTAAAGTTTCATTACGCTGTATAAAATATACTAGATGTTGCCCGTGGCACTACCCGCGTGGATTTTTTTTTGTAAGAAAAGGTATACAATCCATGAAGGAATCTTAAGCTATTATACCTTTCTATATTTTGCTATCCCATAGGAAGCATGCATTTTTCCGGAATAAAAAGAGACCTTTGTCATTTTCTGTTCCCTAAACTGCCAGTATGAAAAAAAACACGTCATCCTTTGCTCTGTGAAAAACTACACTATCCCACGGGAACTGTACATTTTCCGGGATAAAAAGTAGCTTATGTGCTATTCCAGATTATAATCTATCTCTGTGCCAAATTTCAACCAGATCCGTCCAGCCGTTGTAGCGTGATTGAGGAACAAACATCCATCCATCCAAACATTCACATTTATAATATTAGTAGGATTAATTCATATTCATTTGCTATTTATTCTATCAGAATTGTTCTCAAGTAAGTCTTAGGTTTCTGACGGAGAAGTGGCTTAATTTGATGACTTTGGTTCTCTGGCGGATGGATGACTTCATTTCGAACTCTATCCACCACAGAAATCCCAAGCATTGCCCGCTCCATAGCACCTTTTTGTTATTGTTCTGACGTCACTCAGTAGTGTGTCTAACAGATTGATCATGGACGCATACTCGTCACAATATGGAACACCTTTGCATCACAGTGGGGTGTAATAAACATTAGTGCCACCGCGTTATACATACATCACAAAAAGAACAACCGTCGCTCGTTGGGGTAAGGCATAGGTGAGAGCGTGAGCGGGTAAAAGTATACACCCAAATACATATAGCCCTTAAATAGATCAAATCTCTATATCAGGAACTACGAGAGAGAGACTTTCGATCACACAACACCTTTACCCGAAATATATATCTGTCTGTCACACAAGCATTTGTCTCGGTGTGGGAATCGAATCCACGGCCCTTGGTTTACAACTAGCTCATCCCTGCGCCACGGAGATTGTCATAAATTAATAATCACGTAGTCAACGTACAGTCAGGGAAAAGGGATTGTTTAAGAAATACAATAAAACCTGGATATAATTGTAAAACTTTTTAAATGTAACATGTCCAAAAGCAATATTAGACACTCCTTCTTAATATATGCCAAAAACAACTTTTAATTAAGAATTTTTAAGTAGCTATTTAATTAGATTGTAAAAAAATTATGGGCTATTTAACTCCGTATATAAACATAGACACAGCTTTCGTGGCGCAATAGGCGAGAAGCCGGCTAAACAAAAGGTTGGGGTTCGATTCAGATACAAATATTTGTTTCGTGTCTGAGTGTTGTGGTTCCTTGGTGCCTTATTAATACCACAATATAAGTGTAACGTAGTACGAAGTCAAGAATATGTGTGTGACTGTTGCGTGTGTAATTACTGTTTTAAACTTTACTAGAACTCCTAAATTATATCTAAAGTTTGCATCACCTCGTCGGCATACGCTTATAACTTGCACCGCGTATAAAGCGATGTTCACACGTCACCCGCTGAGCGCATTAGCATTGTGCCGCGATAAGCCGGCGCCCCGCCGTCTCTTATTGTAGCCGCTGCCTAATCGCAACACCCATACTCGGGATGAGTTCGACAAGATACACTCAGATGTTTACATAGTGGTTCTGTACATCCTTACATTATAAATAATAAATAAATACACCAATAAGGCACATAGTTCTGACCCCACGCTAGGTCAAACCTATGTGGGTATTTTTATTATTTATTCTGGCGCGGCATAGTGACCACACTACACCTGATGGTAAGCGCAGTTCCGTCCAGATAGAGTATCAAGTAGTGAGAGACAGTCTATCCCTCGCTACTCAACACAATCATGCCGGCCTGCTGTTTAGCTTCTTCACACTACGCCACCCAGGATCATAGGAAGGAGGGAACACGGTAGCTGGCATTAAGAACTACGATCCCACAACACCCAGATCCAGGATTAAGTCTGAGTTCAGGAGGAGTTCCGAGGAACTCTAGATAACGACCCGTGGGGGCGTCCATACCGCGTGGCGATGAGGAGGTATCGCCCATGGGTGCCCCCGCTGACGCAGAGTCTTCGGAATGACCTAGTCGGAGAGGTCGTCGCAGCTTTGTTCCCTGCCACGGGAGATGTCACTCCTCCACCGATGGCGTCATTACCATCGACGTCATCGTCGTTGAGTTCGGTAAGGGTTATTTCGGAGGTTTCGCCCGAGGAATTTCGGGCGGTGGTGCTTCGGCTGCGGGGCAAGAAAACAGCCCCGGGTCTCGACGGTATCCCCGGACGTGCGTGGGTGTTAGCCGTCGAGCATCTGGGGACTAGGCTCCGCGGCCTGTTCTCCGCGTGCCTGGAGCAGGGCCGTTTTCCGTCTCAGTGGAAAACTGGGAAGCTGGTCCTGCTCAAGAAGGAGGGGCGGCCCGCAGAGTCGCCATCGGCCTACCGGCCCATCGTGTTGCTCGACGAGGTCTGCAAGCTCTTCGAGCGCATCATTCACGCTCGCCTCGTTGAGCATCTTGAAGGGGTCGGGCCGGACTTGGCACAGTGCCAGTATGGGTTCCGGCATGGCCGATCGACAGTTCACGCGATTCTGCGGGTCAAGGCACAAGCGGAGGAGGCAGTGGCTCGGGGTGAAGTGGTGGTGGCGGTGTCTCTAGACATCGCCAACGCGTTCAACACATTGCCCTGGGCCTGTATACTGGAAGCACTGCGGTACCATGTGGTGCCACCGTATCTCCGGCGTCTGGTGCGCTCGTATCTCTCAGATAGGTACATAGTGTATCCAGGCGCCGACAGGTGGCACCGAAGAGCGATGGCCTGCGGTGTTCCACAGGGCTCAGTCTTGGGCCCTCTCTTGTGGAACATCGGCTACGATTGGGTGCTCCGTGGTACCTACCCCCGAGGTGTCGCTGTCGTCTGTTACGCGGACGACACACTAGTGACAGCGTCGGCCAGGTCTTTCCAGGAGGCCACCCTGCTCGCCTCGTTCGCAACCGAACAGGTGGTGGGCAGGATTCGGCGACTGGGCCTTAAGGTGGCCCTCAACAAAACCGAGGCCCTTTGTTTTCACAGGCCTCGGATTCGGCCACCTTTTGAGCCCCACATAAGTGTGGAGGGGGTGCGGATTCCCATCGGCTGTAAAATGAAGTACTTGGGATTGATTCTGGACAGCCGGTGGGATTTCCGTGCCCATTTCAAGGAGTTGTCGCCGAAATTGGTGCGGGCGGCAGGCGCGCTCGAACGCCTGCTGCCGAACCTGGAGGGACCTAATAGCCCTTGCCGAAGTTTATACGCTGGAGTCGTGCGGTCAATGGCCCTGTACGGATGTCCCGTATGGGCCGAGTCCCTGAACGCCCGCTGCGTCGCCCTGCTGCGCAAACCGCAGCGTTTGGTGGCGCAGCGAATAGTAAGGGGCTACCGCACGGTCTCCCACGAGGCGGCCTGCGTATTGGCCGGCACACTCCCTTGGGAGTTGGACGCCAAACTCCTCTCGTCAGCGTTCCTCTGGCGGGAGGAGGAGTCCAGCCGCCGTCAGGAGAGACTGGCCCCGAGGGAGATTGCGGCCCGGTTTCGCAGAACCGCCGTGGAGGAGTGGCATACCAGGCTGGAGAGCCCAACTGCGGGCTTGAGGACTGTCGCAGCAGTGCGTCCTGTCCTAAAGAGATGGCTAGACAGGCGCCACGGGGCGCCTACGTTCCGACTGACACAGGTATTAACGGACCATGGGTGTTTCGGTTCGTTCCTGTGTCGGATCGGAAAGGAGGTGTCCGCCGTGTGCCACCACTGTGGCAACTGCCGCGAAGACACGGCCCAACATACGTTGGAGGAGTGCCCAGCCTGGGACGAAGAGCGCAGCGCTCTCAGAGCAGTCGTCGGTGGAGACCTCTCGCTGCCGGCCGTGGTGTCGTCCATGGTCGCCAGCCGGAGGTCCTGGCGTGCGGTGGCCCACTTCTGCGAGAACGTCATCTCGCAGAAGGAGAGTGCTGAGAGGGATCGGGAACGATATGATCCCTCCCGCCGCCAGAGAAGACGTAGGAGGCGCCGGGTGGACGACTGACCGGCGTCTCCCGCCCTGTGGAATGGGGGCGTTTGAATTCCACCACGGTAACCCCTGCCTGTCGTACGAGGCGACTAATAGGGGCCATCGGCGGTCGCGGACGCGCAGCGGAGGGCTGTCAGCCCGTATCGATGCACTCCCAAATGCGGAGCATCGTGCGACCCCGAGATGGACGGCAGCGTGGGTGGTAAGGCCTCGTTCGCTGTCGTTGTTCGGTGCGCGGGGGCTCCTTAGCCCTCCATGGAGATGGGCTGCTACGCAGCACCGCGCAGGGTCGATTCCGGCTGCAATTCTAGCACTCCTTAGAATACCCCGGGATCGCTCCGTAAGCGCCGAAGAAGGCCACCGCGGGGTTTTAGCTGGTAGTGTCGGGTGGGTTGTATATAGGGGTTAGGGACTCGGCCCAGCGGCAGCACGGATAGCCATCATCCGTGCGAGGGGGATGCTGGGTCGTAAGACCGGCTAGTCCAGCATACCCGTTTTATTCTTAATCCGCTTCCCTCCGGAGCGGGCGGCAGTAATAAAACGCTTTCCCCGCGACAACAAAAAAAAAAAAAAAAAAAAAGGATTAAGTGTGAGTATTGGATTCTAAAATTACCAAATGTTGAGTTAATGGTGATTATAGAGACAGAGTATAGCAGAAAGAGCTCGTAGATGTTGAATGAACTAAATACATTCATTTCTGAGTAGTTTCACTAAGATTTCACTATATACAATTTGTTATAGTAGTTTAAAAAAATAAATAACATAGATTTAAGTATAATATAAGTAGTATAACTAAGTAGAATAAGTTGATCAACACTACTGTATTAGGGCTACCCTGTAAAAGTAGTTGTTAAGTGGTAAATAAATAAATTTTCACATGAGCAAAAATTATGCATTTCTATTTCTTTGAAACTATAGTTGTTATGCTGTCTGATATATATATATCATAATATACTATGTTCATATACCGTGTTCCCTCCTTCCTATGATCCTGGGTCTTTTAGGCGTAGTGTGAAGAAGCTAAACAGCAGGCCGCGCTGGTATGAATGTGTTCAGTAACGGGGGATAGATTGTCTTTGTCTCTCGCTACTTGATCTGGATCTATATCTGGACGGCACTGCGCTTACCATCGGGTGCAGTACTTTGCCGTGCCAGAATAAAAATAAAAAAAACAAGCCGCACCTCGAACTCTTCGTGCCCTCACGCAATTTTTCATTTTAGTGTAAGTAGATATTATCATAAAAGGTAATAACTTCCATGTTTATAAAAAGAGTGCCCGAAACTAAAGCAGAACCCAAAAATCATGATAAACAAAAAGCAGAAATCTGCGCGTCGCTTCAGTGAGATGATGCATTAATATCAACTGATGTATCCACATGTATATAAAAATGTCTTTTTCCGTCGGTCCTTTTGACGGAATTAATCGTTTTTCGGAAAGAACGGGAAGTTTTGTGATTGTGGTTTGTTCCACCTAGCGCTTTTTAGGTCTGTCTGCAAAATATTTAAGTGTTGTTTATCTATGAAATTTAACAGCTTGTGAATTATTAATATCTGAGGCAAGCTAACATCATTTGTTAATTAATTATAGAAGCACACAGCTCTTAAAAATACGATGTAATCAGAACGAAACCATTGATATAGATAGTCCAAGGAAGTGACAATAGTTATAAATTCGTTATACATTGATTAAAGTAAAGATTTTAGTGCCTAAAGTGTTAAATTCAAGCTTTATATGGCAAACATATTGTAAGTGGAAAATACTGTTTATTGCCAAACTTTACAAATAGAATGCGGCGCGGGGCTGGTAATGCTTAATGCCTTACTCACAAGAGAGACATAATTTTTCTGACCAAACTTTCAACTGTTGTTCCCATATTTGGGTTTAAAGTTTGAGCCCTCTGAAATATGTATTGCATTCATTGCGTCGAAAAGTATTGATTCGTTTAAGTATTTTTTTTATTCCTGATATAAATTTTGTGACCTCCATTCAGCCAAGTAAAGACTGAATAGCAAGGGAACCTTTCTTATTGGTAATGTCATAGGAATATGCCATCAGAATATCAGCTTTCTAGATTTTACAGTTTGGATAAGTCAGTCAGGACATTCCATTTTATAGGAATAAATGTCATCAGTGTAAACTGACTAAATACTGACAATCCAAAAGACTTTACTTACGTCGAAGCGATGACCCATAGATAAAAGGAAAACACCTGAAAGTAGCATAAAATGAGCTATTATTTTCACAATTCATTAATTTCCTTAACAAGTTGCAGGTCTTTTTTTACTAAAATAATATTGTTTTTGGATTAAGGATACAAGCGGAACAAACTAAACCAAGGACGTTTTTTATACGTGTTCAATATTAATAATTTGTTAAGGCGATGGATCAAAACTTAATGATGTCGGAGTGTTACCGCTGTTTCTTGTTCTCTTAATACATTTGGCTTGATTGTGTAATTCCGGTCGTAGTGGCAAATATATATTTGTAAAGTGTGACAAAGACCTGTAATAAACTAAGTTAACATTAGACATTAGAGACAATGATGTTATATGACTCACTGCTTGGAGGTTTTAAACAAACATAAATATAACAGGAAATCCGAAATGCGCATAAAACTCTGAATATCATATTGGATTATATTTAAAAGGTATTGCAATTAACTAATTTGCATCGTAAGATTTAATTTATATCTGGTTTATGCCATTACGGACAACCATGAAAACAAGGTTATTACTAAGTTCCTAAATTCTTATTAAAAATTGTCAGGTAAGAAGGTTTCCTATATATAATTAGCAAAGGAATATATAAATCATTTTAAACACTTATATGTGTGGATGGGGTTTGGTTTGGGATCGAACCCGCAACCTACATGTCAGCAGTCCATTACTCTCTCCACTAGACTAATGCTGTATAATCCTGTACCATAATTCGATAAATATATTTGGCATTAACGGATATATGAGCTGCCATAGTAAAAAAATACGAAGTGATCAAGCCTCAAATCCAAAACCACAAAGACCTATCGTTCATACATTTGTTATGAAATAAAGGTCCTTATTCGCAAAACTATCCCGCCTATGATGTAAAAACTACATTCTGACAACATAAGTTATAATAAAGGGTTGCAACCCTGAACAATGATGCCACAATGGCGTCCACACCATTTTATTTATATTTCAAATCATAAGCTCATCATTATAGTTGCTATTAGTACTGTCGTGTGCATAAGTGATTTCTGATGTTTTTTCCGTTTTATTTTTGATAAATATCAAAACCATTAAAGTAAGATTTCTTGTATAATAAACATACATACATATACATACAGACTCACACCTGAACGGAATGCCCATGGCGTAGTGTGAAGAAGCAGGCCGGCATGATTGTGTTGAGTAGCAGGGGATAGATCGTCTCGCACTACTCGATACTCTAATTGGACCGCATTGCGCTTACCATCAGGTGCAGTGCGGTCACTTTGCCGTGCCAGGATAAATAAATATATAACAAATACGGACATTCATAAAACGACTAAGGTAAATGATGTCTGACTTGTTATTGTAAGTTTAAATGAAGTTGAATATGACACGTGGGTCTGGTGTTTAAAATATCTCATGCATAAATCGGCCCGAACTAAGATGTTCGCAAATTCGTATTTTTGTCGCAGAATCAAGCCGTGGAACATTTTTCCAGCTACTGTGTTCCCTCCTTCCTATGATCCTGGGTCCTTTAGGCATAGCGTGAAAAAGCTTCACAGCAGGCTGGCTTAGTTATGTTGAATAGCGGGGGATAGATTATCTCTCGCTACTTGATCCTCTAATTGGACGGCACTGCGCTTACCATCAGGTGCAGTATGGTCACTTTGCCATGTTAGAATAAAAATGCAAGAGAATTAGCAATTATTTCCAAAACTGGAAGTGACTTGTGTCCGCGAGTGTCTGGTCCTTCAAGCACTATGTACATCTCCACAAAGCCGCGGTACAATAGAGCGGTGCTCGACTGAACAACGATTGTTTGTTATTCACTGGACATTTTGCTACCTGTGTTGCGTAGACACACGGGAGAGTTACCTTATGAAATTGTGAGTAAAAATAAATAAAATAGATTCAATGCTAGCGCATTAGTAAGTTTAATTTTTCATTACACTTAGATAGATAGATAAGAATCCCTCGCTGGTTACAACTGCTGTGCTGAGGTCTCGGGTTCGATCCCCGGGTCGGGTAAAGTGATATTGGGTATTACTCAGTCTCAGCCCGGAGTGTGGAATTATGCTCGGTATGGCGATAGGCTCGCCCCCTATCACATTATGGGACCGAAATTCGGCAAAAACTGGGTGTACTGGTTACACCTCTGCCTACCCCTTCGGGCATTACAGGCGTAAGTATATATGGACATAGATAATAATAATAGTACACGCAACTGTAACGTACTTAGTCTACTCCACACTAGGTCAAACCTATATATGAATAACGCAGAAACTACGATCTCACAACTCCCAGACCCGAAACATATTCTTGTGTATCACACAAACATTTATCCAGGTGTCAAGGAGGAGAATTTTGGTATAAATATCAATAAAATTTCTAAAAACAACATAAAATACAATAAATAAAACAATATTTTTGGGGGTCTAGAGTTGGGGTACATGTTGGCCATTTTGCGGCCTTCTAAGTACTCTGACAATAGACCCTCGACCGCTTCGTCACCTTCTTGCCCATGGCGTAGTGTGAAGGAGCAGGCCGGCATGATTGTGTTGAGTAGTGGGGGATAGATCGTCTCTCGCTACTCGATACTCTAATTGGACCGTACTGCGCTTACCATCAGGTGAAGTGCGGTCACTTTGCCGTGCTAGGATTATAAAAAAAAAGGCATAACAGCAGGACTATTATTTGGATTCAAAAAGTCACACATCCGTTGCCCGGGATTGGTAATAGTGCCTAATATAGGTTCACCCATTACATCATGGGACGCTAGTAAACTCGAACCGTGGCATATAAATAAATAAATTTTAGTGTAGACCAAATATTGTACACCAGTTTCTAAATAGCAAAGCGCTAGAGTTTCTTGCATATTTATATCTAGCGTAACTGCACTGAGCGATAGAGTAAACCGATCAACGTAATCTAAATAACGTATGGTATTTTATAAATTCAATATGAAAGTATATTTTGACAGCCTCCCTGGCGAGTAGCTGGCTGTGAAAGAGGATGTGGGTTTGATTGCCGCACCGAGACAATTGATTGTGGATCCACGAGTATTTAGTTCTGGATGTTCTGGGACCGTAGTCCCTCGTAGTTCTCGATACCCACGATACAGGTTTCATCTACTATGGGATCATTTATTTATTTTACACTTTATATACAAAGGCATTCTCTCCCAGTCAACCTTAAGGTGGTGCAGAGATAAGCAGGGTAGGTGCATAAAGATAACAATAATAAAAAAAATATCAAATAAGGATGGTACATACCTAATACTAACTAATACCTATTTACATATATACATAATAAATATAATAATATTTATAATAAGATATATTATACATACATACACATATATACACAATTTAATAAGAATAAAATAAATATACTATGGATTAGGACTATGTGTATATGTGGAAAATAAATTTTCGCGCCGTATAAACCCGTAGAACTGGGTCCCATAAAAGCACATTCATCGAACAATAGCAAAAATATTTTGTAAATATAACTCTGCTCATATTTGTGCCGCATTGTGTACGCCCTCGTCAAATAGATTAGCTGTGACATTTTACGCTTTATGATTCCAATGGTTTCGCGGTCAAACCATTGTTAAGTATGAGGTTCGAATCTCGCATTATTTTCATAACTTCAGACCATATCATCCTACTATAATATTATAAATGCGAATGTCTGGATGGATGGATGTTTGTTACTCAATCACGCTGCAACGGCTGGACGGATCTGGTTGAAATTTGGCACCGAGATAGATTATAGTCTGGAATAGCACGTATGCTACTTGTATCACGGAAAATTTTGTAGTTCCCGTGGGATACTATAGTTTTTCACAGAGCAAAGGACCGACATGATGTTTTGCATAGTGGCAGTTTAGAGATCAGAAAATGACATAGGCATAAAAAGTATTTTATCACGGAAATATGCACGCTTCCTATAGGTTAAAAAAACATAGAAAGGTGTAATAACTTAAGATCCTCCATGGATTGTATACCTTTTCTTCCAAAAATAACCTCCACGCGGGCGGAGCCGCAGGCAACATCTAGTAATATATAAATGAGTGTAGGATATGTTTTTTTAAATGGGCATCCAGTTGTTGTTACATTACTTACGACTAAAGTATAATTAGGTAACAATAATCTTACTATTAATACACAACATTTTAAGGATATTTCAGCATGCGCTGAGAAAAAGTAACACCAATATTAAATAAAAGTTGGAAGGTTAATTAAAATTACAAAAAGAACAATAACATAGAGACCATTGACTTATATTCTATAGACACGAACTGTCGAAGAAAAAAGATGTTCCAAAAACCTTGTCCGCCCACTAATGCTATCTATCATTTTACTATGAACTATTTGGAAGTTATAACTCCCGTCACTGTCTCTCGAACAGGACTTTCCGCGCGCCAAAAAGGGACAAACTATATAATGAATTTGTTGTGAAACTGCCATCTATTAATTTTACTAAGAACTATTCGATAACTTCGTCGCCTTTTCTCGAACGGGACCTTCCGCGCGCTAAAACGGGACAAACTATATAATTAATTTTGTTTTGAAATATAGACTTCCCGCATTCAAATTGAAATTAATTAATACATATACATACATATACACTCACGCCTGTAATCCCCGAAGGGGTAGGCAGAGGTGTAATCAGTACACCCACTTTTCGCCGAATTTCGGTCCCATAATGTGATAGGGGGCGAGCCTATCGCCACACCGGGCACCATTCCAGACTCCGGGTTAATACTGAGTATTTCTAGGTAGAAAAACCCAATATCACTTTACCCGACCCGGGGATCGAACCCGACACCTCAGCACAGCAATCGTAACGCATGCGCAATTACAACTGCGCCACCGAGGCAGTCCAATTCAGTCAATTAATTAATATTTATTGATATTACGTTCTAAACGTTATGAAATTATGTTATTTACCTTATATACTATTAACAGTTTCACTGTAAATCAATTTACGGCAGATTTGTTCGGGAATGTCGCTACAAATAACTAAAATGAACTCGACACTGAAAGATGCAATGTGGTAAGCTTGCTCAGGTGGCATGAAGCAAACCAACGTCGGTGTGGAGTATACACCTCAACTCGGTGAAACATAATGTTTGTTCTGGTCGCCGCATCTAGTACGTAGTACATATAGATCGCTGATAGAGACAAAATGATAATCGGGTAACTAGAAACCAAAATGTTGAAGAGATTAGTTTATGCGTGGCAGAAAAGTATTTTCTAGAAACAAGAGTTAAATAAACAAGTAAGAGTTATCAGGCTAAAACATATTCGAAAATTGAATGGTTGATTGGTTTGCCCTTAACACTCGACACAGTGAATCATCATTCTTTCATTCATTTCATCATCAGCGATAGTAACAATAATATTTTATTTAAAAAAATATTTAAATTGTTAATTATTTCTTGTCTAAACGATGAATGAAAACCTCGTGAGGCAACCTGCATGCCAGCAAATTCTAAATACGAATTTCGAAGGTGTGTAAAGTCTACCAACCTGCATAAGGCCAGCATGGTGGACTAATGCCTAACTCTTAATATTAGTCGAGGAGGCCCGTGCCCAACAGTGGACAATTGTATTAGACAGGGCTGGTATTATTAACATAAGAATTACTATGATACAAATTTTAACTATCGAACCACATAATAACGTCATGCCCTTTGAATCCTTATAACTCCAACAGCAAATCACTAAATTCACTTCAAAAATCACTATTAACTATTTACTACCCTCTTAAACTGAGAGCTCTTAAAAGTAGCATGGTGGGCAACACCTGATTTACAATAACCAGCCTTATACTTTAGATCTCAAGGTTCATGTGGATTTAAAACACTATAAAGGACCCTCGAAGATAAGTAGTACCGAATCATAAGCGATACAATTGACAACTGTTGCTTGTGGTATTGAAACCAAACTTGTTTGGAATTATTAAGTACTTGAAAACATCGATGGAGTCAAAAAGAGATTTTAATCTTCAAGGGAAAATGCGATTTTGGCTTGATAGAATTTATCAATAGAAATAATATACCTCTCAAAAAACACGCATATTCCTGCTCGTAGGCATAAGTATTATTTAGGAAATAAATACACCCAACAGTCACACATATAGTTCTGACCACACACTAGGCAAAACCTGTATCGTGGGTATAAAGAACTACGAGGGACTACGGTGCCACAACACCCAGACCCGAAACAAATATCTATATGTCGCACAAATTTTTGTCTCGGCGCAGGAATCGAACCCACGGCCTCACGTTTCACAGCTCTACCCACCATGGAGGAATTACCAGAGACTTTCGTTTTCACTACACCCAGATCCGCAAGAAATACTTGTGGGCCACAGATACATTTGTCTCGGTGCAGGAAACTAGCAGCCACTTGTTTCACAGCCAGCTACCATTGCACGGGGGCTGTAATATGTTTGACTTGGAGAAGTTTTATCTTTTATGATAAGTAATATATGATAACATAAGATAAGTAGCTGTGATCTATGAACTCCCATAGTGCTAGAGGAAAAGTTGCATTAGAGAAGAATTAGCAATATAAATTATAGGCTAGTCCTTCAAAATTAACGTATTGAAATTAAAAATAAGTCATTTACATAACATACATAGCATCCTAAATACATGCCAATAGTTTAATTATTAATAAAAGTTTTCAAACATAAGTTTTAATTCTAGAACATTTTTCTTTTATTCTGGCGCGGCAAAGTGACCACACTGCACCTGATGGTAAGCGCAGTGCCGTCCAGATAGAGTATCAAGTAGCGAGAGAAAGTCTATCCCCCGCTACTCAACACAATCATGCCGGCCTGCTATTTAGCTTCTTCACACTGTGCCTAAAGGACCCAGGATCATAGGAGGGAGGGAACACGGTAGTTGGCAAACTGTTCCACAGCTTGATGGGTCAAGAAACAAACTTTTTTTTTTTTTTTATAACGTAGTCCGACAAACGAGCCAGTGGGTCACCTGATGTTAAGTGATCTCCACCGCCCATGAACATATACCACAATACCGAAAGTATCATGTATGCGCTGTCGGCCCCAAAGGACAGGAATAGGGATTAGGGAAGGGAAGGGGGAATTTGGGCCTCCGGATATCTCACTTACCATACGAAACGCGACAGTAAACTGTCACTTTACGTTGGTTTTCTGTGAGACAGTGGTACCACCCCGGTCGAGCCGGCCCATTCATGCTGTAGACAAATATGTCTACAGCGTGGCTCTACCACTTCACCAAACTACAAGATTTCCAAAGGAAACTAGTACAGCTGTTCCCACTATTTAAATATGCCATATTATTACTCCCGGAAAAACCAGAGTAACTTGACCCATTGTGATATCAATATCTGGAGAATCTAAAATATGCTGAGCTTCTAGTCTGTATTACTGTATGGTGCTGAGTATCTTACGGTTACCAACCACGTTTGAACCTCATAATAAAATACCTGTATTATATCCTACCAAAAATCTCACACATACATCTCTTAACTACTAGAATTGACTGTAATTGAATCTTCCTTTCAATTAGATCGCTCTTGACTTTACGACTCTTCACGTCACTCAAAAACTAACCTTACCACCTTATCGTAGATCTCAAAGTCCCTCACCAGCCGCCCACGTGGTTGCTTCCTATTTTTGTTCGAATCTTAGAAATTTTGCCAAGGGTATTTGGACTTTAAATCAGGGAAGTATGGTTCGTTTTGGGATGAGAGGATAATGTGACCTCACGTACAGGATAAGGGGTGCTAAGTTGACGAATCACGGTGGAAGACGTTTTGATATTAGCTTAGAAATGTATTAGCTAATGTACTGGTATACAGAACTTTGAGGTTTTAACATTGCCGAAACGGGACACATTCTTTTTTCATATTTTTTTTATACTATGATGGTGGCAAACAAGCTTACGGCTTACGCTATGTCTTTACTAGTGTGCGTGGTGTGAAGAAACTACATAGCAAGCCGGCAAGATTGTGTGGAGTAGCGACGTATATTTGTCTCTCGCTACTTGATACTCTACCTGGACTGCGCTTACTCATCGGATGCAGTGTGGTCACTCTTCCGTGCCAGGATAAGAAAATAAGCTCCTAGCATCACATTTTGTACAGTAAATGTACTGAAATTGGAAATCTCCATATAAATAAGACATTTGGGCTTAGCCGCTGAGGGCTTGGTTTCGACATCCAGGTAAGGCAATACAAATAGAATTATGAGTATATCAATTCGAAAAAAAGGTATATAAAAATCTGTTGTAAAGTGGCAATTAGAATTTTTGCGGGTTCCCGATGTTAAAATATCTTAAAATTGAAGTGTCTCACCCCAAAAACACCGTCTTGCCATTTCCGGAGATCGTCAACATTAGATTCGTCTATAAATGGGGCACGACATTAAATAATACCTCAGCCTATGTATTATCTCCTTCTTCTATCTTTTCGGTTATTATCGCTTACTGAAAATTTGTGATGAATTTTACGAAATATTTTGATAAGAATTAAATTTTTACTATCTTTTGACATCCATACCTAAAACTTTGAACAATATGTTGCTAAATACTTCGGTTTCAAAAAGGGAAGTGCTCAATTGAACCTATAATTTATTTTATTTTATTTGGATGGCTCACATCTATCAATAACAGAGAAATATATAACGAAACGAATACAAGAGATAAGCCAATTACGAGCCACCGCAGATAGTAATTTTAATCATAATAATTAATAATTTTTGACCTTATGTGATATCTCCATCAAATATAAACTGATTTTGATTATTTACTGTCTATAGTGTTTGCCTTATAGAAATAGAGAGACGCTCTCTATCCAGCTAAGTGAATACGGACAGAAAAATGTGAGAGATAAAGCGAACGGCCAGGAGTTGTCTTTTTCTAGAATGTTGATGGATCTACGTCACAGACTTACAGGAGCGAAAAGAAATAAGTATTGGCCGCACAGTCGCTTTGTCTCTTTCTACAAAATGGTCAATGTTGTGAGGATATTGCTCAGTCCAGTTCTCTAAGGCTATGGTTTACTTCAAAGCAAATCTGAGGAACATGGTCCAGCATAAAATTTGACCTTATAAGGAGGAAATTTAGTACTCAAGGAATACTAACTAGCATATATTAACAGTAGGCAGCGGCTTTGCTGTGCCCTGGCATTGCAGAAGTCTATGGGCGGCGGTGACTACTTACCATCAGGTGGCCCGTCTGCTCGTCTGCCTATCGAGGCACTAAAAAAAATATATATATATAAGTAAGTCGCTTTTTAACTTATTGTAGCGATACAATGTAAAATTAGGATAATCGCTATACAGAATTAAGCTATCGGAAAAGTACTTTTTATAGTAAGGGATCTCAACAAGGAAACACGGTACGACAAACATCCATAAATGTATGAATTTAATTATTACCTTTAAAAGTGTGAGTAGCGTCATCTATTGGGGAATTGCGTAAACTTGACAAACATATTTGTTTTTAATAAATCTGTTTTACCGTTAATATTATTTTTTAGGCTTACATTTAATTTGTTGTGTTTCAGCAATACATAACATTAAAACACTGTAATTACAATGCGAATAAAAACATGTTATCATTACATAATATTCATTGACTTATATTACGCAAGATCACCGTTAGGAAAAACGGTATCATATAAATTTATTTTTTACTAGAATAATTATCTATCGTTAACTCTTCATAATATATTGTTCGCCATCGCCTAATTGTAAATGATGACCAAAAAACAATCACACAACAAGATACTTTACTTTGACAACGTTTGAAAAACTAATGTACTATATATACCTAATGCGGGTTGGTATTTAAAAGTATGCAGGTTTCCTTATGATATTTTACTTCACCATCATTTTTTTTTATCTTGGCACGGCAAAGTGACTTTACTGCACACGATGTTATGCGTAGTGCCGTCCAGTCAGAGTATCAAATAGCGAGAGACAATCTATCTCTCGCTACTCAACACAATAATTATGCCAGCCTGCCGTGTTTAGGAAGGTTTGGACGAAGGAGGGAACACGGTAGCTGGCAAACTGTTCCACAGCTTGATGGTGCGTCAAAATACGAATGTATCTTGGCTTGGCCCGGGGTAGTAGACACTACGAAGCTGTGGCTCCGCAAGCCAGTACGCGTGTTTCTGTGAAGGGTGAGGATGGGATAAGATTAAACAATTCTTCGGAGCATTTGCCATGGAGATAAGCTTACTCCAGTGCCATCATCCACAAAACCAGTATATTCATAAATATCTGCAACCTTAATGGATAAGAATAGGGACTGAGAAATGTAAGGTGTTGTGGACCTCCGGAAATCTCATTTACTCTACGAAACGCAAGTTGTTTTTTCACGTCGGTTTTCTGTGAGTAATTACCCGGTCGAGTTGGCTCATTCATGTTGTATTCTTTTTTTTATTATTATTTTTTTTTATCCTAGCACGGCAAAGTGACCGCACTTCACCTGATGGTAAGCACAGTGCGATCCAATTAGAGTATCGAGTAGCGAGAGACGATCTATCCCCCGCTACTCAACACAATCATGCCGGCCTGCTCCTTCACACTACGCCATGAGCAAGAAGGTGAAGTTGTCAGATTACTCAGAAGGCCGCAAAGTGGCCAAACATTGTACCCCAACTCTAGACCCCCGAGAAAAACCGGATGTACACTCGCTGATCCCGGAACGCGACACACTTGCATATGCCACTATGGCGGGTTTTTCACCCTGTGTACGGTGGTCGCTATCCGGGCGGATATGAATATCCTGCCACCAGCAGGATATACAAAGTAGTAGTACAGAGTTGTACTGTACAGCCAATTCGAGTCCTGCTTAGGTACCATAACCTGTGACAAATATTTCAAATGTTCTTATATTCATATAGGTACACGCCACGCCTATAATCCCGAAGGGGTGAGCAGATGTGTAACCAGTACACACACTTTTCGCCGAATTTAGCCTATCGCCATACTGGGCTCAATTCCAAACTCCGGGCTGATACTGAGTATTTCTAAATACAAAACCCAATATAACTTTACCCGACCCGGGGATCGAACCCGAGACCTCAGCACAGCAGTCGTAACGCATGTACAATTACAACTGCACCACCGAAGGCAGTGCTGAAATTGACATGAAAATGCCGTGGTTCGCCCAAAAGTCACAGTTTGAAAACAAATCATACCTACCACTAAACTAAATACGTTAGCAAATACTAAAACACAATATTTTTACATTATTTCGGCGCATGGCAAAAACGGCTGCTAAAATAACCAAGTGCAAAAGAGAAAAAAGCGGCGACATCTGTCCCTGTCTGTCGCGAGTGTTGCTAGTGGCGTGTGTCAAATGCCGGCTCTCACGGTATTGGATGATGGGCCGCACTCGGGTTAGAGAGAGTGACTTTAACAATTACGTTTTAAATTCAAATCATCGCCTCTCACTAAATATCGGGAACTATATTCAAACCGTTCCGACTTCAAAAACAGCCAGCATTTTAATTGATAAATGTTTTAATTGTATTATCATTGAGTAGGTGACATACAAGCTGTGGATTTATGGAGCGATATAGTCGAGTTTCGAACAAGCTCATTAATTTAAGATTAAAAAAACACCGCCTCTGGTGTCCATCAATCTGGTGGCAAGATAGAAGGATATGCAACAATACAGAATATAGGTGTTGGTCTTGTTCTGAAGAATTTGGTGAAGGTAAGAAATAGGGTAAGAAATTGGGTATTTGTGCTCAACTAGATGCTTGTTAACTTGAGTTACATTTCAAGACCACACAAAAATCTAATGTCTTGTTTATAGATTCACTTGAGTGCACTGAATTAATGTAAATTTGTTAAAATATTTATACTGCCCAATAAAAATGCTTGATTGTTGTTAAATATAAAGTTATGTGCACACAAACATTGTTTCCTGTTACCCAAATATCGCTCCTGTCGCGACATTGCTGTGACTCTACCCGCCGTCGTGCCCAGATGACAGAACATCTTATATAGAATTTAAATTTAGAATAAAATACATTGCACTATTTTAAAGTTTTGAATTAGGAATTGATTATTTTACCCCTCTCGCGCTATCCAATTGCCAGCCTGCCCTCGCCGCTTGCAGCACGACATTTCGGTGTCGCTACATACCTTGAGAAACAACTTGTTTATCGTGCACTAGTTGTGCTGTGTGGCTTTGTCCTTATTTTATACCACATGTACTGGCACGTTTGCAAAAAAATAACAACTTATTGAAGTGATGTGCCACTCGTCAATTATTTTTACCGTCGGGTGTTTAATAGGGGTATTTTATTACGCATCAGAATAGTGTAAATTTTATGAAGGTATCAAAATATTATGTAAAATAATATCAGTCCTCTACTGTCTCATCAATGGAGTGAGCCTCTTCTGCTAATGAGTAGTAAGTCCTAAGTCTACCACGCTATCTCAATACGAGTTTGTAGACTACACAAGTTTGCGATTTCTTATGGAGTTCTCAATTATGCAGATCTCCTTACGATGTTTTCCTTCACCGGCTAAGCAAGCGATAATTAACAATGAATATACACATAACAGCGAAAACATGGAGTTGTCTGATCTGGGGTTTGGAATGAAACTGTTAAATACCTCAGTAGAGATTCGATGCTATGGCTATGGCTACTTAATTAAGAATATATATAATAATAATACCAGCCCTGTATTAAAAATTGTCCCACTGCTGGGCACGGGCCTCCTCTACTAATGAGGGGTTAGGCCTTAGTCCTAGGGTTAGTAGTGTAAGAATATATATATTGAAAGATTATTCTGGCGTGATTGAGTAACAAACATCCATTCATCCAAACATTCGCATTTATAATATTATTAAGAGTAAGAAGTGAGATTGATTGCGTGTTGTAACGATGATGGAAAACAACGAGGAAATATGAACGAGTATTCTAAATAATAATTTCAAAATGTATTGAGTCTCTCAACACGCATTAGGACAGTGTTGTGGACTAGGAACTAAGCGCTCTAATTAGTAGAAGTCCATGCCGATCAGTGAGACAATGTCTAGGACAGGTATTATTATTATTAAATAGTTTCAATTACATAAGGCCGTTATCTGCTTTTATCTAAGCTAATAGCAGATAATGTTGGTAGTAGGATATTCATATCCGCCCGGATAGCGACCATCGTACACAGAGTGTAAAACCCACCATAGTCACAAACGCAAGTGTCTGCCGTTCCGGGATCAGCCAGTGTACATCCAGTTTTTGTCGGGGGTCTAGAGTTGAGGTACGATGTTTGACCGGTTTGCGGCCTTCTGGGTACTCTGACACTAGACCCTCGACCGCTTATTCACCTTCTTACCCATGGCGTAGTGTGAAGAAGCAGGCTGGCATGATTGTTTGGAGTAGCGAGGGATAAATTGTCTCTCGTTACTCGATACTCTAATTGGACGGCACTGCGCTTATCATCAGGTGCAGTGTTGTCACTTTGCCGTGCCAGGATAAAAATAAAAGATAAGACTTATTATTAATTTAGTTTTAATACTTGGCAGTAGACACGTTGTACAGTTTTGTTTATAGTATAAAGTGACGACAGAAGGTATACCAGTTTACAGAAGATGTGAAATGGTATCTCTTGGAATTCGAAGGGTGAATGAGATCCCAGAAGGTCCAATCCAAATTCTGATCTTTTGAGACAACACATTCTTAAACATGTGTGTGTTCAAAAGTTGTGGAGATGTTTTCAGGCGATACTTGTTCGTTTATTCTCTAGTTCCTATTTTGACAGCCTCCGTGGCGCATGTGCCAAGAGCCGGATGTAAAACAAGTCACATGCTCTACCCCGCACCGAGACAAATGATTGTGTGATCCACACATTGTTCAAGGTCTGGATGTCGTGGGACCGTAGTCCGTAGTTCTTGATACCCTTGATACAGGTTTGGTCTAGTGTGAATCAGGACTATATGTCCGTGGGCTGGGCACGGGCCTCCATTACTAATTAGAGAGGCCTTAGTCCACCACGCTGGCCTAATGCGCGTTGGCAGGCTTCTTATGCCTTCAAAATTTGTATTTCGAATTATTAGACATACAGGTTTCCTCACGATGTTTTCATTCACCGTTAAAACAAGCGGTTATTAACAATAAATACTGACGTACCTTCTATTTATTCATTAGAAATAATGAACAACGGTTAATCGTTTTTACACAGCTGAATCCATGATGACCACGACTGCTCTGTCAAGAGTTATTATAAAGGAGAAGACAAATCAAATTAAATTAAATACACCCGACAGTCACACACATAGTCCTGGTACCCCACACTAGGCGAAACCTGTGCCTTGGATGTCAAGGACTACAAGGGACTACGGTCCCACAACACCCAGACCCGAAACAAATATCTGTCATTCATCTGATAATCGTAATATTTTGTATAAATATTTCAGACTTTAGAAGTATATACAGAATAATAAAGCCGTCGGTATTCTAAATCTGTAAGTAATTTGATGCCACAGTTTTTAGTTAATTATTATCAGATGTTTACTGATTTGTTATTGTCACACATTAAGAAAAAAATATTTATCATCTAGCATTTATTTTCTTATTAGAATTAATTGTTTTTATTATAATGGTAGAAATAAGTAATTGTAGTATCATAATTACCTATCATTTAATTGAACACGCACAAGGATTAACCTCAAAGTTTCTCATAAGATTAAAATTCATTTCGATTTTCTCAAAACGTTTTGTACGTTGAGAAAAATCTACTACCTAGTTTAAATACATAATAGGTGATAATACACGTGTACATTGCCGTATTTTACATGCTAACTACGTATTATTAAAACAAATTAACTGAGTGCCGCGTTAACATCAATAAATCTATTTAATTTAAAGCAAATTGTTACACCAATTAGAATGTACGGGCCATTTTGATGCATGGCGGTTAGTGTGCAAAGCCGCCGTGGCGTGACTAGCAGCGCTGGTGTTGAATGTTTGTGCTACTCGACGATAGATGACGCTATTTCGATCGATTTATTTATTGATTATTTTTATATACATCAATAATACACAAATAAATAGTCTTTATTTAAAAAACATAATTTGGAAAATGTATTCTATGAAATCATCATTTAGTTCTCAAACTAGCCTAACTCCTAGCTTTGACTTGCAGATCCGCCCCGTATAAGTGTTTTACTAGGATATAAGTACTTTTATAACCTATTTTTTTACCGGGGTTTCACTTATAAATTTAAAAACTGCATCAAATTCCAATCAGCTCTGTATGTGATGCGTTTAACCACCAATTAACCTCTTACAGCAGAGAATCTATTGTATTATAAATAAATGAAGAAACTGACTGACATATCAACGCACAGCCTGCACGCACCGGGGTTAGAGACTTGAAATTTCAAAAATAGGTACCTTTTATGACGTAGGCATCCACTAAGCAAGGGTTTTGGGAATTCCACCCCTAAGGGGTAAAATAAGGGATGAAAGTTTCTATGGAAATATGTCAATGTTAAAGTTAAACGCATGAAAATTGGTATCTAGTATTGTTTACTTTTCCTCCCAAACATGACCTCCACGCGAGCGGAGCCGCGAGCAACAGCTAGTGACATAATATTTCTAGCAGTTGAATCTGAATTGTTTTACACAGGCTTGTTCCAACTGCCATCATAAACTGTATCTCAGCTGCATTGCTCAACGCCAGCGCACACGTAATTCCTCTGGTATCGTCTTGTGTTTAGTGATGATAGTTACTTACCATAATAAAAATAATTTTCAAGATGATGAGCATAAGGCACTACCAATTAGTAGATACATACTTTCTTTACCACCTATAATCCATAGGTAGAGTTTTTTTTTTTATTATTCTGGCGCGGCAAAGTGACCACACTGCACCTGATGGTAAGCGCAGTGCCGTCCAGATAGAGAATCAAGTAGCGAGAGACAGTCTATCCCCCGCTACTCAACACAATCATGCCGGCCTGCTGTTTAGCTTCTTCACATTACGCCTAAAGGACCCAGGATCATAGGAAGGAGGGAACACGGTAGCTGGCAAACTGTTCCACAGCTTGATGGTGCGGCAAAAATTATTTACCAGGTGACCTCCTTACCCGTTAGACGGACTATACTAAAGTCTTAATATCAACGAAGCTATAGCAGAGTGATACGGACTGTCAAAACCAGCTCAAATGGCATAGGTACATCCGACTTTTCTAGTTACGTGTGTAATTTATTGGTAATATCACTTCCTATAATCTTGGTAAAGTAAATCTGCATACCTAAGCTTTCTCCATAATAATTTAGAATGTTTGTAAAGTCCACTTGCATTAGTCCAGCGTGGGCTAAGCCTAAATCTTATCATTACTGAAGGAGGTCAGTGCCCAGCGGTGGGACAGTGTTCAATATAATATTACTTATATAACGGATACCTACACCACAACCGCCCATAAGAAATGACTCGACGTACTTTAAGGTTTAGGAAATTGAACAATACCCTATACTTTGTATGATACATGCATTATAATTTTGTATAAAGTTATTTTAATGAGCGCTCATTTCGACAACGCACAGACTTCGCCGCTGTTTTAAAACTGATTGTTACCGAAATATTAAGGTCTGGCACACTAGCAGCTATACTATGATGCGTCATGAAACATGCTGGCAGCTTTATATAGTGTGAGGAAGTTTGCCACGTTTACTTATTGTTTGCCTATTTGTAGATTATTTGCCAGGTACCGTGTTCCCTAGAAATCTAGATCACTTTAAATGCTTACCAATTCTCCTAGGGTAAGAGAGATTTTTATTCAATTTAGAAGAAACTTAACAATAATAAGTTTAGCTAAAATCTCTCAAAATCAAATTTACTATGTATTTAGCCTAGATAGTTTAGTTGGCTGTTATTTAGACAACCTAAGTGCTGGCTATATAAAATTTTACACCACGAAGATCGTTTCTACTGTAACAAGTTATTTAATTTAAATTTAATTTAATTTAAAATTATTAATATGTCAAGTATCATGAATGATATACAATATGGTGATGGTTATGATGCAGTTCCTTTCTATTTTAATATTATTTGTTTTTATATATAAGGTATGTTTTAGAGTGTGTTTTATTTTTCACTGATCTCAATTGTTATTGTGACCATGTGTTGCTGCGGTGAGCAATGATATTTTATACTTGTAATGTTGTGTATATCTGTAATTGGCGTATATATTAAGAATTATTCTTTAAGAAAATTTTAATTACAATGTAAAATATATGTGCTGTTGATGTACCTATTGAAATAAATAAATAAATTACAATTTGGCGACATTACCTAATTAATATAATAATGTAATCTAATCTAATTTAATGTAATTTCATCTAATTCAATGTAATTTAATCTATTTTAATATAATGTAATTGTGTAATCTATTATGTGTGCTATTTTCGTTATTATTCTATTTCTATTTCTATTGTCGTACTCTATTTTTTTTATGAATGCTGTGTATGTCTTTAATTGATATTCATAACTGTTCTTGTGCTGTGATAAATAATAATTCTATGTATATTATGAATATTGTTGACGTACCTTAATAAATAAATAAATATTATTTCATTTTAATACGCTACATAGCTTATGATATTTTGTCGCCTGACTTTCTGTAGGAACATGCCTTACCACCAAAGAACCAAAATATAATATGGTGATTGTTATTAAAACACGGTTAAACAGTACGAAAAGAGCGGATCACCTTAATATATATCTTTATGGCAAACCTGAGAGTATTATTTATGTATATAAAATGTCTGCTTGTATGATTAATAAATACACCAAACAGTCACACACATAGTCCTGACCCCACACTAGGTCAAACCTATATGGTGGGTATGGAGAACTACGAAGGCCAGAACTACAACACCCAGACTCATAACAAATATCTGTCACACAAACATTTGTCTCGGCGCGAGAATCGAACCCACGGTCTCTCGTTTAGTCGGCTACTCACCCACTACGCCACGAAGGCTATCCTCTGTGTAATACTTGTATGTGGTAATAAATAAAAGTTGAAATTTTAGTGAAGCTTAACTAATCATCTGCTCCTGTAAAATTGAGAGGGGTCTTACATAAGGGTGGCTGTTTTAGAATTGAGCATTTTATGTATGGGTGGTGTTCTTAAATTGGGACAGCTTCCATGGAACCGCGAGCTCGAAGCCTGTGAGAGGTTAGGGGTTTGAATCCTAAGCCAAATCCTCCAGTCCTTTCAAAATATAAATATGTTTATTCGTGTCTGTTAAAAAAAGGCTTTTTTATTATTATTGCCAATTTCTTTTAATAATTGTAAGACCTAGGACATATGACTGACCCCATAATAATATAAAAATACCTCGTTGAAACTAGAAACTTTCTCAAAAAAATATTTAATGGTCACACCAACATTTGTACCATGGATCGAACCTACGTCCTCTCGTTTCACAGTCCGATTTCTCATTATGTCTGAAATAAATAGCTTTTATTATATATTTGGCAAGCTAGAGTTATAACGCACTTATTATTAAAGAACATTAAAAATAAAATAGAATATTTTCATTTATTTATGAGTGCAGACAAGGCCTGGATATATAACTAGTGAATAAAATATGATTAAAGTTTCGTTTATATACATAATATTACATTAGTTGACACGGGTAAGAATCGAATTCGTACATAGATTAGTGAATGAACAGAGATCCATTTTGATAATAAAATAGAGTGGTGGAGATTATGATCAAAATTTAAATGTTTCACTTTGTTTAAATTAACAAACGTATAATACATTAACTCTAGAAACTAATTGAAAGTATTAATAATTAATTCGTAGTGTTAAGAAGCAGGCCGGCATGATTTGGGCTACTACGCAGCACCGCGCTGGGGCGATTCCGGCTGCAATTCAAGCACTACTTAGAATACCCCGGAATCGCTCCGCAAACGCCGAAGAAGGCCACCGCGGGGTTTTAGCTGGTAGTGTCGGGTGGGGTGTACATAGGGGTTAGGGACTCGCCCCAGCAGCAGCACGGATAGCCATCATCCGTGCGAGGGGGATGCTGGGTCGTAAGACCGGCTAGTCCAGCATACCCGTTTTATTCTTAATCCACTTCCCTCCGGAGCGGGCGGCAGTAATAAAACGCTTTCCCCGCGACAACAAAAAAAAAGGCCGGCATGATTGTGTTGAGTAGCGGGGGATAGATTGTCTCTCGTTACTCGATACTCTAATTGGACCTCATTGCACTTACCATCAGTAGCAGTGTGGTCAGTTTGCCGTACCAGTATAAAAAATACTTTATGGTGTATCTTATATCATTTTTATAAAGACTGGTAAAAGTGCAATGAGTTCTACTGATAGGATGGGGAGAATCATGGTTGAACGGATTTGTTCCTTTAGAAATTTCAATCATAGATAGCTCATACTTGTAAATAAGATTATACCCCGATTATACCACGATGCTCTACCGTTTTATTACATTTTTGTTGACCACTGCAGAAAAAAGAATCTGTTGTCTCTGGGAAAAACAATCCTGAACTGGATTTAATCAATAAAATAATAAGACGTCTCTACACCGTATTACTCTACATAAAACCAAACTGATCATTATGTTAATTCGGCGCTTTTCGAGTGGAAACTAGACTTGTTTCGGGCTAATGGCGCATTAGAATTATAATAACAACGATACCCATCTGTCCCGACAAACCGTTTATCTTCAACATAACCTCCAAATCTTTGGGAATTTACAACAAAACCATCGAGGGTTTTGAATGAGTTTTTAAACTGAAACATTGTATACATCCCAACTTATATATATATTTTAGTGCCTTGATAGGCAGACGAGCAGACGGGCCACCTGATGGTAAGTAGTCACCACCGCTCATAGACTTCTGCAATGCCAGGGCACAGCAAAGCCGCTGCCTACCGTAAACTAACCGTATACAATATCTTTATATATATAATTCTTGTGTACATGTGTTTGTCACCTAACTCCATCTAAACGGCTGGACTGATTTGGATGAAATGTAGTGTGTATATTTCAATGGGTTCCTGGATGGTTTGAAACCACAGTTTGGATCCTGTAGGGGGTACTACTGTCGCTGAGTCACCAAATTTGATTTGCTGTGATTTGTGGAGGAATGCGAAGAATTGTGATGTTTAAAATATCATATTTAATGTGGCTATGGCTGCTTTTCCGGGCAGGAAATCTGCCGGGCCCACTGCCGTATATTTAATTCGCACCAAATAGGATTTTTACAAAAATTATATATTTTCAACCGACTAGTTACTTTAAAAAAATCTCGTATGTATCAGACTGGTGGTAGGATATTCATATCCGCCCGGATAGCGACCACCGTACACAGGGCGAAAAACCCGCCATAGTGGCACACGCAAGTGTGTCGCGTTCCGGGATCAGCCAGTGTACATCCGGTTTTTGTCGGGGGTCTGGAGTTGGGGTACAATGGCCATTGAGTGTGTTGAGTAGCGGGGATAGATCGTCTCTCGCTACTCAGTACTCTATTTGGACCGCACTGCGCTTACCATCAGGTACAGTGCGGTCACTTTGCCGTGCCAGGATAAAAAAAAAAAAAAAAAAAAAAAAGACTTTCTAGCACCCCTTAGGTCCTGAAGTTTCAATAATACTAGCCCTGTATTAAACATTGTCCCACTGCTGGGCATGGGCCTCCTCTACTAAAGAGAGGGGTTAGGCCTCAGTCCACCACGCTGGCCTAATGCAGGTTGGCAGACTTCTCATACCTTCGAAAAATTCTCAGATATGCAGATTTCCTCACGATGTTTTCCTTCACCGTTAAAGCAAGCGATAATTAACATTTTAATACACACATAGCTTCAGAAAAGTCAGAGGTGTATGCCACTTGGGTTTCGAACCTACGACTTTCGTCTTGACAGTCCGTACCGCAACCAACTAGGCTATCGCTACTAGAAACTGAAGTTTCAATATAGGGTCTTTATTATCCTCTGCCCTTCTGCTGGTGAAAGGACTCTTCCATTTCCTTCCACTGATCCCTATTATGTGATTCGGGCAACGTGGTTTCAATGGCGTAGACGCCTATGATCTAGAGGTCAAAACGCCATATCTTCCTAGCCTCCTAATGCGTCTATTATTTCAAAATATACAGCGACAACTAATCTGTATATATAAAAGAAGAAACTGACTGACTAATCGATCAACGCACAGCCAAAACGGCTGGGGTTAGAGACTTGATATTTTGACAGTAGGTACCTTTTATGACGTAGGCATCCACTAAGGAAGGGTTTTTGGAAATTCCATCCCTAAAGGGTTAAAATAGGGGATGAAAGTTTGTATGAAAATATGAAAAAAATAATTTATATATATTTTTCTCCCAAACATGACCTCCACGCGGGCCAAGCCACGAGCAACAGCTAGTGTTTTATATAGAATAATCACACCTCAAATTCGGCCTTAAAACTAACTCTAAGCTACTCGTATACATATGTACTTGTATTACTACAACCAGCTATGAATCAACACGTGAAGAGTGCAACAACAGCTCAACATACACTGGTCGATAAAATAATATACTATTGGAACGAAATTGACCCCTAAATTGGCGCTTGAGTATACAAATAACCATGTAATTGGTACAAAACCACACGATGTCGCATTACGGCACAAACACCGGAGACGGGTAGACACGCGAAAAATTGTAATGCATGCGTATATATCAATTGATTATGAGAAACGCGAATTACGCTCTGTTATATTCAAGTCATTGTACAATACTCAAAGTCGTAGTTACCAAAAATGTTAAATAGTTCGATTTTAATCTAAGCTCTAATCATGCAGACTCCATTGCTGTCATAAGTTCACAAAAATGCGCGCGTAAATAGAAAATAACTTGTATTTTGAATAAAGCATAACACTTTGTTATTCTAGTCAATCAGATCTTTTCTTGTGAATTGGATCTAGTGGTTGAATTAAATCTAGACAATACGGGAACATTGTTCAAGAACTGAATAAGTGTGCTGGAAGGTGATAAGTGGTATTTCGTGGTGTTGTAAATAAAAGTGGTGTACAACAAATATTTAGTTTTTTTTTTAGTGCCTCGATAGGCAGACGAGCAGACGGGCCACCTGATGGTAAGTAGTCACTGCCGCCCATAGACTTCTGCAATGTCAGGGCACAGCAAAGCCGCTGCCTACCGTTTGACATAAGGTAAAACTGGATATATATTTTCCATTTATAAATGTCCTAGTTTTAGTTTTTTTTATGCAGGCCCGGCAAAGTGATGACACTGCACCTGATGGTAAGCGCAGTGCCGTCCAATTAGAGTATCGAGTAGTGAGAGACAATCTATCCCCGCTACTCAACACAATCATGCCGATCTGCTTCTTCAAACTACGCCATGGGCAAGAAGGTGAAGAAGTGGTCGAGGGTCTAGTGTCAGAAGTACTCAGAAGGCCGGAAAACGGCCAAACATCGTTACCCAACTCTAGACCCTGACAAAAAAAAGTTCATGTTCGTGTCAAAGTGCAATTCTGTCTAAAACATAGAGATTATCTGCACTGAGCTCAGAAACTTTACCTCTTTATTTTATTACCATTTTAGTAGAGATTATCAATGATAAGTTATTGCTAATTATTTAAAACAAAGATGGAAAATATTTTTTATGAGGTTATAATTTTCCTGCATACAGAAGATAGTCTAATTAAGAGATGACTTAAAGATTATGTAGCATTATCTTTGGCTAAATAACAAATACTTAAATAAACGCTTCATTTTATGAATAACTACCGCGGCGGTGAAATGTAATTGCGCATGCGTTACGACTGCTGTGCTGAGGTTCACGGGTTCGATACCCGGGTCGGTAAGGTGATATTGGATTTTCTATTTAAAAATGCTGAGTATCAGCCCGGAGTTTGGAATTGTGCCCGGTATGGGCATAGGCTCGCCCCCTATCACATGATAGGACCGTAATAAATTCGGCGAAAAGTGGGTGTACTGGTTTACCCCTCTGCCTACCCCTTACAGTTGTGAGTTCATATAAACCTATATGAACTCACGCATATTACGTATTAAATACATACGTATTTTATAAATAAACAACGTCGCTTAAAAACCGAGATTATACGTTAACTATAAATCATGAGATTCTAGAATTACTAATCATGTGACCTGAAAATAAAACCCTCCTGGATTGCAGTTTTCCGTGGGTAGGATCCATAAGATCCTAGTGAAGTAAGTGAATGAATTTCGCACCATGAATCGGAAGCATGATTTACTGACTTATTTTAGGTCCTGAGTCAAAGTCAAACATAGTTAAAGAGACTAGCGTATGATGTTTATTGTTGACCCTTCCTAAAGTCGTGAAGATACCCATCTCAAATTTCGACTGTACAACAAAAGGTCCAATTTGCTTATTGTGTGAAATTGCCCGCGAAAAGAGGGTAGTTAGGAATCATGATGCATTGTGCGGGCTCAGTCGACTGTGTGTCGCTGCGGGGGCAAGACGTGGGGTTGGTAAGGGGTGGGTGCCAATTTGTGACGTCATAGGTTGTTGTCCTGTTTGGGTGTTTATTATTATTCACAGTTTATCAGCAAAGCAGCAGCGTATAAAAGATATTCATTTACTGTAGAAGCAGTGATTTGAGGTTTATTTCTTTAGATCCTTCAAAGCTTATATAATATAGACTTGTAATAAACATTGTCTCACTGATGGGCACCCCAGGGCAGAGGATTCTCTACTACTGAGAAGGGTTAGGCCTTAGTCCACCGCGCTGGCCTAATGCGGGTTGGTAGACTCCACATACCTTCGAAATCCTTATGAGAATTCTCATGTATGCGGGTTTCCTCGCGATGTTTTCCTTCACCGTTAAAGCAAGCGATAATTAACTTTTAAACACACATAACTTAAGAAAATTCAGAGTGTGAGTGTATGCCACCTGGGTTTCGAACATACGACTTTCGTATTGACAGTCCGTACTGCAACCAACTAGGCTATCGCTGCTTAAATAAAGTTCAAACTTAAAAAAATGAATTACGGTTGAATTTTGATCTCTGTGCGACCACCGGTCACTATAATCAGTCCAAGACATAATAATAAATTTTTAATATTTAAAAAAATAAGTATAAAACATTAAAATACGCCGAATGAAAGGACGATCCTATGATCTACTTTTAATAACGGCCGCTGGCTCACATTAGTCCCAATTTGATGTAATTTTAAATTCAAATTTGGCGCCGTCTCTGGCGCCGCTGTGACTTTGTAAAAAAACATGCGTTTCCGGGTGCTTAAATTATCATCCCCTAAACTGTCTCGAATGTGCTTTTAATTTGATATTTTTGGATTGTCATTTGTATAAACAAAGAAGAAATATATCATTTATTATTAATGGAGTATAAGCAGTGATAGCCTAGTTGGTTGCGGTACGGACTGTAAGGCGAAAGTCGTATGTTCGAAACCCAAATAACATACACTTCTGACTTTTCTGTAGTTACGTGTATTGTTGTTTATCGCTTGTTTCGGTGAAAGATAAACATCATGAGGAAACAAGAACTACGAATACGAATTAAAGGTATGTGAAGTCTACCAACTCGCATTAGGCCAGCGTGGTGGGCTATGGCCTAACCTCTCTCATTAATAGAGGAGCCTGTGCCTAGCAGTGGGACAGTGTTTAATAAAGGGCTAGTATTATTATTTCAATATTTAGAGTATAAATAGTTAGGAGAACTCTAAGCCGACGTGAATGTACGAAGAGATTAATGAAAGTAGATGAAGCTAAAGTGGTACGTCAGAATCATGCAAAATAGAAATCTATAGTCTCTGCCCGCACCTATATTATAAAGGCGTGATAATATGTTTTTATTAGTAGAAAGGTCTGTGGTCGACAGTGGGACAGTTTCTTTATAGTAGCTGTGTTAAATACTCTAAGTAGTAGCTTGAATTACTTAAAAAAATATTTAAGAAACATCTTTCAAAATAATCTTGTGGTAGATTGTGATTTCAATATTATAAATACATAATATTATATTTAAAGTCACTCTTCACGTCATTATAAACATATTTCCTGCACCTATCACTGATTGTTGAAGTATAGAAAAATAACAGAAATAATAATCATAAATAAATAAAATACATCCAACAGTCACACACAGTCTGACCCCACACTAGGTAAAACCTGTATCGCGGGTATCAAGAACTACGAGGGACTACGGTCCCACAACACCCAGACCCGAAACAACTTTCTATCTGTCACACAAACATTTGTCTCGGTGCGGGAATCGAATCCACGGCCTTGCGTTTCACAGCCGGCTACTCACACTCTAGGCAACGGAGGCTGTTTATTTTTTTTTTGGTGAAGAATATTAACACGTCCGTTTTAGAACGCAATAATCAAACCTTCAGTCTTGGACTTCTCACGTTAATTCTCACTTAGCACGGAGGTCGAAAATATATGCATACTCCTTTTAAAAAATCTGATGAATATCTAATTTTAGAGGAAATACATACGTGCCCAGTTTAACGACGAGTCAAAGGATACATTTACATAATAAGGTGCGGCGCCGACAGAATTATAATTCGATATTTAAATTTAATTTCTGTTTAATATTTTGAGTTTAATACATTTTCAAAAGAGAACGATTTAGTGTTCCAAAAACAAAATTTGCGGCGAACCATCACATTAAGACCTAATAAGGAAGGAACAAATAACATTATTTATTCGAATTCTATTTTTAAATTTGAATTAAACGTGTCATAGCGATTGCAACCGTCACAACATTTTATCACATTTGATAAGACTTAAGCTGCTCGCTCAACCGTAACGAAAAATATTAATTACTAACATATTTTTTTATAAATGAGTCGCGTACATAAACAATTAAATTTATATTCCATAACATACTTTTTCATCATTAATTTAATTTCAACTCTGTCAATATAAAATGCCATAAGTATTATTTTCCTATAAATTCGACACTTGACTCCATGAAAAATGACCACCAATGTAACACTACCTCCCCGTACTATCAACTCTATGAACATTTAAACGCAAACTTGATTTTCTATAGCAAATAAAGGGTCACTTTAAATTAGTCATTCCGTAATGTAATTTAAAATCGGAACTATATTGCATAACATCGTCTCTTTTCTTCGTAATTCAGCACAGCATGCGAGAGAGAGACGAGTGATTAAAGAGGGTCGTATTGCATATCATTATGAGACGACTGAAGTGGCAATAAACGGTTTCTTTCTGTCTCTTTCTTACATACATTAAATCTGTAGGAGTGACTGAGATATTACATGAAACATGATCGGTTATGGAAATGTGACAGGCATAAAAAGCTTCACAGTTTTTCTGTGAACACAAAAGCTTTTGTGTTTACAAGTAACCATTTTTAAATGATTTTTTATCATTATATTTTATTTAAAATTGTTATAATTCAAAACACAAATGTATTAAAGACGTAAAATTAATGTATTTTTATTTATAATAATAGCAATGGTTCTAATGATTTCAAATTATTTTTATTTTAGGGACTGGACTGCCAAAACAAACCACTCGTGTTCGAATAGATTACACTAACCGCTGAATTATCTGGAATAACCGTAAAATAATAAACAATAAATTGTGATGTCTCTAAGTACTACTAAAATATAATCAGACATAATATATACTAGATGTTGCCCGCGGCTCCGCCCGCGTGGAGGTTATTTTTGGAAGAAAGGGTATACAACCCATGGAGGCATCTTAAGCTCTTACACCTTTCTATACTTTGCTATCCCATAGGAAGCGTGCATTTTTCCGGGATAAAAGTAGCCTATGTAATTTTCTGTTGCTTAAACTACCACTATGCAATAAATCATGTCGATCCCTTGCTCTGTGAAAAACTAAACTATCCCACGGGAACTGACATTTTCCGGGATAAAAATGCCTATGTGCTATTCCAGACTATAATCTATCTCTGTGCCAAATTTCAACCAGATCCGTCCAGCCGTTGTAGCGTGATTGAGTAACAAACATCCGTCCATCCAAACATTCGCATTTATAATATTAGTAGGATTACCTTAAACATATACCAGAATCGAGAATGCGTATATGATGAGTAAATATGATTTGAAATAGCAAAATTCCCTGAAATAAATAAAAGCTGAAAAATATGTTTATACTGTGAATTAAATCAATTATGTTTTATTTTATAATTATATATTGATCTAAATATTAAATGCAAGTCGTTTGGTCATTCATGTTTATCAGAACATTAGCAATAGGGTAGTGTACTCAGTTTTTTTATTAATTAAATCAAGAAGTTACATTACCTAAAACCTACTGGCGAAAGAATTTTATGAGTCCAAACAAAAAGTTAATCAGACGCCATTCAAATCTGCTAGAAGGGGTAATTGTCAAATGACAGTAAAAAATTTCAAGCAATTTTGGTTCTTTGTGAAAAGAGTTTCTTTAGCGTATTATATTCGGTTTCATAATGTAACCGAATATAATGTTGATCGAATAATATACAAAACTAGCGGGCCCGACAGACGTAGTCCTCCCCGTAAAAGCAGCGCCACACCGACTGCAGCCCAACCTACCGGGCTGATTTGTGAATCTAAACCATCCAGGGCGCCACTCAAACGCATACAAAAAAAATCATTCAAATCGGTCCAGCCGTTCAGGAGGAGTTCAGTGACATACACACGTACAGTAGAATGATATATATAAAGATTAAACAAAGGAAACCACCCTATTCTTCACCACAATACAAATAGCATTCGTTCATAACTATTTATTGGTACAAACACTTAAATAGCCTATAGTTTATTGATAAAGCACATTCGTTTGTAATGATTTCTATTTGAAACGAATATTACACATAGAAACAAAATATTTATACACTTCATATACAAGGTATATAGGCAGAGTTAATGCCAAAGGCATTCTCTCTCAGTCAACCTTACGGTGACGCAGAGATGAACGAGGTAGGCGCATACAGGAAGAAGTTTTTTTTTATATCCTGGCACGGCAAAGTGACCACACTGCACCTGATGGTAAGTGCAGTGCCGTCCAGTTATAGTATCAAGTGGCGAGAGACAATATATCCCTCGCTACTCAACACAATCATGCCGGCCTGCTGTGTAGCTTCTTCACACTACGCCTAAAGGATCATAGGAAGGAGGGAACACGGTAGCTGGCAAACTGTTCCACAGCTTGATGGACTTAAATAACTCAACAATAAGAATTTAACGCGGCTTATTCTATGTTGAGTCCCGATGTTTTAAAACCTCTATTAGGCTACATAGCTTTCGAAACTAAAAGTAAAATAAACCACGATAAATCCGTCAAAAAGAGTTTTATGCCAAATTATTTTACTTGTTTAATGATAAGGAATGTGGGTGTGTTATTGATTTTCGTGTTGACATTGTGACCCCGGGAGCCCTCCCTCATTGACCTCATAAGAAGCAAATTACTCACCGCAGGGAATGTTTGATTGAGGCTAAATTAGCGACGCTTTCTATTGAATAAGTCGGTCGTGAATCTTAATTTTTGAGTTGTCGGTTTTAGAATCGGTTGCTTATTAACCTGTCGTGTGGGCTTGGTAATTTTCAAATGTATACTATATGTAAAGCGGTAGTGTAGACTGAAAAACGACAGGCCGTGGGTTCGATCTCAGCGCCAAGACGCATGTGTTTCACAAATATTAGTTCAAGTCTGGGTGTTGTGGGATCGTAGACCATTGTAGTTCTTGATACTAACTTGGTTTGAGCTAGTGTGTGGTCAGTATTATGTGTATATATTCGGTGTATTATATTTATAGCCATTTCATGTCGTAGTGTGAAGAAACCACATAGTAGGCCGGCATGATTGTGTTGAGTAGCGAGGCATAGATATGATAGATTGGTTCTCGGTACTTGATTAACTGGACGGGCATTGCTTTTTTTAACCTACCACGGCAAAGTCACACTGCACCTGATGGTAAGTGCAGTGCAGTCCAGTAAGAAAACACAAATAGCGAGAAACAATGAATCCCTCGGTACTGAACACAATCATGCCGGCCTTTTTTTTGTTGTCGCAGGGAAAGCGTTTTATTACTGCCGCAAGCTCCGGGGGGAAGCGGAATAAGAATAAAACGGTTATGCTGGACTAGCCGGTCCTACGACCCAGCATCCCCGTCGCCCGGATGATGGCTATCCGTGCTGCCGCTGGGCCGAGTCCCTACCCCCTATGTACACCCCACCCGACACTACCAGCTAAAACCCCGCGGTGGCTTTCTTCGGCGCTTACGGAGCGATCTCGGGGTATTCTAAGGAGTGCTAGAATTGCTGCCGGAACCGCCCCTGCGCGGTGCCGCATAGCGGCCCTTCTCCATGGGGGGCTTAGGAGCCCCTGCGCACGGAACAACGACAGCGAACGAGGCCTTACCACCCGCGCTGCCGTCCATCTCGGTGTCGCACGAACAATCATGCCGGCCTGCTAAGAAGCTTACTTCACACTACCCCATGGAGCAAGGAAGTGCTTGCCACTGCTTATCGGCAGAAATAGAGAAAACTCACAATAACTGTGCTTCCCAGAACAGCAGATAAAATTTCATAAATGCCTCAAATCTTGACTATTTTAAATATTATTTTATTGTAAGAGAAAAGAAAATCAAGGCATATAAGCTCGGACTGTCTCGATTACGCTGTTGTAATTACGTACGCGCTACGACTACGGTAAAGAGTTCTCGGGTTCGATCCCCGGATCGGATAAAAGTGATATTGGGTTTTTCTATCTCGAAATACTCAGCGTTGGCCGGGAGTTAGGAATTGTAACCAGTATGGCAATAAGCTCGCCCCCTATAAAATTACGGCGCGGCAATAAACTGGGCGAAATTTGGGTGTAGTGGTTACACCTCTGCTTACTCCTTCAGGAATTACAGGCGTAAGTGCGTATTATTTATTTATTTTATTTTTACTCTTTATTGTACACTAATATACATGAAATAGGAGAACAAAAATGATTTAAAGTACAATTGGCGGTCTTATCGCTCTCGGCGATCTTTTCAAGACAACCAAGGGATGGAAAAGTATGAAAAAAAGAAAAGAAAAAAGGGGAAGGCAGTTTGTGTACATAATAAATATTTAGGAAAAACATAAATTGTAAAAATATATTTATGTATAGATATAGTAATAAGTAGAATAAATAATGCGTATGTATGTATTTGCTTTAGAATATAACTTGTTTTTAAGAAAATATACTATTAATGTATACTACTAATTATATAATAAAAATAAGCGCTGTATATTAATAAGCAAGCGATAGCTAGTTGGTTGCGGTACGGACTGTCAAGACGAAAGTCGTAGGTTCGAAACCCAAGTGGCATACACCTCTGACTTTTCTAAAGTTACGTGTATATTCATTGTTAATTATCGCTTGCTTAAATGATGAAGGAAAACATCGTGAAGAAACCTGCATACCTGAGAATTTTGAAGGTATGTGAAGTCTACCAACCCGCATTAGGCCAGCATGGTGGGCTAAGGCCTAACCCCTCTTGTTAGTAGAGGAGGCCCGTGCCCAGCAGTGGGACAATGTTTAATGCAGGGCTGGTATTATTATTATATTATTAATTATTTACCACTAGTGCTAATACCTCAATCACTTCTTACACTTCACTTAACACCTTCACCGTTACTAACCTAAAATCTTGACTATACAAACATAAACATATACAAGAACATTAATGTCACCTAACATGAGGTAAATATAAAAAAATCATTTACGTAGCACCCCCACTTCGTTTGAACCACCCCTGAGAACGCCCTTCGTCGGTTGTCATGGCAACGCGCCCCACTGGGCGTACTACGTAAGCGAGGGTTGATATTCGAGGGGTTTTATTCACTTATTTATTTTCGTTATTTAGTGAATTTGGTTTTACGGGTTTCTATTCGCGTTGACAAGAAGCCATTCGTCTTGTGATAACCGCTTACAAGAAATAACAGACAAATATTTAATTGTACAAATAATTACAGACTTAAACCTAATATATAAAAGAAAAATAAGTGCATTTCCAAAACATGTTATCAGTAAATAACCATGTGTTTTTTTTCGTACGTTTATAGTACTAGCTGTTGCTCGCGGCTCCGCCCGCGTGTAGGTCATGTTTGGGAGAAAAAGTATACAATACAAAATACCAATATTCATGCGTTTCACTTAAAAATGACGGATTTTCATACAAACTTTCATTCCCTATTTTACCCCCTTAGGGGTGGAGTTTCCAAAAGTCCTGAAACATATATTTTTTATTTTTAACTATAATGCCAAATACTAATATTCATGAATTTAACTTCAAAAATGACGGATTTTCATACAAACTTTCATTCCCTATTTTACCCCCTTAGGGGTGGAGTTTCCAAAAATCTTGAAACATATATTTTTTATTTTTAACTAAAATGCCAAATACTAATATTCATGAATTTAACTTCAAAAATGACGGATTTTCATACAAACTTTCATCCCCTATTTTACCCCCTTAGGGGTGGTATTTCCAAAAACCCTTCCTTAGTGGATGCCTACGTCATAAAAGGTACCTACTGTCAAAATTTCAAGTCTCTAACCCCAGCCGTTTAGGCTGTGCGTTGATCGATCAGTCAGTCAGTCAGTCAGTCAGCTTCTTCTTTTATATATACAGATTATTTGACTAGTGACAACGTCAAATATTTATAAGACGAAATGAATAGCGGTTCTAGGGGTCACGTGAGAAATTAAATTAGGTACTACAAGAACGAAACATTCCCATCCTCTCCCTTCCACACCAGAACCACGCGTACTGGCTTGCGGAGACACATCATCGCGGTGTCTATTACCCCGGCTCGAACCAAGAGCAGAGCAAAATCGTATTTTTGCTGCACCATAAGCTGTGGAACAGCTTGCTATGATCCTGGGTCCTTTAGGCGTAGTGTGAAGCTACACAGCAGGCCGGCATGGTTGTATTGAGTAGCAAGGGATAGATTGTCTCTCGCTAGTTGATACTGTAACTGGACGGCACTGCGCTTACCTGGTACAGTGTGGTCAATTTGGCGTGCCAGGATAAAGAAACCATCGTGGTTTAGCTACAGCTTCATTGATTAAAACCTTCTTGGCTTTGAAAGTGAAAGAGCATTACAGCTTACAAGATATATTTCATTATTTTATTTAATAAGTTACGGTATTCAAACCTATTGCCTCTTTTCTATTTACCTCCGACGCATAAGATCGTAACGGGGATATAAGTTTTCAGTACGGCCATTTAAACTTGATAACGTAAAATAATTATTTTAGTTTTTACTTCAACCTAGTATATTATAAGAAGTTTCAGAGCACAAGATGTTTCATTACTCACTTTACAGCAGCAAACTTTTGATCTTGGGTGAAATATAACCCTCATCATATAATCAGGTTGGTCATTCTATAATGTACAGCCTTAGAACTCTTTGCAATGTTTAAATGTCTAGATATTAGTACGTGTCTCGGTGGCGCAGATGTAATTCCGCATGCGTTACGACTGCTGTGCTGAGGTTTCGGGTTCGACCCCCGGATCAGGTAAAGTGATATTGGGTTTTCTATCTAGAAATACTCAATATCAGTCCGGAGTCTAGAATCATACCCAGTATGGCGATAGGCTGGCCAATCAAATTATGGGACCATTTATAAATATGGTGAAAATTGGTTGTACTCGTAACACCTCTGCCTACCCCTTCGAGGATTACAGGCGTGAATGTATATGTATGTACAAATGTTTGATCCACAAATGGGTATTGTGAAATTAAAGGCCTAGTGGTTTCTCATACCTACGGGACAACTTGTTTGTTAGTGTGGGATCAAGACTATGTTTTTTTATCCTGGCACGGCAAAATGACCACGCTGCATCTGTTGGGAAGTGCAGTGCCGTTCAATTACAGTATCGAGTAGCGAGAGAGTATCCCCCGCTACGCATCTCATGCCGGTCTGCTTCTTCACACTACGCCATGGGCAAGAAGGTGAAGAATGGTCGAGGGTCTAGTGTCAGAGTCTTCAGGAGGTTGCAACACGGCCAAACATCGTACCGCTACTGTAGACCCCCGACAAAATGTGTGTGATTGTGAGTTTATTATTAAATGGAAAGCTCCTCAAAGAATGACTGCAAAACCAATTTTTAAATTCGTCTTAAAACCCTCTAAAAATTTAAATCGCTAACATAAGTTGGCATATCTAACCATACTTACATTTCTAGTATAAATAAAGCACGTTACATCGCCAACAATTTGTGCTTTCCTCCCCTAAATCTGAAAGCTTTCGTATTACTGTTCCCGCTGTAAAAATCAATAACTGGTTTTAGATTATACGACTTAGCGCTCAGTACACATTCTTTTTATTTAAAACTTGCTGTTGGAAGTTGTGTTTGGGAGAAAAAGTATACAATACAAAATACAAATTTTCATGCGTTCAACTTCAAAAATGACGGATTTTCATACAAACCTTCATTCTCTATATCCCCCACCCCACACTAAGATACGAGTCTTGTGTTGTAGGTATCAGGGACTACGAGAGACTTTCGGTCTCACAACACCCAGATCCCGGACACAAATATCTGTCTGTCACACAAACATTTGTCCCGGTGTGGGAATCAAACCCACGACCTCTCGTTTCACAGCCGGCTACTCGCCCACTGCGCGTCTGCCGGTTAGCAGACGATAAACGCTTCGATTGAAACAAGCAGGCGATATTTACTCTTTTTTTTTATATAACAAAGTCCGACAAACGAGCCAGTGGGTCACCTGATGTTAAGTGATCTCCACCGCCCATGAACATCCACAATACCGAAAGTATCATGTATGCGCTGTCGGCCCCAAAGGACAGGAATAGGGATTAGGGAAGGGAAGGGGGAATTTGGGCCTCCGGATATCTCACTTACCATACGAAACGCGACACTAAACTCTTATTAAATAATGGCACTACCAGCCCTATATTATGCACTAGCTCACATCTCGGCACGGGCTTCCTTGTTTTTTTATCCTGGCACGGCAAAGTTACCACACTGCCTCTAATGGTAAGCGCAGTGCCGTCCAATTAGAGTATCTATAATCTATCCCCTGCTACTCAACACAATCATGCCGGCCTGCTGTATCTTCACACTACGCCATGGTCAAGAAGGTGAAGAAGCGGTCGTGAGTCTAGTGTCAGAGTACTGTACCCCAACTCTAGACCCTCGACAAAAACCGGATGTACACTGGCTGATCCCGGAACGTGAGACACTTGTGTGTGCCACTATAGCGGGTTTTCCACCCTGTGTATGGTGGTCGTTGTCCGGGCGGATATGAATCCTCTACTAATGAGACGGGTTAGGCCGTAGTCCTCTGGCTTGGTAGCTACCACTAAACTTTGCGCAATCATTCATAAAAAATATGAAAAAAATACTACAATCGTGTCGGAAGGTGTAAATTCTTCAGTGATCAGGGACGACACAGCGGTTGAGTGCTTTTTAAAATATAGCACAGAAATTATTTTAACATTTTTTATCAACACTTTTTATTTTTCGCGTGTTTGATTTGAACATAAAATGCACGCGTTTTATTGTTTCACCGCTCGTAGATTTAATACAACTTGCATTTTTAAAATTGATGTAACTCTATTTATTTTTGAGAAATTTACTGTCCATTTGATACCGTGTTTTGTTTTGTACAGTTTATCATAAAATGAATTTAAAATTATAATACTGTAAGAACATTTTGATTAATAGTGCGACGGCTTACCTCTTATATCGCTCACAGCTAGACTCAAGTTTGAGTGTGGAATCAATCCTATAAGGTTTAAGGTTTAAGAATCATTTATTTCTCATAAGATTATTACATTAATCACTTACTGAGAAAACGTATTAACAATAAGTCCTTTTATACACAGCCAGCTTTAAAAGCCTCCGTGGCGCAGTTGGCAAGTAGCCGGCTGTGAAACGACAGGCCGTGGGTTCGATTCCCACACCGCGATAAATGTTTGTGACAGACATATGTTTGTTTTCGGGATCTGGGTGTTGTGAGACCGAAAGTCTCTCGTGGTCCCTGATACCCACAACACAAGACTCGTATCTTAGTGTGGGATCGGGGCTATGTGTGTGACTGTTGGGTGTTATTTATTTATATGGGTGAGCATACAGAGAAATATGATGATAAACATACAATTATCAATACACACATTTTGTTAACATTTGCAGTTAAACAATTATTTGCTAAAAATAAAAAAACAGCTATTATATGTAAAGCTATTGGATGTTATTTATTATTAAATCTTTGTTTATGGATTACACTTTACTACAGAGACCCTATTTGGAACCGTAGAATCTAGTTATTTTTTTACTGCCTGGATAGACAGACAAGCAGAAGGGCCACCTGATGGTAAGTAGACACCGCCGCCCATAGACTTCTGCAATGCCAGGGCACAGCAAAGCCGCTGCGTACCGTTATGAATTTTTAAAGCCATGTTCATACTTCAATATAATTTTATTGCATAGTTCTATAATGTGTACACTTCACAGTGGGGCTGTCTTAGCGTCCAGATCGGTGCAGTGCCAATGTCAATGCATCGTGTGACCCCGAGATGGATGGCAGTAAGAAAGAAAGAAAGAAGAAAGAAAGAGTTTATTTGGCTTTTCAATAAAAACAAAACAAAAAAAAATACATAAAAGAAAATGCACATTACAGTCAATAAACCAAAGAATCAAGCTCAGGTTAATGCTGCAGCATTTACTACAGCGCTGATTTACATTTACTACAGTACGGGTGGTCCGTCTTCGTTCGCTGTCGTTGACGCCGAGAGTGTCCTTTGGTGTGCGGGTGCTTAGAACCCATTGGAGATAGGCCGCTATGGCACCGCGAAGGAGTGGGCGGCAGTAATTAAACGCTTTACCCGCGACAAAAAACCTATTTTCTTTCCACATTAAATATTTATTTACACATTAAATATATTACTTTTCATATGTTTGTTAATCGTGTTAGTACATTTAGCTTATTAATCTAGTGTTAGTATAGTTATTTTTCTTCTAGTGATGTGGCCTTCATTCGGCTTGGATGCAGGCTTCCCCCTTGTTCCTTCCAGAATTCTTTTTCACTAATTTACATTTAATTAACTTCTGTGATTATGTTTGTATATTTGTATATAATAGCAGCGATAGCCTAGTTGGTTGCGGTACGGACTGTGAAGACAAAAGTCGTATATTCGAAACCGAAAATGGCATACACCTCTGACTTTTCTAAAGTTACGTGTGTATTACATGTTAACTATCGCTTGCTTTAACGGTGAAGGTAAACATTGTGAGGAAACCTGCATATCTGAGAATTCTTATAGGAATTTCGAAGGAATTTATCTAATTTATATTAGATATTTATTTTATTTAATTTATAGGAATCTTTCTTAAAGAATTTCTATGTGAAGTCTACCAACCCGCATTAGGCCAGCGTGGTGGACTAAGACCTAACCCCTCTCATTAGTAGAGGAAGCCCGTGCCCAGCAGTGGGACAATGTTTAATACAGGGCTAGTATTATAAAACACGTGTGCAGAAATTAGGTGCACACCTATTTGATCCCACATTCATTCGTAACATTTGCCAATGCAGTACTTGCGCCCTAGAAAACATTAAGTGTGCCCTCGAGAGGCGAGGGCCCTCGGTCCTCCATTGTGCCCAGCCTCGAACCGAGTACTTATTGTCTTGACTATATTCGTTACTTACGCATTGTTTTTCGTATTACTCTTTTATTTCTGCTTTCCTGTTGAGCTGTGGTCGGGGAGACAGCGAGTAGCGGGCAAAGGGTTGATAAAAATGAAAATCAGTCTCAATTAATTTGTTACTATATACATTTATTTATTTTATTTCAAGAGGATAATCAGGGCACACGCCACATCGCCACATCGGGCACAATTCGAGACTTCTGGCTGATACGCATAGTATTTCGGGATAGAAAAATCTAATATCATTTATACGCGACCCTGGGATCGAACCCGATACCCCAGTACAGCAGCCTTACCGTATACTCAATTATAACATTGCCACCAAGTCAGTCAATATTTTATATTTATTTCTAATTTTTCTTTAACAAATATTTACAATCTTTCTATTCTTAAAATGCTAAACAGCGATTCGTACCGCTATCGCTTGTGATCCTAGCCATAAGTTTACGTATTGTACTGTCAACCCCCAAAGTTAATTATACCATCTGTCATAAATATTGAATTATACACCATGTGGGCCGTCAGATATTTTGCACTGTTTTGCACCAATCAAATGAAACCCTTGAAAATTGGGATGGATCTTATATCTTATTTTTATTCTGGCGAAATGACCGCACTGCACCTGATGGTGAACGCAGTTCAGGTAGAGTATCAAGTAGCGAGAGACAACTATGTTCATTAACATTTTTGTCGGTGCGGGAATCGAATCAATGGCATCTCATTTCACAGCCGGCTACATGCCCGCTGCGCCACGGAGGCTGTCAGAATTTTTCTACAGAGAAATAAATACCTTATACTATCTGTTACAAAAAATAAATGATAATTATCTATGTTTATACTTCCCTTTGCACAAAATCTTAATTCGACTTCACTCCTCAGGCAGTCACTACTGAAAAACCATTTCAGATTTTAGCTGCCACGAAAAATAATTCCGAAATATTTCCCGTGGTATATAATATCACTAGCTGTTGCTCGCGGCTCCGCCCGCGTGGAGGTCATGTTTGGGAGAAAAAGTATAAAATACAAAATACCAATATTCATGTGTTTAACCTAAAAATGACGGATTTTCATACAAACTTTCATTCCTTATTTTACCCCCTTAGGGGCGGAATTTCCAAAAATCCTGAAATATATATTTTTTTATTTTTAACTAAAATGCCAAATACTAATTTTCATGAATTTATCTTCAAAAATGACGGATTTTCATACAAACTTTCATCCCCTATTTTACCCCCTTAGGGGTGGTATTTCCAAAAACCCTTCCTTAGTGGATGCCTACGTGATAAAAGGTACCTACTGTCAAAATTTCAAGTCTCTAACCCCAGCCGTTTAGGCTGTGCGTTGATCGATCAGTCAGTCAGTCAGTCAGTCAGTTTCTTCTTTTATATATACAGATTTGTTCCCCTTGCCCTTGACGCAGTAGAATCCGGCCGTCTGTTATATAATAAAATATATAATTGTGTCCGTCCATCTGTCGGTGTCTAGTTCGATGAGCTTTGTGGTGTGCTAAGCAATTTGTGTTCAGTGACATCTTGGGTACAGGGGTCAACAAAAATGTTCAAATGAAACATAAAAATAATACACCCAACCCAACAGTGTAACGTGGGTATAAATGACTACGAAGGACTACGGTCCCACAACACCAAGACCCGAAACAAATATCTGTCTAACAGAAATATTTGCCTCGGTGTGGGAATCGAACCACGGCCTCTCGTTTCACAGCCGGCTACTCGCCCGCTGCGCCTCGAAGGCTGTCAAATTCGTAAACAATATACAACGTGTGGCCTAAGACCGATCTGAATAGGGAATTAATGACTAGTTAGTACATAATACATTGTTATATTTTTAAGACAAGAAATTAAGGATAGTTACGGGTTGTGTTCATTCAATAATTACAAATTTATTGATGTTTTTTTACATATATGTAGAGTAATTATGCATTACGTACAGTACTAGAAACATAACCACCATCGTCAACCAATCAATTGCTTTTTGACATAATTATTTTGCTTAAATTATTCATATTTTAATCATATAGATGTAATTAGGAATAAAAAAAACATTAACTCTATATTTTATTATCATAATTGTATTTGCACCTTTGCATTATCAATCACTCCGAAAAGTAAGAGGAAAAAAAAGTTAGTACTGAGAATATCTAGAAAGAAAAGATATCACTTTACCCGACCCTCGGATCGAACCCGAGACCTCAGCACAGTTTAAAATATAGGTAAAGTAAAATTATTTATCTGACCCAAATGTAATATACATAAATGGTCCGTGATTTCCTTAATACACCAACCATTATCGAACCTGCGACTTTCGTCTCGGCAGTTCGTAGGCTCTCAACTAGGCTATCGCTACTATGTGTCTTAAAATATTTAATAAATAATATTAAACATTAATAATGGCCTAACCCCATTAGTAGAGGAGGCCCGTGCCCAGCAGTGGAACAATGTTTAATACAAGGCTAGTATTATTTATTATAAATAATATTACACTTTTTTGCCTCGACTGTACCCACGTACAGATGACAGTTGAACTGAACCTGTCCGTAGAACAAAAATAAAATGGATTCTTTTGTGGTCGGACTGAATTTTTAACATGCAATATTCAATTATTCTTTACGCAACTACTTTCCTATGACAATCGTTTTGTTACGAACTTATAGCTTTTGTATTGTTGAATGTCTCGAATAAATATTATCCTGCAAAATAATAAACCAATCAACATTATTATGATCATGAATCAGTCTATTCCATACTCTAATGTAGGAATTATTAAGAAGTTATACTTTTTACTATTATAAATTTTAAACATTTTTTTTTATTCAAAACGACACAATCCTATTGTAATCTGTAAAAAGATTTGAGGTGGTACTATACTTTGTATATTTATATAAGATTTATGCTGCCTAATGGTATTTCTAGCAAAAAATACCCATCATCAAGAGACTATGCAACACGAAACATAATAACGCACATCTCACGGGCGTAGCCAGGGGGGGAACCAAACTATTACATTTATATTATATGGAAATAAGGCGATGAGAATAAATGAATAATTAATTAACTATTAATATTTTGAACTGTTTTTTTATCAAATTCGATCGGTTTTAGTTATTTATATAAAATAGGTAATCTTTCTGAAGAAATAATTAGAATTAAGTAAACAGTCACCCTTCCTTCAGACAAATCAAACGAAATTGAAACATTCCCAGAGACTCCGAGCTTCACTGCCGCAAATGCGTGCCATTGTCGATCCTAGCAGGCGTGAGCGGGATAGTCTCTTCACCCGTAAAGTCCAAATACATACATACCTATACACTCACTCCTGTAATCCCCGAAGGGGTAGGCAGAGGTGTAACCAGTACAACCACTTTTCGCTGAATTTCGGTCCCATAATGTGATAGTGGGCGAGCCTATCGCCATACCGGGCACAGATTCCAGACTCGGAGTTAATACTGAGAATATCTAGATAGAAAAGCCCAATATCACTTTACCCGACCTTCGGATTGAACCCGAGACCTCAGCACTGTTTAAAATATAGATAAAGTAAAATTATTTATCCTCTTAAGGCCGACAGCGCATACATGATACTTTCGGTATTGTGGATGTTCATGGGCGGTGGAGATCACTTAACATCAGGTGATACACATGCTCGTTTGTCGGACTATGCAATAAAAAAAAAACCCAAATGTAATATACATAAATGGTCCGTGATTTCCTTAATACACCAACCACCAACAGTTAAATCCCATCGCCATTTTTTAATAAACATACCGCGTCTCGTAACGGAATCTTCGTTTTGAATCAAAACCACCAAAATATTTTCGATCAATAACACTAAGCCGTATGCAACATAATTGCACTCAAACCTTGCGCTTCCAAAATAATCAAACTTAAGACAAACCGCAACAAACGGCCGCAATACTCAATCAACAGCGGTGATTATCCAAAAAAAATCGGAAAGTCAACCATAAAAAAACCGGAAAGAATCGGAAACCGTCGTCCGACGGGCCCCGAATCGTAATTACGTTGCAAACAAACAAAAAGTGTGTCCCGACAAATTATAGATCCAAATTATACACTGCGTGCAATTCGGACGGTAATTTTGAAGTTTTCGGCCTTCGCGGCGACCTAGCGGCGACTTTAGTGTCATTTTTCGAAAATCGTAGCTAGAAAAAGATAATAATCGGTCCTTGATGGTGATTAGAATGCGCCGACGTTTGAGTTTATTGAATTATGTGGATGGTTCGTTTTATTGCATAATGCATTTTCAAAATATACCTAAACGCATACTACCTGATATATAACTCATTAGTAGAGTCGCATCTTCAATACCTGAATGAAATCTGCGGATCCGCCGCAATGTCTAACTTAAATCCGTTACAGAGAACACAGAATAAAAATCCTAAAGTCCTATTTTATAATTTTCATACGTCAACCAAACATATTTACGGAAAAACCAAACTATTTAACTTAAGTCAACTGTACAAATATAACACATGCATTTTAATTAAAAAAATTACTACATTAGATCTAACATAATGCAAATAAATTTGCTGGTGGTAGGATATTCATATCCGCCCGGATAGCGACCACCGTACACAGGGTGTAAAACCCACTATGGCAGTGGCACACGCAAGTGTGTCGCGTTCCGGGATCAGCCAATGTACATCCGGTTTTTCTCGGGGGTCTAGAGTTGGAGTACAATGTTTGGGCATTTTGCGGGTCTGAGTACTCTGACAATAGACCCTCGACCGCTTCTTCACCTTCTTGACCATGGCGTAGTGTGAAGAAGCAGGCCGGCATGATTGTGTTGAGTAGCAGGGGATAGATCGTCTCGCACTACTCGATACTCTAATTGGACCGCACTGCGCTTACCATCAGGTGAGGTGCGGTCACTTTGCCGTGCCAGGATAAAAAAAATATATATATATATAGACACCAATCCTAAATAGACCAAAATGAACTTAAATCTCTTCTTCACATCGCATGACAACAAATCGGTATTCGGCTAAGTGATAAAGTTTATTTTATATATTGTTAAAAACATGCAAAACGTTTTAGAAAATGTAGTCAGCCGTGGGCGTAATCTTTAGCTGGTGACTTTATACCGATAGAGAAATATGATGCAAACTGATCAACAGAGAAAAAATCGTTTTATATCTTTGTGTATATAACTCAAATATTCAGGCTAATACAACTTTCTATATTTTGCTATCCCCGATGCGTGCATTTTTCCGGAACTAAAAGTGGCGTATGTAATTTTCTGATCCTTTAACTGCAACTATGCAAAAAATCATGCCGATCCCTTGCTCTGTGAAAAACTAAACTACCCCACGAGAACCGTACATTTTTCTGGGATAAAAAGTAGCCTTAATGCTATTCCAGACTATAATCTATCTCTGTGCCAAATTTGAACCAGATCCTTTCAGCCATTCTGGAGCCTATGTGCTATTCCAGACTATAATCTATCTCTGTGCCAAATTTCAACCAAATCCGTCCTGCCTTTCTGGCATGATTGAGTAACACACATCCATCCATCCAAACATTCGCATTTATAATATTAGTAGGATAGTAGGATTTATTGAGGAAGTTTGAAGGCTACTTAACATAACGTTACAACCCAGGAGAGCGGAGCAAATTGTTGTCACGGGGGCTACGCCGCGAGCAACAACTAGTTGAGTACAAATGCTCTTCATCGGGGTGGAATCATTGTCTTGTTGTAAACAAACGTGTAATTCCCGCAGCGGCAGGCAGAGGTGTAACCAGCACACTCATCAAGCTTCTTACCGTCCCATGATCTGATAAGGCGGGTCTATTGCCATACCGGGCATAATTCCAAACTCCAGGCTGATTATGAGTACTTCGTGATACAAAAACTACTATCGTACAGCGTACGCAATTACAACTACGCCACTGTGGTAGTCCAATAAATATACCTAAATTGATGTATTCTCATATAAAATCAGAATTTATGATTCACCAATATACACCTTATAAAACAGCTTTAAATAACATTATATTGGACATATTAACAATTCACAATAATTATTCCATCGTAGAGACGCCACGCGACGACAATAATGGAGTATTCCATATTCGTAAGCCAATTATGTGATTGTTACGGCTTGTACAATGATCTTGGATGGTTGGGGGGAGGGGGCCAAGGAAATGTATCGGAATGGAATAATTATAGCCAATGTGTATGAATAATTAGTTCTGTCATATTAGTTTGACAGAAATGGAAGTGCAGTGTAGTGTAGAGTTGCCAACCGTCCTGTTTTCCCAGGACATGTCCTAATGTTTATTCTTAATCAGCTTCTCTCCGGAGCGGGAGGCAGTAATAAAACGCTTTTCCCGCGACAACAAAAAAAAAGGACATGTTCTGGTTTTTAGAGTGTCCTGGGATGTCCTGGATAGTTTTTAAGCAATATCCTGGCTTTCTAAAGTGCCCTGACAAGTTCTCGTATTTTAAAATTCGCACACCACTTTTGCAAACCTTACTTTAGGGGCGGCGTCTCGGCTCGCAAGTGTTCACGCTGTTTTAGAACAAAGATGCGTCCTGTTTTTAAACTGAATTGTCCTGGTTTTTCTAACTTCACATCCTAGTATTTGAATTCCGGAGTTGGTAACCCTAGTGTAGTGTGATATCACTGAACAGTAAATGTAAAGTCGAACTGAAATGACTAGATAGGCTCCGTGGCGCAACAGAGTGGCTGGCTGTTAAGCGAGAGACCGTGAGTTCGATTCCCGCACCGAGACAAACGTTTGTGTGACAGACATATATTTGTTTCGGGTCTGGATGTTGTAGGACCGTAGTAGTGTGTGGGTTCAAATAAATGAAACATAAAGTAGACGTCTATTCTAAAATAAGACACCTAACCAAGCTTCATAGTACTAAATTTTATATGCCTTAAGATTCAAAATTGCTTAAATGTAAAAATTTATATTCAAGCTTATTAATTAAATTAATGACATTGTAATCAAAAGTTAACGTGACAAGAATGTCCAACGGAATTAATTCTATTTGCAAATAAAATGTATCTATTAATGGACTAACAATGACTTCATTACAACATTCCCCTTAGTACAAAACCGGCTTATACGAAGTATTCGTTTTAACGAGAGACGCCATCCCACGACGCGCACTGATATGTGCAAATAAGCTTATTATACAGCAAGTAACTGTTAAATACGGATGCGGTAGTTGAGCACACTTCTCTGCTCAAGTTATTTAATTATAATCAATTATTCATCAATTATTATTATTAATCAATTAGTAAAAAGGAGTCTTCTAGACATAAGATTAAATAGACAGTAACTCAAGTAGTGGAATTTTGGAGAATCTTTCCATATGTAAAATGGTAGCCGTTGTAAAACTTAGTCAGAATAATAAACTCACGATAAGGTTCAGTTGTACAAAATAAACTATCAAATACTTAATAGAACTGCGTACTTATGTAACATCCTATAACAAGTGGGAATAATGAGGGCGTCAATAAGGAACTTAGTTCCTGATTATCGCATCTCTAGGTATCCAACTGGTGTGAAAATGAGTAAAAATTTTATTATTTGGTATATTTTTTTGATATATTAGATAGCCTCCGTGGCGCAACGGGCGAGTAGCCGACTGTGAAACGAGAGGCCAGGGATATCCAACGCTGCACCGAGACACAATTTGACCTAGTATGGGGTCAGACTGTTGGGTGTATTTATTTATATTTTTTATTAAGCCTAAAAGTGTCATTTTGTACCCTATCCATAATATTTATTACATCCACTTACCAATGAACACCGATCACACAGCGATTATAGGGCCGTCACGCGGCCATTTCGTCTGAATGCGCAATGACAAAATGTTATGACTGCACCCCGGAGCGACGCGTGCTAACCCTATTCATGCGTCCTCACAATGACGGAATTGTGTCTTTAGAATCGTATTAAATATTCGACAGTGACAAGTTTCGCGATAATGTGCCAGTAATATGGCGACCATGTATTTCATGAATAACAGTTGCTTTTACCTCTCTAAAGCACTATTGTTTCAACCATAGTCAAGTCATTTTTAAAATTATCATCATCGCAAATTTTCAGTCAAAGTGACATTCAGTTTTCGATTATCTTCTATACTTATAATAAATCTGTAGAGAGGTCAATTCTGTACATGAAATATATTTCCAAAATAACTATCAGCGGGTGATTAGTGATCGATACTGACGCCAAAAATGCAATCAGTAAAATTTTTGTCTGTCTGTCTGTCTGTCTGTCTGTATGTTCGTTATAGAAACAAAAACTACTCGACGGATTTCAACAAAACTTGGTACAATTGTTCTTCATACTCCTGGGCAGGTTATAGTATACTTTTCATCAGGCTACGATCAATAGGAGCAGAGCAGTGAAGGGAAATGTTGGGAAAACAGGAGAACTTACTCCATGTTTTAAGCTTCCGTCGCGTGTGCAGCCTTAATAGTTAAAGCTACACAGAAATCATGTATGACGGAAATGTTCTCCTTAAAATTATATAAAAAAAAATCCACGACAGCAAATGTCTATATTTTATGGTTGACTCACAATAACACGTGTAACTCCCGATAGCTTAGCAGTTCGGAGATTTCTGATTATATTTGTCTACTCTTACGTTTATAACACTCTCAATCATCCCTAATTAATAAATGTTAACATTATTACCTATTTAATTTAATAAAAAAAGAATTATAGAAATAGGTACAGAAACACCAGGCTATTTTAATTGCAAGAAAAAATAACTCCTTGGATTGTATACTTCTGCTCCCGAAAATAACCTCCACGCGGGTGGAGCCGCGAGCAACAGCTAGTCTATAATAAAGTTGAAGAGGCACTTTATCTGTACATTAAATATTATTGCAAAATTTCAATTGTAACGTGTTATATTATCGATATAGAACCCCAAAAACAATTGCTTTCGGAATTATTGTCTGTCTGTGACGGCACCACGTTCAAAATACTATATTACGACAAAAGAATCGACAATAAAATCATAGAGGGTATCTCGAGGTAACATTTAGTCTTTATTTAATTTAAATACATATGTGCATTCAATCAAAAGTAACCTGTTTGAACGAAATATCTGTATTATGCTAAGAGTAGTTGTGAAATGATTTTATAAATAGTGTAAGATATGAGATAACTTCCACAAACACACTTCAACAGCTAGTTTGTTATAAACTAGAGCATCCAGTAGAATCGCGATGATCTTATATTTTATTAAAAAAACACAATAGTTAAGATTGACTACGGTTGAAACGACACAACACAAAAATATGGTCAATACAAAATTTGTATGAAAGTGGCAATCGCACACCTATGTGTGACTAAGACTATTCTTAGGATCACCCGAGACCGTCCCGCATGCGCCGCAGAATGCCACCGCTGTAGTTTAGTTGGAGCACCGGCGTAGGAAAATTGGTTAGGGCCCCGATCTAGTAGTAAACTGGGTCGGAAGATCGGTGAGTCCGACATAATCATCTCTCCTCCCCGAGGTTGAGAAGGTATTCGTAAGATGGATTCCCCACGAGAAAAAAGTCATACACATAGTCAAACCCATAAAGTTAAACCTGCATCGTAGGTACCTGAAACAAGTACTTGTCTCGATGCGGGAATCGAACCAATGGTCTTTCGTTTCATAGCCGGCCGCTCGCCCACTATGACACGAAGGCTGTCAAAACATCCTAAATTTCATCTACCTACTTAAATACACGTAGGTATCCTTCGATTCTGGCATCACGGTAAAGAATATGTGATTTAAAAATATGTTTATATTTTCATTGGGTCTGGGCCATATGGGTGTAGTCCCTCTGGGGCCGTCTTAGGCCATACCTTGAGCACGCAAGAATATGGGGCCCGCTTGGATAATAAAGAAAGTAAATTATATATTTATTCTAATTTTTTTTTTGTCATGCTATGTCTAACTAAAATTGAAAAAAAGTGTAATACATACATACATATACACTCACGCCTGTAATCCCCGAAGGGGTAGGCAGAGGTGTAACAAGTACACCCACTTTTCGCCGAATTTCGGTCCCATAATATGATAGGGGGCGAGCCTATCGCCATACCGGGCACAGATTCCAGACTCCTGGCTAATACTGAGGAATTTCTAGATAGAAAAACCAAATATCACTTTACCCGACCCGGGAATCGAACCCGAGACCTCAGCACAGCAGTCGTAACGCATGTGCAATTACAAACGCGCCACCAAGGCAGTCAAGTGGCAAAAAAAAAGTGTAATGTAAGCGAATATATCAGGGTTTAGGGGCCCCGTGGGGATGAAGCCCCGTGTGCCTTTAGGGTAAAGACGGCATTGAGTCCCTATTAGTTCCTAACACCCACAATACAAGTTTGACCTAGTATCATCAGGAATATGGTTTTTTTAATCCTCGCAAAATCACCACACTGCACCTGATGGTAAGCGCAATACCGTCCAATTAGAGTATATGTTTACTGTTGTAAACTTTATTGCAACAAAAACACAGAGTTAAGTAGAAGTTACAGAAAACATAATGTAAAGCATAAATTGCATATCTGAATTAAATTTTACGTTGTTAACAGAGGTCCCCAAACTAGGCGCTGCCTGAATCTGGGGGTACCCGAAAATATTTATATTTATAGAGTTACACAAACAGTAGCAAAGATTATAATAAAAGATTATAATTATAATAAAAAAGATTATAATATTGTAGTGTTACAATATTTTTAAGATAATTTTAAACATTTAAATTATGGAACTGAATTAAACATTTATATAAACTAAAATAAATAAAAACGCATTTCACTACAAAGCGTCAACTAATCGTTCATACACAATGCTAGTTGAAAATAAGGATAATAATAATAATATAACTAAAATACAAAAATAGAAAACGAGTATAAAAAATAAGAAAAATAAGAAAGTTAAAGTTGTGTGATTATATTAGTAATTATAATGGAAATCAGAGTTTATATTGTACTCTCCCTATTAGCTCATAAATTAATTTGGTTTTGTGATTTTTCCACACCAATACACTATTGCCCTCCTACTAAAGATTCCCAATATGTTTCCCATCAATCGGAATGGAATTAATTGTATTAAACACCCTTTGTGCGACGACTCTGAATAAGGGTGTCAAGTGTAATCAATGTGGTTAACCCGCGTTTTATTTATTTTCTTTATTTAGCAAATAAGGCCACTAGAGACCACTGCTTCAGAAATGCCCACTGGTCTGAGAAGAAGCACCAAGAAACTCAGCCGTAGGTCGTTTGTATTTTGTGGTTACATTATATTACACACTCATACAAATACACTCTCGCCTATAATCCCCGAAAGGGTAGGCAGAGGTGTAGCCAGTACACCTACTTTTCGCCGAATTTCGGTCCCATAATGTTATAGGGGGCGAGCCTATCGCCATACCGGGCACAGTTTCCAGACTCCGGGCTAATACTGAGAATTTCTATATAGAAAAACCCAATATCATTTCACCCGACCCGGGGATCGAACCCGAGACCTCAGCACGGCAGCAGTCGTAACGCATGCGCAATTACAACTGCGCCACCGAGGCCGTACAATATATTAGTCCACAAAAAATACACTTAAACTCCTCAAACTCAACTTCATACCTACTCATTTTTAAACACATATCGTATAGATAGATATTTAATTATTTTTGATTCCATTTCGTTGACAGATATTTTTGAATTGAAAACTTCTTTAGGCACTTTTGGGATGAGGAGAAAGCACTCAACTCGCTTGACCGTCACTCTCAGATTATATTACTTCTGATAAACTACAATAAGCACGCCTGTAATTATTGACCAGCAATCGCAAAGCAACCAGCAAGCAAATTCAATACAGAACTTCTAATACCAAAGATTTAAGGTTTCACTTCTGTCGGTAGTCCCCATTAGTACCTATGTTTTATTTCTCCTTTCTCTTTACAAGGGAATTAGGATTTTTTTACTTTCACACTGTCAGTAATTTGCTGACGATATACAATAATGACATATATAATAATAATAGATGTTGCCCGCGGCTCTGCCCGCGTGGAGGTTAGTTTGGGAGAAAAGGTATACAATCCATGGAGGCATCCTAAGCCTTTTATATATTATATATAGCCATCTTTCTATATTTTGCTATCCCATAGGAAGTGTGCATTTTGCCGGAATAAAACATATCCTATGTCATTTTCTGATCCCTAAATTGCCTCTATGCAAATCATGTCGATCCCTTGCTCTGTGTAGAACTAAACTATCCCACGGGAACTGCACATTTTTCCGGAATAAAAAATATCCTATGTGCTATTCCAGACTATAATCTATCTCTGTGCCAAATTTCAACCAGATCCGTCCAGCCGTTGTATCGTGATTGAGTAACAAACATCCATCCATCCATCCAAACATTCGCATTTATAATATTAGTAGGAAGTAGGATTTTACGAGTAATCATAATCTGAAAATCTCTACAACCATCAACCCCATTACTAAATAACATCTTTAACTTACCTTTCATCGACAATTTATATTCTTTTCAACATACCCCATACAATTGGGGTCCGTTAATAATCACCCGATGTTTTTTATTCTGCAAACGAACCACAACAATGTGTAATCAAATCTCGAGTTCAAAAGGGGTAGCGAGGCGTGAGCCGCGTGTCCTGACCTGGGTGATGGGGCTGGGTACTCTTCGTAAAAATAATGTACAAATTTCATGTTATTTTTGTGTCTATTCTGTGAAGAGGTCTCTACCGAGCAACCTGGGAGAACCTGGGTCCTACATCACCCATGAACACCCAAGAATAATGTACGCATTGCTGACCTTAAAAAATTATAATACAAAATTAGGAACATTTTTCTATGTTAGGTACTTGAAGAATATCAGTGAAACAGTTTGCCAACTACCGTGTTCCCTCCTATGATCCTGGGCCTTTTAGGCGTAGTGTGAAGAAGCTACACAGCAGGCCAGCATGATTGTGTTGAGAAGGGATAGATACTTAATACTCTAACTGGACGGCACTGGTGCAGTATGGTCACTTTGCCATGCCAGGATAAAAAACAGTACTCACTATGGAGACACTATCGGAATCATTTAGACTAGTAAACTTTTAGGGCTTAAACGTAGACTAAAATTAAAGCAGGTCTAAACCAAGATATGACTGTAGGTTGCTATAGCAACCAATTGAATAAGTGCAGATTAAGCTTCTTTCCTGGCATGGCAAAGTGACCACACTGCATCTGATGGTAAGCGCAGTGTGGTCCAATTAAAGTGTCAAGCAGCTTACTCAATAGAAGTAAACAACTTTTTGTAACAACTATTATATAATTTTTATTGTGACCTATTTGTGAAAAGATGATCTCCGCCCAGGACAAGTCATAAGAATCTTTAACGTTGAAAATTTATGAATGTGGAACAGGCAAAAAAGTATGTCAGAATTCTAACTTGTTGCACTCGGTCGTCGCTACCTACCATCATGGAACGTAGGCGTGACTGTATGTACTAAGTATAGCAACTTTGCCTCTCAAAAGGGACACATTAATACTCGGTAGTTATTACAGGATAGTTTTATTTCGAATCGAACAAGTTTCCCATGTCTTGTAACGCTATTCACATCAAGCCACTCACAATACAGAAAACCTAATGTCGCATCAAAACTATTTTGTGAAATTGTTAGTTATTTTTGTGTCTATTCCGTGAAGAGTTCCGAGCTACCTATAAGAACCTGGGTCACCTGATGGTACCATCACCAATGAATACCCAAGAATAATGTACGCATTGCTGACCTTCATCATCATCATCATCGGCCTGTAGCAGTCCACTGCTGGACATAGGCCTCCCCTAAAACGCGCCATTTAACTCTGTCTTCAGCTTGTCTCATCCAGCTTCTTTCTTCTTCTTCTTGCTGACCCTAAAGTATGAGTATAAGGAAGGTGTGAGAATATATATGGAAATCCCAATGACTACATAATGCAACAGCTAGCTCTATCTTCACATCCCTTTTCTGTGACACTAATATTGACTGACGAATCAGCACTGGGTTTACATCTATACCAGCCCTGTATTAAATACTGTTTCCTATAATAATGGAGGAGGAGTTAGGCCTTAAATCACCACGCTGGCCTAATGCGGCTTGGTTGACTTAACTTAAGTGTTTTTTTTTCAGACATCAAGTTGCACTTTTCCTCACGGTGTTTTCCTTCACCTATAATACTTTATCCAAAATATTTATAACTAAAAATTCACCTTCAATGACCTCAAATACAGAGAAATCCGATCAAAATATATGTTCAATAATCACTGAATTATTTAAGTGAGCGAACTTGCGCTGGTGAAAAACTACACAAGCATGGCCTAGGGCAAAAACCTCTTGCGGCGCGTTTGGTTAGACAGAGAGGTGCTGTGTGCAAGCAGGAGGGACGAGAAAAACCTGCGCGGGCGCAGCGGCGTTCGCATATCTGGGAGAGGAATGGCATAGAGTGTGTATTTGTAGACGGGTGAATCGTTTGATATATCAAGCCATACACATGATAATAAAAAGAAGTGCAGTGCTAAAAAAGTTACGTAATATTTTTAGAGATTGTCTAGGTTTTGTTTAAAATAGACAATAGAAACGTATATTGAATAATCGGCGGTATGATTGGTATGGAATTTATTTCCCCGTTTCCGTTTGCTATCCTTTAACATTACATGTATTTTAGTATATTCTAGAAACAAACTTATTATTCTACCCCAGTCCCCACAAGCTTACTTTCTTAGGTTAATTCTTTTTTAAGCAGTAAAACTATGCTGTAGACAGTTTTGACTTCAGCATGAAAGGATCAGCTCGAGTTATTGCCACTGTCTCATAAAAAACCAATATCAATATTGTCAGTGAGATTCCTGGAGATCTAAATCTTCCATAGGGAAGTTATCCATTCCATTCAATATATTGGAAAGTTGGAGGGGGATTCCCCATTCCTAGCTTTTGAAACTGACAATGCATCCATGATTCTTCTGGTATCGCAAATATTCATGAATGCTGGTGATCTCATACCAGCAAGTGACCCATTTGCTTGTTTACCAATTTCTGCTTCAGCTGATACAATTTAGCTAAGAGCTACAAAACGGCAGAGTTAGATGAAAATTTTCACATAAATAGTTTATTAATTGGACTGACACATGGGATATGTTGTGTCCCAGAAAACATGGTGCCGAGTTCGATTCCCACTCTGAGAAAATATTTTCATAGTGTACTTATTTATTAGAGCAGTCTCCTGCGGCGTCGATAAACATCATCACTGTGCGAAGCTGCGGGCTAAAGTTACTTTTTTAATATAACCATACATTCATACCATATCCAATATACCTCTTTACCCTTCTGTTTTTTATTCTATGTGATCAAAGAGTCTGCCGCCATGTGTCCCTTTAATGCATCACACAAAAACTCAGCCTAGGCTGAGACTAGTTCCAGAGAGCCTAGATTTGTTTTTAATTAATTAAATTTTTATACTCATATGCTAAGGGATTTCTGAGATTCCACCGTGCACTAATGTTTCTTGAGTTCTTGAAGTCACACAATGATAAAGTTTTCAATGAGAGAATCTAAAATATGTATTTTTAACATAAAAATGTTTGTTTTATTCTGGTACGGCAAAGTGACCACACTGCACTTGATGGTAGGCGTAGTGCCGTCCATTTGGAGTTTCAAGTATCGGGAGATAATCATCCCTTGCTACTCAACATAATTATGCCAGCCTGCTAAGTAGGCTACACACTACTCTTAAAGGGCCCAGGATCAAATTAACGAGGGAATACGTAGTGGGCAAACTGTTCCACAGCTTGGTGGTGCGACAAAGACACTATTGCGAACCTATTGGTTCCAGCCTGTATCTACTATCAGATACCACGAAACTATTGATCCGTAAGCCAGTACGCGTCGTTCTGATGTGGAAAGGAGAGGATGGGATAAGATTAAATAATTCTTAGGAGCATTCGCCATGATACAGACGGTAGAACACGCACGAGGAAATATTCCTTGGCAGCTGTAGCAGTTCTAGGCTCTCACGTCTGAATCATTCACAATGCAGATAGGCTGCCGCTTTCTGTCATGAAATACTCAGTATCAGCTCGGAGTCTAGAGTTGTACAGGGTATGGCGATAAGCTCACCCCTATCACATCATGGGCCGGTAATTAGCTGGGTAAAATGTGGGTGTACAGGTTACATCTCTGCCCACCCCTTCAGGGATTACAGGTGTGAGTGCGTATGTAAACTCCTTGAAATGTCCCCTTTGTAAGTGTCAGCGTCCATACTTTCATCAACACCTATGGTGTACTACGCTATTTCTTCAGTTTCAGTAAAAAATCTTGTTTCATAAGTGCTTGATCGCGGGCAAATGCTAAATATTCTAATTATATTGTTCTATTAAATATAATTGACAGCCATTGGCGTAGAACGTAAGTATACGGCTGTGAAACGGAAGGCCGTGGGTTTGATTCCCGCACCGAGGCAAATGATTGTGTGACAGACATTTGTTTCTGGTCTCGGTGCTGTAGTCCCTCATAGTTCTTAACACCTACGATCTAGGTTTGACCTAATGTGGGGTCAGGACTATGTGTGTGACTGTTGGGTGTATTTTATGTATTTTTACCGAAATAAATAACTTTTATTTTAATCTTCGAGCATCTGATGGAATATCTTAATGATTTTATTTATTAGTTTAATAAAGACAGCCCGTTAGGCCGCGCCGTCGCCCCACGTGGCGAACCCTTTAACCGTAATAGGCCAATTTCTTCATAATCACTCTATACGCGCACTCGTTACAGGTCCGTTCATATACCACAGACTTAAAGTTAATAAACAACTAATAATAAAACACTTTATTGTTACATCACAACATACAAAAACAGGTTGTATCAACATATTTAGGTGTTACAAATTGGCGGTCTTATCGCTAAGAGCGATTTCTTCCAGACAACTTCTTTTCCAGAAAAAATTACAATAGCTTAAAATTAGGAGGAAGGGAAAGAAGGGTTTGGTTCAGACAGCGATATAGGTCTCCTTTCCCAAGTTCCCAAGGCGTTGGCATTCTTATAATAGTATAATATCAGCCCTGTATACACTGTCCCACTTGGGCAAAAAACTTCCTCCTCTACAAGTGAGAGGGATTAGGCCCTACATTATCAGACCTCCGATGTTCTTATTTAGAATAGCTGTTGCTCGCGGCTCCGTCCGAATTTTCATTTCCAAATTTTCATGCGCTTTTCAAAAATGACAGATTTTTATACAAACTTTCATCACCGATTTTACCCCCTTAGGTTGGTATTTCCAAAAACCCTTCCTTAGTGGATGCCTACGTCATAAAAGGTACCTACTGTCGAAATTTCAAGTCTCTAACCCAGCCGTTTAGGCTGTGCGTAGATCGTTCAGTCAGTCACTCAGTTTCTTCTTTTATATATAGGTACAGATTCTCAGGTATGTACGGTCCTTTCTACACTTGAAACTCCTGGTTTTGTGCATATGGACAGCCAAAATTACTCACCACCAAACAATATTATCGTTCGCCGGCCTCTGTTATAAAAAGTCACTTGGCACTACACAGTTTAACCACATACTACAGAAATATTTATTTTATTTACAGACACACACATAGTACCTATGTATCGGAAACTACAAGAGACTTATGGTATCATAAACCCCAGACTTGAAGTTAATATTCAAGACAGATATTTGTTTCGGGTTTGGGTGTTGTGGGACCGTAGTCTCTCGTAGTTCTTGATACCCATGATACAGATTTCACCTAATGTGAGGTCAGAAGTATCTGTGTGACTGTTGGGTGTATATATATGTCGGTCAGCCAAAGATTTCTCTCGGTGCGGGAATCGAACCTACCGCCTCTCGGTTCACAGCCAGCTACTCGCGCAATGCGCTACAGAGACAGTATATTAATATTATACCAAAAACAAAATATAATTGATAAAGAACTGTCACCTTTTACATTATTACCACGTACCAAAAAAGACATAATATTCTTTAAGTATGTGCTCGAATAGTATTTTATTAACGTTAAGTGCCTCCTAAAAGTATAAATTGCAACCGAGCCGTCTCGGCAGCGTCGCTTCGCATACGAACGATCTCTAATTTTCGGATTCCGCGAGCGTTTCACATTGTTAACAACGCAAAAACCCGACATGAAACAGTCGGTTGATTCGCGTTAGTCAATTTAAATGCAGTTACATATAATTAATAATAATTTAAACACGGCAATGTAGTTATGCGGTGCAACAACGCCATCTATTGACGAGTAGCAGCAAACTGCTACTGCAATTTTTATTCCTAACAACAAATATAATAATTTTTATAAATGCCCGTTTTAAATGTTATCACAACTTATGATATTATGTGTTGTCAATTCATTGTTTTAAAGAGAAGACCGTAAAGAAGCCTGCATACTTGAGAATTTTCCATAACTAAAGGTATGTGATGTCTACCAAAACGCATTAGGCCCCCGTGGTAGATAGATTAAGACCTAACCCTAACCCAGCACTAAGACAGTGTATGCACCGTCATAATATTTATTTACTATGTTCATAATAACATTCAATTTTTTAAAGTTATTTTTCTAAAATTATGGAGTGATTTCCTCTGAGCTGTACTCTTTCCTTGCGTAAAGTACCGACGGTTTTAAAATTTATATTAACTTCATTATCTATTTATGTGTTTACTCCTTCTCTTGGTCCTAAAACCCTTTCTTTTTACTTTTTCACAATACCTACCGTTTTATCAATACATTTTGATGCCCCGATCCATTATTATCATACGTTTATAGAAAGATTTTTTCCAAACCTTACCAAATAAAAAGTATATAAATAAAACAAAAAGGCATCGTGAAAGTGAATCAGTTATTATGATATCAAATATTAAGGTCTCTGAACATGCGAATCACCGAAGGGATCGTAGGTGACTAATTAATAAAAAAATAGGGGAAGAAGAAATCTATCGCCTTTGGTAATTATTGAACGACAAAGCATTGTTTTATACATTGTTTTGATTTAAATCCTAGTGAGAACAGTTCTTCACAAAGTAAGAAAAAGAAACTGAAAATTATAAAAAAATAGACTACGATAGAGCGACTAACAGTCCACTACCTTATTAACGGTTTTTTATATTTTTTGTTACCTTAGTTCTGTGTTAGGGCGGAACCTAAATGTCACTATGCAACAATGTATAACTAGCAATTGAAATACAAGCTGGTGGTCGTATTCTAGAATTCATTTTGATAGTTTCGGACTGCCTCGGTGGCGCAGTGGTAATTGCGCATGCGTTACGACTGCTATGCTGAGGTCTCGGGTTCGATCCCCGGGTCGGGTAAAGTGATATTGGGTTTTTCTATCTAGAAATTCCTCAGTATTAGCCCGGAGTCTGGAATTTGTGCCCGGTATGGCGATAGGCTCGCCCCCTATCATATTATGGGACCGAAATTCGGCGAAAAGTGGGTGTACTCGTTACACCTCTGCCTACCCCTTCGGGGATTACACGCGTGAGTGTATGTATGTATGTATGTATTTTGATAGTTTGCTGTGTAATAAAACTAACCTGTTAGTAAAAGCCAAGATTTGTTATAAGACTACAAACCTGGGATTTAAGGGATATGAAATGTCAGATCTGCATATCAAAAGAATACTTAGGACAGCCTCCGTGGCGCAGTTGGCGAGTAACCAGCTGTAAAACGAGAGGCCGGGGTTTCGATTCCCACACCGGGACAAATGTTTGTGTGACAGACAGATATTTGTGTCTGGGGTCTGGGTGTTGTGAGACCGAAAGTCTCTCGTAGTCCCACAACACAAGACTCGTATCTTAGTGTGTCGGTGTGTCGGCGCTATGTGTGTGACTGTTGGATGTTATTTATTTATTTACTTAGTCGGTTACGGTTGTGGGTATAAAATGATTTCGGATATCCGAGACTGTGCTGACTTAGCTGAGTACTAAGTCATGATTATGTCAAGTAGCGAGGTTATAGTTGTCTCCCGCTACTAGATATACTCTATCTATATTTACTACTCTATCTGGACACACTGCGCGCACTATCAACGGTAGGCAGCGGCTTTGCTGTTCTCTGGCATTGCAGAAGTCTATGGGCGGCGGTGACTACTTACCATCAGGTGGCCCGTCTGCTCGTCGTCTCGTGCCTATTCAGGCACAAAAAGAAACAAAGGTACAATGTGGTCACTATGCCGTGCCAGAATAAAAAATTGGATACTTTCGATTATGGATATTAGTTTTTTCAAAGAGTTGTATTTTTAACCGACATCAAAAAAGGAGGAGGTTCTCAATTTGTCGGATTTTCTTTTTTGTATGTTCCCCGATTACTCGAAGACGCCTGGACCAATTCGAGATTTTTTTTTTGTGTTTATAAGAATATCCTTCCCAGGTGATCCCATTGGCACCAAGTCAAGATCTCATGATGGGATCTCAGAAAAACCGAAGGAAACCCTAAAATTTTATAGGGACGCCTAATGATTTTTTATTGAAGTCGGTGTACTTTTTGAGGCTACCATAATATAACTTGTGATTGTCTATACTGCAAGCTGCATTATCCAAATATAAATAAAGAGCGTCTCGTTCCACTCCGTCACTATCTGAAATTACTCCAACTATTTTTATAAGATACGGTACTGGTTACGGAGTTCCATAACATTGTGGTCATCGCAAGGTGCCGTAATAAAAGATGTTCTTAATCGAACCTTATGTCATTGTATATCTAGTCTTGTCCAGTATAATATAGAGAGAGCGTTAAAACTTTTTTTTTATTCTATCGCGGCAATGTGACCACACTGCACCTGATGGTAAGCGCAGTACCGTCCAGATAGAGTATCAAGTAGCGAGAGACAGTCTATCCCTCGCTACTCAACACAATCATGCCGGCCTGATGTTTAGCTTCTTCACACTACGCCTACATACTAATATTACAAAAACTTAAATACTAATTTATTGCTAACTTAAGCAATATGCATCACGTACGTATGACACGAGTGTTGCAGTTAATTATAAAATATAGCAGCAAAATACGGAATCGGTTAATTTACATACTTCACTTCATACACATCTTTTTTTTTATTGCATAGTCCGACAAACGAACATGTTGGTCACCTGATGTTAAGTGATCTCCACCGCCCATGAACATCCACAATACCGAAAGTATCATGTATGCGCTGTCGGCTTTAAAGGACAGGAATAGGGATTAGGAAAGGGCAGGGGGAATCTGGGCCTCCGGATATCTCACTTACCATACGAAACGCGACAGTTAACTGTCACTTTACGTTGGTTTTCTGTGAGACAGTGGTACTACCCCGGTCGAGCCGGCCCATTCATGCTGTAGACAAATATATCTACAGCGTGGCTCTACCACTATAAAATCATCTCTGCTTCAAACCAGAAAATCTTGGCAAATATCTTGATAATGTGTGCACTATCTGAACGAGTGAATAGAATTCATTATTCTCATCTAGATTTCATAAGAAACGACCTCTATACTTCAAATGATTTTTTTACACTTTCCTATTCTTAGTACTTCATAAGATTATTTTCTAAAAACCTAACTTTACATTAAAAACAAAACATAACTCATTCTGTCTGTTTTTTCTAAATAAATAAAATTAAACTCTGTTTCCAGCGTATCAGCGTGAAAATACAGGAACTCTAAGTTATTTAGCACACCCACCTTCTTAGTTAACTAACCTTTTAAAATATCCTTAAATCCAGAAGCACCACATATTTACATACATACACACTTACGCCTGTAACCCCCGAAGGGTTAGGCAGGGGTGTAATCAGTACACCCACATTCCACCGAGCTTATTACCGTCCCATGATGATGGAGCGAGCCTATTGCCAACTCCAGACTCTGGGCTGATACTCAGTATTTCTAGAAAAAAGACCAAATATCAATTTTTCCTAACCCGGGGATTGAGCCTGAGACCTCAGTAGTACCCGGTACGCAATTACAACACTGCCAACGAGGCTGTCAGAAAGCAAGCACATATATTTCTAATTCCATTAAGCAACTGTCTCTTAAAGGCGAGCCTATACAAGCATTAAAATCCATCCCCGCTTCACTTTGCATTACCCCAAAACGAAGGTGTGGCCTGCGGTCGCCATGCTTTGGGGCGGTTCATGATAAATTATTCATCCGTGTGACAGGGCACGGTTTCTATATTTTAAATGAACATGGTGTTACATCACTAAGGATATGAACAAAGTGCTTTTCAATGGCTGATTAATTCAAGTGGGAAATTCAGTAGATCACAAAGCAAAGAAAGAAAGAAAATAAATTTTATTTCATCACACCACACAACAACACTGTACCCTAAGTACACCCGCTACTCCTCAATTCGGAAAGCCACAATCAAATAGTAGTGTGAAGAAGCAGGCCGGCATGATTGTGTTGAGTAGTGGGTGATAGGTTGTCTCTCGCTACTCGATATTCTAATTGGATGGCACTGTGCTTACTATCCAGTGCAGTGTCATCCACTGCACTGCTCTTTGCCATGCCAGGATAAAAAAATCGAAGCCGCTGCTTCTCGTTTCACAATCTACTCGCCTACTGCGTCACGGAGGCTAAAAAAAAATAAAAGGTTGGAAGTTTTTACATATTTATTGTTTGAGATCACATCGTGAGAGTAGCTCTGGGTGATGCACAATAAATAACATGAAACAGAGAAATCTATTACCATTAAAATATTGTTAACGTCCCGAAAGCCGAGGCGTGTTTCCTTCACTGTAACTCCGGGAGTTTGTGTTAGGTGTTTTTGTCCATTGTTTACGACACGCTTTTGTTATTTTTAATGCTGGTCATTTTGCCGCTTTTTGCTATTATGATAGGATGACATGTAATGATGCAGTAGTGTGATTTTCAAAATCCATGTCTTTAGTTTTCAACATATTGCTGTCAGTAGAGAATCTCATAGATATTCGACCCCAATGGATAAGCGTAAACAAAAGCTGAAAGAGCTCTTTCTAACAAATTGCGTTCCAAGGTTACCATCGTAGGATGGTAAAAAATTGTTACGTACGTACTACGTAGGTAGTACGAAAAACTTCCAAAAAATCGATTTATATCATCAACTAATTTAATTTACAAAATGTCGGTGTTCTCGATTCAAATTTTTCGTGCTCAGTACCCTGCTTAATATATGTAGGTCTGTCCCTTGTTCTTTACTATTGCACCTTTAGAATTAAATTCAAAACTTTTTCGTTCTCAGTATCCTGCTTTAGAAACATAAGCAAGTCTTTCTCTCGTTCGTCACTGTTGCACGTTTATACCCAAGACAATCCGCCCTCTTTCGGAATGTCTAAACAGTGGACACACACCGCACCGCCTGCGGCTGTCCGCAACGTACACCAAGCTGTATAATTACGCACAGCATTTCGGAGAACAGGCTGCTTTTATTATCTCCGGCTACCGTGATTAGATGGTACACAAGATAACTTTGGGAACAGGCAAAAAAACATTGTCTTCCACAACTCTTCACGTATTATGATTTAAATTCCCTGGAGGTATTGACGTTTTGTGGCGACTGCGTTATGTGAAGTAGGATAAAGATCGTTCGTTGACTATGGTCCAATGTTCGAATTATCCTTTCTGCTTAAATTATAAACATTGCTGTCTGTAGTATAATCAATATCTAGCATTATAAGAATTATGAACAACGGGAATAGAAAGAAAGAAAATACCTAAGCAAAAATATATGTAGGAAATGTTACACAAACGTAGCAAAAAGGAGAACGGACTATTGAAGCTCACAGTTTCGATCGCAATGCCCAGCGCATATTTAACCAAGCTATGTGTGAATTCATTACAAATTAAAGCTCGCTTTAAATATAAGTGATAACATTTTAAAAATATACCTGAAACTTTAAAATTAGCATTTCGAAAGAATATGAAAGCTGAGGATAATTGCATGCATTCATGAAGCGTCTAATACTAAGGTCTAACATCTCTAATTAGCAGAGTAGACCCTTGTCCAAGAGTGACAATGTATAATCTAGAGCCGGTAATGAAATACGAAGTACTGTCCAGCCTTACTGTAAGAACTGTAATAACTTGTATGGTGTAATGTTTAATGTTAACAACTTAATATTCAATTATTTTAATAGCTGTTTTGTCTATCTTGGCACTATCGACTAAACCTTGTTTTGTTTTGCTTTGTTCAGTCAAATTACCATCTCCATTAGTGTTAGGGACTCAGGCACCCTCGGGCATCAGAGATCATCCTTAGTGTTTACGTCATAGGACCAACCCATCCTGCCATCTGGAGGTCGCATTATTTATAAAACTACGGTGCAGTAGGACAGTAAAGGACGCTACAAGATTCATCAGCTATGCTCCTAGATGGCCCTTTAAATTCACTATTTAAGATAACAAATTATAGTTAGGAATTCAACGGTCTTCGATCTGCAGGCATAGGATACTATAACATGCAAAAACAATGATATATTAGATGTAGTATAATGCATATTACATCATGGTAAGGAGAGTTGACCCCATCATGAACTTAAAACGCTTGCCAATTGTCGTTTTGAAAGTAATGTTGCAATATAATTAATCATCAATCTCGAGATATTCTTCAATGCCTTTACACTCAAAACTCTCCATCCAAAAATATTATTTCTGGCCAAAACTTATTCATAAGACAAAAAAAGGCTTCGGAAGCCGTGCGAGAGAACCAATTTAATGCCTTTTCGGTACATAAGCGATAGATTAATACGATAAGTGTACGTTGCAACCAGCAATTATGAATTTATCCATCGGGTTTTATCTTTATACACTTTTCTTTTTTAGTAACAAAAAATATTAGATATACTTTTTTGTTGGATTCCTTTTTGGCGAATGCTTGGCGTATACATTAGATAGTTTTGCGGTCCGCGGGGTAACCGTATACTCGATATGCGTTTGAGAATTCACATCCCGGGAGGGTACAACTCAAACGCATCGCCTTTTTGCAATACTGGCATACGTAAATTTGGAGGGTGTATATAAAAACACTTGGGACCTAGGACCGGGATGGTTGGCCTACGTCCAACAGTTGACGACAATATGCTGTGAAAGATATCAAACTGTTCAGTTTGTTTTGTTTGTTTTGTGTGTTCTGTTCGATTTGACATAAGATTTCCAACTAACTTTAACTTTTAACTGTCTTTAACTGTCTATGGCTTACTGCGTATTATGCTTTTCTTGGAATACAACGGCAGCGGTTTATAAAGACTATACTTTGGCTGTGCTGCGCTTTATGTTTTGTCTGCAGCATAACTAAGCTGGCTGAACCAGGGTTAAGGCTTGTCCTTTTTTCTGGTGTAGTAACTTCCACTGAATTACCAAAAACTGACGTTGTTTTATAACTTTCTGGTGCATTTCAATGGGTAAATAGTTTGTATCTTACCAATCCACACCAGTCTTTCTACTGGTTTATGGGTGATCATCGATCGTAGGAAACATCATCAGATCAACAAATTGATCTGATGATGTTTACCATACTACTTTGCCAGAATCTGGTATAAAAATCTTTTTGTAGTGTTACAAATCAAAAAACCTTTTTTTAATTATTAGTTAGTTGTTCTTCAATACTTATCTAGTAATCTGAATTTAAACTAAGTACCACAGTACGTAATATACCATGTAAAATAATAAATAAATACGCCCAACAGCCACACACATAGTTCTGATCCCACACTAGGTAAAACCTATATCGTGGGTATCAAGAACTACGAGGGACTACGGTCCGACACACCCAGAGCCGAATCAACTATCTGTATGTCACACAAACATTTGTCTCGCCCACTGCACCACGGAGGCTGTAAAAGAAGACTTTATCCCAGTTTTGGACATATTAAATACTGGCCATGTCATGATCATCTCAGTGAAGTTTAAGAGTCGCTAAAACGTCGTGATTTATGTGTGCACGGTAGCTTTGGATGCTTTAATTACGAATTTTCAAAAATTATAATAATTTTAACTTAAAGAAAATACGGCATCCACACTAAGTACTTTACTGTACGGTTAGCAGAATAATCTTATAAAATTATTTTATGAGACTTTTTATTAAGGGAGGGATGGAATTTTCACTTAATAAGGGTGTGATAATTGTAATTAATCTCTTGCAATATGTATGTTTTTCAGCATTGTAAATATTATTATAAATATATTTTACCAATTTATAACAACTCTTACTCTTCTAGAAATTGTATTTAATTTTGACTACTTAGCCAATTCTCATTAGTAAAATAATTCATACATACATACACTCTCGCCTATAATCCCCGAAGGGGTAGGCAGAGGTGCAAACACACCATTCGCCGAATTTATTTCGGTCCCATAATATGATAGGGGGTGAGCCTATCGCCATACCGCCATTCAAAACTCCGGACTAATACTGAAAATTTCTAGATAGAAAAACCCAATATCACTTTACCCGACCCGGGGATCGAACCCGAGACCTCAGCGCAGCAGTCGTATCGCATGCGCAATTGCAACTGCGCCACTGAGGCTGTAAATTCAATCGTATAAGTAAATAAATTTCTTATACCGGCTTGCAGTATTTTCTCAGAAATGAATGAACTTGAAACAAAAAAACTACTGGATAATACTAATAATCCGGACAATTTTAATTTGAAAATTATAACTTCCAGAACATTTACTTTATGTCTATATAACACAAACGCCATCTTACACTTTTTTGCTATCCATACAAAAACCCGACCGCCGGCGGCCATTTTCTGAACGTGATTTTTTAATAAAACAAAAATATATCTTCGTCGGTGTGTTTCGTCCGATATTCTTTTTTCGAATATGTTTCTGCCTTAGTTTTGAGGTCGAAATATTTTGATATTGTTTAAACGCAAAATGGTTTTTTTGTTTTTGAATTATACCTACCTACTATTGTTACTTTAAAATTATGTAGTGTTTAATTGTAATTTGAGTGATCAGTGTAGTGAAAGAAAAAATATGCACTTTTATACACACTAACACAAAATATGAGTGTATAGGAGTTTAATAGGAACACAGATAAAACACCAGCATCTATGGTTGACTCGTAAAAATGAGCTAAAAAGTTATAATAATAATAAATAATACTAGCCCTGTATTAAACATTGTCCCACTGCTGGGCACGGGCCTCCTCTACTAATGAGTGGGGTTAGGCCTTAGTCCACCACGCTGGCTTAATGCGGGTTGGCAGACTTCTCATACCTTCGAAAAATTGACAGGTATGCAGATTTCCTCACGATGTTTTCCTTCACCGTTAAAGCAAGCGATAATTAACATTTTAATACACACATAACTTTAGAAAAGTCAGAGGTGTATGTCACTTGGGTTTCGAACCTACGACTTTCGTCTTGACAGTCCGTACCGCAACCAACTAGGCTATCGCTGCTATAAAAAGTTATACGTACGTATATTACCTACGTTTTATATATTATTGGCTCATTGGTACTTATATTTTATACATATACACGCCTGTAATCCCCGAAGAGGTAGGCAGAGGTGTAACTAGTACACCCACTTGTCGCCGAATTTATTACGGTCCCATAATGTGGACCAAGGGGGCAAGCTTATCGCCATACCGGGCTCAATTCCAGACTTCAGACCTCAGCGCAGCAGTCGTAACGCATGCGTAATTACAACTGCGCCACTGAGACAGTAAAATCATCTAACATAATGAACTGTTTATTTAATACATAAAAAATGTTTTGATTGATTATGGAATCTGTGAAAGATCTTGCAGTAGATTTACGAGTAACAATACAAAATGGCGACTATATAACTAAAATCTGTCGACACGAAAGACAACATGAACAAAAGTAAAAAAGCTCTAACATTTTAAACTATGGATATTTGATGATATCACCTCGGATACTATGCTAATAAATGCAAGGAATTAATGATACCTGATTGACAACCTTCAGGACACGTGAATGTCAACATCAGATCGGGATCTTGTCATACTTCTCGGAAAACACCTACACGCCATCCGGCCGGCATAAGCTGGCAGAAATGTGCCAAATTATATTTATATGGGACACGACCCGGTGGACAAGTTACATTTTTTTTATTCTGCAAAGTGACCACACTGCACCTGATGGTAAGCGCTGTGCCGTCCAGATAGAGTATCAAGTAGCGAGAGACAGTCTATTATCACTACTCAACACAATCATGCCGGCCTAAAGAACATACATGAAAAGACATACACATAATTCATACTAGGTTAAACCTGTATTTATTTCTAACCAAAGGAACGAATACGAAATTGCATGCTTCTTACTTTGGAAATGACGGACTTCTACAACCGTTTTTCCCTTATTTTACCCCCTTAGATGTGAAATTTTCGAAAATCCCTTCTTGGATATTCACAACATAAAAAGCATCAACAAAATTTCAAGTTTGTAGTCCCAGCGGTTTTGGCTTTGCGCTGATCATGAATCACTCAGTCAGGACAAGTAATGATATATGTATAGATAGTATATACCTAAAATCTAACCTCACAACAATGTTTGTGTGACAGGCAGGTATTTTTTTCGGGTCTGGTTGTTGTGGGACGGTAGTCCCTCGTAGTTCTTAACACCCACGATACAGGTGTGACTTAGTGTGGGGTCAGAACTATGTGTGTGACTTTTGGGTGTATTTATCTATCTTTATGTACTATTATACTGCCGCGGTGGCGCAGTTGTAATTGTGCATGCGTTACGCCTGCTGTGCTTAGGTCTCGGGTTCAATCCCCGGGTCGAATAAAGTGATATTAGGTTTTCCTATCTAGAAATTCTCACTATTATCCCGGATTCTGGAATCTGTGCCTGGTATGGCGATAGGCTCGCCCCCTATCACATTATGGAACCGAAATTCGGCGAAAAGTGGGTGTACTGATAACACCTCTACCTACCCTATCGGGGATTAGAGGCGTGAATGTATGTATGTACCATTATAGATTTCCTACTTACCACTTTCAATTTCCATTGTCGATGTAAACTCTACATTGTGCCTTCTCTCGTTTATCGATGGATCAGTGTGCCCAGCCGCAGGCACTAAATCATGCAACGCTCATCGAAATACATGGACTTCTGCCGATACATTTTGTGTGGAAAATAAAAATCGTGGAAACGACTCATCAATTAAAAATTCTCATTGAAAAATATGGAGTAGCTATTAGATTTCATTATTATTATGACTTGACTTGTGTATATTCATATAAAACGTTGTTTGTTGGTAAATACAGTTAAAAACAGCTGGACCGATTTAGCTAATATAAGTTCGTTATAGCCCGAATAAAGTTTTTAGGGAAAATAGAAAAATTAGGCGCGAAATAGAAAATTTTAAATAAATGTTCATTTTAGATTGAAAGAAAAATTATTTTATTAATTATAAGCAGTAAATTAAATTTATTGAGAAAGATTGGATTCCATTTTCCATGCGAAGCTGTGGGCAAAAGCTCTCTTATATATTTCATATTTAATATGTTTGTGGTTATAAGTTAGTTGCATTTGATTATATGCGCAATTGATTTTACTTGTCACTCAGCAGGCACATACATAACCCTGACCCTACAGTAAGGAACTACTATAGACTTTTAGTCTCACAACACCCAGACCTCAAGCACAAATTTTTAGATCAGACAAACATCCGTTTCAGTGCGTGGATTGAGCCCGCGGCCACTTTTCCTTACTACCAAGATTACTACCCTGTGTAAGAATCCCCAGATAGTGCTGTATTTCAGCCATGACTTCTTAAATTGTGATTAATCAAAATACATACACACACACTTACGCCTGTAATCCCCGAACAGGTAGGCATAGGTGTAACCAGTACACACACATTATGATGTGATAGGATACGAGCCTATCGCCATACCGGGCACAATTCCAGATAGAAAACCTTACATCATTTTTACCTTACTTAAGGACCAAACCCGGGACCTCAGCACAGCAGTCGTAACACATGCGCAATTATATCTGCGCTACTGAGGCAGTATAAATATTTACCAAAATATTTCTATTAAAGTAGTCTCTATATCTTTCGTAGTCTTCGATTCATCACCGATCAATCAATTCTCATCTTTGATGTAATAAATTTTATTTTTTTCCCACCCCAATAAATAAAACATATTATTACATATAATAATAGGGGGCGTATGTAATTAACTACAGCTATTGATCTAGTCTGATACGGCAAAAATTTGTATATAACGTTTTTTTGTACGTCTGTACCTCTTGGGTGTCAAATGAATGTTAAATTTAAAATAAAATTGTTACGAACAGGTATTGTAACGGATTCACTTTTATTAAAAGTTTAAAACTAAATAATAATAAATAAATACACCCAACAGTCACACATAGTTCTGACCCACACTGGGTCAAAATTGTATCGTGGGTATCAAGAACTACGAGGGACTACGATCCCAGAACATCGAGACGCGAAACAAATATGTGTCTGTCACACAAACATTTGTCTCGATGCGGGAATTGAACCCATGGCCTCCCGTTTCACAACCGACAATTCGCCCGCTGCGCCACGGAGGCGGTCGGTATGAATATTATTCTGGAAAATATTAAATTTCTTAAAAAATCCTAGTCTCATCTATTTTATTATAACATATGTATTACGGGAAATAAATATTAACCTTCTTTCTAAATATAAGTCAAGTGTAGACTAGGTATACCATCGATATAGATAAAATCATAGAGGTTTGCCAATGATGGTGCATCAGGCAAAAACTGCTGGACCTATTTAAATCAAATTAGGCATACAGATAGACCATTACCTGAATTAAAATATGAAATGAAATGAAATCGTTATTGATCAAGTAGGCAATTACATAGCTCTTATGACAAGTCAGAACATTAAAATGTAAAGAAATTTTAAGAAAAGCATATCAGCTTATGTATACATAACATACATAGCATCATCAATACACTAGCAATTAATTATTCATAAGGTATTTAACATTATTATTATTTTTTATTATTAATTAATTTTTATTTTTATATTATTAATTAATATTATTCAAGGAAATACTAGTCAAATATATATATATTTAAAAGGGTTTGATATGGACCATGGGTATTTCCGAGACGTCGCTTGTTTTAAAAGCTACCACCGGATCCAAACGCGACCCCGCCTGAGAAGACCCGGCGAAACAAACTCAGCGGGCTTACATTACATGTGATACTTTTTATCTCAGTTGTGGGTTTGATTCTCGCGAAAATATCTTTAATTGAAACATGTTGCGTACTTATTTATTATGAAGGGAGAGTCCCTTACGATACTAATGAACGCAATCATCTGCGAGCAATGGCTAGTTTTCCAGAATACCAAATAAATACATACATGTAAATATACATATTTGATTCTACAGCAAGACAGTCTTGCGTCGTGGAAGTATGAGAGGCTTTCTCACAACACCCAGACTGGAAACAAACATTTTGTGGATCAAACATTTGCCTCGATACCGGGATAGAACACTATCTACTATCACAACTCCTCTCCACTGTACCACAGAGACTGCGATATTTCATTATTGGCATTTATGGTATTAGCCTCCTTTACTCCAGCACCTAAGTTATTGACAAAAGGAAAAAGTTGCTAGTAGTGTAGTTTCCAAGATATTACACAGAGAAACACTTTAAACTTAGCTAGACAAATACCAATAGGTATTGGTGCCCTAAAGGAGCGTTAGCCTAGCTGGAAGTGGTATGGACTGTCGAGACGAAAGTCGGTTCGAAACCCGATCAAATGGCAAACACCTCTGACTTTTATAAAGTTACGTGTACATACATATATACATATACACTCACGCCTGTAATCCCCGAAGGGGTAGGCAGAGGTGTAACCAATACACCCACTTTTCGCCGAATTTCGGTCCCATAATGTGATAGGGGGCGAGCCTATCGCCACACCAGGCACAATTCCAGACTCCGGGCTAATACTGAGAATTTCTAGATAGAAAAACCCAATATCACTTTACCCGACCCGGGGATCGAACCCGAGACCTCAGCACAGCAGTCGTAACGCATGCACAATTACAACTGCGCCACCGAGGCAATCTCGGAAATCAATCGCGAGCAATCGTGTATTCATTGTTAATTATGTGCTTTAACGGTGAAGGCAAATATTGTGAGGAAATCTAATTCTTATAATAATTTCAAAGGTATTAGTCTACCAACCGGCATTATGCCAACATGGTGCCCTAGCCCCTCTCATTAGAAAAGGAGGCCAGCAGTGGCACAATGTTTAATACAGGGCTAGTATTATTACACCTCGTCTTCGGCTATTGGTTTAGTTTCCAAGAATTTGTACACTGAAACTTGAAACTTAGCTAGACAGCGGTAGGCAACGGCTTTGCTGTGCCCTGACATTGCATTAGTCTATGGGCGGCGGTGTCTACTTACCATCGGGTGGCCCGTTTACTCATCTGTCTATCCAGGCAGAAAAAAAGAGACATAAATAGGTCTAGGAGCCAGATCGTAACATTATGAACTAAACCAAGCTATCTTTGAACACCAAACTAAAGACACGAATACGAAAGATTTCTAAAACCCACCATTTACCATAACAAAACATATAAAAGCCTCCGTACTGAATTCTCGCGTGCATCGCGTGACCAGGCACAATTACGCGCTACACCGCGCCCCCGACTCCGTTCGCCATTGTTTTATTTGTTATAATTCTGTTTTTTCCCCTCCATGTTTTTTTCCGTGCGTCCTTTTGTCTTTGACGTGCGGTTTGGGTGAGTTTGTATGCATGTTTTTGCAGTGACATAATGTCAAGGAATAATGGAAGATTCCTTCGATTTGAAAAATAATTACTAAATAATTAAACTTAGGTTTAAAGAAAAATATGTAATTCCAAAAAAAACATCACTGTAAATAATTACAAACGATGCAAATTTGACACAAAAAGGTGTTTACAATTTTTAAATATAAAACTGAAATGGTTCGTTATGCGTTGAAAGATAAAATGCCCATAACTTAAATGATTTACCAACGCTAATATCTGTCTTGGCGAATGCTGCACTTGGTCAAGCACTGGCTGCAATACTTCTAATACCCAGTAATGGATTATAATTGAAACGCTATACACAGCGCCATCTATTATCGGATAGTTTGAATTAATTATTACATCGCCGACATCTTGTTCAAATTACAAAATGGTTTACACATGAGGGAAAATATGCATATATTAACGGAGCTATTTACTTACTCATTCTTACACATACTTACGATTAATGAGAAATGCCATTAATGTTCAACACGCGTTCACGATTGAGTAGATTAGAATGGAATTAAGAAGATGGATAGTCTAAGAATTATTAATATGTATATTAAGACAATTGGCACTAAACGCCGGTTTAGCTGCCTTTTAGGATATTTTCTACATTTGAAAATACTCATTGCAATTTAATTGAGACTGACTTTGGCAATGAATTCATATTTAAACTACTCATAAAATACTGGAACCCTTCATAATTTTGTCATATTACGCCTTCACTGATCGAACTCTTCTCGTATCTCGTACCTACTTTACATAAGATATTACCTAATAACAACATGAATATCAGGCAGGTCATCAGGCCGAAGCTGTGAGAGGGCTTACACGTCCCTCTCCGATCTCCATATATAGTCAGGATGCACATCGTATGATAATTTCGGTAGAAACACTCAAGATTAACACTTTACAGTTTATTAAACTACTGCCAGTTCGGAAAGCAGTTATGCATGGGGAAGAATCTGGCAAGAAACCCCATGGTTGCTCTTTTAAACAGCACTTTATATTACAATGAATGTTGCTATATCGACCACTTTCTCAAATCACTGATGATGTTCCCAATCCTGGCAATACCCACAACTACTCAGAACTACGACGCAACCAGGGTAGTGCAGCCCGGATAACAGCGTCCCTCGATCTACAACCCAGAGTATGACCCGGACAACTGCATCCCTTCGTCTCATTCCCTGGTCTACGTCAATTAATAGCCCGGATAAGAACTTCCTCTTGACTATCTCTCTACGCACCAAACCATCTTGCCACCTTATCCAGGATTGAGCACACCATACAGCCCAAGCAACTTCTTTGAACAATAAGGGTTACTTTAAACTAGGTAGGCACCGTCTGTTAAACCGTAATCCGGCATTACGACCTCTAAAGCTACTAACTGTTCAATGATTACTCCCGAATTGCCCGTCAAATGGCGAGATGCTTTTTTATATTGCTGTTGTTTTTAAATATGGAAATTAAATTATAGTATGGCAGACGGTTGTTAAAGAAAACAAAAAAAAACTTTAAGGTACTTTAATTTCTATTTCATGATTAAATACAACATCAAAACCTATCCGATTATTCATTTGCTAAAGCTAATATTTAGAATACGCTATATTTTTTTTAATATCTCTTTAAAAACTGTCCATAAACAGAGCCGATCACCAAAAAGAAAATGTATCAAAAAGGATAGATGCGTTTTAATGTCTTGCCAGACAGAGAGCGCACTATACTTACAAATGACGTCACGGGAGCACGCACGTGTGTCATACTGACATTTGCTATATGGAAAAGAGACATGACAACCCTTCCTAATCCCAACGCTTATACTATCGGTACTTTACAATAATTTCTTCAACCAAATCAAATCCTTATCAGCTGTAAGTAACAAAACACTGGCCAGTTATTTAAATCAAGTTTCATTAGGTATATAGAATACTCCAAAAACGGAAACTGACAAAACACTGGCCAGTTATTCGAAATAAGTTTCATTACATAGAAGAGTCCAAAACTTGTAACTGACAAAACACTGGCCAGTTATTCGAAATAAGTTTCATTACATAGCAGAGTCCAAAACTTGTAACTGACAAAACACTGGCCAGTTATTTGAAATAAGTTTCATTACATAGCAGAGTCCAAAACTTGTAACTGACAAAACACTGGCCAGTTATTCGAAATAAGTTTCATTACATAGCAGAGTCCAAAACTTGTAACTGACAAAACACTGGCCAGTTATTTGAAATAAGTTTCATTACATAGCAGAGTCCAAAACTTGTAACTGACAAAACACTGGCCAGTTATTCAAAATGAGATTCGTTACATAGAATTAATTTGAATTACGAACCTTGCGTCCGTTTTTCTAATTACCACCTAGTAACAAAAAGGTCAAGATCATACTAAGGATAAAACTTAAGATTTTATCTGAATCAGATTGCTGGAACGTGCAACACAATACAAAAAAACATGTCTAATAAAAAATATATATTTTTTAATAATATTATATTTATTACACGTGTATTTGTTATACGATGTAATTTGAGAAATAAATAATACCTAACTGTCTTCCCCATAGTTCTGACCCCACAGTAAGATCGTGACTCTAACATCTTGACTTTTGAATATAACAAACAACAAGGAATTTTTGGTGTTATAACACCCAGCACACAAATATTAGTTGCAATAAGTCTGGGAATTGAACTCGCGGCCCCGCATTTCACAGACTATTAGCGCCACTGACGTTGTCATACAATAATATTATTTTGTTTTATAATGACAGAAAGGATAACGCCTCCTTTGCGTCATACATACATACATCATACTTAGGATGTCATAACTGCGTAGCCGTAAGCATGATGAATCTCTCCTTTGTGACTTAAAAAGATATTCCAGTATCAGCCATAAACTCAGGCCGGCACAATTTTAGCGAGCATTTAAGGTCCCACGTTTCTCGATACGCAACATTGCACTGTAATAACAGGTGCAGTGTAACAACTTTCACTTGCAATGCAATAAAACTTTACTAAGTAAGTCCAATAGGTTTTAGATAATTGAGTGTTAATTAATTATCAGGAGCTACAATGGCGGGTGTGTGGGCGGGATAGTCTCTCTATTTCCTAAGTTTGACTCACAGTAAGCTTCTGTCTTAGAAATATGTGTGTAATTAAAAAAAGCCCTAGTATATAGCATGCATATATAGTATATAGTATGACAGCATCCCTAGCGCAGTTGATGATTAGCCGGCTGTGAAACGAGAGGCCGTGGGTTCGATTCCCACACCGGGACAAAGGTTTGTGTGACAGACATTTGAGTCGGGGGTCTGGGTGTTGTGAGACCGAAAGTCTCTCGTAGTCCCACAACACAAGACTCGTATCTTAGTGAGGGGTCGGGGCTATTTGTGTGACTGTTGGGTGTTATTTATTTATACATCGTCAACAAAAAATATATAGAAAGGAATAATCATTCGTAGGAAGCTGTTACTAGTTGTTTCTGCTTATTTAACTCCATTGATTATAAACGGATCAACATCATTTCCTAAAAATACGTATGGTTCTAACAAAACACTTAAAACATAACGCACATCAGTGTCAGGTTATAAATCAACGTTCATATGCGTTTGATAGCGGGTTTGATTCCCGCCGTAATCTCTGCCTTGGGGTATCGAATTAGTGCAATTAACTGCGCATTTCTTCCATAGCATCTTAGTTTTTTTTAATAAAAGGTTTCATTCGGAATTGGTTGTATTGTTTGAATGTTATTTTACTATATGGGTAGGGAATAGCTGAGAAATAAACCTTCCTAAATTCGATTTTCGAAAACGTGTTGATAAGTTTATGTTTGAAATTAGCTTAAACAAGACACCTCAGGACCTCTCCTCACCAAGTAAAATGTGTGATCCACAAAATTTACTTCGGATCTGGGTGTTGTGATACCGTAAGTCCCATAGTACCTGGTATCCACGATACAGGTTATCCTTGCGTGGATACTATGTGGGTAATCGTTGGGTGTATTTACCTATTTTTAACTCGCCACAATTATGTAAAAGTTAGTGAAAGTCACAAGAATTTCTTTCATAATAGATAAGTGAAATACGCGACCACGTCAATTAAAAGCCCTACCTATGCTTATAGTATTTTTGAAGTCGTTTAAATTTCAGTTAAACTACTTTTTTATTTTAATCTCAAAAGAGAATAGATATTGCACATAATTTAAGCTAGAAGTTTTACATTACATTTCATATCCCTCAGTGATCAGAGATTGCCATTACTCTCAAAATTATCTCTATAAATACAAAAATTATCAACAAATCGGTTAAAAAATTATATCATTTGTAATGACTGTGTATGCTATACTCCCGTACATGGTTAAAAGTTATCGCGCCTTTTTAATACAGCGCAATTGAATATTCAATCATCTAAATATATAATCTATTATTACCAATCTATCATCATCTACGTTATTATATATTGGGTTTTTTGGGCAAAAAGGTGAAGAAGCGGTCGGGGATCTCGAGAGAGTACTCAGAAGGCCTCTAAACGGCCAAACATCGTAACACTAGACCCACGATAAAAACCAGATGTACACTGGCCGATCCCGGAACGCGACACATTTGCGTGTGCCACTATGGTGGGTTTTACACCCTGTGTACGGTGGTCGCTATCCGGGCAGATATGAATACCCTACCACCAGCAAACTACTTACTGGGTTACTGTTATACTGCTACTATTAACACAAATGTGAATATCATCTCATATCGTCTACGAACGATGAAGTGACGAGAACTGAATAACAAGTATTAGGATATATAGTCTAGGAAAAGGAAATAGCGCTTTTTTATTACACTGTTTAATATTTTCTTTGCTAATTGATTTTGTAGTTACTCTTTCATCCTCATACTCAGTATTAATTTCAGTATCACTCAAGTGTTACAAGAATCAAGTTTGGTAAATGAAATTGCCGCCATTTTTTATTGCAATATTAACGCACCTTCTTGTTGAAAGCAACTAAACTGACACTCGGAAGCTCGTTAAAGCATAGAATATTTATAGATCACAACCTCTTTTATGTACTTGTGATTTTTTTCCCTCGCACAACTTATAATTTACTCGACTTTTCCTCAGAACTAATAAATAAGTACGGAATTAGAGGGTGAATCGTAAAAAACTAGATAATTGTATTCGTTTGAATGTTGAGACGCCATTTTGAAAAATGACGTAGGAGTTTATTGTTTGAAGTGGTTGATTTGAGTAGGTATAATATTTATTAGTCTACTTTATAAAACTTGACTTTGACTGCCTCAGTGGCGCAGTTGTAATTGCGCATGTGTTACGACTGGCGTGCTGAGGCCTCGTGTTCGATCTCCGGGTCGGGTAAAGTAATATTGGGTTTTTCTATCGATAAATTCTCAGTATTAGCCCGGAGTCTGGAATTCGTGCCCGATATGGCGATAAGCTCCCCTATCACATTATGGGACCGAAAATTCGACGAAAAGTGGGAGTACTGGTTACACCTCTGCCTACCCCTTCGGGTATTACAGGCGTGAGTGTATATGTATGTATGTACTTTATAAAACTGTAAAAAAAATATTACAACCAATCATATCAATGTCCTTACAAGACTCCGTGGTAAGAAGATTAGCTGTAGAATGAAAAGTCCCAAATTAGATGACGTTATCAAGACAAGCGCTTAGTTTTACGAACAAGGGTCACCTAACAGGGGTCTGTAAGGCCTATGAACACTTACAAGACAAGTAGAATCATGTGTGCGTTAAAATTTCGGCAGAGAATATAATGGGGGCAATCCAATCCTCCCTTTCCAATAGAAGCCATGAATGCCTTTCGTAAATCTCACTGAACCGTCCTAAACACAACAGCAAATTACCACTTCATGTCGGTCTTTAAGACAGTTACCACCCTGGTAAATCTTCAACATTCATGCTGTAAACAACACGATTTTTGGATTTACTAGTAATAATAATACTAGCCCTGTATTAAACATTGTTCCACTGCTGGGCACGGGCCTCCTCTACTAATGAGAGGGGTTAGGCCTTAATCCACCACGCTGGCCTAATGCGGGTTGGTAGACTTCACATACCTTCGAAATTCTTATAAGAATTCTCAGGTATGCAGGGTTCCTCACGATGTTTTCCTTCACCGTTAAAGCAAGCGAAGTATATTTAATACACACATAACTTTAGAAAAGTCAGAGGTGTATGCCACTTGGGTTTCGAACATACGACTTTCGTCTTAACAGTCCGTACCGCAACCAACTAGACTATCGTTGCTTATTACGAATTTACTAGTATAAAAGTCCTATTAATCGTTGCCATTTATAAGACTACACATTTTTTATACGCGTGAGATATTTTAATCCAACTTTAGTTTCTGTAAATCTGAACAAATGCATATACAAATTGTTTAGTGTTGAACGCATGTCCATCCGCGCATACGAGTTAATTGCAAAGCTCCGATTGGTTGATTATAGGGGGTTCGATTCGCGCTGCGTTCTCACGAGGTTACCTGCATATGATGTATTGGGGTGAGTGTGGTCTGTAGGGAGACATTACTTGAACCTTCGTTAGGATTACACATGGTTTGTTTACAATTTCTGAAGAAGGCGGTTTTTGTCAGGGGTCTAGAGTTGGGGGGTTTTTATTAGTACCTGGATAGGCAGACGAGCAAACGGGTCACCTGATGGTAATAGTCACCGCCGCCCATAGACTTCTGCAATGCCAGAGCACAGCAAATCCGCTGCCTACCGTTAGCAAAGCCGCTGCCTACCGTTACGATGTTTGGCCGTTATGCTGCCTTCTGAGTACTCTGACACTAGACCCTCGACCGCTTCTTCACCTTCTTGCCCATGGCGTAATGTGAAGAAGCAGGCCGGCATGATTGTGTTAAGTAGCTGGGGATAGACTTGCTACTCGATACTCTAATTAGACGGCACTGCGCTTACCTTCAGGTGCATTTTGGAGACTTTTCCGTGCCAGGATAAAAAAGTAGTCCTATAAATTATGTTTGTGTTAGCTTTTAATTACAGAAGCAGGTAAACGAGTAAGCGAGTCACCTGATTGTAAGTAATTTCCATCCATCGTGCACATCCCCGACGCCAGAAGAATCATGGGTACAGAAAAAAGGGTTGGGTTTGGTAAAAGGATGGAGATTTCGATTTTTGAAATTCATTACACGAGGATTTTCCATGGGCCAGTGATACTGTTTCTATCGAGCTGGCCTATTCTTGCTGTAGAGAAAATTATCTACTTAGAAACTCTGATAAATTATATATATACAGTCCAACAAGAATGACGGCCATGGAACTACTAATTTCCTGATTATTTCCTGGTAGTAAGACGTTAGTTATGATGTGATTATTGGCAGCCTCGGTTGCACAGTGGACGCGTAGTTGGTTGTGAAACGGGATGCTGTGGGTTCGATTCACACACCAAGGCACGTGTTTGTGTGACAGACGGATATTTCTTTCGGGTCTGGATGTTGTGGGACAGTAGCTCCTCGTAGTTCTTGATACCCACCATACAGGTTTGATCTAGTGTGGGGATCAGATCTATGTGTGAATATTGGGTGTACTTATTATTTAAATAACATGAACTTGACATTTAGGATAGATTTCAATTATGCATTTCGAAGACCGTGTTTTATTGACCGTAGTCTAAGTAATTTTTAAAGTCCTTTTATATTATGTAAGATACAGAAATATGTTTGGCCTTGATGAACTAGATTTACCATTTAAAACAGCATGAAAATACTTGAAATATCTCATTAATTTCAACTGAGAGAGTCTCCAGTTTCCCAAACTGATTGTCTCCCTACACCATCGAACGGACCAAAAATACAGAGATCCGAATTGTGGGCTATTTTAGATATTCGTGAAAAATTTTAGGCCTTCCAATTATACTCTTCGGTCTTTAAACGTTTTGATGAATGAGAACACATTTCCGAACCTCGAGTTTAAGTGTTATTTATTATCAAATGATATCGTTGCATTTGTAGACTTTATAAGGGCCCGGAAAAGGTTACAGGAAGAAGTAATTGGGGTTTTATTATAGTATTTACGAATTCATGTATGATGATTCAATATGTGGCACAGTGAGCGAATTGCCGGCTGAAAACTATAGGTTCTACCGTCTGTATCATGGCGAATGCTCTGAAGAATTGTTTGATCTTATCCCATCCTCTCCCTTCCATACCAGAACCACGCGTACTGGCTTCCGGAGCCACAGCTTCGTGGTGTCTACTACCCCGGCCCGAACCAAGAGGTTCGCAAATTCGTATTTTTGCCGCACCATCAAGCTGTGGAACAGTTTGCCAGCTACCGTGTTCCCTCCCTCCTATGATCCTGGATACTTTAGGCGTAATGTGAAGAAGCTAAACAGCAGGCCGGCATGATTGTGTTGAGTAGCGGGGGATAGACTGTCCGCTACTTGATACCCTATCTGGACAGCACTGCGCTTACCATCAGGTGCAGTGTGGTCACTTTGCCGCGCCAGAATAAAAAAAAGGCCATGGGTTCGATTCTCACACCATGACAAATGTTTGTACGACCAAAAATATTCGTATCATGTCTGGCTTTTGAGAGACCCAAAGTCTCTTCGTAGTTTCCGATACCTACGAAAGAAGATAATTATTGTATTTTACAGTAAGGTCGCACTATATGTGTGACTTGGGTGATAATTATTTGATAAAGCCACGTGTATCTTAGATGGTGATCGCTGCAATGATGAAGAAACTATAAGAGTGACCCGTTCCCCTGAAATGGTAGAGCTAGTCTTGGCCTTATCTTTTTTTTGTCGCTGGGAAAGCATTTCATTACTGCCGCCCGCTCCGGGGGGAAGCGGAATGAGAATAAAACGGTTATGCTGGACTAGCCGGTTTACGACCCAGCATCCACGTCGCCCGGATGATGGCTATCCGGGCAGCCACTAGATCGGGTCCCTACCCCCTATGTACACCCCACCCGACACTACCAGCTAAAACCCCGCGGTGGCCTTATTCGGCGCTTGCGGAGCGATCCCGGGATATTCTTAGGAGTGCTAGAATTGCAGCCGGAACCGCCCCTGCGCGGTGCGTTGTAGGGGCCCAAGCTTGGCCTTATCTGGGGTAACTAGCCCAGGATTTATCTTATAATTTTTATACGCCACTACAAGACCGATGTGACGAAACTAGGTATATTTTATATAATAAGGTATATACACACCCAATAATCACACACATAGTTGGTACCACTCTAGGTGAAACTGGAATCATGGCTATCAGGAACTTTGGGAGACTTTCAATCTCAACACCCAGTCCAGAACAAATATTTCTAGATCATTGCAACAAGTTTCAGGTGGGATTGAACCCACGGTCTACCATTTCACAGCCTTCTCAACTACCGAGGAGCTAAGTACATATATACACTCACGTCTGTAATCCCCGAAGGGGTAGGCAGAGGTGTAACCAGTACACCCATTTTTCGCCTAATTTCGGTCCCATAATGTGATAGGTGGCGAGCCTATCGCCATACCGGGCACAGGTTCCAGACTCCGGGCTAATACTGAGAATTTCTAGATAGAAAAACCCAATATCATTTTACCCGACCCGGGGATCGAACCCGAGACCTCAGCACAGCAGTCCTAAGGCATGCGCAATTACAACTGCGCCACCGAGGTAATCTAAGTCTAGTCGGGGAGCTAAGTATTAAAATATTAAGTCAAATAAAAGCACCAGAGATTGACTCTTTCATTCACGTTGAGCACCCATTGAACTTAATTATAATTTACATTTAATTGCACGTTACATAAAATGGCAGCTCCATACTTAATTAATAGTTGCATTGTAATTATAGCCTACTGATTTTGTAGTGTTCAGACGTCTCGATTTTATCTGTGGTGGCAATATGTCTGCTTTTTATCTACGCTTGGCTATGACTTAACATTATACAGTCTAAAAAATATGGTGTGTTTTACGAAGTTCTTTAGTCATTCATCCTTCGTTATTGATTTGATTATTAATTAGGAATTGGTTTTATAAAATTATAATGCATAATGGTTATTCATATGGATACAAAGCTTAACTTCCTTATTTATATAGGCTCTTTTTTATGAAAATAATCCAAATGGATTGTGAAACTAACGCGCCCAGTTGAAATTCAACTGTGATCTTTTAGAAAATTTGAGACAAATTTAAATTTCTCACATTTTTTCTACTCTTTTACATTCGTTCATTATACATACTTGCATATACACTCGCGTCTGTAATCCCCGAAGGGGTAGGCAGAGGTGACAGACCAGTACACCCACTTTTCGCCGAATTTATTACGGTCTCATAGTGTGATAGGGAGTTAGGTTAGGTGAGCCTATCGCCTTACCGGGCACAATTCCAGACTCCGGGCTGACAATGAGTATTTCTTAATAAAAAAACCCCAAGTCACTTTACCCGACCTGGCGATCGAACCTAAGACCTCAGCACAGCAGTCGTCTCGCATGCGCAATTACAACTGCGCCACCGAGGCAGTCTTTTTCATTCGTTCATTATCTAAGTAGATAATGAAATATGGCCTTTCACATACATATTTATCCATACTAATACTATAAATGCGAAAGTAACTCGAAAGTAACGATCTGTAAATTCATATTTAGGCTTTTGGTAGGAAATAAAGAAATACGTGTTTCAACGTTTTTGAAAAATCATCCCTAAAAGGGGCAAAGTGAGGTTAAACTTATGGGGAATTCTTTAGATGCAATCTCAAGATTCAGGCACAACACCTGAGGGGCTGGACAGTCGCTACAGGTGCCTCAGTGCAGAAGACAACTCCTTGGATTGTATACTCCCTCCCGAATATAACCTCCACGCAGGCGGAGCCGCGAGCAACAGCTAGTATATCCATATTTCAATGCCACAACTCATCACTGACATTAGTACTGACCTTCAACGTGTGGGAAACCCTTAGAAAACAATGAAAATTGTTTGACAGCCTCCGTGGCGTAGTAGGCGAATAGCCGGCTGCGGTTTTTTTTTTTTTTATTATTGTTAAAATAGTAAAATTAGTCCTATTTGTATATACTAGTTACAATGGACCGTGTTAAGCAGACAAGATACAACTGTCATTTCCATAATTTTGGGTTTTTTTGTGTCTCGTTAGGCAGACGAGCAGACGGGCCACCTGATGGTAAGTAATCACCGCCGCCCATAGACTTCTGCAATGCCAGGGCACTGCGAAACTGCTGCCTACCGTTGCAAAACCGATGCCTACCGTTACAAAACCGATGCCTACCGTTACAAAACCGATGCCTACCGTTACAAAACCGATGCCTACCGTTACAAAACCGCTGCCTACCGTTGCAAAACCGCTGCCTACCGTTTGCAGTTTAAAGTTTGATAGCGAATTTAAAAATTGTACTATGCAGTAACCAATTAATTGGGTAATAAAACATGACATATACATTATTTTGAACTTAAAATATAATGCATTTTCATATGAAACTTATGAAAGATTCTGAGTCTGGAATTGTGTCCGGTATGACGAAAGGCTCACCCACTGTCACATCATGGGCCGATGATAAGCTCGGCGAAATGTGGGTGTACTGATTACATCTCTGCCTACCCTTTCAGGGATTACAGGCGAGAATGCGTATGTATATATGAGGCCGTCAGCGCAAAACTGGCCTAAGCTTGAGACAATGAGTATGAAAATAATGGGGTTTGTATATTCATGAATTTTAAATCAATGTACATAAATGCAATTTTTGCAATGCCATCTTATTGTCATCATATTGGCAATTGGTGAAACTAGAGATAGGCCAGTTTTGCATTAAATTTTCGCACATTTTAAATCATTTGTAGTACATAGGTCAGATTATGAAAAATTGAGGGCTAGGACACTTTTGCACTGACAGCCTCATATATAAATATTCCGTGATCTCATAACTGGTATCGTATCGGAATCATATATTGGTTTCCTTTGCCTCACAACAATAGCCTACATACAAATAAATCAGCACATAAACCATTGAAGGCGCAGCTCTTCGTTTTGTCTGTATCTGCGAGGGCGCAACAGACTGGCCCGCCAATCGCGTGCCGCCGCGCCGCCGGCCCGTCACGATTCGGCGGAATCCATATTTGAAATCGTATAGCATTATTTATGTTCCTTTTTTGAAATGTCATAATGATCGTTTGATGTTTATTATCTGTAAAGTATATACAGTCATTTGGTTATAATCATAGACATATAAAACTGGACTGAGCAATGTCCTTACAAAATTTACCAATTTGTAGAAAGAGACCAGGCGATTGTGCGGCCAATACCTATTTCTTTTCGCTCTTGCAAATCTGTGACGTACACTAATGAAAATTCTAGAAAAAGACAGCTGCTGGCCGCACCTTCGCTTTATGTATATCACATTTTTCTGTCCGTATTCGCTCAGTGCATTCTCTATTTCTATGGTTATAATAGAAACCTAACCGTCAAGACCAAGTCAAAAACAAGAAGCTCATTTAATTTGTCGTTTAAATACTTAAGTGTGTACCTACTTACTTACTTGTATTAGGGTATTTACTATTATTAGAAATACCTAAGGTATAACGGAGGTATTTAGGAGACTAGTTGGGGGTAGATAATAATGACAATCAAAGTGGTAGTAGTAAATGTTTAATATAAAACGAAGTGCATTCCGCGCTCGGGGGTTCAGTTCAGTTGTTTTGTGAAGTAGACGAGACGATAGCCAGTATATTCGTGGTTCGGTGTTGTAAGTGTTATTCGTAATCAGTTCAATGTCCGCGTAGTTCAGCTTAAAGGGTAATGCTGGTAGATTAATTATAAAGAGAAGCCTTAAAGTGAATCCTGACATGCGTGTGTGTTAATATTAAGCACTGAGATGTGTAACAGTGTCGTGTAAATCAAATAATAAATTATAAATATTGTATTTGTGCCTTTTAAATATCCATCTTGCATAGTTTTGTTGATGTTCTTAACACTTGTATTTTCTTTTTTATTTTCTGTTTATCATTTTTGTCTGTGTACGTACAACAGTGCTGCTTTACATCCAAATTCATTTACATTAAAATTGACGAAATCTCCAATTATATAGATAATTATTATTTAATATGCAAGATCAGAACCTTTTGTGAGCTTTATACTAGCTACTGCTAGATAAAGTGTTAACTTTTCTTTGAAGTAAAAATATGGAACTGATTGTAGCGGTATAAGGATATATTAAATAAATAAATACACCCAACAGTCACACACATAGTCTGAGCCCACACTAGGTCAACCTGTATCGTGGGTGTGAAGAACCGACTACGGTCCCGCAACATCCAGACTAGAAACAAACATTTGTCTTGGTGCGGGAATGGAACCCACGGCCTCACGTTTCTCAACCGGCTATTCGCCCACTGCGCCACGGAGGTATTAATTCAATCAATTATTATATGTTCATGTTTAATATGACGTTAGTTTAACATAACACAATCAATGATTTAATAAAAGTTTTTTTAATTCATAAAAAGTACACCGACTTAAAAAAAACAAATTGTGCGTCCCTATATTTTTTTTTAGTGCCGCGATAGACAGCCTAGCAGTCGGGCCACCTGATGGTAAGTAGTCACCGCCGCCCATAGACTTCTGCAATACCAGGGCACAGCAAAGTCGCTGCCTACCGTTTTGAGGTTTGCCCTCGATTTTTCTGAGATCCCATAATCAGATCCTAAGTTGGTGCCAATGGGACTACCTGGGAAGTATAACCCTTTAAACAAAAAAAGAATATCTCTTATCGGTCCAGGCGTCTTCGAGTAATCGGGGAACATACATAAAAAAAAAAGATTCCGACGAATTGAGAACCTCCTTTTGAAGTCGGTTAAAAAGCAGTACCTAATAGCCTAGTTGGTAGTGGACAGTGGTACGGATTTCCGAGACGAAAGATGTAGGTTTGAAGCCAACCCAAATGGAATACACCTCTGATTTCTAAGGTTACGTATGTATTCATTGTTAATTATCGCTTGCTTTAACGGTAACGGAAAACATCGTAAGGAAATCTGCATACCAGAAAATTCTCATAAGAATTTCAACGGTATGTGAAGTTTAACCCCTCAGTGGGTATTTACTTATATTCGTTATTTGACATTTTTAAGATAAATAACACCCAACAGTCACACAAATAGCAGATAAGATACGAGTCTTGTGTTGTAGGTATCAGGGACTACGAGAGACTTTCGGTCTCTCAACACCCAGACCCTGGACACAAATGTCTCTCTGTCACACAAACATTTGTCCCGGTGTGGGAATCGAACCCACGGCCTCTCGTTTCACAGCGGGCTACTCGCCTACTGCGCCACGCGGTCAAGATACCGGTTTTGTATTGTGTATTCACTGTGATTTTAAGAACAAAAATAGTATCGAAAAAGCAATATTTTACCTATTTAACCGACTTCAAAAAAAGGAGGAGGTTCTCAATTCGACGTGTATTTTTTTATGTTTGTGACCTCAGAACTCGGTCATTTATTGGCCGAATTGGAAAATTCTTCTTTTATTACAGATAATATGCTTCCAGATTGGTCCCATAGAATTTTTATCAAAATCAGTTGAGTAGTTTGGTTTTAAAACCAAAATAACTTGAAAAAATATGTTGTCTTGAATATACGAACGGCGAATTTTGCTTTTCTGTGAATTTTTCAGTGGTGTTTTCTTTTGGTACTCTATACAACGTACGTATTTTATATTTGTACCACTAAAAAGAAAAAAATAATAATTACTTTTTAAATAAAAATAAAACCGCCTTCAAAAAAACCCAGACACAACTAAAAAGCAAAAAATAATTGGTTACATTTACATCAATTAATAACATACAATTTAAATCAATTATTTGGATACTAACTAGTATATCTTAAGGTGTGTCTTTTTCAATATAGATACAAAAATAACCTAACAATTAGCGAATACCAATATAACACAAAACAGAAAACCTTTTCTATCAATCAAAAAACATTTTTGTGAGTAATTTCCTTACCGTTTTTCTTTTTTTTCATTCGGAATAAAATATTTTTACTTGCATTCAAAATTATACTTAAACACCACAATTCAAAGTTGGCTTTCAAAAAGCAGCGAATAAATTTAGAAAATACGCTCTACAGTAAATCAATCAAAGAAATCGTGGGGCAGTGATTACGCGAGACAGACGTTACCTCGGGGTACGCCGTTCGATCCTCGGACGGGGCATCAATCAAAACTCGTCTATTTTTATATTGGTGATTTACTAATCGCTGTATCTTTATGTGCTGGTCTATATGCATGTCAAGAATGTTTGAAATATTTACGGTATAAAATGTTATATGCACTCAGTCATTACTTCGTCGGTCAGCCTCCGTGGCGCAGTTGGCGAGTAGCCGGCTGTGAAACGAGAGGCCGTGGGTTCGATTCCCACACCGGGACAAATGTTTGTGTGACAGATATTTGTGTCCGGGGTCTGGGTGTAGTGAGACCGTGCGTCTCTCGTAGTCCCTGATACCCACAACACAAGACTCGTATCTTAGTGTGGGGTCGGGGCTATGTGTGTGACCGTTGGGTGTTAGTTAGTTGTTAGTTACTTATTTTCTCTTTCATATATTATGGTACCAATTGGTGTACCAATATACCACTTGTAGAAAAGATGAGGTATGCTAGATTAGCTTGGTATGGGCATGTGATGAGGAGGCATGAAAAGCATGTGACCAGAGTGGTTGTCAATATGAATGTGGATGGACGAAAGAGTCGTAGGAGACCAAAAAAGAGATGGATGGATTGCGTGAATGAGGACATGCGCATGAAAAGAGAGAATGCAGATTTGACGGATGATAGGGCTGCATGGAGAGTTCAAAGCATTTGTGCCGACCCTACTTAGTGTAGGATAAGGGCAGGTAAATTATATACTATATAAAGGTTAAATACATTATATTAATATACTTTGCTAACCCATTTCTTTTACAAGCTCTGTCGTAGTTTTAGTGCAAACGGGCATACCTAAGTATGTATTAAGCTTAATATAAATACTAAAGACTGCTCCAAATATTCTGATGTTTTTAAGATCGAATTACCTACTTATTATTCGTCTACAAAAACATGATAAATGACAGCTTTGATTCTCCTAATATTATAAAAAAAAGTCTGTATGTTTGTTATTAAATCACGCAAAAACAGCTGAACGGACATTTGGTAAACAGTTTACTGGCTGGATTGACACATAGGATAATATGTTTTATTCTAGAAAAATAATGTGTTAGGCATAAAACTGTGCTAGGCAGTTATAGAAAAATGCATTAGCTGAAGAGGTCTTCAGAATCCATGGATTGCATACCTTTTCTTCCAAAAGTAACTTCTACGCGGTACAGTTACTATTAAATATGTACAAACTACCAAACCAATTACGAAACAAATTTAAACCATACGTCATACTTTTGACAAATTACATAATGACAATTGTCATTGAATATTGGACATATAAAAGACAGAAGATTTAATAAAGGGCCATTGTCCTTAAATGTACATTATATAAGTTCAGCACATGTTCATGTCACAATAATTCTACTTATTCTCCCTTTTAATTATACGCAACGTAACTCGCTGTAATTGGTCTGAAACTAGGCTCGTCGCATAATGATGGGTTGTCGGTTCGACTCCCGATTCACGCATTAATATTCTATGAAACAGAATGCGCCATGTTGTGATTTGTAAAGTATGGTGGAAGGTTTCAAATTGTTTTTCAATTGAAATGTGGAAAATTACAAGACAATTTTAGTACCTACTTTACGTTCAAACTGGATTAATTCTTTTATTTATTCACGTACTGAAATTGCTTCTTTGGTATAATGACAGCTGCTATAATTCGTGAGTATAATTCCTTTTGAGTAGGTAGGTCCTACTCTGACACTAGACCCTAGACCGCTTTTTCACCTCTTTACCCCATGGCGTTGTGTCAAGAAGATACACACCGCCATAATTTTGTTGAGTAGCGAGGGATAGATTGTTTCTCGCTACTTGATACTCTAACTGGACGGCACTACGCTTACCATCAGGGCCAGTGTGGTCTGGTGTGTGTGTGTATAAATATATATATAAAATAATACTAGCCCTGTATTAAACATTGTCCCACTACTGGGCACGGGCCTCCTCCACTAATGAGAGGGGTTGGCCTTAGTCCACCACGCTGGCCTAATGCGGGTTGGCAGACTTCACATACCTTCGAAATTCTCAGGTATACAGGTTTCCTCACGATGTTTTCCTTCACCGTTAAAGCAAGCGATAATATACATTTAATACACACATAACTTTGGGAAAAAAAAATATGACTGTCCTATAAAATGGCCTTCTGTATAACCGGCCTTATATCATCACACTATAAAATGCATGTAAAAACCTAAAATTCGAAACGACCTTCTTTTTGCAAAATTTTCTCTTTTTTATTAAAAATTCAAAGGTACCAAAGACCACTAAAGTCACAGCCTATAAATATATTAAAGCAATTGTGTAATGAGGACAGCGTATGCTATTTAGGTATTACAGAATTTATTTCAAGGATTATTTTTCCTTGTAATTCAATACCGTATCGTCTAGTTGATTGATCACGACATCACGACTTCTATTTTATTTAAACCACACTACTGATGCACGTAATCAAGTAGTTCAATGCTATTTGAATATTAGTATATTTGACAGTTAAAAAAATATTGTTTGTATTGTATCTTTGTTGACTGCCTTGGTGGCGCAGTTGTAATTGCGCATGCGTTACAACCGCTGTGCTGAGGTCTCGGGTTCGATCCCCGGGTCGGGTAAAGTGATATTGGGTTTTTCTATCTAGAAATTCTCAGTATTAGCCCGGAGTCTGGAACCTGTGCCGGGTATGGCGATAGGCTCGCCCCCTATCACATTATGGGACCGAAATTCGGCGAAAAATGGGTGTACTGGTTACACCTCTGCCTACCCCTTCGGGGATTATAGGCGTGAGTGTATATGTATGTATGTATTGTATCTATAAGCTTAAGCAAGGTAAGCAGCGATAGCCTATATATTGACAGCCTCCGTGGCGCAGTTGGCGAGTAGCCGGCTGTGAAACGAGAGGCCGTGGGTTCGATTCCCACACCGGAACAAATGTTTGTGTGACAGACAGATTTTTGTGTCCGGTCTGGGTGTTGTGAGACCGAAAGTCTCTCGTAGTCCCTGATACCCACAACACAAGACTCATATCTTAGTGTGGGGTCGGGGCTATGTGTGTGACTGTTGGGTGTTATTTATTTTATAATTCATATAGTTTGTTGCGGTACAGACTGTCAAGACGAAAGTCGTATGTTCGAAACCAACACAAATGGCATACACCTCTGACTTTTCTTAAGTTACGTGTATATTCATTGTTAACCATCGACTGCTTTAACGGTGAATGAAAACATCGTGAGGAAATCTGCATACCTGAAAATTCTCATAAGAATTTCAAAGATGTGGGAAGTCTATCAACCCGCATTAGGCCAGCGTGGTGGACTAAGGAATAACGTTTGTCATTAGTAGAGGAGGCCCGTGCTCATCAGTGAGATAATGTTTAATGCAGGGCTAGTATTATAATTATTATATATCTACAAGCAAAATCCTTATGAAAATATCAAAGTAAAAATAGCCTTAACCTTACCTATATCAATACTATAAGAAAAATAATATCCGCCCTATAGATACACCATCTCACTACTGGGCACGTGCATCCCCTACTAATCAGGGTTTAAGCCTTAGTTAACTACTGTGTCCTAAACCAACACAAATGGAATACACCTATGACGTTTTGAAAGTTTAAATTAAAATTAGTATTATTATGTACAATACTCTTTATTTAAAAGGTTTTTTTTTACATTTTTAAATATTAATTATAATATAAAAATACATTTAAAAATATAAAAATGTATCTTATTATTATTATTACATTTAGTGATGAATTACAAAAAGAACTGTAGGAACTTCCACTCAAGGAAATACTATGACATTTTAATAAAATTGGCCGATGTTTGGCCGTTTTGCCGTCTTCTGTTTTTTTTACTGCCTGGATAGACAGACGAGCAAACGGGCCACATATATGGCTATGCAATGCCAGGGCACAGGAAAGCCGCTGCATACCGTAAAATAACTGAGTACCTACTCTCGACCTCTTCTTCACCTTCTTGCCCATAAGCGTTGTGTGAAGAAACTGGCCGGCATGATTGTGTTGAGTAGCGTGGGATAGATTGTTTCTCGCTACTCGATACTCTAATGGGACGGTACTGCGCTTTAATACATTTTCAATGCGCTTTATAAAAATTTATAATAAAAACAAATAGGTAGTACTAAACAGTATTTTTGCGTAGGGCGCTTAGGGAAATGGCCAGTCACCTATAGGTTAATCGTTTTGGATTAATATTTGCCAATAAGCTATTTGTTTTTTTTTTGCTAAAAATATTTAATCAGACTATATTTTAGACCGAGACCAAAGTAACCTATTATAAAATGGGTAATGGGAAATAACAGAAAAACTTGAAATTCTTTGTATATTTATAAATTACATAAACGTGTACAATTTAAACATTAAGTATAATACAGTTGTAAAAATATAATCATTAATCTAACATATTGACACAACTTGACAGACGATTAAAAAAAGAAAAATGAGCAAAGGAATCAAGCCCTGCCCGGATAAGATGCGCGCGTCGGTAAAAATTTGTCGTCTCTAAAACACGACAAAGAGTCATTTATGTCTATAGTCTACCAACGTTAACATGCGGGTTCATTTTTCTCGGCTTGTTTTGTCGAAAGTAGATATAATAGTAATTTTTAGTTATTTGTGGGTATGTTTGTCTACAAACCTTCAAATGACCAAACAGTTTTATCGATTTTCGACACATGTAACCGAGATATTTGACGTCGATACTTTGTATGTAGAGAAGTAAACATAGAATTAAGTAATTTCATTTATTAGAGTAGACTTATGTCTTAATCGAGAAACTTGTCGATCGTAGCGCGCATGTTAAGGAAATCGAGATATGAATCGACAACGACAATTTGTCTACGTCGTTGTTTAGTCGTTCTCGATATATGTCGTGGCACGCATCTTAGGCCGGCTGAATCCTTATTTGTCTATAAGTACAGTTTACACTTTCGTGGTATGGTGGGTTCTTACTTTTCGTGGTTTGGCGATTTTCAATTCCAAAATAATATTCTATTTCACACTAAGCATACAAATCATGTGTTATTTTTCTGGCTCGCAAAAAAAACAGTGGCGAAGCATCCACACACTTCCTTTCGGCTTCTTTATTAAGCTTTTCAAATCGTAATTACAGTATCCTATAATTTTTAACATATTATGAATAACTAAGCATCCATATTAACGTGTGCTTCCCTTTTGAATTTTACACCTTCGCCACTGATATTTTTTTGTTTTATTGTGCACGAAATAATAGCAAAAAATGGAAACATGAAATTATTCTATACAAATTATTGAATCCTTTCGGAAAAACTGGACTACTTGGTAAAAACTGGACGTAAGATGGGTAAAAACTTTATATAGAGCATCGTATTAAGGCACTTAATCGTTGGCTATAAATTGTAAACTTATAACTCGAAAACAAATAAATAAAGTGTTTATTGCAAAGTACAAATGTGAAACTGTCATGTTATCCTAAAACTAAATTTTTAAATTTAATATGTGATACAAAATACTTAAGTAGCCAATATAAAAAATACAACCAATTATGCATAAGAAAAAAATCCCTCATTCGAAGTAAATAAGAATACTGATAAATTTTATAAAAACTATTTGGATGAATTTTACTTCTTGTGAAAAAAAATTGTAATTCAATTTCCACTGGTAAAAAATATATAAAAAAACCACAGTAAATTCATCCAAAAAGAACTAAAAGACCAAGTTAAATTTCTGAGTAATACTTAAAACAATTTTCGTTAATGCCGAATAAAATTAAAGCCGATTATTCACAATGGCACTGAAAAAATATCAGTTTTTGTTTTTTATACCTAAAATAGAGAACAGATGACAACAAACTATTTCAGTATTTAAGTATGTTTTTTTTACCCTGGCACGGCAAAGTTAACACACTGCACCTGATGGTATGCGCAGTGCCGTCCAGTTAGAGTATCGAGTAGCGAGAGACGATCTATCCCCCGCTACTCAACACAAACATGCCTGCTTCTTCACACTACGCCATGGGCAAGAAGGTGAAGAAGTAGTCGAAGGTCTAGTGTCAGAGTATTTAGAAAGCCACATAACGGCCAAACATCGTACCCCAACTCTAGACCCCCGACAAAACATGTCATGTCTCGAGCATACACTACTAAAAGAGCATGCTTGTTTGCTAGTATGTAGCATAGCCAGACGTTAAATAGCACGCTTTTTGGTGCTATTTGCCACCATCTTCGCTTTTATCGAAATAAGCATGCTTCTGTGCTACAAAGTAGTAAATACAATTTTTCTATTTATATTTAAAATCTTGTTGCCATCTGTTAACAACTTAATAATTAACTTATAAATATAAATGTTAATAAATACTTAATATGTATAGAACCATCGTTGAGTATTATCGAAATTAATCGCTCAGTATTGTTTTAACAATACAGTAACATATCGTAGTATAAGTACTAATATGGTAAAACTATAAAATACTATTTTAAAATGACTCATAGACAACTATTTCAACCCCGAGTGTAGGCGAAGAGAAATCGATAGCAATTAAAATTCAACCTTAATCCTTTCACATACAGTCACTATTAGCACATATAACACTGAGATTCTTGAAGCTGGGCACTCTCTACGCCATTCCCTCCGATATAAAGGCACTTCAGCATAAAAAAATAAGCGAAAATATCTTGATTTTTCGCTTAAACACTGTACATAAGTCATCCATTTAATTTTAAGTCGCCATTTTGTTATCCATTATTCAGTCGTTATAATTGGTGATTTCATAATCGATAAATGCAGTATGAGATGAAACTAACTTCTCTAAATAATGTCTCGGCAAAAGCCTTCATGAGTATAAAAATGAGCATATCATGTCTTAAAACAGGTCCCATTTTACTTTTGAATTGATGTAAGAGTATTAAGGCCGTCCAACACAATTGCCCAACCTTCCAACTGTTTTTCCAACATGGACAATCAATGGTAATTTTGGTAATCAAATTTTAATAGATACAATTTTATGGATACAGTCTCCTGATGATAAATATAATTATTAAACTTATATCAGAATTTTGGTGCTAGAGTTGACAAAATATCGATATTAGGCTGAATAGAATCCATCAAAACTAGTTTATGAGGTGAAAATTTAAGTTATACCAATATATGGGATCATGATTAGTGTTTGAAAACAACCCTCGTAGATACTTTTCGACTTCATTGGGTGTGTAGATTGGATTATTGAGATGGTCCTACTAAGGCCTACTATAATAAGGCCACTCAATTTTGAACCTTACTGCGTACAAGATTAAATGCAAGAATGAATATAGCGTAATTTCAAATGTTGGAATATTGGACAATCAATGGAGGAACTGTTCATTTTTTCTAAGTTCTTATTAACTAAAAGTGCAATTTAATAAGCATATAACGAGGCAAAGGCCAATTGTCGAACGAAACAAATTGTTTTCAAGTTAAAACCTTATTAGATTTCGTATACTTTAAGTTTAAGATTTACATCGCCATATGCGTTTGCCTTAAGGCGGTTTGTGCATTTTACATTTGAGACTGACTTTTTAATATATTTTTTTTCTCACATTTTTATTTTAATGTCAAATAATACTTTGACTTAAAAATAACAAGTCAATCTCAAATCTTAACCTAAAATCCATCAATACAAAAATATTGTAGAATTCAGTCGTTTATAAATCAAGCCAAGCATATGAGCTGCTTGCCCTCGTCCATCTGGAATTGAACCTTGTCTGAGTTGGCGGCCTTGTCGGCGGTCTTGGACAGAGCGCATGCCAGGAATATCAGCGCGACACCCGTTGCAGTTACGAACATAGCCCAACCTGGTTGTGGAAATAAGTTATATTAAAATTAGAACTGTACTCCAAAAGGTTAGGTTAGGTTGGGTTAGAAAATCATAAAGAGGTATAGAAAAAACGTAATAATAAGGAAAATGTTCTCCGGATCACTTCTTGTATATTAACTCACTATAGTCTGTTCGAGCACGTCAAGGGAAGTCAGTTTATGTTTAAGTGAAATTTACTTTTAATTTGCATTTTTTTGCATTAGGTTCAGTTTATCAAAGTTAAACTAATCAAAATTGTTTTTAACAAACATAATAAATAGAAATGTAGTTGTACTAATATTGACATAACCCCTCTGATTAATACAGTGCCCAGCAGTGTATACAGGACTGATAGTATTACAATACTGACATGGAAAAGCCCAGTAACTTGACTTTTAATATAAGAATAATAATCATACATGTAACAGCCATACACAGTCCTGACCCCATATTAGGTCAAACCTGTATAGTGAGTATCAAGAACTCTAAGGACTATGGTCCCACAACACCCAAAACCGAAACAAATATTTGTAACCGAACTCACGGCCTCTCGTTTCACAACCACGCCCGATACGCCATGGAGGCTTGTCAACATAATATTGGTGTTGATAAAACGTCCACTGTGTGTTTATTATCATTGTTATCAACATGTGCTAGTCTACTGGGCCTCTCCTTCACACAAATATTTGTCTCGCTGTGAGAATCGAACCCACGGCTTCTTATTCAACATCTACAACTCGCACGCTATGCCAAAGGCTATGATTCAGAATAATTCTCACCTATGGAACAGACTATCCCGCCCACACACCCGCCATTGTAACTCCTGTTTAGCCAGGATCGACAATGGAACGCATTTTATCGACACTGAGTAATGAAATCCCGCAAAGAAATTAATCAAATACAAATATAAGGAGTTGGAAATATACCTATAGAACAGTCACCAGGAATATAAGGCTCTGAGTTTTCACCACACAGTTTTCTGACACGAGCCGCTCCCCATCCCCACGGGTACAGAAGTAGGCCCAACACTCCAAAGAAACCTGTAATATAGAAGACCATTATATGGCAATATGTCAGTGTTTTCTTATAATTACACACATAATAATGTAGCTGATATTTTTATTACTTTAACCCCTGGAGTCCGGAAGGATATTAAAAAAGTAGAGTAGTACGGAGTAAATAGAAGCCAAAATCAATTTTATTTACATAACATTAAAGTTTAAAATAGTATGTAAAAACGGCGAGTGTGTTGCCAGTGTTGTGGAGCACCGATGTTCCATTGGGACGTGAGTGGTTAATCAATAAGTGCCTGGTCTTATGACCATTAATCGTCAAGATAATTTCAATTCTGGAATTCTGTGAGCGACTATTGCAATAGGTAGAAAATCGTCAATATATTTCTGGAAATGCACTGACTTTATATTAATCAATCAGCTATGGACTGATTTCTTGAACGGATATAGAATACAGTATAAATATTATGACTGCCTCGGTTGCACAGTTGTAATTGCATACGCGGTACGATTGCTGTGCTGAGGTTTCGTGTGCGATCCCCAGGTCGGGTAAAAGTTATATTGTGTTTTCCTGGTATGAAATACTTAGGTAATAAGGCCCGAAGACTGGAATTTTGCCTGGTATGACCATATACTTCATGGGACAGTAATAAGCACGGCGAAATATAGATGTGCTTACTACTTACATCTGTACCTACTCCTTCGGGGATTACAGGCGTAAGAGCGTAAGTATGCATATGTAGATATTATATTCAAGGTCTAACAAAGAAAGAATACCTCCCAGCGCTTGCGTAGCTCCTGCCAGAGATATGACGCTTTTCTTGAACACAGATTGGACGCAACAAGCCATTACTCCCGCTAGTACTGTCGCAAATTGTATAGAAGCACCTGAAATAATATAGCAAAGTATTAACTCTAATCTGAAAACCCACTAAATATGCTATTAACTTTGAACTGTTATAACACTGTAGGTGTGTGTGTTTATGAAACTTTTTGAAACAGACATAAAATTTATCTGTTACAATTTATAGAATTACTAACATTATTATTTTTTCTATAAATTGGTAAATGATGATGCAGTCTACGGTGGAGCATGCTTGCCTAGAAGATACCTATTCACTCTTGACTTAAAGATACCCAGGTTACAATTTACGGGAAATATAAACTCCGGCAAAGAGTTCCAGTCTCTAGCGGTGAGCATGGTAATATACCTAAACAAAATATTAAAACATATTAAAATTGTAGAATGCTAGTAGCTTAATACGGGAGGTAGCATGAAAAATGGTATCATTAAAATAACAGCTTCTTCTAGTAAACGGTGCATAATCACACACAAAATTGCCACTTATTTATTTTATTTTTATTCAATTGAATGATGAGATGTGCAGTTTTTTTAGCTCCTAGTAGGCACTGCCTATATCTATAAACAGCTGCAGTGTCATCAAGAACTTTTAAAATCATAGAGTAAGTTATAAATTAAATTAGTATCAATAGCTATAAAAATAACAAAATACCAAATTGATCTTACAAAAAGATAAGAAGAACATTGCAGCTTTCCATGGTCCAGGGTATATTGAGGAGTCAGTGGCCAACCCATTGAACGAGAATGAACCACAGTTGTCATGGTTATGTGTCATCTTCATGCATCTGTCGAGGTAAAAAATAAATAACCAATATCATTTCAAACTAAAGAAATAACAAAGTTAGTCCACGAAGTTGTGAAAACCCAATCCAAGTACCAGGTCTTTCGTTTTATGGTATGTGTCACAACTACCCATGACACATTAATTTCAAATAATGTTATGTATTAGTAAGTCAGTTTTAAAATACATAATCTTTGCCTTTCAAAAAGAGGCAATTAATGGTTTCTTATGTTTACGCGAATATTACACATTGAAATAAAACGAATTTTATGGATTCTATCGCGGTTTATTTGACTCTTTTAAATTTAAATTTGGCATTTAAATTTTTATTTGACTATACACTAATATTCCTCATATTGTGATATACTAATAGCTATAGAGTTCATAGTTCTATAACAATTATATGCTAAATATGTAAAAAATCACAAACATATGGAATATGTCTGTTTAGTGGTGTGGATACAAAACATGCTAACTACAAATGACTACATTTAAAATCAAGCTTTATTGAACATGTATTAAGCAACATTATGGTTCTACAGTTTAAGGAACAAACCACCATATAATACAATTGATTCATATTATTATGCATGAGACTAGATGGCTAATTTTAGAAATACAATGATATCTTTGTGTGTATGACATAATTTGTCTTGCTAGTTGTTACAAAAACTAGGTATACATATAAATTTATGCCTCTGTGGCGCAGTAGGCGAAAATCCTGCTGAGAATCGAGAGGCAGTGGGTCAGATTCTCGCGCCGAGACAAATATTTGTGTGACAGATAGATATTTATTTCCAGTCTGGGTGTTGTGGGACCGTAGTCATGCACTCGGCAATGCAAGGATATACAAAAAAGAAGTGTATTAATGACGTGATTCTGAGAGGTTAAAATTAAAGGCCCATTTGTTATTCATGGCTGTAAGTCAGTCGTAACTGATATCCCTGTCACACAACTACTATACTAGACGGACTTTGTCCTATCTTTGTTAGATGAATTTAATTAATGTTGTGTACAAATTACCAATGAATATTATTTGCATTCAGTTTCCCTAACCACAAAAAAAAATTGCAATAAGTCAAATAATGATTAATATTGTGAGTATAGTTGAGGAAAAGGGTTTTCATGGAAATAAGTAAAAGGAATATAAGCATCATAGTCTTTAAGGCGTATGAATGAACTAGCTGTTGCTCACTTCACTTCAAAAATGACGGATATTCATACAAACTTTCATCCCCTATTTTACCCCCTTAGGGGTGATATTTCCAAAAACCTTTCCTTAGTGGATGCCTACGTGATAAAAGGTACCTACTGTCAAAATTTCAAGTCTCTAACCCCAGCCGTTTAGGCTGTGCATTGATTGATCAGTCAGTCAGACAGTTTCTTCTTTTATATATACAGATGATGTAGAGTTTGTTTGTTTGAAAGCACAAATCTCAGGAACTATTGGTTCATAGTGAGGATTTATTTAGTTCTGGATAGTCCATTTATTGAGGACAGCTATAGGCTATATGTGAAGTTATAGCTATGACAAATAGGAGCAGAGCAACATTAAAAAATGTTGCAAAAACAATTCTTCCTTTAGAAAGCTTCGGTTGCATGCTTCCAGTTTATCCCCCTCTACTCAACACAATCATGCCGGCCTGCTTCTTCACACTACGCCATGGGCAAGAAGGTGAAGAAGCGGTCGAGGGTCTCGTGTCCAGAGTACTCAGAAGGTCGCAAAACGGCCAAACATCATACCCCAACTCTAGACCCCGACAAAAACCAGATGTACACTGGCTGATCCCAGAACGCGACACACATGCGTGCGGCTCTATGATGGGTTTTACACTCTGTGTACGGTGGTCGCTATCCAGGCGGATATGAATATCCTACCACCAGCAGATACTGTCTTGTGTCTTATATAAATATAAATAAAATGGGTTAAGAAAAAAATGCTTTTAGTACTTTACAAACAATTCATTCACCTGTTATAAATTCCAACGCTAGGCACGAAAAATCCCGTGGCATTGTTCTCAATAACCACTATAGGCTGTCCAAGTAGCCACTTCGGCGTCATAATACCAACCAAAATAAACATAAATGCGACCAAACTGAGAAGAAGCCACGCTAAACTGCGACCTGTTACTATAATGTAACACATGATTGCAGGAATAGTATTTGTGTAAGTACCAACTTTATTAAATTGTTTTTAAAATTTTTTTAAAGTTAAACTTGCTACCAACAAGTTTACGGAAGCAACGAATCAGAATCTTGGGATCTTGGTTGTCATTATTAATGCTGCCATAGTATTGAGCCATTTTCCCGACTTTGAATTACAATAAATATAAAATGTTATTTTATAGATTATAGTATTTTAAATACAATGACGTGCAAAACAAATATCGTTACTGTATTTTTTTTTATTTGTTAATGAATCTACATAATAGTTATATTATGGATCATAGGTATTCTTGAAAGTGACAACGGTGTCATCATTGAGACTTCCTCCATAGTAAATTTAGAATCATTCTTTATTAATACATAAATAATAACTAAATACACCCAATTGTCACACACATAGTCCTGCCCCCAAAGTAGGTAAAACCTGTATTGTTGCTATCAAGAACTACGAGGGACTACGTTCCCACAACACCCAGACCGGAAACGCCGAAAAACTCCGAAATATTTTATTCCGGATTTCGATATTTCGATTTTCAATAGTCCGATTTTAATAATACCTAAGAATTATAATGTCTATTATTAAAAATCACGAAATTCATTTTACCGAAAGACGTAAAGCCGATTAGTTTGTTTTCCAATTTTCATAAGTCCAAAGAATGAAATGCTCGATCCGAAAAAAATTCTAGAATCAGATTAATTATTCAATCTATTGAAATTCGGTATTTTGATAAAAGTAATTATAAACGTTAGGAATATCGAAATTTTGGTATTATAAAAATAAGATGAATGATAAATAGGAGTTGTATTAGGAATTTTTAACTATTCGGAATTAGGCAAAAGCTATTTTGAAATTAGTTTGATGGAATTGAAAGTATTTGTGACTTTTGGAATAAAGTTTTTCGTATTTATGTGGTGTACCCACCTAGACCCGAAACAAATGTCAGTCTGTCACACAAACATTTGTCTCAGTGTGGGAATCGAACCCATGGCCTCTCGTTTCACAGCCAGCTACTCGCCCGCTGCGCCACGGAGGCTGTCATTGATATCCATTTATATACTAGGTAACTACAAAACTATAAACGACTACGTGTAAACAATATATAAACTTTAATAATGACCATTTCCTTTTCTCATAGTATAATGTTATGCTGAATATACAATTGCATTTCATTTTCAATTAATATCTACTATTGGACAATACGCAGTACAATAATTGTGGAGAGTTGGCTCTACACTTCAACTACAAAGATGTCAAATCAGATATAATTTACATTTATGCATATTGCAGAACAGCATATTGCAATATATTCTTTCTTTATATTTATTTAAACAAAAAAAAACGAACAATAACTAACTAACTACAACTTGAATCACAATTTTACGATAAATAGGTTAATCGCTATAATTCCATTATTATGTAACACGCTCTACGCGCAAAAGTCTCCGATTCCGTGCAAATCGGGAAATCCTCGTTGATAGACAACACTGACATTACATTGTCATTACTGAACTGTCAAATTCAAATGAATGGTTCAAAGACTTGGACGAAAAAATGTATACTCTTTCGTTATTTGAAAGTCACTTCATGGTATTAATTGAAAATCGAATTTTGAAAATACATTTAAATATTATGCAATAAATGAAATGGTTGGAGTTACAAATAATTAGTTTCTTTTTAGTATGTATAAATTTTATTTTTAAGATAAAATATAAAACAATATGCAAAATGAGAAGATATGTTTTTTCTGCTTGGATTAAATCATTAGTGACGATGTAAAAGTACAAGGAATAATCTAAGTACTATCAAACAGTACGGAAAGGTACTATCGTATTAAATTAAACTTTTACTCTCTATTTCTCAAACCACTTAAAACACTCTTGTTTTGTCATATCAATAAATAAAATGACCACAAAGACGAAACAGTATGATCTAATACTCCTTTGCAGCTGCTTTATAAAAAAAAATATAAAATAGAAGCCAACGCCACCTATCGCACAAAAGAATAGAAAAGGTTTTGTTCTCTCTTCCTTGTTGTTTCTTTTTGTTTGAATACGTAAAATGAAATGGTTTTAAAACTAAACACGGCCTATTTTTTCTTGTAATAATATTAAGTTACTAACTCCTCATTGTAAAGTGCATTACAAGTAAAGCTGAATCATTGTGTGCTAATTTGTAGTGAAATGTGGTCGTCGATGATAGCGTGAAAACGGGTGCTACGTAAGTATAACCCGAATATGTAAAATGTGTAATTATGCTATGTAAAATTGTAAAGCAAAGGCTTATTCTATTTTGGTAGGTTTATATACCTGTCAATTTATTGTCAGGTATAGAATACAGTGTACATGTATGTAGTTATAGTATTTACCCTACCTGGGTAAAGGCTGTGAACGAAATCAGTCGTAATATAACAATTTATTTCGTTTAAATCGTTGATTTTATGACAATAGTGCGTTTGTTAAGGTGCCATGACATATAACGGTGGTGATTCGCAGGTACGTCTGCGTGCTGACTTATGGTGCTGAGAAAAAAAACATTAGTGTGCCCTTGTTTAGGTTGCAAAATCTCGATTCCTTTGTCAGATGCACAGCACTTTTACTTTTTTCGCTTCGTTATTCGTTTGTAATCGGTTGACGCGCTGCTACCCTGAGTAGTCAATTTTTCAATATCTCACAAAGTGGGTATGTATGTACTATATGGAGTACATTTTCACGCTAATAGCCGTTTTCTCCATCACGGCACATTTGATGCTCTGAAGCCTGTTAAAAATGCAGTTAGGCAAGATTGTTATCACCATAACTTAGATTTTAGTGTTCTGTTTTTATTATGATGTGAATGCATTCCTTTATTTGTTGATGATGTTGGTACTTTTTATGTATCAAGATTTGTGTCAATTTTGTCAAACCATTTCAGGCTTTAGGGAACAATTTTGGGACAATGTAAATAGACTATAGCCAATGTTTAGATATGGATGAAAGTGTATGGACAGAACAGTGATGCAACATAATCCTAATACCTTACTCATGCATTTCAATTGCTCCTCACATGTCACTGTTCCTTAAAACCTTTATCAAATATCAAATTTATGCACTGATTTTATTGCTCGCAAGAACAATTGCATTACTCATGATTTCATGTATTTTGAGTCACTATGAAAAATATTTTACAACATCCGTAATTATACCCTGGGTCCTATAGGTCTAGTGTGAAGTAGACAGCAGGCCAGCTTGATTGTGTTGAGTAGAGAGGGATAGACTGTCTCTCGCTTCTTGATACTCTATCTGGACGGCACTGCGCTTACCATCAGGTGCAGTGTGGTCACTACAACTAATGACACTCACTGTTACTGTCACTAAATACAACAGCAAGCTGTCTCAGTTTTCTGTGACTGTTGATTGTGTGAGCCCTTTTTTATCCTTGCACAGCAAATTGACCACACTGCACCTGATGGTAAGTGCAGTGCTGACCAGTTAGAGTATCAAGTAGCGAGAGACAATTTATCCCTAGCTACTCAACACAATCATGCCAATCTGCTGCTGCTGCAGTGTGATTCTATAATTTCAAATGACCTACCTCATTGCCAATACTAACAATAGAATGCCTCATTATAGTCCAAGTTATCATATGACACTGAAATTTTAATTACCTAATTATTAAATGACTTACAAATTCTGCCATTGAATTGGCCATTAGTGGATTAAAATGCGAATCTATGGCTATTCTATTTGTTATGTGTGGGTTCCCACACATCTTAGCTTTACTATTATGATTAATGTCCACATTCATATATATGTGCAGAACTGTATTGATGATGTAATTGAAAGCAAGAGTTTCTAGAGATAAAAAAAAATATTCAGTAGATATTATGCTAAGTGTTAGGTCTATTGTACAGTGTTCAATTGAAGTCAATGAAATTACAAGGAGTTACGAGAGTTGTCATATAAGATATCGAAATGAAGACTGTATTGTATTGATAATAAAGCTTTTTTATGACTGAATGATGAGACATATGTATACAGTAAGCAGCATACTTATCTATAAACAATAACAACACCATTCTGAACTTTATAAAATATGTATGTATAAGTATAAAGTGCCTACTAATTGGTACTGCAGTATGCTCCTAATCTAGAAACTCGTATCTTAACACACATCTATAAACGAGTAAGTGGATAAAAAAAACACCCAAGTACTAGAAGAAACATAGGCGCCATACTATAAGTGAAATGAATGGGATGGTGAGGGGTTGGGGTCCCCGGAAATCTTACACCATATTAAATGCAAAGGCATACAGTTACTTTATGTCTATTTTCTGTGAAGCAATCATAATAACCCAGTTGAATGAGCCCATATAAGATTGTCTGCAGTGTGCTATCAATTTTATGACAGTGATGACGAGCATAGCTTCTCTCTATGGACACATGTTGTACTTAATATCAAGTGGAAAAGCTGCTCACATATTCCCAAAGGGTTAAACAGTCCTTTCAATTTCAAGCTGACCATTAATTTTATATTTATTTTACATATAAAGAAATGTTTTCTCAATATAAATAGACTAATGACACTGTTAACATTTTAATACATTATCTGTATGAGGGTAGGTAGTATGCTTTGTCTTTCTTGTCCTTTTCCAAACAAAACAGTAATACCTGTATGTTTACATTTAGGTATTTTCCATAATAATTATTAGTATTTTTTTTTTATCCTGTCATGGCAACATGTATACACTGTACCTAATGTTAAGTGCAGTGCCATCCAACGTCCAATTAGAGTATCAAGTAGCGAGAAATAATCTATCCCTTGCTACTCAACACATTCATGCTGCCTGCTGTGTTTGCATCAACACACTATGCCATGGGGAAGGAGGTGAAGAAGAGGTCACGGGTCTAGTGTCCGAGTACTCAGTAGGCATCTTGCATGTGCCACTATGGCGGATTTTACACCCTGTGTACGGTGGTCGCTATCTGGGCGGATATGAATATCCTACCACAAGCAAATTTTTACATATTTAATATAAATATTCAGAACATAGAAATGTAATTAGAAATTGGTAATTTTACCAATTTCAATCAGCAAATAATGATAGTGACAAATGTTCCAGGCTCTGATTTGACAGCAATATCTTATGAGTGTGTAACTCAATCTTAGAGACTGGTCCCACATTGTTTATATTTGAACATTTGGAGAACACAAACACATTGTTCTAATCTAGCAACTTTGTTTGACATATACTTACAACATTACCATGAATGGTGTCTATTTACTTTATTACATGTCATGATTGCCTATTATTCATAATTTACCAATTATGTTGCTTATTCTCTGTGTTTATAAACACTGACGTAAATAAACAATTGAATGATAAGAAAAAATCAACTTGGTGTTAGGTTACAACAGTAATGATTTTAGTATGAATTAGGTATAATGTGGTATAAATATTTTATTATTATACATATTTATTCTTTATGCTAAATTCTGGATCTAGTTAGTCTTTTTTTATAAAACGTATGTATAAACTTATACTGTATAATAAATAATTTTTTTTTTTTTTTTTTTTTTACCTAAATAGGCTTGCGTTTGACCACTATCTCGCCTGATGGTAAGTGATGATGTGGTCTACGGTGGAGCACGCTTGCCTAGAAGATACCTATTCACTCTTGACTTAAAGATACCCAGATTATAATTTTCGGGAAATATAGACTCCGGCAAAGAGTTCCACTCTCTAGCGGTGCGCATGATAAATGTACTAGCAAAACGCTTCGTGCGCGCTGGTGGAATATCAACCATGTATCGATGACGCTTCGCCGAGTCTCTTGTCGTCCGATGATAGAAAGGGGTTGGGGGAATTAAATTGTGTAATTCCAAGGCACACTCGCCGAAATGTATCCGGTAGAAAACCGATAAACTAGCAACTTTTCGTCTGTGTTCAAGGCTTTGCAGCCTTGCCTCGACTATGGAATCGTTGCCTATGAGCCTCTTGGCGCGTCTTTCGATGGCCTCCAACGCCTCAAGCTGGTACTTGGCCGATCCATCCCAAAGATGAGAGCAGTACTCCATGCACGACCGGACTTGGGCTTGATACAGATCGAGCAGCTGTCCCGGCGTGAAGTACCGTCTCACCTTCGCAAGGATAGCCAGCTTCTTGGCAGCCAATTGAGCTTTATGCTCAATGTAGGAGCCAAAACTGAGAGTTGGAGACAAAGTTACGCCTAGAATCTCTAGGTGGTCAGTTATCGGTACGGACACATCTCTGAAAGTAGGAGTCAGTTGGAAGGGACTCCGTTTAGCAGAGAATAGACAAGCCTGGGTCTTAGTGGCATTAAACTTGACCAGGTTGGCATCGCCCCAATCGGAGACTGCCTTTAAGGACAAGTTCAAGCGTTCTACCAAGGCCTCCCTGAGGGACTGGACTTGGACTCCACTGGTTCGTGCATTAGATATGTAACTTTCTACCACTGTGCTGTCGTCTGCGTACCCAAAAGTACCGGGCTTAAGCAGATCATTGATATGCAGCAGGAATAGAGTCGCAGAAAGTACCGACCCCTGAGGTACCCCGGCATTGATAGCCAATAGATCGGAGGAGCAGCCATCAATGACCACTCGAATCAATCGTTCCCTCAAGAAGTCCGATATCCATGCACACAATCCAGTGGGCAAGCCATATGAAGGAAGCTTGCTTAAGAGGCTATCGTGCCACACTCTGTCGAAGGCCTTCGAGATGTCGAGTGAAACGGCAAGCGCTTCCCCATGCCTCTCGACAGCCTCGCTCCAGATGTGAGTGGCATACACTAGAAGGTCTCCAGTTGACCGGTTTCGGCGAAATCCGTATTGTCGGTCACTTAGGAGGTCATTCGCTTCTAGGTATGCCATGAGTCTGCCATTCAGTACACGTTCCATACTTTTGCAAAGTATGGACGTAACCGAGATGGGCCTATAGTTGGCAGGCTCAGCACGACTACCTTTTTTGGGCACGGGTTGCACGTTAGCTTGCTTCCAGGCTTTAGGCACTTGCCCAGTGACCAGAGAGAGACGAAACAGGCGAGTCAGAATAGGAGAGAGCTCAGGCGCACAAGTTTTCAGTACAATTGCTGGAATCCCATCTGGGCCATTGGCTTTATTCACGTCCAGATTACGCAGCGTTCTTCTTACCTCAGTCTGACGAATGCGAATTTCCGACATATGTGTCTCGCAAACTGGTAGACTAGGAGGGACTTCGCCAGCAGTGTCTAAACGCGAAGATTCAGCAAAAAGAGAAGCAAACAAGTTTGCTTTCTCTTCAGCAGAGTGAGCCAAAGACCCGTCGGGTCTCAGCAGTGGAGGAAGTGAGGGGCGACGGAAGTTCGATTCAACTGATTTTGCCAGGGACCAAAACGCTTTACTGCCCGCTGGGTATGAAGCTAGTTTCTTCCCAATTTAGCTTATGTGGTCAAATCGAGCTTGCCGTAGAGTCTTCTTGCAGGATTTGGCAGCCTTGTTAAATGCTCTCTTCTTTAAGCGCAAGTCCTTTGCTTTGCGGTTTCGAGCATCAACCCATGCCAGGTATGCCGCATGCTTCCGCGCTTCAGCGCGTCCGCACTCAGCCCCGAACCATGGGCGAGTCCCGCCTGACGTTGCTACGTCAGAGAATGGAATGTAGTACTCCATACCCTGACGCAGCACATCCGTCACAGCATCCGCGCAAGCTGAAGGGTCTTCAGAAGAGAAGCAAGTGGGGCGCCAAGGATATGATGCAAAGAAAGCTCGCATCTCATCCCAATCTGCTGACTTGTATCGCCACACCCGCCGGGTGCCTCTAGGGCTGGAATCGGGCGGTGAGTAGACAGATACAGATTTCACCAGACAATGGTCGGAGCTACCCAAGGGTGATGAAACCGACACTGAGTAGTGGTCTGGATCAGTTGTCAACAGAAGGTCCAAGCAATTGGCTGTGTGCGTGTCAACATCCGGGACCCTTGTTGCCACCTGGACCAACTGAGTGAGATTTTGCGTCAGCGCTAGCTTCCGCGTTTCTCTCCCAGCATGGTCGGTGCACTGGTATGGGAAAAGCCACTCTTGGTGGTGGGCATTAAAATCCCCCAGTAGCACTAGTTGTGCACAAGGGTACCGCCTTTGTGCCGCATCCGCCGCCTCACTAAGGTATTCTGTGAGCCTAGTCGTCTCCTGATCTCCGCTGTGCGACCGGTATACACAGGAATAAAGAATTTTCTCAATTCCTGTATCCACCAGTACCCAAATAACAGAGAATCTGGGATCTTCAAGATTACAGAGACGCCGACAACAGATGTCATCACGGGCGTACAAGCACACACCCGCATGTGGCTTAAAATTGTGCTCCAGAGTAAACCCTGGGTAAGAAAGGTACGCCACGTCAGACGGACATCTTATCTGCGTCTCTGAGAGGAATAAGAGAGCGGGTCTTTCAGTCTCCAGGTGGTGATGGACCGCGACGAGATTTGAGTGCAATCCTCGGATGTTGGTAAGGTGCACTTTTAGTGAGAGGGAGTGCTGCCGCTGTGGAAACATTCTCTTATTCTTTGTAGTTTTCATGTTTTTTGGAAGAGCGAATGAAGGTAGGAAGACGGTAGTGGAACGAGACTTAATGCTGTTAACCTTCAGACACAAGATGAAATACCACACAGAAGGGGGACTAGTCTGGAGACTGCGGGGACGCCCGAGCCCCCCCGGGATGTCCATCGGGCCCTCTCATCCGGTCGCCGACCGGCACGATGGCGCATCCCGGGATTTTTCGTCAGTTGGCGGGGCAGCCTTTCGTGTGTGGCTAGCACACTACTTGGGCCCCCAACTACCTGCGGTCGGCCAGCGGTGCACCGTGCCTCGGATCCCGCTACCCTCCACGACTAGTCTCCCAATGCGGCGTTATCAAATTGCGTCAGATTAGCCCAACTGCATTCAGCAACTATTCCGACCCCTCTCCCTAAATGGCATCACCGAACATCGCGCCGGAACACGGCAAGCCGTTTGGCGGCACGGCTTTGTCCGGTGGGTGGTCACTAGCCACGGCCGAAGCCTACCACCAGTAAGATGTGTCACTCATTTAGCACTACCCAGGGGTCACGTGTAGGGGAACTAGATTAAAGCCTACGGACGCGAGTGACAATAACCCCCAATAATCACACACATATCCCTGATCCCACATTAAGCTACAAGTCTTGTGTCGTGGGTATCAGAGAATACAAGAGACTTTCGGTCTCACAACACCCAGATCTGACACTAATGTTTATTATACAAACATTTTTCCTGGTGTGGGAATCGAACCCACAGCCTCTCGTATCGGGCTGCTCGCCTATTCGCCACTGAGGCAGTCATATGTACTAATAGGCACTACTGTTATACTAGTGTTTGGAAAAAGGTAATAAGTGCTGAGTAAAAATGCAATCCAAAATAAACTCTATTTCCATAAAATTAACGTTACAAATATGCTTAACGCACATCAATAAGGGCGAATATTGCCAGTTTGGCGTGGTGGCTAAATATGGCCAGATGATACTCGTATACAGTGGTTAATGAATAGTATTTCACACACAATGTGGGGTCAGACTATACCTGACTCTACGCTTACATATAATATTGTCTTGTGGATATCAAGAACAATGAGTTGCTGAATGTTTATGGATCATGCATTTTTTTGATACAGGAAACAAACCTGTGCCTCTGGTTTCACAGCTGTTGGCCTACTGTGTCATGATGGCCTTTTGTTTTTTATAAGATCACCCTCATTGAATAGAAATGAATGTTACAATATGTCATGTTGACATAATAATTCAACTAAATACGCTATATACTTCCAAGTTTAAGTCAATTAGTTGATGCAAATTAACTATCAGTAGCTAATTACTGTTTTTTAAGTTATCAGATTCTAGAAAGCTAGCTACCTAGAAGGAGAAAGTTTGCAGTTCTGCAATGTATAATTTTCGTATGACACTTTGATGTCTAATGAATAAATACAGCCAACAGTCACACATATAGTTCTGACCCCACACTGGGTAAAACCTGTATCGTGGGTATCAAGAACTACGAGGGACTATGGTCCCACAACACCCAGACCAGAAACAACCAACCCGAAACATTTATCTCGGTGCGGAAATCGAATCCACGGTTTCTCGTTTCACAGCCGGCAACTCTCCCGCTGCGCCATTGAGGCTGTCAAGCATACTAATGACTGTCTGAAACATAATAAGAAGAATAGTAATTTGTGCAATCAAATTATATTATTATGACATACTTATGTATCTAATACTAAAATAGACGTAACTACTTTATAACAGATTTATTTATTTCACTTTCTTTTATTTATTTCATCTCACACCACTACAATTACTTGCAAGATTGTATACTCAATATGGTAGTTGCATATTTAATTTTTATTTATAATGTATACGTTACTCGAAGGTTGAAGCTATTTGGTCTGAAGGATGAGGCAAATACTAAATGACAAATATAATGCACTTCTATTAACGTGACGTCATGTCACCGTTACGTTACGGTATAGGCGTGCAAGGGAGATAGCGAGATGTCGGACATCGTTAAGTCAATCAGACAGTCGCACCTCACATGTTCCAAATATTATATTAATTGTTGCTTGATTTTACAATTAATGTTTATATTGTTTTTTGTATTAAAAACTTTTTGTAAACATTAGTCCATTTCGCATTTTACACCTGTGTCTTCATTCTATAAATCAGCCGATTATTCAATACTAGCTGTTGCTCGCGGCTCCACCCGCGTGGAGGTTATTTTCGGGAGCAGAAGTATACAATCCAAGGAGTTATTTTTTCTTGCAATTAAAATAGCCTGGTGTTTCTGTACCTATTTCTATAATTCTTTTTTTATTAAATTAAATAGGTAATAATGTTAACATTTATTAATTAGGGATGATTGAGAGTGTTATAAACGTAAGAGTAGACAAATATAATCAGAAATCTCCGAACTGCTAAGCTATCGGGAGTTACACGTGTTATTGTGAGTCAACCATAAAATATAGACATTTGCTGTCGTGGAATATTTTTTATACAATTTTAAGGAGAACATTTCCGTCATACATGATTTCTGTGTAGCTTTAACTATTAAGGCTGCACACGCGACGGAAGCTTAAAAAATGGAGTAAGTTCTCCTGTTTTCCTAACCTTTCCCTTCACTGCTCTGCTCCTATTGATCGTAGCGTGATGAAAAGTATACTATAACCTGCCCAGGAGTATGAAGAACAATTGTACCAAGTTTTGTTGAAATCCGTCGAGTGGTTTTTGTTTCTATAACGAACATACAGACAGACAGACAGACAGACAAAAATTTTACTGATTGCATTTTTGGCGTCAGTATCGATCACTAATCACCCGCTGATAGTTATTTTGGAACTATATTTCATGTACAGAATTGACTTCTCTACAGATTTATTATAAGTATAGATAACAGCCGCTAGAGTAGGCCGTAAATTCGATCCCAGCACCTAGACACATGGGCGCCGGCAGCAGATTCTCTCGGTCAGAAAAGATAATACATAGAATTTTAAAATTATGTTACTATTTTAATAAAAACTAAAGGAGTCTATGTTGTTCAAATTTATTCATCACCTTATCAATAAACTCAGTATACTCCATTACATTTATCTACATGACTAGACAATTTTTTGTGTGACCCACGAATATTTGTTTCGGGTCTGGGTGTTGTGGCACCGTGGTTACTTGAAGTTCTTCATACGCATGATTTAGGTTTCACTTAGTGTGGGGTGTTGACTATTTGTGTGACTGTTGGGTGTTTATTTAATAATATATCATGTCTACTACTGTTTTAATGTACTTAATTTAATTTCCCGGCCGTTTTTTGTCTCGGAGTTCGAGATTTTCGCAAGCACGTACATGTTTCATTGTTTTGAAGATTCGAATGACGTCATTGATGCATTTAAAATGCAGTGTCGATGGCCAAGTAAACCCATAATACCTACATATATAATCGCTTAATATTTTGGATGTAAACAGATTTTCTTCTGTAAAAAACATTAATTTAAGACAATGGTATTAATTAAGACCTAAGTTAACATAAACATGTACACAATATTTAGACAACAACATTTGGGACCATTAATGAATTACGTCACACTAACTTCATGATTTTTTTATTTATGAATTATACGTATATTTCAGTATATGTTCCCCTATTTCATTAGCTACAATTCGTGTTTTTGTTTATCTGGCTTGCTTATGCTACTCATTCAGACATTGAGATGAGTAGTTTTGATTTTAAACAAACGACGACAAGTCTCCAAATCAAGACAATAAAAAATAATTTACCTATAGATATTTACTTAACAATTCCGTTATAACTTCTAAATAAGCAAAGATCAAAATCATAATCTTTGCGTAATTTAATTAAGAATTTCCTATGAAGCCCTAAGTTCCCGTGGATGCATACCGACCCAGCTAAAATGTATTTATGTTTATTAACCTCTATTTTTCCTTTTGTTTCAGAACTGATAATCAAAACAGAAACGCGCCGTTCCACAAATAAATAAACAAAATTATGTAAATAGCAGCTGAACATACACTGTGATCTCTACTATAGTATACATAACGCATCCCATGTTCAGTACATTATTGGTACATTTTTAGTGCAAGTGTTTATTCGCGCGAGTCTGTTTTATTTATGCGTTGTTGAAGAGGAAGTGCGGGAATATGAGCACAGCTAGCGCGCGACCACAGATGCCGCTACGGCAGAAAAACTTTGATCAGGTATGTCACCGCATTTTTTTGTGACAATTCGACGAACGATTTTTTGCCGAAGTACAATTTTCACTTGCGTGGCACAGTGGGCCAGTAATTTATGATCAGGATAATAACTATCTGTAATAATCTGGCCATTCTTGTGTCAGTCTGTCCGTCTGTCACGTAGAATGGTTCGGGATTGTGACCCCGGCCACTCGAGCCGTCAGCGCTGCGTTCCATCACTCCTCCCGTGGCTCTGATGTCCTCCTCCACCCTTTCCCGTCCCGTTACTGGTGGTAGGGCTCAACTGTAAGTGAATTTTATTTACTTATGGTTGGGCCCGAACGGATTGGTACCACCGTCTAGCCTATTTCTGCCGCGAAGTAGTAATGCGTTCCGGTGGAAGGGCTAGAAAGCCGTTCCCTCTGTCCTCTCCTTTCCCTGGTGGTACAGTTTGGACGGTACCCGTGATATGTGGAGCTGTGGTGTTGGTCGTCGCGTGGATCTCATCTGTGGGGGGCTGGCGTGGGGTACAGGGAGACCCGATGGGAACGGCCACCGCCGGCCGCCTGCCGGTCAGTAGGGGACCTGAACCCGGGGATACACTTTTTAAAAATTCCCTCCCCGGGAAGCTGTCCCACCAATCGGCAAAAACCCGTAGTCCAGTCGTCGTGCCAGTGTGGGAGACTGGAGTGGATCCCGGCGACTGTACACGGGGGGGCATCGGGGGCCCTTCCGTGCCTCGCGCCAGCTCCCCGCATTACCCACGTGACCACCCTGCACCTGGCTCTGCGATTATATGTTGCGAGTGCCGTCAAAATTTCACTGCCCCCTCACATCTCCTTTCCCCCACTACCAAAAGAGTAGTCCTTCAACGGTAGGCAGCGGCTTTGCTGTGCCCTGGCATTGCAGAAGTCTATGGGCGGCGGTGACTACTTACCATCAGGTGGCCCGTCTGCTCGTCTGCCTAACAAGGCACTAAAAAAAAAAAAAACTGTCTGATAATAAATGCTTGAAACGTTCAGTCATTAAGTCTATTAGTTACATATAAGTTTTTGTAAAATATATTTAATTTTGACTTTTAGAGCCATGACGTTTATAATAAGGTAGGTAAGTTGCTCATTACATTATGCTCTTCTATCTATATACCTGTGACCAAATAACGTTACCTAAAGAATAAAATACAAAAGCAGTATTCTACTAACTGTAGCAGATACAATGACATAGTGTGTGCGATATCCGTGACCACTGTAACTGAGCTGGTCTATTACAATACAGAGCAGTGTAGGCGCCCTTTGATTCACAACAATCAGTGACAATAGCATGTTCGTTCCGATCCCGGCATTTATCCATTCGTTGTGTGGCCAGCACACAATCTTGTGTCACTTCTGTGGTGGAATTTATTTATTTACTGTTAAAAAACGTTAAAAACTGGGCCTTAATTATAACATCTATTTTATGTATATTGTAATTTATTGTCATTTATTAATATAAATGACAATAAATTACAAAAGATAGGCTCTATTTTAATAAATAGAGCCTATCTTTTGTAATTTGAAGGCAGAATGAGATTTTTATTGTGTATCTTTGTTCGCGTCCTTTTCTTCAATTTTAAATTTGTAGATATGCGCCTAATCTCTGTTCCTGCATCCCTCCTTGTTCTCAAGGACAAGGGCAGTAGTCAGTTGAATCACGATTTAGCCTTTAAAGATATTTCATAACTAGAAACAACACGTATAGTGTAGTATAGACGTCATATGGGGGTAAGAGGCAATACGGCCAGCATAATCGTTAAGTTACGTAGACACGCACGCGGAAAAAATACCATTTCCTCTTTCCGGTGCAATCATGGACATACGAGTTTTGATTCCTTTCGCAACGATCTGAGACGAGGTCAGTGCTTCCTAAATATAACCTTGTCTCAGTTGCAGTTTTATAGCGAAAAGTGAATGACCCACTTCACGATCTAGTGACCGACAAAGAAGAAGGCATTGGTTTCTGAGCATACTTAAAAATGCTTTTAATGATCAAGAATCTTTACGTTGGAATAATGTTCATTTTAAAGAAAGTAATTATTCCTAAATTATTATTTGTTATATTAAGTAAAGATATAGCAGCGTATAAAATTGAATCCATTTGAGCAACCATAGGAGCAGTGTCTATTTGATGTAAATAGAATTTTCAAATAGGTTTGTTTTGTTCTTATGACCCATTTCAAACTAAACAAAATGCGGCTCGTCACGAGGTGACGAAATTTATGTTTAGCTGCGTAGTGCGAATCCACTAGTGGCAGTGTCAGGGCAAAATACCGTTTCGACCTAAGACATTGCGTCTTGAAGCTTTCGTCACATCGGGATGAATAATATTTCGCGATCTTAATCCGCAAATCCCTTTGAGCAGCCTTATTCGCAGCGTATACCACATTGAAGCGTCTCCACTTGATCTGTTTCTAGTGGATACGCAGCTTTTTACTTTACATCTAATACTTGAATACACACTTTATCTTACAGAAAAGTATTAGTTGTGATGACGAAATTGATGAACCCATTAACGGCGTAGTGAGTAAGCTATATTACCGTTACAAAGATTATTAGTATTGATTACGCCCAAACAGTGGAGCGAAGGTAGAACGACACCCAAGTTTTCAACACATATATTATGTATCTTAGTGACTAGTATTGATTGTACCTTTTCATTTATTATTGTCGGTTATATTACTCAGGTGCTAGTTTAGTTATAAGGACAAACTTCGTTTCTTTGCCACGGATTCTTATGAATATATGCAGGCTATCCATTTCATATAGGTACATTGATTAGAAAATGTATCGGGCTAAAATTCTATATAGGTAACTTTTCTATAACTGACATGGCAACGAACAAATGGGATAACTGGTAACTGATCACCTTTGACCAAAGGCGATTGGAGCGATGTGAAGGAAGATTTTATAGCTGTGTTTGTATAGCGACATTACTGTGACCTATAGAACCCGGATGCAAAAATAGCCGGAATGGTATATCAGTATAGATTCTGGGCAGTTTTCATTGTATTTTTCTACTCCACACATTTTATATACTGGTTTGATGGACCCTGAAGCTAATAAAATGACTGAACATCACATCTCCTTCTCATCCTTCTTCACCTTCTTGCCCATGGCGTAGTGTGAAGAAGCAGGCCGGCATGAGTGTGTTGAGTAGCGCGGATAGATCGTCTCTCGCTACTCAGTACTCTATTTGGACCGCACTGCGCTTACCATTAGGTACAGTGCGGTCACTTTGCCGTGCCAGGATAAAAAAAAAATGTCACGATATAGTGAGCACAATGCATTGCCATGCAGTATTTTGTAATTCAACACTCGAAATGATGTTGTTGTTAAGCGTTATGCTTACCATGAAACGAGTGACATGATGACTTGAAACGAAGAGTGGAACCGGCTCTGATTTGAAACGTGCTTTATACTAGCTGCTTACAAAAATATCGCGCTGTGATGCGTTTCTGGGTCGGTTCGCTGTATTGTTGCAGAAAATATGGTAAAGCAGGTTACCTATAGTCTTGCGTAACTACTATTGTGCAGTTAAATACACTCAATTCTAGGTACAAATATAACTGGGCTATATGGAAATATATATTTGCATAATTTACCTGTTTTGGATGTTCCTTGTGTTTTCCTGTGTACGGTCTATTTAAGGCACGTTGCAATGTTTATAAGATCGCTGAATGTTTAAAATGTTGATATTGGTCTGTTGGTCAAGTTATTCTAATGATACATGATGATCTCAAGAAAATTCGCCATTAATCTTTAGTTTTATTGAAAATGTACCAATTTAGTAAAATTAATATTACAAAAACTGTGATACAGGCCCAGTCTGGTAAAACAGTAAACATATCATATGGCCTTTAAAAGCTGTATGTCCGTCATAATTTCGGATAGGAGTTCCTCGGCCCAGGCTTGTGTTCTAGTGTGGGTTCCATACCACTGTGTGTGGCTGATTAATTTTTATAATCAGCTTGATTAAGTTTATCGGTACTCTATAGGATACTGGCGAACGAGCTAGTGGGTCACCTGGTAAGTGATCTTTACCGTCCAGGAACGCCTACAATACCAGAAGGTTCATGGGTTCTGTACTGGCCTTTAAGAAAAGGTACTTACCACTATTGCACTGGGGACGGTAGGGGAGTTCTACGTCCAAATATCTCACTCATAGTACGAAATTCGTCAGCAACCTGTTAATTCTCTTCGGTTTATTTGAGAGACAGTGGTATTAACCCGGTTTTCTCTATAGCATAAACGGGCCAGCCGTTTGTGTACTAGACAAAACCGTTTCGTGGCTCTACTGCATTTTAAAGTGTGTTTATAGTAGTTTTAATAGCCTATATAGTACTTGGACTACATCGAAATCCGTTCACCAATTTTTACATGATGCGCGAAAAATTAATAGTAACATAGGAACCATTTGCATGATCATCTTTATGCATAGTATAAGAAAATTCGTCGCTTAGCACCGACGCCCACAGCCGTCTGCGTCTATGCTGTCCCACTTACCTAGCATTCACATTGTTTCGGGCCACAGCTCACTCGACTTACTGTACTCATGTGTAATTTGTTTGGGAATCGGTCGTTTCCATGTGTTGTATTTCGTCTGACTAGACTTTTTTTCTTTTTAACTTCTCCGTGGCTCAGTTGGCGAGTAGCCGGCTGTGAATCGAGATGCCGTGGGTTCGATACCCACACCGGGACAAATGTTGTGTGACAGACATATATTTGCGTCCGGGGTCTGGGTGTTGTTAGACCGAAAGTCTCTCGTAGTCTCTGATACACCCACAACACAAGACTCGGGGTCGGGGCTATGTGTATGACTTTGGGTGTTATTTATTTTTTGATTGTGGACAGTTGGCTGATTAGCAAAAAATCGAGCGCAGGAGCGTGAAATAGATAGCATGGTAAATCAGCCTCAGCAGTATTGCTTAGGGTACTGTTACCATTTAATAACATAAAAATAATCCGAGGCAAATTATTACATACTTACATAATCATGCCCGTAAACCCCATAGGGGTAAGCAGAGGTGTAAAGAGTACACCCACAGTTCGCCGAGCTTAATTCCGTCCCTTTATGTGACATAGGTTGATACTGAGTTTTTCGTGATAGAAAAACACGATACCACTTTTACACCCGAGAAGAGAGACCTCAGCACAGTAGTCGTACGCAATTACAACTGCGCCACCGAGGAATACGATTTATAAGTCGCATATCCTCTCAAGTCTCATCTATGGCATGGCAATATTCGCCCTTATTGACGTGCGTATTAATTGTATTTGTAACGTTAAATTATGGAAGTAAAGTTCATTTTGGCTTGTATTTTTACTCACTACTTATTACTTTATTCCGAACACCGGTGTGTGTTATCAGTAAGTAAAAATATTTTGTTGTGGTCCAAAGTTACCTAGTGAGCCTAAATAACGGTACGCTCCATTAGTTATAGCAATAATTTGGACGTTTAAATGATTTTATTTTCTCGATATTCACTCAACATATTTCCGAAACCGAGTCCACTACTCACCATATAATAACTTCAAAAAATATGGTGGCTTAATTAATTCTATAGAGATTTTTCGATTTGACATCATGCTATTGACTACCAGACAGACGAACCTGATCTTAAGGATTCAAACTAGAAATCTGTTTGAATTAACAGCTTTCACTTTCGTTTTACGTTGTTAGAAGAACAATTTATGTATATTTATGTTTCTTTGACACGAAAATAACTGTTCAACACCGCTTTGTTTCATATCAATAGACAATAGTTATGTCGAATAGCTTGAATAATAAACTAGCATTGGAATAGCTTAGAATAGTATCTCGAATATGGGGATCTTCTTCGTGGTTGTAATGGCTTATCTCATCGTGTCTCAGAGAGTTCATGAAGTTCCGATGTTGTCTTATGGCAAGAATGGCTAATCTTCTACCAATATATTGCAATTACTTTTCAAAATAAAATAGTGCTGAAAAACGAAATAGCATTTTCATTTTTAAGGTTAAGTATTTTTTTAAGTAATTGTTCAGGTTGAGTAAGTCTGTTTCCAGGCCGGTATTATTGTGTTGAGTAGCGAGGGATAGATTGTCTCTCGCCTCTTGATACTCTACTGGACGGCACTGCGCTTACCATCTGATGCAGGTGTGGTCATTTTACCGTCCAGAATAATAAAAAAAAAGATTAGTACCTAAACGCATATATTTGTTTGAATCATTATTTGTGTTGTTAATATGGAAAATAAAAAAAAATCAAAATGTCCACTTCTGTTGCCATCGTCTTCATAACGTGCCGCTTATGGTACGCGGATCAACGGTTCGCCATCTGTCTTTGGCTTTATAAATCTGATTTCTCCAATTGTAATCCTGATATCTTTTTTATTTTTATTTTCTTGGTTTTATGTCGCGGGAAGTGGATCATTTATAAATAATAATAAATATACACTCCCATCAGTCATATACTTCTGACCACACACTGGGTTATACCTGTCCAGTATCAAGAACTTCGAGGGACTACGGTAAACTAAACTTACTTAAGCACCCAAGCTCAAAATTATTATGATAAACATTTGTTTCGGTGCGGAGTGGAACTCGCAGCCTCTCGTTCACAGCTGGCTATTCATCTACTGCGCCTCAGAGGCTGTGTGTGTTTCTTTGTCTTTCCTTCAATTTGATTAACAACTTAGCGGATTCGATACAGTTTAGTGGTCAGAGCTGAGTTTCATCGAACGGATCTCCAATGTCCATCATAGATTACAATTGTCACAGGTTCATACTTTGAAAAAATGTTTCATACTTTTTATTTTTTTTGGGCTGGAAAACATAAAAACGGACGATAGTTATGACTAAAGCTTAGATGCTAATGCTACGTTGGCCACTAACTAACGAATGGATAATAATTTTATGTAACAGCTGTGTTGCTGTAGCTAACTTCAGTGTAGCAGCTATTTCTAAGCGCCTTCAAGGCTCTCGCATTTATCTGGATAATCTTATAAGCCATCTGAGTATGGATTTTAGCGGTGTCCCAGTTGGCACAGAAATTGTGTAACTCTACAAAGAGTGTACTGACTTGAACTCCTGTGTATATCCTGTCAATAAGTGTGACTAACTGGTCGATGTGAGATATTCATCTCTCACGACGGTCATATGATGCAGTAAGTCTTGTTATAAGTTTTATTTGCAAGACCGTTGAAACAAACACTTAGTAGAGAATATAGAGATTCTTCTAAATGGGTATCTTTTTACTATAATTTTGGAAATAGATGACTAAAAGCCTGGTGGGGAAGCGGTATCTAATCATGGCTACCTAAAACATTTAGGCTTTATTTAGAGATTTTGTGTCTGTAATTTTCCGAACACACGGCTGATAGTGTTGCCTCACTAGCAATACCCGAGTTACTGGATTAAATTCATCTTATGCATCTAGATTCTAGAACAAGCGTCGAATAATGTTTTGTTTAATATTCCCAGACTGCATTGACTTATTCTAAAATCCCCATGTTTTCTGCACGTGTAGTTTTACTTGTCATTCATATAATTCAGTTTAATATTTAAGTGTGTTTTTCTCGACTTTATTGTAATTTGCAAAGTAAGTGATGAAGTTGTTATTTTGTATCAAACTGTCGCGTAGTCTGTGAATTTTTAGCCTATTGCATGAAGGAAGTAACGTATAGTTTCTACCTGCACTATTTTAGTACCATCTAAACATTTACAAGTAAAAAGTTTGATGAACTTTGTACATTCGACCAGTTTTATTCTTTATCTAATAATAAATAATACTAGTCCTGTATTAAACATTGTCCCACTGCTGGGCACGGGCCTCCTCTACTGATGAGAGGGGTAGGCCTTAGTCCACCACGCTGGCCTAATGCGGGTTGGGAGACTTTATATACCTTCGAAATTCTTTTCTGAATTCTCAGATATGCTGGTTTCCTCACGTTGTTTTTCTTCACCGTTAAAACAAGCAATAATTAAGATTTTATACACATGTAACTTTAGAAAAGTCAGAGGTGTATGCCATTTGGGTTCCGAACATACGACTTTCGTCTTAACAGTCCGTATCGCAATCAATTGCATTGCTTACTATTCTTTATCTAACTTAGATTTAATTTTGAACAGCATTCTTATTGCCTTCAAGTAGAAATACTGTCGCATTTATAATGTTAGTGTGGAATATATCACTGAAAGATTTTATGTTGTCCAATTGTATTCCATATTTTTCTCATTAAAATGTTAGTTAAACTTAATGCTAAATCGAAAACGCGATCAAAAATCTTGAAGATGAAGATGAAATATTCTGAGGTTACTTCTAACTTAAAAATAGTCATAAGTTCGACAGTCCGATTTCACTAAATATGCTCATTAGATCACGAATGAATTAAACTAATGCTTAGTGTTGTAGGACATTTACCTGAATTTCGATTTTTACTCGAAGATACATTGGGTCAATAGTTGATGAATAAAATATAATCGCAAGTAAAATCTAATCCAAACAACTTTCCCTTCTCTTATCGGTCAAGCGATTATCATCTCTATTACTATACGATAAAGAGATACATTTTGAGGAAAATATTCCATTAATTACGACAGTTTGGATCGCCGCCAACATTGTAAATATTTATATTCCATCAAAAAGTTCATATTGATCCAGTTTTGGTTTATTTTAAGATAAACAAGGCGTGGCTTTGTTTTGATTTGTACAAATCAGTAGATATTGATAGAACCGAGTGTTTTTATTAGAATTCGGCCAGAAATTGGTTTGCTGTTTTACTGAAGTCAGTATTTGTGTTTTATAACTTTACTGCTGGACTTTTTGTCGGTTTTATGATTCTGAATACTGTTTTCTGAATAGACTAGTTGACTGTTTTTGGGAAATCATTTTATTTTATTCTTCATGGTCTCTATTATTAAAATAATATCATTAATAAACATACAACATAAATAAATTTTAAAGATTTATTTTGCATTTTTATAAACCAACTTTATTTTTCCCACCAAAACGCTACCAACTGTCATGGCCTCTCGTGGCATATAAATTAACAAATTGGTTTAATTTTCGATATTTTTAGACTAAAATCTGTATATATAAAAGAAGAAACAGACTGACTGATCGATCAACGCACAGCTTAAACGGCTGGGGTTAGAGACTTGAAATTTTTACAGTAGGTACCTTTTATGACGTAGGCATCCACTAAGGAAGGGTTTTTGAAAATACCACCACTAAGGGGGTAAAATAGGGGATGAAAGTTTGTATGAAAATCCGTCATCTATGAAGTTAAATTCATGAAAATTTGTATTTGGTCTTTAAGTTAAAAATACAAAATATATATTTTAGGATTTTTGAAAATTCCACCCCAAAGGGGGTAAAATAGGGAATAAAAGTTTGTATGAAAATCCGTCATTTTTTAAGTTAAAGGTATGAAAATTGGTACTTTGTACTGTATACTTTTTCTTCCAAACATGACGTTCACGCGGACGGAGCCGCGAGCAACAGCTAGTCTATTATAAGAAACAAAATTCTATCAGGTTTTCATATACTGTCAACTACCCTATTGTGATCTTTTTCTTGGCTATACTGTAGTACAGTGCAGACAAATTATAATATCAACCATGAAGAGACTTAGCGTCCATACACCACCTTCAGAACTATGCCTCCTATACTAAACCGGAATACGACTCGCTGCAACGAGCTGCTATAGCGGGATTTTTGCCATGTGTGGGTACGGTGGTCGCTATACAATAGTTACTAATTTTGTATCAGTTCTTGCTTCTTAACAGGCAAAGTGACAATATTGAATACATAAGCATTCAAGCCTGTAATCCCCGAAAGAGTAGGCATGGGTGTAACCAGTACACCCACATTTCGGCGCGCTTATAACTGTCCCATGATGTGATAGTAGCCTATCACCATACTGGGTACAATTCCAGTCTTCGGGCTGATACTGAGTATTTCTAAATAGTCAAACCCAATATCACTTTACCCGACTCGGGGATTGAACCCGAGACCTCAGCACAGCAGCCGTAACGCATGCGCAATTACAACTGCATCACCGAGGCAGTCGTTGTTTAAATTACCTACTCATACGAAAATACTCCCAAACGTTTTTTGCTACTCATCGTTATACGGCAATAATTTATCACTAAAAGTTTCATCATCTGTCATGGGTTTTGTTTTAATAAGAGAAGGTTACGCCTATGTCCACCACACTACCTAATGTAATTGAATAGACGAGTCTTGATTTAAGTTTCTCATTATTTTTTCTTACACCGTTAATAAATAATAATAAATAAATAAATAACACCCACCAGTCACACACATAGCCCCGACCCAACACTAAGATACGAGTCTTGCGTTGTGGGTATCGGGGACTACGAGAGACTTTCGGTCTCACAACACCCAGACCTCGGACACAAATATCTCATAAATGTTTCATATTATTACGTAATATAATATCTGTCCGTCACACAAAAAATTATCCCCGTGTGGGAATTGAACACACGGCCTCTCGTTTCACAGCCGACTACTCGACAACTGTGCCACGCAGGCTGTCAAAATAAAAGCGATAATTAACAGATAATACAACTAAACTTTGAACTCACAAAGTGTGTGCCGTGGCATTATCGAACTCCCGACATCCGTCTTGAAAGTTCGTTCCCTTCGTTAGGAAATCGTTTTATTTGTTAATAATATTTAATGCTTTTGGATAATCCGTCTACGTTTTTCATATTTGACATGAGAAAAATGAATACCGTTCATCTTCGGCCTACGATTGCTTATGTCTGAATCTTAAAAACCAAACCAAAGATGTTGCTAGCTCATATTGACCCAGAGATAAAGCAGGCACGTGCTTTATGTTGTTGTGTGCTGTTTGGAAAACAAAGTATTCTCCTTTTTTTATCAAATTGGGCAACGCCCTGGCGATTTTTCTGGTTTTGATGGTGTCTAGAGACAGCAATAGGCAACCTCAGATGATTTACTTACTAGATATGTTACAGTATTTATAAAAAAAGTCTCTTAAATATTTATTGATAATTTAAGACACAATTTCAGCTTAAAAACGTGTTTCTTTTTTTTAGTACCTCGATAGGCAGACGAGCAGACGGGTCACCTGATGGTAAGTAGTCACCGCCGCCCATAGACTTCTGCAATGCCAGGGCACAACAAAGCCGGTGCCTACCGTTAAACGTGTATATTGATTATTTTTTTATTATTTGTGTAACTTAACTTTGCATCAATTTTTTGTTGCAGTAGTAATAGTCGATTGTAGCCAAGTGATATGAATTTAATATCAGGCAAACAAACATTTTATAATACGTCGATTCCCCTATATCGATCTATATTCAACATTAAAAAACCGTCTCCGACGTTGTCGCCACTTGTCCATGTCTCATTTAATTTTATAATGTTGCCTTTATGGAAAAAATAAACTGACGAGGAAGTTAAGCTAAAATGGATCTCTTGATTGAATATAACGGGAACACAAATGGTTCTCTCTATTATGCCATTCTTCATTTAACAATATAATATTAGGTTGTTATTAGATTATTACAAGATACTAAAACGGATATAAAGAAATGTTTGTAACTGGCCCCAACTGCCTCTCATGTCCCAGTAAGCTAGCATATTTTACTTGACCTAAACATTATTCTATTTCTGACTACTTTGTAAACACATTTAATACGTCATGATGGGGTCGATACGTAGCATATTGAATATTTGATGTCTAGTAAGCTATTTAGGAACGCACGTTTGCTGTTTCTCAATCGCCACTTATCCCTACCTCAGCTAGTTGGGGTGGTTTATAACCATTAATAAAATCTTAAAACGCATACGTTCCCGAAATCTGAAATTTATTACATATTTTTACTACAATGAAAAAAATTCAATTTCTTATTAAATATATCATTTCTGACAAATGATTTCATTGCATATTTTTTGAGGCCCAAGTGTTTACCATACATAACACGTCCCTACTCGCCCCTTTCTCCTGTTTTATAGGAATTTCAAATACACAGACTGTTTATATCCAACATACATATGTTATGTAAGATATTTATAAATTCAAACGAGTTTCTCTTCGTTTCGAATACTGCGTAGCTGATTTTATAAGATGCTGCTTGTTTATAATGGTCCTGTGAAATAAGATAGAAGTCAATAAGATTACCTATCGTTTTTAATTCGCGGATATTACGTAAGATTCATCGAGATTTGCACGAACCATACTGTTCTACGGAAAAGTTGGCAATTGATTTTACGATCGTACTGTTTGAAACACTGACTGAGGTTTTTTTTTCGAAAAATGTTTGTAAAAATATTGCCCGAACATTGAATTGAATTGGACATCTCTGTCCCGATACAATGTTTATATACACCACTGATCAACGCAGCAGTTTATCTGAGTGACGAATATTCAATATTCATATTACAGAAGAGACGTAGGTGCTGTTCAAAACACGATGTACCTAGTAAATAGTGACTACGCATGTTATTGGTGAATAATTCAAATATAAATAGCATTATGATGGTAGTTTCGAGCTTTCTAATATTGAATTTGTCACACAAGTCTCGTCGTTTGCAGAAAGAAACTGAAATAACTATGATTTCACAACTTTCAATGCAGATTTCGTAAATAGCGTCGACTTCCACATCAAAAGTTTTCATATCTCACGCACTCACTCACGCCTGTAATCCCCGAATATCAAGTTATTCGTTGCTAATTAGACGCTGGTTCTCTAATCTGAATAATTTTTTTTAAATGAAAAAAGGGGGCTAACGGGCAGGAGGCTCACCTGATGGAAAGTGATCATCGCCGCCCATGAACATCTGCAACACCAGAGTGCTTGCAAATGCGTTGCCGGCCTTTCAGGAAAGAATATGCTCTCTTCTTGAAGGTTCCCAGGTCGTAACGGTTCGGAAAGACCGCCGGCGACAACTGAGTATCGGCCCATTTTAGATCAATCAATACTTGCTTCAAAATGCGTTTCCGGCATGTTACATTGTGATCAAACTTTTGTGTTTTAATTTCAACATGCGTTTTCACATATGCCTCTAAGACCCGTGCCTCTGAGTCATTAATTTTATTTTAAACTCATTCATTTTTATTCCATTCATTAAATTCCATAATTTTGATACGTGTAGTATTGCATGCGTCGCGTCGTTGCGTTACATTGACGCAATACAGGAAGACGTAAGTCTAAATTAAAACGCATGAGTGTGAACACACTGAGTGACTGCAAAGACAAATAAACACTATATAATGGCACTAACAGCCTTTTGATTGTGAAACGAGAGGCCGCGGGTTCGATCCCCGCATCGAGACAAATGTTTCTATAAGTATCTATAAGCATGTTGTAAATAGATAAATCACGCAACAGTCACACACATAGTCCCGACCCCACACTAAGATACGAGTCTTGTGTCGTGAGAATCAAGAACAACATGGGACTACGGTCCTACAACACCCAGACCTGAGAAAACTATCTGTCTATTACACAAACATTTGTCTTTGTGCGGTAATCGAACCCACTGTCTTTCATTTCATAGCCGGCTACTCGCCTGCAGCGCCACGGACGCTGTCATCTATAAGTAGTTGTTTTGGACTCTGGGTTTTACGAGACCGAGATTCTTTGTATCATAGTGTGGGGTCAGGGCTATGTAGGTAACTATTGGGTATTATTTAATGAAAACGATTGCCGGGTTAAATAAAATACATACTCCATATACATAATAATACTAGCCCTGTATTAAACATTGTCCCACTCCTGGGCACGGGCCCCTCTACTAATGAGAGGGGCTAAGGCCTACTTAGTCCACCACGCTGGCCTAATGCGGGTTGGTAGACTTCGCAAACCTTCGAAAGTCTTATAGCCATATAGATGATGTATTGATATATAATATTTTGTCATATTTCCAGATATGGGGCGACCTGCAGGAAGGCATCGAACAAGTATACAAGAGGCAGCACATGGAAAAGAAGCGATACATGGACCTTTACACGTATCCTTTTAAATACATTTTTATTTGTTGGCAAACAAGCTTACGACCCGCCTTATAGTAAGCGGTTACCGTAGCCTATGCATATGTTGCAACACCGACCCTTCATCACCTCTTTACTCCATTCTTCCAGAATATTAACTTGTAGTAAACAAAAAAAACATTGATAAAATAATAATAGATAAAATATTGATAGGAATAGTTCCTAACTATTAACGATTCTTAACTTAAAAAATTATAACAATAAATTGTGAATTTCAGTGTATTTAAAATTGAAAGATTTTTGAGTTGCACAAAATATGACTTGTTTTCTATACAAATGCTATATAGCCTCTGCAATAAAAACTGCCTATTTCATATTGGTAACAAACTCGTCTTTTAATGTGCAGTTTTAGTTCACACAATAATAATACAATTATGTGTAGACAATAAATGTTTCGTCTAAACATAATTACATTTTTGAAAGCCGGCCACAGTTTGACGACGCTCATGGTATTGTAGGTGTCCGTGGGAGGCTTTGATTACTTAGTATCATCGGGTGACCCAAATACTTGGGGACAATAAACGGAAAGATGGTGAAATATTCCATTTCTTTTGTATCTGCGCATAATTACTCTACCAATAACAATAATTGACTCACGCAACAATCTTATCGATCCGATCTTATCGTTGGCGTGACACGTAGACACGCTCCAATCGCACGCGGTTTGAAGATATTATTAAGATTGCAAAAATAGTTAGCATTGATCTGTCTTAATCTGCAAGCGGTGCAGAAGTAGATTTTTAAATCTCTTATGTAATGAGTATATGTTTTTTTTGTAGAAATTATTTTATTGTATAACAGGCTTCGTAGCTCAGAAAAGTGAGACCTCACGTTCGATTCCTACACGGAGACAAATGTTTGTGTGACAGACAGTTTTTTTTCGAGTATGGGTGTTGTGAGACTGAAAGTCTCTTGTAGTCCCTGATATCCACGACTCCTTAAGATCTTAATGGGGGGTCAGGACTATGTGTATGATTGTTGGGTTTATTTATATATTTCACCCAAATGTACGAAGTTATTTGGCACTAGAAAATGCCATGATGAAAAATTTCATAGAACTTTTTTTTATGTAAAATTATAAGCTCTACACTTTTTACCTAGACCTCTTTTGTCTAACTTTTACAGTTTTCGAGTAATTATCAAAAACACTTTTAAAATATTTTTCCAACACTTGCCGGGGTTTGCGGAATGCCGAAATCCTTTAAACATTGATTTTGTATGATTACAACTACATTATATCAAAAATGCAAAGTTTTAGCAAAAATTTTGATTTCCGATCTTATTTGACTAGACTGTTATGTGCTATCAATCTGATGATCAACTTGGACACAATGAAGACCTCACAGTTTTACGTTTGATCTATTATGATTTGCAATAATATCCTTATAATTCATCAGTCACGTATACAATTACTGCACGTCTGTGCATCACCAGGGCGCCGGCAGTGGCCCCAGCGGTCGCACGATATCTAATAACGGAGGCAGGAACAGCTATGCAGGGAAAAAACAGGTCGGTGTATTGATCATTGTTTTTCATCGTGTTGTTCTTGGAGTAATCTCCCCAGAAATTATATTGTTATTGGTAATGGAGAGCGATGTTAAGTAACCATATATATACTTATTATTAACACACCGATAACCCTATTTATTTTATGGAGGTGATCAAGTTTCTACCCTGATTTTTCTAATATTTTAACAATTGTAAGAAATTCAATCTAATTCCCCCAACCACTTTCCATCATCGGACGACAAGAGACTCTGCGAAGCGTCATCGACACATGGTTGATATTCCACCAGCGCGCACGAAGCGTTTTGCTAGTACATTTATCATGTGCACCGCTAGAGAGTGGAACTCTTTGCCGGAGTCTATATTTCCCGATAATTATAACCTGGGTATCTGAGTCAAGAGTGAATAGGTATCTCTTAGGCAAGCGTGCTCCACCGTAGACCACATCATCACTTACCATCAGGCGAGATAGTGAAACGCAAGCCTATCTATGTAAAAAAAATTGCACAGGCATTATAAAAATCATTTTTGTTTCCAGAGCGGTCAAGTGCAGGGCGGCGCTCATCTAGTTGGTCTGGAACTCTTCAAGAGGCTCAAAGAGTTCCTCAGGATCTATCTTATCAATTTGCTTCAGGTAACGCTTGCCACATTATCAATAGTCCATTTTCATCAGATATGCATTTTAATTACATAAAAACATGCGGAAAATCATGATAGGTGGGTCAACTTATCTCATAGATACTACCTACTCTGGGTATAAAATTATTGCTTTCCACATTGAATTGTACAATAACTTTTTCTGTCTTCTATCGTAGTATTTGCCATCTTAATAAGACTAGCCGAGAAACTTAAAATGTGTCATGATTATAAGAATAATGGAGACATTTCCTAGGTCCTTTAGGCATAGTGTGAAGAAGCTATACAGGCACTAAAAAAAAAGCGAACACAGCAGGCCGGCATGATTGTGTTGAGTGGCGAGGGATGGATTGTCTCTCGCTACTTGATACACTAATTGGACGGCACTGCATATAATATATTTGACCTTAATTTCATGATTTTTTGACAGAACGGCTCTGATCTCATGGGCGAAGATGTGCTAGCATTTTACACCAAACAATGGGAGGAGTATCAGTTCTCGTCGCGTGTGCTGAACGGAGTCTGCGCGTACCTCAACCGGCACTGGGTGAAGCGCGAGTGCGAGGAGGGGCGCAAGGACATCTACGAGATCTATCAGCTGGCGCTGGTCACGTGGCGCGACAATCTGTTCCAGCGGCTGAACAAGCAGGTCACCAACGCAGTGCTGAAGCTCATCGAGAGGGAACGCAACGGAGAGACCATCAATACCAGACTTGTGTCTGGGGTGAGTATCAGTATTTTTTTATCCTGTTTTTTTTTAATGCCTCGATAGGCAGACGAGCAGACGGGCCACCTGATGGTAAGTAGTCACAGCCGCCCATAGACTTCTGTAATACCAGGGCACAGCAAAGCCGCTGCCTACCGTTGGCAAATTAACACACAGTGATAATATACATTGCCTGTTTTTTTTTTGTTATCCAGGTGATCAACTGCTACGTGGCCCTGGGGTTGAACGAGGAGGACCCGTCGTCCCGGTGCCAGAACCTGGCCGTGTACAAGGAGACGTTCGAGTGCGTGTTCCTCGAGGACACAGAGCGCTTCTACACCAGGGAGAGCACCGACTTCCTCAGGTGGAATCCGGTCACTGAGTATATGATTAAGGTATGATTGGGATTTTTATTGATATATTTTTAAATTTACTTAATTTGTTGTTTCAAGTATAAATAATAGAACCTACGATGTAATTATAGGTTTATAGAGTTTTAAAATTGAACTATGTTATTTTTTTTATCATGGCAAGGCAAAGTAACCACACTGCATCTAATGGTAAGCGCAGTGCCGCCCAATTAGAGTATCGAGTAGCGAGAGACAATCTGTCCCCCGCTACTCAACACAATCATGCCGGCCTGCTTTTTCACACTACGCCATAGGGAAGAAGGTGAAAAAGCGGTTGGGGAGTCTAGTGCCAGAGTACTCAGAAGGCCGCAACACGGCCAGAAATCGTACCCAAACTCTAGACCCCCGAAAAAAACCGGATGTACTGCCTGGCTAATCCTGGAACGCGATACACTTGCGTGTGCCACTATGGCGGGTTTTACACCCTGTGTGTGGTGATCGTTATCCGGGCGGATATGTATATCCAGCCAAATTAATAAGCAATATCCGAATTAAATATAAATAAAACATAAAGCTCGTACGCATGGTTCTGGTGTGGATGTGGTGATTAGAGGTGTAACTGCTGTATGTATATAATATATTAATTATAGTACTTTTCCCTCAGGCGGAACAACGATTGCAGGAAGAGCAAAGACGTGTGCAAGTATACTTGCACGAGACTACAATGGACCGGCTCGCCAAGACATGTGACAGGGTGCTCATTGAGAAACACCTCGAGATATTCCACGCTGAGTTCCAGGTGAGACTCTAAGTACTAATCGTCATCTTAGTCTTAAAATACCTCATGAATCCGAATAATCGTAAACCTAAGGCGTTGTATAACACCAATCATCTCATGAAGTCTGAATAGTTTTAAACCTAAGGCGTTGTATAACACCAATCATCTCATGAAGTCTGAATAGTTTTAAACCTAAGGCGTTGTATAACTCCAATCATCTCATGAAGTCTGAATAGTTTTAAACCTAAGGCGTTGTATAACACCAATCATCTCATGAAGTCTGAATAGTTTTAAACCTAAGGCGTTGTATAACACCAATCATCTCATGAAGTCTGAATAGTTTTAAAGCTAAGGCGTTGTATAACACCAATCATCTCATGAAGTCTGAATAGGTTTAAACCTAAGGCGTTGTATAACACCAATCATCTAATGAAGTCTGAATAGTTTTAAACCTAAGGCGTTGTATAACACCAATCATCTAATGAAGTCTGAATAGTTTTAAACCTAAGGCGTTGAATAACACCAATCATCTCATGAAGTCTGAATAGTTTTAAACCTAAGGCGTTGTATAACACCAATCATCTCATGAAGTCTGAATAGTTTTAAACCTAAGGCGTTGAATAACACCAATCATCTCATGAAGTCTGAATAGTTTTAAACCTAAGGCGTTGTATAACACCAATCATCTCATGAAATCTGAATAGTTTTAAACCTAAGGCGTTGTATAACACCAATCATCTCATGAAGTCTGAATAGTTTTTAACCTAAGGCGTTGAATAACACCAATCATCTCATGAAGTCTGAATAGTTTTAAACCTAAGGCGTTGTATAACACCAATCATCTCATGAAGTCTGAATAGTTTTTAACCTAAGGCGTTGAATAACACCAATCATCTCATGAAGTCTGAATAGTTTTAAACCTAAGGCGTTGTATAACACCAATCATCTCATGAAGTCTGAATAGTTTTTAACCTAAGGCGTTGAATAACACCAATCATCTCATGAAGTCTGAATAGTTTTAAACCTAAGGCGTTGTATAACACCAATCATCTCATGAAGTCTGAATAGTTTTTAACCTAAGGCGTTGAATAACACCAATCATCTCATGAAGTCTGAATAATCTTAAACCTAAGGCGTTGAATGAAATCTGACAAAAGTTCTACACAGTTTTTATGACGCAGTACTCATGTTGTTCCTGTTATTTATTTCAGTATGGAAGCTTCATTCATTCCCTAAAATGACTGTGGTCCACATGATTTGCTGCCGTAACACTGCAGCAGTGCACGTTCTATGTAGTTGTACCATAGACATTGATCTAATAGATGACGCAAGTGTGCAGTTCCGCTTGCCAAAATCATAACTTATTACATAATTGTTTTTTTTCGAATAGGCCTATGCTGGCTTCACCTATTACGATGTGGCCGGCGCTCAGTTAGAAAAACTTAATATTTGGCAGCGATTAAGCTCAGAACCGCCCTTTAGAGTGATCGGATCTCAATTTGAACCGTCGTTTGGATTATTAGTGAAGCAGTATCGATCCATCAGTATGCGGAGAATATTATTTATTTATTAATATTTGTTTTGCCAATCCAAACTAATACTTACTAATGTTACTTTTTAGTAGTTCACATTAAACATTCTAATGATAAATGCCGTTAATATATAATTTGAACAGGCTATGCATATTTTTTTATAGGATAATCCGACAAATGAGACAGTGGGTCACCTGGTATTTATTAATTAAAATCAAATGTAAAAAAATATGATATTCTCAAAAGGTGGTTCAATTATAAATTGCTCTTCTTATATCAAGGCCCGTACAAAGAATGCGGCATACTTGACCGGTCCACATGGCACCAAGTCAGGATCTGATTATGTGGTCTCATAAAAATCGAGGGCAAACCTCAAATTTTATAGGGACGCATAATTTGTTTTTTATTAATTCGGTGTACTTTTTATGAATTAAAAACTTGTACTTATTAATATTGAAGTACTTGCGTCGTCTATTTAGATTTATGTCTATGTGTTACATCATTCAATGTAACGTTTTGTTTCAGAAATTGCTCGACGGCGACAAGAACGCAGACCTCGGTCGCATGTACAGCCTCGTGGCGCGCATCCCCGACGGACTGTGCGAGCTGCGGCGCCTGCTGGAGCAGCACATACACGCGCAGGGGCTGCAGGCCATCGACAAGTGCGGCGAGTGTGCGCACACGGTATGTATACACTAGACACGGAACATTGCACACTGCACACTACACACTACACCCGGCACATTGTACACTGCAAAATGCACACTCTACACACTGCGCACTGCAATCTACACAATCCACAATGCACACTGCACATTACACATTTTACCTGACTGGCACACCAGATATCTATGCTTTCTTGCACCGTTTTGTAGCAATAACTGTAGTAACTGTTTCATTCCAGAAAATACTTATTCGTTCCACACTTTGGGTTATATAAATACCTACGCACACACACTCATGCCTCAAGTTATGATTCTGATTCTAATTTTCACCTGGTAAAGGTACCCATGATATTCACTTATCGTTTCGAGAAAATCATTTATGTGATCCAAATAGTTTATCTCAAGCACTCTCTTCTAACCCTTCAATTTGGTTGTTTGTTATTCTTACTTGTAACATGAATATAATATATTATGAACCACTGTGGAAGGCTGGAGATGTGATCTGTGAATCACATACAAACCAATTTAGGTTTAAGTGATGTTATTATATAACTTTTTACTATGTAAATAAATAATAATAATATAAAAAAAAATTGACTAATTAATTAACTGTATCACTTTGTCCTCAGGATCCCAAAGTGTACGTGTCGACCATACTGGAGGTGCACAAGAAGTACAACGCCCTGGTGCTGGTCGCTTTCAACAACGACTCGGGGTTCGTCGCGGCGCTAGACAAGGCTTGCGGGCGTTTTATTAACAGTATGTCTATACATATGTGTATACAGTTTATACTACATTAGTTAGTACATATAGGTGATAAAGAGTAAAGAGTAGTCAGTGGCATGGATTATCGCAACTGAGGTCCTATTATATATACTAGCTATCGCGAACTCCATTTCACCATAAAAATATCTTGGTCCCGTCCAGTTTATTCCGCGGAGTAAAATTTTCCGGATTAAAAAGTAGATCATGTTACTCCGGAATAATGTAGCTACCCATAGATGAAAGATTATTTTTAGTCGGTTTAGAAGTTTTTTAGTTTATCAATTACAAACAAACAATAGAATCTTTCTTCTTTATAATATAAGCATAGTTTAGCGGGCTCCTTATAATATTAGTATATATACTCAGCATGTTGCCGTCCACTATTGGACGTAGGCCTCCCCAAGTGAACGCCAACCATCCCAGTCTTGGGTAGCCCGCATCCACCCGCTACCCGCCACCTTCTTCAAGTCGTCGGTCCATCATGCAGCAGGGCGTCCCACACTACGTTTGCCTAAACGCGGTCTCCACTCCAACACATGTCTGCTCCATCGGCCATCTGTCCGTCTGCAGACGTGACCGGCCCACTTCCACTTTAGCGTGCTAATTTTGCGAGCAATATCTATGACTTTGGTTCTCTGGCGGATGACTTCATTTCGAACTCTAACCACCAGAGAAACCCCAAGCATTGCCCGCTCCATAGCACGCTGAGCGACTTTAAATTTATGGACCAGTCCATTTGTGAGTGTCTACGTTTCAGCAGCCCCGTAGGTCATTACGGGTAGGACGCACTGGTTAAAAACTCTTGTTTTTTAAGCATTGAGGGATCGACGACTCAAACAGGTTACGTAGTTTACCGAATGCCGCCCAGCCAAACGAATTCTTCTATCTGCCTCTTTCTCAAATAATATTAGTATAGAAGTATACATTCGCAGACCGGAATGATTGTGTCGAGTAATTGTGCAATGATTCTGTAATGATTGTGCGAGGGATAGATTGTCTCACGCTACTTGATACTCTAACTAGACGTCATTGCTCTTACCGTCAGGTGCAAAGTGATTCTGTGCCAGTTTATAAAATAAAAACTACAACAAGTTTTTTACTGCCCAGCTGTTGGGTTGACCTGTCCATCATGCTGGCCTAATGCCGATTAGTAGGATTCACATACCCCCAAAAAATTTATGGTAAACTCTGACCCTTTGAATATACTGTGTTTTCCTTTAATCAAGTCATTACAAAACACTACACAAATGTTATCTCAACCGCAATTTTCTTTAAAATATGCCCTGCAGGTAATGCAGTGACAAAAGCGGCGAACTCCTCTTCGAAGAGTCCTGAACTGCTCGCGAAGTACTGCGACCTGCTTCTGAAGAAGTCCAGCAAGAACCCGGAGGAGGCAGAGCTGGAAGACACACTTAACCAAGTTGTAAGTTAAACTTTACATTATTAGCAAACACGATTAAACACACACTATATTGAACTGTACGCACACATTGAACTTTACCACAAACTACTTTAATTAGGCATAAACTGAGCAGCAAGAAAGAAAGGAGTTTATTTGGCTTTTAAGTAAAACATAAAATATACACTTTCATTGAAAAACTCAAAAGGATCCAACTCAGCTTAATAATTAATAATAATAATGAATTGTTATATTTGTTTCGCAGATGGTTGTGTTCAAATATATAGAGGACAAGGATGTATTCCAAAAGTTCTACAGCAAGATGCTTGCCAAGCGGCTCGTGCAACACATGTCCGCCAGTGATGACGCTGAGGTACTTACTATATATTCTCTAAGGTATTTTTGTCAGTATGTTAAAACTTTCATAATTCTTCATCAAATTTAATGATTCAAACATCATTTTAAAGCTTATGTTTCTATTCATGAAAAATAGAAATGGATTAATATTATGTTTTTGGAAAATGAACAGTGCCATCTGTTGACAGTACAATTAACTAATTTGTTGTATTGTTAATTTAGTATTACATGCATAGAGCTTTTAAGGAAGCGGCATCTATTGTCGTATATGACTGTAATGTAATTTACTTAATTATAATTATTTTTCGTAACAGAATTAATTACTTATTTTAATAATTGGCAAAATTGATTCAGTAGCCAATTCTTAACAAAATACTTTCAGGATGTGAGTTTATTATGTAACATGTTGTATATACCAGAATCAATTATAGTTAATATCTGTTTAATCCATTGAAAGAATGGCAAAATTTATTGTTTATTTCTAACAATAAATTATTACCAAATAACAAAGTATTTATAATATACTTTATGCTTATTGTTAAGACTTTTTTTGCGTTTGACCAGTATATCTCCTGATGGTAAGTGATGATGTGGTCTACGGTGGAGCACGCTTGCCTAGAAGATACCCATTCACTGTTGACTTAAATATACCCAGGTTATAATTATAAGAAAATATACAATAAGTAGATTTTTGTATAGACTTGTAACTGTGAATTTTATTTCAACAGGCATCAATGATCTCAAAGTTGAAACAAGCGTGTGGTTTCGAATACACAAGCAAACTCCAAAGGATGTTCCAAGTAAGTGCACAGAGTGGATCGGTGTTTAACTATCTACAGTTTGTCCATTCTTCTTTAGCGAAACTGTACTGTGAACTGACAAAAATTTACAGAATCTTTAAATTAATTACAAGACATTTTGGTTTCAGTATATTCTTATTTTTTTGTACCACACTATACATTATGGTAAGATAAGGTAGATCTAATTAAATAAATAAATGTGTCCAGTGAAGACCTATTTTATTATCAATGCCATGGGACGGTAATGAGCTCTGCGAAATTTGCGTGTATTAGTTACACCTCTGCCTACCCTTTTGGGATTACATGCGTGAGTGTATATGTATTTGTTAATTAGAATTTAGTAATTGTATGACTAGTAGCGGGATGTGTGTAAAATTTTTTTTTTCATGTTATTTGACAGCTACATTTGTTTGTGGTCAGGATATAGGCGTGTCGAAGGATCTGAACGAGAACTTCCGCAAGCACATGGCGAACAGCTGCGAGCAGCCGCTGCACATCGACTTCAGCATCCAGGTGCTGTCCTCCGGCTCGTGGCCCTTCCAGCAGTCCTCCTCCTTCCAGCTGCCTACCGAGGTAATGTACAAATACAGCAGCTGATTTATTTTATGGCATTGAGAAAGCAAATGGACAATAATGTCACTACCATTCAATCAGTTCATCATCAGTCAAACTGCTGACTAATGATGGACAGTGAAGTGAACACATTGTATTATGTCGATTGTCCATTACTGGATTAATTACTTCCTTTTACCTCTAATTATCTAATATTTACATCAGACGGTAGACAGCGTCTTTGCTGTGCTCTGGCATTGCATAAGTCTATGGGCGGCGGTGTCTTACCATCAGGTGGCCTGTCTGCCTATCTAGATAGTAAAAAAAATTAGGTTTTTTAAAATATTCTCCACCCTCTTTGCCTTAGGAGCCATTTCATATAAGTAATTTTTAATCAACTTCAAAAAAAGGAGGAGGTTCCCAATTCGTCGGAATCTTTTTTTTATATATTTTCCTCGATTACTCGAAGACGCCTGGACCGATTCGAGAAATTCTTTTTTTGTTTAGAAGGTTATACTTCCCAGGTAGTCCCATTGGCACCAAGTCAGGTTCTGATGATGGGATCTCAGAAAAATTGAGGGCAACCCTCAAATTTTGTAGGGATGCATAATATGTTTTTTATTGAAGTCTGTGTACTTTTTATGTAAGAAAAAACTTTTTTGTTGACAGTTGGAGCGATCAGTGCACAGGTTCACGACGTTCTACTCGTCGCAGCACTCGGGCCGCAAGCTCAACTGGCTCTACAACATGAGCAAGGGCGAGCTGCTCACTAACTGCTTCAAAAACAGGTGTGTATAATACAACACGCAGCAGCAACACATATCTCAGTAACATTATCACCAGTCACAATCTATACTATAATAAAGTTAAAGAGACACTTTGTACATTAAATATTTTTGCAAAATGTTGATTGTAACATGTTATATTATCGATATAGAACCTAAAACAATTGTTTTTGGAATTATTGTCTGTCTGTCTGTCAAGGCATCACGTCTAAAATACTGTATTATGACAAAATTGACAATAAAATCATAGAGTGTATGTCGAGGTAACATTTACGGTCTTATTCATAATGAGTTATCGGAGCTTCAAAAAGCCGTTAATAGGAGCTTATTAAAAAATGCTGAGAGTTTTATCTCTATTGAGCCGTTATGAATAAAAAAAATTAACAAGCTCTTATTAACGGCCTTATAAAGCTCTGATAACTCATTATTTATTTATTTATTCTTAATTTTTGAATAAGACCGTTAGTCTTTAATTCATTTAGATCGGTGCATTCAATCATAAGTTATACCTGTTTGAACGAATATCTGTATTATGTTGTGAGATATAAAATGATTTCATAAATAGTATAAGATAAATTACACGGCTGCTAGCAGCTAGTTACAAAATAATACTAATACTTATATATTACATTATTTTGGAAACTCTCAAGTCATAATAGGGTAGTTGACTCGATTTTTTTTATTAATTTAATCAACAAGTTACATTACCTAAAACCTATTATCGAAATAATAATCCGAACAAAAATAAGTAAATTAGACACCACTCAAATCTGCTGGAAGGGGTAGTTGTCAAATAACAGTACAAGGATGCATATCTGATACTGTGACGTCACGGAGTACCGTGACGTCACATTACACACAGTCACAGTACAGACGATTCATAGTAATGAATCGTCTGTACTGTACCGTTGTGCGAGGGAGATAGCGATATGTTCCCAATACGCCATCGTTTTCGCTTATGCCTGTGAGTATTTGCTCATACCAATATTTAAAATAAATATCGTGACCTCATTTTTCAAGCAATTTGGATTCTGTTTTCGCAAAAGAGTTTCTTTTGCGTATTATATTCGATTGCGTAGGGAATAATGTACAAAATTAAACACAGGAAACTACCCTATTATCACCGACCCACTAAGTACATTACTGCACTTTTGTTCACATCCAGTTCTGATGTTATATATTTGTTTCCAGATACACACTGCAGGCGAGTACGTTCCAGATGGCGGTGCTGCTGCAGTACAACGACAACACCTCGTGGAGTGTGCGCCAGCTCGAGCAACACACGGGCATCAAGGGAGACTTCCTAGTACAAGTATGTTACTACTGAGACAATAAAACCAAAGTTGCCAAAGTGAGATATGGGGCAAAAATTAAAAATATAATAGGCCATATATTTTAACATATTTTGACAGCCTCCGTGGCACAGCCGGCAAGTTGCCGAGTGAAACGAGAGGCTGTGGGTTCGATTCCCGCACCGAGATAAATGTTTGTGACAGGCAGATATTTGTTTGAGGTCTGGGTGTTGTGGGACCGTAGTCCTTCGTACTATCTACGATACAGGTTTTACCTAGTGGGGTCAACACAAAATAAAACAAAATTTGCTTTATAAAACCAAAGATGGCAATCGTCCAATCCTCAAAATGATAGTCTGCAATCTTTTGCTGTCAACCAATCAGAAGCTCGTGGTAGGATATTCATATCCGCCCGGATAGCAACCACCGTACACAGGGTGAAAAACCCGCCATAGTGGCACACGCAAGTGTGTCGCGTTCCGGGATCAGCCAGTGTACATCCGGTTTTTTGGGGGTCTAGAGTTGGGGTACAATGTTTGGCCATTTTGCGGCCTTCTGAGTACTCTGACAATAGACCCTCGACCGCTTCTTCACCTTCTTGCCCATGGCGTGGTGTGAAGGAGCAGGCCGGCATGATTGTGTTGAGTAGCGGGGGATAGATCGTCTCTCGCTACTCGATACTCTAATTGGACCGTACTGCGCTTACCATCAGGTGAAGTGCGGTCACTTTACCGTGCTAGAATAAAAAAAAAAAAAAAAAAAAGCGTCTGTCAAGTCAATAATCCTATTCGTCATAAAGTCAGTGACAATCAAAACTGGCAAACTCAGAGTATAGTAGCAAAGGCGGCCATCGTACCCTTAGTTGGGTTCAAAGACAGCAATTTCGTAAAACTCAAAACCATAGTCGGCAATCTTGTATATTAAATTAGATTTTGCAACGTTAAGTTTACATTTTTTCAGTAATGTCGCCTGTGCTTAATTCGATATTATGTTAAATATTCTGTATAATTATTGTTCAAAGTTATCAGTTTTTTAAATTGACGAAATATAAGTCTGCCCTACTTTGCCGGTTTTGATTCTATACGACTCACCTACCACACACTAATACTAGCCCTGTATTAAACATTGTCCCACTGCTGGGCACGGGCTTCCTCTACTAATGAGAGGGGTTAGGCCTTAGTCCACCACGCTGGCCTAATGCGGATTGGTAGACATCACATACCTTCGAAATTCGTATAAGAATTCTCAGATATGCAGGTTTCCTCACGATGTTTACCACACACTGTGATAATAGAACTATGTGTGATCTTCTGCTGATTGTGCGTCAACTATGTGGTGGTCCATAATTGTTAATCATTAGCAGGTTGAATTTAAGGATTCATATTGAACTAGATTTTTCCAGCAGCTTCGCATGGGTACTTTTATCGATAGCATATAAGACTGCGTCCTACATAATAAATACGTACACCCAAAATTTTCCTCTTTGAAAATATTATTCCTGACGCGAGAATTGAACTTGCAACTATAAAAACTAGCGTATGTTATTCCATAATATAAGCTAGACAATTCCGATTTTTACAATGATGTCAGCCGTTACAGCGTAAAAACATAACACTCACAAAGTTTCGCATTTATAGACTAGTGTGATTTACCTTTGTTTTTCACATGGTTTTTCTGTGAACAGGTACTGCAGATCCTGTTGAAAGCGAAGCTCCTGGTGTGCCAGGACGACGAGACAGAACTGACTGAGTCTTCAATAGTTGAACTCTATTTAGGATACAAAAAGTGAGTACAGGTTTCCTTAATTAATTCTAATGCTAAATATCTAATCGTTGTCCATAGATCATCGAATCATGGTAGGGTTTCAGCCATTTAGTCAGATTTCTAGAGGCTCATTTCTCCACCCTCTTCCCAGTTTCTTTTCAATATATGAATTTCATACTCGATTAATTTCTGGTATTGTGCATGCCATGGATGGACCACTTACTAATAAACAGGTGGCCACTTACCGCCGCCGCTAAAAAATCCGTACTCCCAATTTATAACGTGTCAATTATTGTATACCGCCCGTCTTCACAACAGAAATAAATATTTATTTTCTGTTTGTAGCAAAAAACTCCGCGTGAACATTAACATACCTCTGAAGACGGAGCTGAAGGTGGAGCAGGAGGCGACGCACAAACACATCGAGGAGGACAGGAAGATGCTCATACAGGTACACTTTGATCGATAACACAATTATTCAAAAATATAGAAAGCATGTTAGGAACGAAAGTTGACAGTCGGTGGCGCAGCGGGCGAGTAGCCGGCTGTGAAACGAGAAGCCTCGGGTTCGATTCACGCACCGATATAATAATAATACTAGCCCTGTATTAAACATTGTCCCACTGCTGGGCACGGGTCTACTCTACTAATGAGAGGGGTTAGGCCTTAGTCCACCACGCTCGCCTAACGCGGGTTGGTAGACTTCACATATCTTCAAAATTCTTTTGAGAATTCTCAGGTATGCAGGTTTCCTCACGATGTTTTCCTTTACCGTTAAAGCAAGCGATAATTAACAAAGAATACACTCATAACTGTATAAAAGTCAGATGTGTACACTGCCACTTGGGTTTCAAACATACGACTTTCGTCTTGACAGTGCGTACCGCAACCAACTAGGCTATTGCTGCTCTTCACGCACCGATACAAATGTTTTTTTTATATACCACGATGGTGGCAAACAAGCTTACGGCCCGCCTGATGGTAAGCGGTTACCGTAGCCTATGGACGCTTGCAATACCAGGAGCATCATTTATTGTAATTCGCCTGTGTTAGGAACCATTTTACTAATGAACTTTAATTTGTCATCCAGGCCGCCATAGTGAGGATAATGAAGACGCGCAAGACTCTCAAGCACCAGCACCTGGTGGTGGAAGTCCTCAACCAGCTATCCTCGCGATTCAAGCCACGAGTTCCTGTCATCAAGGTGAATACATACACTCTTCAATAAATATTTCATACCAAATTATAATATTCTCAAATATTCTCAAGTGACGCCTCAGTGATCTATAGCAGTCTAATATTAATAGTAGCCCTGTATTAAACATTGTGCTGGGCATGGGCCTCTACTAATGAGAGGGGTTAGGCCTTAGTCCACCACGCTAGCCTAATGCGGGTTGGTAGACATCACATACATTCGAAATTCTGATGAGAATTCTCAGGTATGCCGGTTTCCTCACGATGTTTTCCTTCGCCGTTAAAGCAAGCAATAATTAACAATGAATACACATTTAACTTTAAAAAGTCATAAGTGTATGTGGGCTGGCCTCGAACATACGTCTTGACAGTCCATGCCGCAACCAACTAGGCTATCACAGTCTACTTTGTCTAAAAACAGTAATAACTAGGTTCAAATACAAGATCGGGCAATCACAATTTGTGCTAGAATTTATCATTTAATTTGCAGGCCGGCATAACTGTATTGAGTAGCGGGGGGCTGATGTCTCACGCTACTTGATACTTTAACTGGACGGCACTGCACTTACCATCAGGTGCAGGGTGGTCACTTTGCCGTGCCAGGATAAAAAAAATAAAATCGCAACTAGTTTTCTCATTATGTGTTCTCTATTTCAGAAATGCATCGACATTCTCATCGAGAAGGAATACTTGGAGCGCACGGAGGGGGAGAAAGACACGTATAGTTACCTGGCGTGATCGACCAACGCCACTTTCTCACTGTAATAAAGAATATATAAACAATATACGCAAGAGGGCGACTTTTATTTATATATCAAGACAATGAACAGGACTAGCGTTCAAAAAAAATAACAACTTTGGAACTATAAGTGTTCTTAAAATAAAACTAATTATACGGATTTCACGTTTCGAAAGCTTTACAGCTTCATGGTCACGGGGCAGACTCAACCATGACCGATTACATCCGGTTTGGGGTCTAGAGTTGGGGTATGATGTTTGGCCGTTTTGCGGCGTTCTCAGTACTCTGACACTAGACCCTCGACTGCTTCTTCACCTTCTTGCCCATGGCGTAATGTGACCGGCATGATTGTGTTGAGTAGCGGGGGATAGATTATCTCTTGCTACTCTATACTCTAATTGAACGGCACTGCGCTTACCATTAGGTGCAGTGTGGTCACTTTGCCGTGCCAGAACAAAAAAAAATATTTTTTCATAGGCATGCTTACGTCAAATAATCTGAGCGTGATGGTCACGCGAGTTCAGTGCTTTTCCCCGTCGCAAAAGTGCTAAAAGTGGCTAAAGATGTTTTCACTTCAATTATCGATATTATAGTCGTTTATCGAGTGTCGATATACTAGTACCGAACGTGATCGACCGAGTGAAAATCTCACTGTAATAAAATATGAAGAATATATGTAGAGCGGTTTTTATTTATATACCATATGGGTATTCACCAAGGCTAAAGTTCAGAGGGTTTCGATATTGCAGTTTTTTTATCGGTATCGAGATTCTATACTTAATGTACCCTGTAGGAGACAAAGAGTTAACCTGTCGTGGGCGGCCGTTGAAATAACAACTCTAATAAAGAAAAGACAGAATATACGTAATAAGCCGGGTTTTATTTACTATAGGTATTCCATGATAATATTAAGAAAGTCTAGAGTGGAATATATCTACCTTCTGCCTTCTTCCTGTATATTTTATGCACCTACCTTGTTCATCTCTGCATCACCATAAGGTTGACTGGGAGAGAATGCCTTTGGCATTAAGTCCGCCTATATACCTTGTATATGAAGTGTATAAATAAATAAAAATAAATATCGATATTATAGTCGTTTGGTATCGAGTCGATATACCTGCAGCATACTGCGGACAAAGACACGTACGATTACTTGGCGTCGGCCACCAAACTTTCGATGCAATAATGAATATCTTATAATTCATATATAATATAGATATTTGTGGAAGTTCAGGTAAGGTTTAAAAACAATTAGACCCTGTAGGTGGCGCTGCTGTCGGTATGTCACCTTTGATTTGCTGGGTTTTGTGGGAGAAATGCCAAAGATTGTGTTCTTTAAAATATCATATTTAATGTAGAGCTGCTTTTCCGGGGCAGGACATCGTCTGCCGAGCCCGCTAGTGAACAATATAAGTTGAAAGGGATATCCGAATATTGGCTCTTGGTGTATCGATATTAAGTACCTGTTCTTAGGTTTTACTCTAACTTTGCAAAAGTATTGACAATGCATCACAGGGGGTCAGTCGCCTCCAGGAAGCCAGTCGATGCCAAGCTGGTCTAAGTTGGCTGTCTGGGACTTACCCAAGTATGTAAACAAATAAATACACCCAACAGTCACACACATGGTTCTGACCCCACACTAGGTAAAACCTGTATCGTGGGTGTCCAGAACTAAGAGGAACTGCGGTCCCACAACACCCAGATCCGAAACAAATATCTGTCTGTCACACAAACATTTGTCTCCGTGCGGGAATCGAACCCACGGCCTTCCGTTTCACCACCGGCTGCTCGCCCGCTGCGCCAAGAAGGTTGTTATGTACTGAATTCAACAATTTCGCTACTAGATTAAAATTCGCCTTTCCAAGACTTATTGGATGGCATGACAGGCAACCCTGCATCGTAGTATTTTCATTAATTTATTTGTATCGATTAATGTACTTGATCCCCTCATTAACTGTATTGATACAAAATATTAATATTTATCGACAACTGTTACTCGAAGCACTGATAATAATACCCCTCAATTTAATTACGGTCTCTTATCTGTTGAATACTTATCTTAATTACCTATTAGCTGTTATATTGGTGATTATAAAGTAAACAATTTTTTCCCGCAGACAGATCTTTTATATGCCTTAAGTAGGTACGTGCCTAATTCGCTTGCAGAAATGATACAAAATTTCGCGCACGCACACTCTGATTTAACCTTCTGTAGACAGTAAGTCTGCCGAACACGAAAAAATCCTTTCGTATCATAAAATGTACAAATTCTTATTATTAATAAACTAACGCGGCATCCGAAATATAGCTTTGGATCGGTGGTAGCAACCCAGTCGAGCCAGCCCATTCATAAAAAAAAATAAGAAAATGATATACATTTTTTGATCATAATATACTTAGGCTAATAAAAACGTAGTTAGTCAAAGTCAAAACACAGATGGATATTCACCAAACGGAATGAATAATAGTTAACGGCGTGGGGAATCATGCCAATCATCATAAAGAACATGGTATTAAGTTAAGCGGTACGACTGCCATGCTGAGGTTTGATCCCCGGGTCGGGTAATATGATATTGTGTTTTTCTATCATGAAATATTCAGCCCCGAGATTGGAATTGTGACTGGAATGGCGATAGGCTCAATTCACATCATGGGACTGTAATAAGCTCCGCGAAATGTGTGTGTACTGTTTACATCCCTGCCTACCCATTCGGGGATTACATTCGTGAGTGCGTATGTATGAACATGTTATATTTCTCGCCATAGTGTGATGCCCGGGATATTATTTCGTCTCATAATTGTAGTTATTTTGTAGTGTCTATATTGCCAAGTAAGAAGAAACTGGCGATTAATATAAGCCCAGGATTGGAATTTGCACTTGATGACAATGGTATGCTCCCGCCTTATCAAATAATTTGATGGAAATTATCTTGGAGAACAGTAAGTAAACCAATTGGACTTATGCCTGCCTATCCGGAGATACAACAACAGCGATAGCCTAGTTGGTTGCGGTACGGACTGTCAATACGAAAGTCGTATGTTCGAAACCCAAATGGCACCTCTGACTTTTCTGGAGTTATGTGTGTATTAAATGTTAATTATCGCTTGCTTTAACTATGAAAGAAAACATCGTGAGGAAACCTGCATACCTGAGAATTCTCATAAGAATTTCGAAGGTATGTGAAGTCTACCAACCCGCATTAGGTCAGCGTGGTGGATTAAGGCCTAACCCCTCTCATTAGTAAAGGAGGCCCGAGGCCGTGGGACAACGTTTAATACAGGGCTAGTATTATTATATTATTATTGTATCCGGAGATACATCCGTATGAAGAAGTACGTACCCAGCAGTGGGATAGTGGTATAATACAGGGCTATCATCATTATTATTCGGAAATGCAATAGGTATAATTAGTAGGTATACACCTATGTTTTATTATTTACAATACATAACTTTTTAGAGGATAAACAACAATACAAATTAAAGTGCAAGGAACTTTTAATGCACGTACTCATCTTAATGCAATTAATAATAACATTACAAGATTAAAGTTTAATTATTATCATAACAAAATAAATAATTGAGATAAATATACATATGTAAATTTCTATATTTTGAATGAAAAATGTTTCAATATTAAGCTATGATATTTTATTTATTAAGCAAAGCCTAGTACAACGATTTATCGGGAGCCTTTCAAGTTTTGAAACTTAGGACTTTTGGGACAGCCCTACCAAATTTTCCTTTAGGCGTAGTGTGAAGAAGCTACACAGTAGGCCGGCATGATTGTTTTGAGTAGCGAGGTATAGATTGTCTCTCCCTACTTGACACTCTAACTAGACGGTATGGCACCGCGTTTACCGTCAGTTGCAGTGTGGTCACTTTTCCGAGCCCGAAAAAAACCTTTTACACTTTTATAATAATAATATAATATAATAATACTAGCCCTGTATTTAACATTGTCCCACTCCTGGGCACGGGCATCCTCTACTAATGAGAGGGGTTAGGCCTTAGTCCACCACGCTGGCCTAATGCGGGTTTGAAATAATTCTCAGGTATGAAACCTCCTCACGATGTTTTCCTTCACCGTTAAAGCAAGCGATAATTAACATTTTAATACAACATAACTTTAGAAAAGTCAGAGGTGTATGCTACTTGGGTTTCGAACCTACAACTTTCGTCTTGACAGTCCGTACCGCAACCAACTAGGCTATCGCTGCTATTACACTTAAAGTAAATATTTGTCTAAAAGTTAAAAAATACACAATAAACATATTAGACAATCATCTACTACATAAATAACACCCTATACCCAACAGTCAATCGTCAGGTCTAATTCAACACTGAGATATGAGTTTTGTCGTGGGTATCAGGAACTACGAGAGACTTTCGGTCACACAACATCCAGACCTGAAACAAATATTTATGGATCACACGGACATTTGTATTGATGCGGGAATCACAGCACATTCACAGCAGCCCGGCATAATTGTGTTGAGTAGCGAGGGATAGATTGTCTCTCGCTACTTGATACTTTAACTGGACGGCATTGCACTTACCATCAGATGTAGTGTGGTGACTGCCGCGACAGGATAAAAAAAACTGGAGCCTTCCGTTTCACAACCACTGGCCTACTGCGCCACATAGGCTGTCTAGTAAACATATATTTAAAAAATATATTTTCTGAAACACCCTTACTGGGCTTATGCAAATTCCTATCGCAGGCGGTAGGTATTTATAAACACAATCACAGAAACTATCTTTATAATGTGTACGTAGCCCTTATCTGCAGTGATTACAAAACAAAACGTAAATAGCAAGTCTCAGTAACTCGGTAATTGCAGGCCCAAGTAGACGTTTTAATAGTGCATTTGTATTGTAATCTAAAACTCAGAATTCATGCTGTAAATATTGTTTGTATCGTCTTTGTATGATTTTGGAATAATAAACGTCATTGACTAGTGTTAAAGACTACATATTTACATTGTGTTTGTTCAATTCACTTTATTTCGTAATACTTTCTGTCCTTAATAGGAGCTAAAACGTGTATACAACAGTGATTAATTAGAAAATGTTAAAGAACCCGCTATACGTGTATGGTCGAATGGATCTGCAAGTGCCGGTACATTTGAATTTTGGAGAATTTATAATAGATAAACTTTGGACACACAGGGAGAAGGTTGCTTTGGTAAGATTTTTTTTATATACCACAGGGTTAATTCCTTCTATCCTATCTATGTATTTATTTATATGGGTGTTACTGTGAGGTGTTGTATATTAATACTATCATTTTAAATTAGGCGGTTGGGCCACTTGCAAATTCATTCTATACCTATGAAAGTTGTTCGGGTTAATGCTAAACCAAGCTGACCATGGCAGATGGGGTTGGCTTGGTCGGTGGTTAGCGTTCGGCAGCCACGATTTGTAATTCATGTGCTGAGGACCTTTTAAATAAGAGTAATGATCTGGAGCCAAGACCAAAAAATAGTAAAATAAAAACATAATATAACCTTATTTGCCAATAAATGACAGTTTTACAATACAAATCTCGAGAAGTCCTAAGATTTGGGGGGCCCAAACCAGGGGAACGGGGCGGTCCGCCTCTTCCCCGCTCTCCCTTAGTCCGCTACAGTGACACCACCTTGACCCTTGATTCAATGGAAGAAACATAGTTAGTAAGAGCTAAAAGACGTTGCAAAACACTCTTCCTGGCTGCTTGGCTGCTTCCAACTGCTAAAACCAGTATGGATTTAGGCCATCTAGTGCAAAAGTGGAGTGAACTTAGATTTTATTCATTAATATCCTACATATCGACCTCTAGAACTTTAGATTAGCAAGATAGTTATGTTACGTTGAACCGAAGCATAACAAGGTCGCACTTTGTCCTCTCTCTGGCATGTAGATATTGCAATTTACACTTTATTGTAATAATAATGTCACAAACAATTAGTAGTCCTCACCTTAAGTTAGGTTATCAAATTTGTATCAAGGGTAAAAAATCTACGAGGTCTGGTTTCACAGTCAGCCACTCCCTCGCTGCGTCACGTACGCTGTACTTATACTTATTTTGTATTAAAATACGTACTTTGAAGGGGCGATACTTGCCTCGTTTTGTCTTGCTTCTTTGGTGTATTGGGTTCGATCCCAGCCCACAAGGCACGCCGCTTTGTTTTTTTTTATTATGAGGATTTTTTGCCTTTTAGCTGTAAGAAAAATGGACGGAAATCTTAAATACCTGATAGCATTCAATAGAAAATTCGGAAGTATGTAAAATTTACTAACGGCTATTCAGCTAGTGTGGTGTACGAATGCTAAAACCCCTCTCAAGTACTTTGAAATCCGTGCCCAACAGTTCATCGACCCACTGACATCAGCTAACATTGTTAAAACGACCCTTGCTAAAAGCCTCAGAAAAAAAACACTGATAAATATATAATTTCCCTCGTCAATTAGTTGTTATTTCAATTGTTATCTTAATAATTGTGTAAAAGAAACAATTCATTAATCTTCATTCATACATATATCAATTCAATGACCCACTTATTAGCCTTGTTAGTTTACGATTGTCGTCATCTACAACATCCTGGATTCGATTTATATTTTGGGCAATCTTGAGTTTTTAGGGTAGATTTTTTTTATTTGTAGTATAATGCCTGTTTTAGCAGCGATAGCCAAGCTGGTTACGGTAGGGACTGTCAAGACGAATGGCATATGTTCGAAACCCAAATGGCATACCCCTCTGACTTTCTATGTGATGTGTGTATTAAATGTTAATTATCGCTTGCTTTAACGATGAAGGAAAACATCGTGAGGAAACCTGCATACCTGAGAATTCTCATAAGAATTTCAAAGGTATGTGAAGTCTATCAACCCGCATTAGGCCAGCGTGGTGGACTAAGGCCTAACCTCTCTCATTAGTAGAGGTGGCCTGTGCCCAGCAGTGAGACAATGTTTAATACAGGGCTAGTATTATTATTATATAATATGTCAGTGCGTTTCAGATAAATGGAGCTACAGACGAGGTTATGACATACGGAGACATGCTCCAACAAGCGATGAACTTTTCCATTTCGCTGAGTCGAATTGGCGTGAGAAAGGGAGACGTGATCGCCCTATGCTCTGAGAACCGGCAAGAGTTCTGGGGAGCTGCTATCGGGGTGATTTGTACTGGAGCAGTGTTAACTACAGTCAGTACTTCTTATGTTAAAGGTCAGATTTGAACTGATCATATTTTGATTCTATCACTATTGAGTATTTATCCTTAAAGCAGCAAGTAATAAAATATGTACTTTACATTTCATTCTATCGATAAGTCTTTTGGAATACGTAACTAGTCGTGCGTATCATTGTGATAACTATTTATTTGAATATAATATAATTGATTCAAAGTAACTTTCAAAATTTTAAAACTTTGCTGCTAAAGTACTCCCATAAATTTATTTCATATGTCTAATATTTCCAGATGAGGTAAAACACGTCATGGACATATCAAAGCCAAAATACCTAATATGCTCTCCTTCATTCTACAACAGTCAAGAAGCGACTCTTAAATCATTGAAACATGTAAAAAAGACCATCATATTTGGTGATGAAAAAATAAATAAGACGCTATTGTACAACGATTTAGCGATAGCTAATAACGGTTATACAGATGTTAATTATAACGATTACAAAGTGGTTGATGTGAGAGGACAAGAGGATACGCTATTTATTTTATATTCGTCGGGTACTACTGGATTGCCTAAAGGCGTTATGTTGTCACACTTGAATGTTCTTACTTCTTGTTCTATGTAAGTACTAACTTTTTGGATATAATATTAGCCCTCTATTAAACATTGTCCCACGGCTGGGCATGGGCCTCCTATATTAATGAGAGGGGTAAGGCCTTAGCCTACCACGCTGGCCTAATGCAGATTGGCGGACTTCACATACTCTCGAAATTCTTATGGAAATGCTCAGGTATGCAGGTTTCTTCACAATGTTTTCCTTCACCGTTATAGCATGCGATAATTAACAATGAATATACACGTAACTTTAGAAAAGTCAGAGGTGTATGCATTTTGGGCTGGTTTCGAACATACGACTTTCGTCTTGACAGTCCGTACTGCACACAACTAGGCTATCGCTGCACTTTACTTTTATTTTTTGGATATCACCTATGTATTACTGGATTGTCTCCCTTGTTGAGCTAGATTCCCAGATCTGGCAATTGGGTAAAGAATACAATACGTAAAACTTGTAACCTGGATTTGATTCGTATCCCGTGTATAGGCACGTGATAGCAAAAGGTAGATATTAGTTGCGCTTCTGATTATATCTGGTTAGTAATAAATAATATTAAGTTTAATAAATATTTTTGATAATAATTTTATTTTTTAATATGGCACGGCAAAGTGGCCACACTGCACCTGATGGTAAGCGTAGTGCCCTCCAATATAATTAGAGTATAAAGTAGCGAGAGACAATCTATACCCTGCTACTCAACACAATCATGTTAGCCTGCTTTGTAGCTTCTTCACACTACGCCAAAGGACCCAGGATCATAGGAAGGAGGGAACACGGTAGCTGGCAAACTGTTCCATAGCTTGATGGTGCGGCAAAAATACGAATGTGCCAACCTCATGATATAGACGGTAGAACACGCTAAGCGCGGAAATAAGAATATAAGAAAGAACATAAATTAACACATGAAACACAAGAATTTAAAAACGGTGTAGCTTTTTCTGCAGTTTTATCTCCAACATATATAGACTGGATGCGTCTACTTCATTTCAATGGATGTCATTTTTTTAACATGCTGTTATATATTGCTCAAACATATCATAACTTTCAGGCTGGTAACATACCCTGATGCCATCACAGTTGCTATAAGCCCATGGTACCACGTGATGGGATTGGTTGGAGTTCTCATAGCGCTCTCTAATGGAAAGACAGGAATTTACTTGGCCAGGTTTAATATTGAAGATTACTTGAAGACCATCGAGAAGTACAGAGTAAGCAATATAAACATTAAGGAATATTAATAAACCTTTAAATAATACGACTAATTTCTTGCTCAAAATTATGTTCGGATTATTTCTTGTGTATTTCATAATAACATGTGCACTTTGTAATCAATATTGTTTACTGCCCTTGTGTGTTATCTTGATATCTTCTACAATACTAACTAGTATTGTAGAAGATCTGCGTGATGCATAGAAATAGGATAAACATGTATGTAGAATACATAAGTACATACTTCGTAGAATATAATTGCATAAACACGGCACCAGGTTTTACCTGCAAGTTCTAAAAATGTGGTTTTACTCGGGTAATCAGGATCTTGAAAACTTCTTGTTACAGGCAAGACAACTGACGGTAGTGCCTCCAGTGTTAATAGCAGTATGCAAGTCTTCTTTGAAGTGCGACTTGAGCTCGGTAAGAATAATCTACTCGGGAGCCGCTCCTCTGCATAAAGATACTGTTGAAGCTGTTTATCAGAAGTAAGTCTTTCTCACTTATTGAACACATACCTAATATAGACATATACTTACGCTTTTTCATAGAGCAGACGAAGGTGCGACCTTTGCATACATTGTTTGCCTATTTTTCGTTCCATGATGTCATAATGGATAGGGATGAGCCATAACAAAATTCACAACAAAACACATGCCTATTTTTCGTTCCATGATGTCATAATGGATAGGGATGAGCCATAACAAAATTCACAACAAAACACAGATTCCAGTTCTATGGAAATTGTTATACAAATAGAAATTTTAATCATGCTTGCTAATCTTGAGGCTTATATTATACTTAGAACCTAATCGATTTTTCAGTCTACATTCGATGCTGGTAGTTAGTTATGTTTGAAAGAAAAGGGTTAAAATCCAAGGAGACATCTTAAGCTATTACATCTTTTATATTTCGCTATCCCATGGGAAGGGTGAATTTTTTCAGAATGAAAAATAGGCTATGTCATTCTCTAATCCCTAAACTACCACTATGCAAAAAATCATGTTGATCCCTTGCTCTGTGAAAAACAAAAACTATCTCGCGTCAATCGTACATTTTTTCCGGGTTAAAAAGTAGCCTATGTGCTATTCCAGACTATTATCTATCTCTGTGCCAAATTTAAACCAGGAGGGTTACTCTTGACACTCGATTCCAATTAAAATTGGAATTGGGTTCGAAAACTGTACAATTGGCACTCTTGGACGCAACACCAGTGTAGGATTTAACTGAATTCGCCGGAATTTTTAGTAACTAAATGAAATATAGTATTGACGATCGCCAGTTCGTAAATATTCTATTTCATTTAGTTGAGTGAGTTAAGAGTTCCAATATCCTCTAGATTGGAATTGAAACTGTATCGAGTTCGAGATTGGAATTGATTTCAAGAGTAAGCCTACAGATCCGTTCAGCCATTCTGGCGTGATTGAGTAACAAACATCCATCTATCCAAACATTCGCGTTTATAATATTACTAAGATTAAACATGGATTAAACACATTAAACTACTTATCTGATAACTGATACTATTTTAAAGGAGAGTCACCGACTGATAAACTGAGAGAGTTTCATGTACACATTTGTAACTGTATAATGGAAAATCCAACATAACTGCTCGTTCAGGCGAATGTTCCTGGGTCAGGCAGTATATAATATTAATACAATCGAGAATCACACATTAATTGCAAGAACTACGAGCAATTAAAGTCCCACATGACCCAGACATGAAAAATATTGGTGCAGTGATCGAAACAGTGGCCTCTCGTTTCATTGCCAGTTATTTACCCACTATGCTACAGACGCATACAAAACAGCATGGGCAACATCCAGTTGATGTACTTAGAGAATATTCGCTTAGAGCACTTAGGGGCCATTCATAAATTAAAATTACGTCATAGTAAATATTAATGTCGTCACACAATTTCATGATTTTTTTACCACACTCCTTGTCACAGCTGGTCACATTTGTGAGACTCAGACTCCCCCTCCTTAGTGTAACGTCACACAATTTTTGCAATTTTACATCAAAATAAATTAAAATAGCATTTCCAAAATTTGTTTCATTTCGATTGAAACAATTTTTTTTATAAAATCAACATCCATTTTGACGTCATCATCAATCCATCCAAATGTGACGTCACGAAAACTAGGACCCCTACCGCCCCTTTACGTGTGACGTAATGGTTGGCCCCTTAAAGAGGATTTTCTCCAAAAGCAAATTAATTACAGACTATTTTTGCTAATCCTAGGTTTCCAAATTTAGAAGGAGTCCTACAGGGGTATGGCGCATCGGAGACTACCCTCGCTGTTTGTAAATTCAATAAGATAATTTCTACAAAACCAGGCAGTGTGGGGAAAGTCGTGCCTGGAACTATTTTAAAGGTGATATAACAATAGTTTTCGTAGTAATATTTTCCTCTGCGTTACGCGACTGGTACGTCTATACATTCCAAATAATGTCTTGGTTTAGATTAATATTTTTAACATGATCCATGAAAATAAATGAAACGAAAATTTGGCGACAAAACGATACGAAAATATTTTACTCCAGTTATGTATAATACATTAATCTCAGCTTTTGTCTTAATGAGGGACTAATAAGATATGTAATTCTGTTAGTAGTAATTAACCAAATCTTACCGTAGATCTAGAAATAATAACTAGCCCCCGTTTTTAGGTAATCGATATAGAAACTAGGCGACCGCTAGGATCTAATCAACAAGGCGAGATTTGCGCAAAAGGACCACTTCTGATGAAGGGTTATATTGGCAGTCAAAAGCAAGATGATTTCGACGAAGAAGGCTTCTATAGAACCGGAGATATCGGATACTATGACGAGGATCGCTACTTCTACATTTGCGATCGACTGAAGGAGCTGATCAAGTATAAAGGGTTTCAGGTCAGTCTTATTTGACAGTAAAACTACAATTGTTATAGTATATAAGGGAGCAGAGAAGGCCATGTTTGATCGAAAAAAGAATACATAATATACAAAACTGCTGGTGTTGGTGGTAGGATATTTGTATCCGCCCGGATAGCGACCGTACACCGGGTGCAAAACCCGCCATATTGGCACACGCAAGTGTGTCGCGTTCCGGGGTCAGCTAGTGTACATCCAGTTTTTGTAGGGGGTCTAGAGTTGGGTTACAAAGTTTGGCCGTTTTGCCTGTGAGTACTCTGACACCAGATCCTCGACCGCTTCTTCACCAAAAAGCATGGGTTTCTGGGCTAGTAGGCCGATATGATTGTAATGAGTAGCGGGGGATAGATTGTCTCTCACTTCGATCCTCTAATTGGACGGAACTGCGCTTACCATCAGGTGCAGTGTGGTCACTTCACCGTGCCAGAATAAAAAAAAAGTTGTAGGCAACTCGTAAGCCACAGTCCGTTTGAACATATAGTTATTAATTTTCAGGTACCCCCAGCAGAATTAGAAGCCGTACTACTGCAACTTGACGCTATTAAGGACGCAGGGGTAGTAGGCGTGCCACACAACGAGGCTGGAGAGGTGCCTATGGCATTTGTAGTACTACAGCCTGGAAAACAAGCCAGTGAGCAGGCTATTAAATTTTTCGTTGCTAAACGGGTCAGTAGCATTTTTATAATATTATCATATGAGGGCTATTACTACTAATCAGTATATTCATCGTGAATATTGATATAATTAGAGTTATATCACTTTGAACAGATATTTACCACAAAAATGTAAATCCACAGTGAAAGGGAATGTTTTGATCTACAAAAGAAGGTACTCAAGTTTAACCTAGATCGCGAACTAGAATTTTTTAAATCTTTTTTTTGTACTTTTGTAAAGTGTTGATTTTTTTACTTGTATCACTTATCACAGGAGGCCCAGAATAGTACTTTAATTTTATTGACGAGTATATACATTCATACATTCTCCATCAAAAAGATCGATAATAATCATTAATTATCGATCTATCTCATTATTATCTACTACTGTACTCTATTGGCGATCTACTTAAAGGCGCTCATTCGAACAACCAAGCAAAAACAGGCCTACTTCTACATTTAACATCTCGTCCATAGAATTATACGGAAAATAGACCGCCATACCTTAATACATTGTAAAGTACAGTTAGATATTTGGTAAAAAACCACATTTGTAAACATATACAATCGAAATTGATATAACACTTATTACTGACATTGAGTACACAAAAACTAGTAACCCAAATGGAAGTGCGTAATAATATGAAACATTTATGAGACATTTGTGTCCCGGGTCTGGGTGTTGTGAGACCGAAAGTCTTTCGTAGTCTCCGACACCTACAACACAGGACTCGTATCTTAGTGTGGGATCGGGTCTATGTGTGTGACTGTTGGGTGTTATTTATTAAAGCTGATTTTACATTTCAGTTATCAAATCCTAAGCGTCTAAGAGGCGGAGTGAGGTTTGTAGACGCGATCCCCAAGAGTGCTAGCGGTAAAATATTAAGGAAAGAATTGAGAAAAATGGCCAAATCTGTCAAAAGTAAATTATAAACTACATAGAAATAATGAAGCTTGTTCGTAAAATAAAAAAGTGGTGGTTATAGTAAAAGAAGGCACAAGGTGGCAGCGTGCTAGAGATTACAGATTTAAAATCAAATTAGATGAAGACAGCACGCTGAAAATAGCACGAGAATAAGCATAGTGTATTGCATAATGTCAATCGTGACATATTAAAGACCCGTAGATACCTAAGCACTTTATCATTAGAATATATACGGGAGCAGCTCAGGCTTCCAATGCCAGTAAGTCAGGAATGTTTGGTGGTGGGTATCATGCAAGAATTTAATAAGTAGTCTGACTACTTTGGGATAAATAAAATTATTTAATCTTTGTTTTGGCACATAATAAAAAAACTGTGATCATATTAATTTGTATTTTTTTTTGTGATATAAAATGTAATTGAAGTACTATAGAACCTGCGTTTGATTGTTGAAATTACGAATACATTCTATTTTTGAAGTGTTAACTTCTTTAGGCACATTGGGCACTTTAGTGGTGGGGAAAACGCACTGAACTCACGTGACCATCAAGTCAAAAATTCAGCTTCCGTACGTTTGTGTTCGCAAAACTCGAAAAGTAGTCGATTTATTGACTTGTTTTTTACATAACGTTGTACATTTATACTATTTTTTATATGTTTTTTATCCCAAAGATCCCACGGGTACAGGAAGCTCCAAGCAAACACTTACGGAAGCTATTTTCTTTTGTTTTTTTTCCTCAGCGAAGTGTGGCCGGGTTTAATTATTAATTCTATAGCCAACTAAGTAAATTAGACAGTATATAAAAAAGAAATATAAACGGTCTTGCAGATTACTTAAATGTTAGACTATTTGTCCCCTTTATAACGTGCTCTGTCTTGTTCTCTAACGACCTTATTTATTTTGTTTTTTATTTAGACAATGAATCTAGCCAAAACACTGTTTTTATCGAATCGATTGCCCGCAAAGCATTCTCACTTAGCTATCAGAAGTAGTTATGTAAACACATTTCACCAAACTTGTCTCTTTTGAGATGATCGCCACTTGAGCACAACGCTCGTGCCCCCGCGCTCGTACTTTCCTTTTATTTAAATATCAATTTGTCACTGGCAGAAAAATTCATTAATTATTTTGAATTACTTATTTAAACATTGTTTACGTTTTTATTGATTTTAATATTCTCTTAATTTATTATCTATCAGTCAGATTAACATAAATAATAAAAAGGCGCGTGTTTGAATAATTTTAATACATTAATCAACAACGCCATCTACATTTTGAGTAAAGTAACTGTGTTCTAATTATTGATATGAATTATAAAGTAATGAATATTATACTCAAAATAATTATATTAAAAATAAATACCAATTTGATTAAATGTGACTTGATGGACATAGAATCAGACGTCGTGAACGATAACCGGCACGAGTATAGAGACATAACAAATGAAAATAGTAAAGCTGTGATAACCAAACTACTAAGTGAGAGTAAATTTAACTCGGATATGATAAAAAATATCGGTGGACACACTGATGTTGTGAACAATTACGAAGACATTACTATACTGGACGATAATGGTGAACTAAAAACTTTAAAATATAAGTCCGCAGTGCCTAAAGTCCCAATGGAATTGCAAAACATGGTGAACAGTTATGTGACTAAAAGTACAGTGCCAATGAGTGACAACTTTGATGTAACTGGACAAAAGTCTAAGTTTTTCGACGAACTAGGACGTGAGTATTGACTTCTTTTTACCAATATCCATATAACGGGATTTAATCTATTAACATCTCCAATCGATAAACGGTGAATACCGGTTTTGTTTATATTAAAAGTGTCTATTATCATTTTTGTTTGACAATTCTTCTTGCTTGGTCTGGATGTCGACAATATATTGATAAGAAAGGCTATGACCGAGCTAGTTAGTATACTAAAAATATATTAAGTCTCTCGGATTCGACCCTCGGGTCGGGTAAACTGATATTGGGTTTTTCTATTTAGAAATACCTAGTATCAGCCTTGAGTCTGGAATTATGTCCGGTATGGTGATAGGCTCGCCCCTATCACAGTATGGGGCCGTAATAAATTCAGCGAAAAGTGAGTGTACTGGTTACACCTCTGCCTACCCCTTCGAGGATTACAGGCGTGAGTATATGTGTGTGTATGTATAAATGTGTGTGTATGTATGTATATATTAAGTCTGGCTGGAAATACCATAAAAATATAAAGGAACAAGTTCAGTTTTCTATAGCTGTTGTTAAAGGATATTCACAGTTATGAAAGAACAATAAAGAATAACCTAGAACTAACTAAAATATTTTGTTTATATTTTTACGTAACATACTAATGATTCATATTTTCACTGTACATATGACGTCATGATTAATAAAATTGATGCTACCTTACGTAATCCTATTACCAAATCAAATTCAGTGGCCCACATTCGACGTTTGACATCCTTTTATTCAAAAACAGATGACATGGGTTTGTTTTTGTTATTTATATTTTGGTTTACTTCTTCACATGGAGCCGAATGAACATTTACTGGATAAATTTGATAAAAATTAGTATATTCATATCCGCCCGGATAGCGACCACCATACATGGTGTGAAACCCGCCATAGTGGCACACGCAAGTGTGTTGTGTTCCGGGAGCAGCCAGTGTACATCCGGTTTTTGTCGGCGGTCTAGAGTTGAGGTACAATGTTTGGCCTTCTCAGTACTCTGACACTAGACGCTTGACCGCTTCTTCACCTTCTGCCCATGGCGAGGTGTGAAGAAGCAGGCCGGCATGATTGTGTTGAGTAGCGGGGGCTAAATTGTCTCTCGCTACTTGATACTCTAAATGGACGCCACTGCGCTTATCATCAGGTGCAGTATGGTCACTATGCCAGGTTAAAAAAAGTATCCATAAAATGTTTAGATTCTGTGAAGTAAGTTGTGTTCTTCTACGGTGTTCCTAAATACATCTTATTGGTTTGAGAAATTCCAGACATATCTAAGTGGTCATATGGTAATCTGCGTCGAGGTTTACGATGTCATTGTGGTACATTCAACATGAACTATTACTAAACATATTTTAGTAATGAGCTACATCGTTAGAAATAGAAATGTATTTATTAGATTTTCGTTGTTATATCATCTGTGTAAGTAGGTATATCCAATTAATGGTATGGTGCGGCCTTTGTAGGTATTTCTTTATATTAATTATGCCATTCCGTGTCGAGCAGCGGTGCAAGGGTCTCCACTACTGTAGATGCCCCCAAACCCCAAACAAGATGGACCATAAAGTCGTAGCGCAGGGGCAGTTTCAGCAGCTTTGCCATCTTCCAAGACTGTCCCGCATACATCGCAGAGGGCCACCACGGGATTATTAATATATATACCGGTGTAAGTAGGAAAATTTGTTAAGGGCCTTATCTAGTAGTCAATCGGGGGAACTGAGTCGGAAGGTCAGTGAGTCCGGCATAACCATCTCTCCTCCCCCGAAATCGCGATGGTATTCGTAAGATGGATTTGCCCCTCGGCAAAAATGTATGTCCAATTAATGCGATAAGTCTAAAATATCAAAGTTACTATAAATAGGTACCTACAAGAAACTTCGTTGTACTGCAGCATAATATCAAATTACCTAAAAAAAAACTTTCACCGAATTTATTACGGTTCCATAATGTGATAGGGGCGAGCCTATCGCAATACCGGGCTCAATTCCAGACTCCGGGCTGATACTAAGTATTTCTAAATAGAAAAACCCAAAATCACTTTACCCGACCGGGGTATCGAATCTGAGACCTCAGAATAGCAGTCGTAACACATGCGCACTTACAACTGCGCCATGATGAATGGTTTCTATTATATAATTTTTATATAAAAGAAGAAAAAAAATATGTTTTACACTGTCTTTTTTATTTAATTCTGGTACGACAAAGACCATATTGCACCCGGTGGTGGGTAGGTAGGATTGTAACATAATATAGTGCCGACCATCGGGACATCGCATTTTGGTGGTCACCAAAAATATAGGGATTGAAGTATGTAATACACCAGCTCACCCCGGAACGTTTATATGAAGTCCACCAACACGCATTAGGCCAGCGTGGTGGACTAAGACCTAACCCCCCCCCCCCCTCTCATTAGTAGGGGAAGCCCGTGGAACCCCATGGAAGCCCCAGCAGTGGGACAATGGTTAACTAACTATCCCCTTGATTTGAATACTGAATCAAACACGTCGTTTTCTAATGATTTTATTGTATCCGTAGGTAGTTATTACTGCCTGGTTATTTTTAATCAAAGTCAATAACAATAAACAATATGATGTTAACTATGATGATCATTAACGTAACGTTGGTAACGTTACATCACATCATCCTGGGTCGCGGTGAAAGTCGTATCCGGCATCGCTAGCTCATCGGCGCGGCGGCTAAGGCGCGTGCATAAGTGTGATAATATATTCACTTATTTAATTTCAGCTTTGATTACAATTATTATAATTACTATGTTCCCGGGCAGACATTGTCCTACCATAAACCGGCTCATCTGTGGACCGAATTAACGTTGAAAAAATAAGAAATTCAGATCTCGACAACAGCGCCACCTATCGGATCTTAACTATTCTATCTTTTAAGCTGGACCCAACCACATAAATACACATACAACATTTCTTTGATATCGGTTGACTGGTTCCAAAGTCTATAACGGACATAGGTAGAAACAATCTATGTGTTTTATATAAATAGATTCTTTATTATTAAAATTTGTTTGAAATGGAATATTAATGTCAATGCCTTATTATGTTTACTGGTAGGGGACTGACCCTATACAATTAATAAGTGTATTAAACATTTTTTCTAAATAATTATTTCCTCGGCGCAAGAACAGATCTCGTAACAGAGATAAAAAGTAACCGCCTATATTAGGTATTGGATTAAATTAACTTTGTGTCTAATTTCATTGAAATAGTTCAAGTATTTATTTTATTTAATAGGTCCGTTAGTTTTTGTGTTATAACGCGATAAGAGAGAAACTCTATTTTATTATAAACATATACTTACACATTGTTAATTAAAAAAAAGTTATGTGTGCACTTATGTACGCGCGTGAGAAGTTATACTTCTTTGGCCTCATTAAAAATTATGATAATATATATATATATATTCATAACGCGCCTAAACAAGTATAACTTCAATGAAAATGCAAGGTTTATCTACCTAGAAGTCACTAGCCAGTCATGTACCATAAGCTCAAACACTGGCCACTTTCGCCATTCTTACATGCTTTTTTTTTTTTTTTTTTATCACCTAAATAGGCTTGCGTTTGACCACTATCTCGCCTGATGGTAAGTGATGATGTGGTCTACGGTGGAGCACGCTTGCCTAGAAGATACCTATTCACTCTTGACTTAAAGATACCCAGATTATAATTTTCGGGAAATATAGACTCCGGCAAAGAGTTCCACTCTCTAGCGGTGCGCATGATAAATGTACTAGCAAAACGCTTCGTGCGCGCTGGTGGAATATCAACCATGTATCGATGACGCTTCGCCGAGTCTCTTGTCGTCCGATGATAGAAAGGGGTTGGGGGAATTAAATTGTGTAATAGGGTATTTGACAATTTTTGAAAATTGATGGACATCGATAGAGGACTCTTCACTTATACCCCCCGTAATATTTTTATTATTAAAATATACTCAATTTATATAAAATCCGTGATTTAATTTTTTCATATATAATTTTGCGCTAAAACGCGTTGTCACGTGACATTATCTCTATGTGACGTCATCGCACATATACAAACATTCATGACACCTAACAACATAACAAATTATTTGCATTTATCTGTTAGTTTTTCCACAAAAATGAATGAGCCAGCATATAAATATTGTTCAATGCCTTTGTGTAAAAACTCGACACTAAATCCCGATAAATGTTCATCCATGTGCCAAAATCAAAAGTTTTAAGAAAGAAGTGGCAGATTTCGACTATCAGCCCTTGTAATGCCTTCTTCCATTCTTATAGAAGACTTGAAGACGAAATTAACACGTTTCCACACGTTTACACATCGAAAAATATGTTCTTCCTTACAATTTTATTTGTCGTAGGATGCAATGTTTATGTGCGATGTCGTCACGAGTAATGGCGGCCGGTATTGCTACGTTTTTGGCACCGAGTGATACAGATTAAAAATTCTAAATTTTAATGACGAAAATAAAATGTTTATAATACATTTAAAATAAAAAAATGTATTTAATAAATATGTTTGCCCACTATCCTTTCTCCTAGTGCAATTTTATATTTTTTGGTTACACCAGTCAAACACCCTATTCCAAGGCACACTCGCCGAAATGTATCCGGTAGAAAACCGATAAACTAGCAACTTTTCGTCTGTGTTCAAGGCTTTGCAGCCTTGCCTCGACTATGGAATCGTTGCCTATGAGCCTCTTGGCGCGTCTTTCGATGGCCTCCAACGCCTCAAGCTGGTACTTGGCCGATCCATCCCAAAGATGAGAGCAGTACTCCATGCACGACCGGACTTGGGCTTGATACAGATCGAGCAGCTGTCCCGGCGTGAAGTACCGTCTCACCTTCGCAAGGATAGCCAGCTTCTTGGCAGCCAATTGAGCTTTATGCTCAATGTAGGAGCCAAAACTGAGAGTTGGAGACAAAGTTACGCCCAGAATCTCTAGGTGGTCAGTTATCGGTACGGACACATCTCTGAAAGTAGGAGTCAGTTGGAAGGGACTCCGTTTAGCAGAGAATAGACAAGCCTGGGTCTTAGTGGCATTAAACTTGACCAGGTTGGCATCGCCCCAATCGGAGACTGCCTTTAAGGACAAGTTCAAGCGTTCTACCAAGGCCTCCCTGAGGGACTGGACTTGGACTCCACTGGTTCGTGCATTAGATATGTAACTTTCTACCACTGTGCTGTCGTCTGCGTACCCAAAAGTACCGGGCTTAAGCAGATCATTGATATGCAGCAGGAATAGAGTCGCAGAAAGTACCGACCCCTGAGGTACCCCGGCATTGATAGCCAATAGATCGGAGGAGCAGCCATCAATGACCACTCGAATCAATCGTTCCCTCAAGAAATCCGATATCCATGCACACAATCCAGTGGGCAAGCCATATGAAGGAAGCTTGCTTAAGAGGCTATCGTGCCACACTCTGTCGAAGGCCTTCGAGATGTCGAGTGAAACGGCAAGCGCTTCCCCATGCCTCTCGACAGCCTCGCTCCAGATGTGAGTGGCATACGCTAGAAGGTCTCCAGTTGACCGGTTTCGGCGAAATCCGTATTGTCGGTCACTTAGGAGGTCATTCGCTTCTAGGTATGCCATGAGTCTGCCATTTAGTACACGTTCCATACTTTTGCAAAGTATGGACGTAACCGAGATGGGCCTATAGTTGGCAGGCTCAGCACGACTACCTTTTTTGGGCACGGGTTGCACGTTAGCTTGCTTCCAGGCTTTAGGCACTTGTCCAGTGACCAGAGAGAGACGAAACAGGCGAGTCAGAATAGGAGAGAGCTCAGGCTATTTTTAACTTTAATATTATGGAAATAAAAATGATTTTACTCCCTCCTTTATTTATTTTTAATTTCCTTCTGGACACGAGTGGCAAATCTCCTTACATTTCATGGGAGCCTGGTACATAAAGTGAAAAAAGAATAACAACAAAATATTTTAATGGCCAGTACTTTTTACAGTATCATGAAAGACCTAAATAATATTACTGTATAGTACTAATTCGGTCTTTCATAATACCATAACGTACTGGTCATATCTATATTCCGAATTTAAATTCCGAAGCTTCTAGCTCTTAAGGAAGTCACTATTATATCAGTTGTATAAAAACGGTATCAAACGGTATCCTTACATTTCTGCTAGCCTGGTACTCAGGAAAAAATTTACTGACGAAACACGTGTTCTAAATATAAAAATACTAGAATATACAACTTGAACATAGTACATATCGATTTTCATGCCACCTAGAACTAACTTCACGATGTCATCGCATCGTAAAATTCACTCTCATAATTTTTCTCCATCGCGCCATAAGAAGTATAACTTCAAAAATATTTAAAAATAAAAAAAAATGTTTAATAATAATTAAATTTGAGAAGCAATTTTTTTTTGTTCTGAGAAATATTTGTGCTTCTAAATATTTTTGTCAATTTATTCAACTAAGGATATTACAGTGAACATGTAATATTTTGGGGCCGCCTTTCTGATTCATTAATATGCAATATCGTTATTCGAGTGTAGAGATTATTTCGCCTATTGACACAGTTTTGATGGAACTTAACGTATATTAACGACAATATTAACTATTATTTGTCAGTAGTTTTCACTGTCCCTTACATGAACAGAGTTTCAAATTTATGTTTTACCAGATATTACCGAACTCGCCATTGTCACCACTTTTATTTCAACAATTTAGATTTTTAACCGACTTCAAAAAAAGGTGGAGGTTCTCAATTCGTCGGAGTCTTTTTTAGGTATGTTCCCCGATTACTCGAAGACGCCTGGACCGATTCGATAAATATTTTTTTTGTTCAAAAGGGTATACTTCCGAGGTGGTCCCATTGGAACCAACTTAGGATCTGATGATGGGATCTCAGAAAAATCGAGGCAATCCTCCAATTTTATGCGATGCATCATTTGTTTTTTATTGAAGTCGGTATACATTTTATAAATTAAAAAACTTTTACTAGACATAACTTTTGGTATTGTTTTAATACACCAGTGTAAACGTACCATAATCCAATGTCAAGACCAAACTGAGCGGTGACTTTCTCTCACAACCTTCAAGTTAGGTAATGGCGTAATAACACAATATGATATGCGAATAGGGTATTTGACAATTTTTGAAGATTGATGGACATCGATAGAGGACTCTTCACTTATAGCCCCCGTAATATTTTTATTATTGAAATATACTCAATTTATATAAAATCCGTGATTTAATTTTTTCATATATAATTTCGCGCTAAAACGCGTTATCACGTGACATTATCTCTATGTGACGTCATCGCACATCTACAAACATTCGTGACACCTAACAACATAACAAATTATTTGCATTTATCTCTAGTTTTTCCACAAAAATGAATGAGCTAGCATATAAATATTGTTCAATGCCTTTGTGTAAAAACTCAACACTAAATCACGATAAATTGTTCATCCATGTGCCAAAATCCAAAGTTTTAAGAAAGAAGTGGCAGATTTCGACTATCAGCCCTTGTAATGCCTTCTTCCATTCTTATAGAAGACTTGAAGACGAAATTAACACGTTTCCACACGTTTACACATCGAAAAATATGTTCTTCCTTACAATTTTATTTGTCGTAGGATGCAATGTTTATGTGCGACGTCGTCACGAGTAATGGCGGCCGGTATTGCTACGTTTTTGGCACCGAGTGATACAGATTAAAAATTCTAAATTTTAATGACGAAAATAAAATGTTTATAATACATTTAAAATAAAAAAATGTATTTAATAAATATGTTTGCCCACTATCCTTTCTCCTAGTGCAGTTTTATATTTTTTGGTTACACCAGTCAAACACCCTATTATTAAATAATACCACGGTAACCTCAACTAATCAACTTATGTAAAACTTTGTTATGTAAGATACCACTACTGTACACGTAAAAGTTATTTCAGTCATTATGACGGATGTGATTCTACTCTTTTTATCTTTTTGGACTGCAGTTTATTCAGGTTCTTGGATAAGAGCTCAGTAGGTATGTAATACGTCTTTTGACAGCAAACCCCTTTAGGAATAAACATGACAGTTTTTAAGATGAAATTTTGTAACTTTGTAATATTAAATCGCATTTTTTTTTATCCTCGCACGGCAAAGAGACCACGCTGCACAGACAATCTATCCCTGGCTACTCAACACAATCATGCCGGCTTGCTGTTTAACTTCTTTACACTACGCCTAAAGGACCCAGGATCATAGGAAGCAGGGAACACGGTAACTAGCATACTGTTCCACAGCTTGATGGTGCGGCAAAAATACAAATTTGAAAACCTCTTGGTCCGGCCGGGGTAGTAGACACCACGAAGCTGTGGCTCCGCAAGTCAGTACGCGTGCTTCTGGTGTGGAAGGGAGAGGATGGGATAAGATCAAACAAGCCTAGTTAGAATTGGTACGGACTGCCAAGACGAAAGTTTATGTTTCAAAACCAAACCAAATGGCATACATCTCTGACTTTTTTTAAGTGACATGTGTATTTATTGTTGATTATCGCTTGTTTTAACGTTGAATAAAAAAAAAGTTAAAATTTTGAAGGTATGTGAAGTCTGACTAAGGCCTAACCCCTCTCATTAGTACAGGAGGGCCAGCAATGGGACAATGTAATACAGGGCTAGTATTATTATTATTATTTATGTGACATTAAGCCCGATGATACGGTAGGCAGCGGCTTTGCTGTGCCCTGGCATTGCAGAAGTCTATGGGCGGCGGTGACTACTTACCATCAGGTGGCCCGTCTGCTCGTCTGCCTATCAAGACACTAAAAAAAAAATATAAACTAAGAAGAGCAGAGATATCGACGTGGGACGGACGTCTACAATGTCCATTTAATTAATTTTTAGTGTTGCACAGATAACATCCGATCTACAAATCTAGATTGGAACTTGTCGCAACCGTCTTGGACTAAATATAGATTCTTATAATAATATTGTGATAAGATGTCTGTATGTTCATTAATTTTAGCTATAACATAATTCGTTCCTTTGTTATATTAACGGGCGACTAGTATCGTAGTACTTATAGTAGGGAATTCGAAAAAAGTGGTTTTAATTTATAGTAGTCCGTCACTTCGTGTTTATCTACACACATATTGTCTATTGGCTGCCTCGGTGGCGCAGTTGTAATAGCGCATGCGTTACGACTGTTGTGCTAAGGTCTCGGGTTCGATCCCCGGATCAGCTAAAGTGCTATCTGGTTCTTCTATCTAGAAATTCTCAATATTAGCCCCAAGTCTGGAACCTGTGTTCGGTATGGCGATAGGCTCACCCCCTATCATATTATTCGGCGAAATGTGTGTACTAGTTACATCTCCGCCTAGCCTTCGGGGATTACAGGCGTGAGTGTATATGTATATGTATGTACGTATATTGTCTATAGAAACATCACGCACACATCGAACCGCGCGCACACAGGAGTTGAACTATCTGCATTCAATATTAAGATTGATATAAATTTGTAATCAAATTTTAAACGATGTCATGATGATACATTTATTTAACTATAAACATAGGCTAGAAAATTTATCATCATGACATGAAATTTTCTAGCCTATGTTTATAGTTAAATAAATTTATCGTAGCTTCATCAAATGCAATAAATTGTCTTCAAAATCCTGTCCAAGTTTACGATAGAAATCTTAAGACCGACATTATACAGACCCTTAAGGGATAATGACCGATTTAAATGCAGGCAAAGCCGCGTGTACACAGGCGTACAGATTAAAAAGTAAAACCGGTGGCAGCTTTCTAGCCGTCTCTCGCAGACACCTCTCTCTGGCGCCGGCTGATGTTTACAACCTTTTTATATGCATTAGGTTTTATGTAGCGATCGAGTTACAGTTATGCACTACCATCTGAGCCCTGCCTAGGGTTCTGCATTTAAAAAAAAAAACTATCGGAGATGTTTCTATTGGTAGTTCATCTGTTAGAAACTCGTCAGCCGTTTTCAAAATAATAATATAGTATACATACTGGCACGCTAAGGTGACCACACTGCAGCTGATGGCAAGCGCAGATTCGTCCAGTTAAAATATCGAGAAACAACTATTACTTGCTACTCGACACAATCATGTCCGCCGGCTAAGTGGCTTCTTTCACACTACGCCTAAAGTAGAGTAGCCAACCGTCCTGTTTTCCCAGGATATGAACTCATTTTTAAAGTGTCCTGAGGTGTCCTGGACAGTTTTAAGCACCTAAGTTTTTAAAGCGCTCTGATAAGGTCATGTATTTTTAAATGTGGGCCCTATTTTTTCTTCGTTACAGGCGGCTTCATGGATCGCGAGTATTCACGCTGCCCGCGCTGTTTTAAAATTGAATTATCCTGGTTTGTCTAACTTCGAACCATAGTTTTTGTGATGCGGGGTTGGTAACCCTAGTGTAAAGGACCCAGAATCATAGGAAGAAGGGAATACGGTATGTTGGAATTATTATTGTGTACGACCAGTTAAAGGTTATTTGACATTTATAAATATACTTTTTTTGTATTAAATATGTTCGATATACATTCGTTTAATTATTGTTGACCGAAATGGTCATAAAAATAATGCAAAGTAACTGATTTCTACGTTGTTAATGTATAATACTTGGTTTAATATTTATGATAATGAGTTAAAATGACACTATATGTGTATATATACTGTACTAGTAGGCCTGGCAGACACCGTCTTGCCCGGAAAAGCATTGCCACATTAAATATGATATTTTAAAGATGACAATCTTAGGCATTTCTCAAATAAATCCCAGCAAATAAAATTTGGTGACATACCGACAGCAGCGCCACCATTTTCATTTCATTTCATTTCATTGAAATATACACACAAAGTTTAATCTAAATCCGTCCAGCCGTTTAGGGGGAGATCACACGTACAGAGAATGTATGTATATAAAGATATATTTTAAAATACTTGGCACTAGTTACCTTCATGTAACGGTCTCAAGTATAAACTGTTACCACTTTGGTGACTCAGTTTGAGCTTATTTTTTTATCCATTGAACTACCGCTACTCCGAAGAATACATTGATAAATTGGCAGCGCATATCTGCGCTAGATAATTTTGGGTCATCAATATTAATCATCTTGAACTCATGATTACGTTATAATTTGATTCATGTACTATGGAGATTATTAGTAGATAGCAGCGAATCGTGTTTGAAAAGATCTTTTACATGTCATCCTAGCCTAGCTAGGTTTTATCTTAATTAATCAACAAATCCACTGGAAGTAGACATCTTGTTTATGAGTTCCACAAATTCATAATTTCCTCTCACCGGTCGATATTTAAATAAAAATTAATCGCGTCAGATAACTTTGAAATGGTTAAAAATTAATATCAAACTTCATACAGACCCCAAGGAGCCAGTAGGAAAATGTTAATATAATTTTAGAAAATCTCATTCTCGAGAGAAATCTCGCCATTTGACCTGAAGATCTTGTCTAACATGTCCTAACGTGCTTGGTAAGGTAATGGCACTGATATAAACAAACATAATCTTAGATTGTTTGTCAGCAACTTGTATATGCATAGCAGGAATTAAATGAACTATCTTCCGTATCTCAATCACACCTCTCTTTGTATCTATGGTCACTAAAATGGCATCTAACATTCCATCACGCAAGAAAAACATTAACACTTATACACAAACCAAATTTATGTAATTACGATGCAATTTATACAATAAATAATAAACAAATGATTTACATAAGCATTTGAAAGAAAGTAGAATGTTTAGTACCCCGCATTTACTTGACGGACCAGTGTTGTGCCAGTGGTGACATCTGTAGCACGCGTTGATCACTGGCAGCATGTCAGTGCCAGAAACCAATAAAAAAATATGATCCGTGCCATAAATCGAATTAATAAATGGCCAGTGCTAAAAATGAAAATTTAAATATGGAATAATCAAATAATAAGTGAATTTGTTGTATTGATTTGTAATTGGTAAGTCATTTTATTAATGCGTAATGTGGTAAATATGTCATAAAAGTAAACAATCTTCACATATTTGTGGTTTAAAAATATTTAAAAACTCTTAATTAAAATAGGGCTAAATTGTTGTCTGATCATCCGAAGCACTTGAAGGTATTCTAATATCTTATCAACTCAGGTACAAAATAAATAAACGTTATTTCTCTCCGTCACGAATTCGAATCCACATCACTTGAGCGAAGTTACGTACTGCTCGTGCATTATCAATAAGTTAAAAGCCAAGTTTCCAGTGAAAGCTGATAATTTAACATTATTGTCCTTAAATAAATCTTGAGTTTCTCTCAATTTGCAATTTATGTAATCACCATATACATATTCACTCGCGCCTGCAATCCCCACAGGGATAGGCAGAGGTGTAACCAGTACTTTTGGCCGAATTTATTACGGTCCCATAATGTGATAGGGGGCGAGCATATCGCCATACCGGACACAATTCCTGACTCCAGGCTGATACTTAGTATTTCTAAATAGAAAAATCCAATATCACGTTACCCGACACGGGGATCGAACCCGAGACCTCAGCACAGCAGTCGTAACGCATGTGCAATTACAACTGCGCCACCGAGGCAGTCATGTTATGTAACCACAAATAAATACATATTAACATCAGTTCATGCCTGTTTCCCCGGAAGGGTAGGCACAACTGCAACTAGTATACGCTTGGCTTGTCAAGTTTATTTGTTTGCTAGGTAGCTAAACTGTTATTTGTAGTTGAATATTCAACAAATATTTTGGAAATACTGGGCACGGAACCTTCTCTACTAATGAGAAGAGTTACGCTGGTCTAAGGCGCATTGGTGAATTGAAAAAAAATCTTTTTCCTAATCTCAGGCATGTATTCCACAAGATGTTTTCTTCCACCGTTAAAGCAAGCGACAATTAACAATGAACACACACGTAACTTCGAAAAGTCTGAAGTATATGCCATGTAGGCTCATTTCGAACCTGCGGCTTTCTTCTCCGCAGTCAGTACTACTTCCAACTAGGTTAGTGCTGCTACTAAATATATTGATAGTAATGTCAATAAAATAGTCACATTATGTTATCTTGCAATATAATTGCAGTATTTTTTTTTACACCCAACAGTCACACACATAGTTCTGACCCAACACTAGGTAAAACCTGTATCGTGGGTATCAACAACTACGAGGGACTAAGGTCCCACAACATCCAGACCCGAAATAAATATCTGTCTGTCACACACACATTTGTCTCGGTGCGGGAATCGAACCCACAGCCTCTCGTTTCACAGCCGGCTATCAAATTATTATTAAGTTATTTGTTTTTGAACAAAAAATCAATCTTATCTAGATATAGCAACTGTATACTGTTGATGAGTTAAAAAAATGATTCAAAACACAACCAACAGTCTTGGAACATTTTTTCACTGAGATTAAATAAATACACTTGTCAGTATTGTATTATATGTTAGGAACTTCGAGATATTTCATATCCAGACCCAGACCTGCAGTAAATATTCGTAGATCTCACGATCATTTGTCTCAATGCGGGGATCTAACATAGCCAGCTACTGTCCATTGAGTTATAGTGGCTTTCTAATGGCAGACGCTTTTTAAACAGACTTCAAGAAGATTTTTTTTATCCTGGCACAGCAAACTGCACCTTATGGTAAGCGCAGTGCCGTCCAGATAGAGTATTAAGTAGCGAGAAACAATCTATCCCTCGCTACTCAATACAATCGTGCCAGCCTGCGTAGCTTCTTCACACTACGCCATGGGCAAGAAGGTGAAGAAGCGGTCGAGGGTCTAGTTTCAGAGTACTTAGAATGCCGCAACACGGCCAAACATCGTACTCCAACTCTAGACACCCGACAAAAGTACTCTGTTGTTTGTTTTTTTATGTATGTTACTCTTTTTTTGTATTTGATAGGGTTTACATTTTTTAATGAAGAACAGCAAATGGCTCTCGATTCTGGTTTAGAAATCGGTTCTTAAAGTTATTAAATTTTAAAAATAGAGAATAATTGAGCATGACCAACTGTTAAGACTAGCTATTTAATAAACTATCACGATAGACGAGTGTGAATGCGGAGTGTCATGACTCCACAGCGGTTGTACAAACTTTATCAATTGAATATAGTCGAAAGACGATAATCTGAACATTTTAAAACCCTTGTTTTCTCTTTATAAAAAACTAGCTGTTGCTCGCGGCTCTGCCTGCGTGGTCATGTTTGGGAGAAAAAGTGTACAATACAAAATACAAATTGACATGCGTTTAACTGCAAAAATTACGAATTTTCATATAAACTTTCATCCCCTATTTTACCCCCTTGTGGGTGGAATTTCCAATAATCCTGAACAATATATTTATTATTTTTCATTAAAAGGCCAAATACTACATTTCATGAAATTAACTTCAAAAATGTCAGATTTTCATACAAACTTTCATCCCCTATTTTACCCACTTAGGGGTGGTATTTCCAAAAACCCTTCCTTAGTGGATACCTACGTCATAAAAGGTACCTACTGTAAAAATTTCAAGTCTCTAACCTCAGCCGTTTTGGCTGTGCGTTGATCGATCAGTCAGTCAGTTTCTTCTTTTATATATACAGATAACTAGCCAAGTCAAGCCAAGACATTTATAATACCGTTCACCTATGAATAGATAATCTGATGACGAATAAAAAGGCATATTAGTGTGGTAATTTTTTAATAAATTGAACGTATTCGAGAATCACTATAAAATGTTACTTTATGAGGTCATGGTTTGCATTTGGGTGGGAGTTGGGACCGACATACTCATACTATACAGTAGTATGAATATGTATCATCATCATCATCGGCCTGCAGCAGACCACTGCTGGCTATAGGCCTCCCCTAAAATGCGCCATTTAACCAAATCATCCATTTAATCCAAGCTTCCATAGTGCCAAGATGCTGCTTAGAAATTACTGCTTACTTTCCTTTTTTAATTACCTTACAGTAGAAACAAAACCAACTTGTATCCAATAGTTAATTTAATAAAATAAGCAGTTGGTAAGCATATCACTTAATTAAGCGCGGGTAGACAGAATTTCGTGAAATGCTCGTAATAATAAATTTATTAAGAAAATAATAATTGGAAATTCTATAAAAACTGAAACGTTTTTCTGATATATCTTCTACGGTACCTATAGACGTAATTACACTTGCGACGCTGCGGGCAAAAGCCAGTTCTATATTAGTTCCGATATATAGAGACTATCCCGCCCACACACCCGCCATTGTAACTCCTGTTTAGCCAGGATCAACAATGGCACGCATTTTTTCGACACCGAGTAATGAAACTCGGCGAGTCTCTGGGAACGCTTTATAACTGTCTTTTATCCCGCAACGAAATTAATCAAATAGGAATATAGGGAGGAGTTGGAAATATAAATTGTCCACTTCCCTCTATAGCAAAGCGGGAGACAAATACTGAACTAAAGAAGTATTAACCTCCAATAAAGGACATTTACGTCTGGAGAAGCCAGACGTAAAGCACCACGGAAATTACTTAACGGGTCCTATCATGCGAGCTGTTACGCTTGATTCCAATAATAGGTATGGCAAAAACGCCGGATAGCATGGAAATTTCTCCTAGTCTCCACAAGGTCCATATAGTATACAACTCCAGATGTTATCTGCATATTGTCAAGCATAATGTTGCGCTCATTTCGCCAGAGACTACACTCCCAAAGAACATGATGCGCGGACTGTTCGTACTCACAGTTTGGTGTAGAAAATGGGCACGCAGGCGAATCAACCAACCCAAATGAGAATAGTTTGCTCTTAAAGTTGCCATGACCGGTGAGAAATTGTGACACACAGTGATCAATTTCCAGCCAAGTTTTTGTTAGACGATCGCGAACCAAAGGAAAATACTGACATAAATGCCGCCCTTTAATTGAATTATCCCATCTACATTGCCATTTGTTTAGCAGTTCGTTGCATATTTCGGAACGCTGTTTAAAAAGTCTACCGATTCTCGAGAGTTCACGCGACGTAACAAAGTCCTTGTCCATATCCTCTCTCGTAGAGTAATACATAGCGGCGCGACGCTGTGCCTCCAGATCGACTGGAAGTACACCCACCCGCAAGGACAGGTAAAGCTTCAGTACTAACGGTTCTATGCGCCTTACACAAGAATATCAACGCCAAACGCTGAACGCTAGTTCCGATAGATACTTCGAAATCTATAAATTATGAACACGACATTACATTTAAAACTAAGCAGATGCCCTCATTTCCTACATCCTCTTATATATCTATCCATCTTGGCCATGAATATAAAGATATTGCGTAATACGTTTACGAAACGTCCCCACATCCGGCTCACGAACAATCTTCTTGCAAAACGTTACACTTTTAACTCAAAACAAAATATCAACTTGCGCCATCTACATAGCGTCTGTTTGGAAACTTTGGCATTGTTAGAGTTTGGCAGTTGTCAAAATTATATAAACGGTTATTTAAAAAAAAACATAGTAAACGCTCATTGTCTATCCGACAGAATAGACAATATAGACATTGTCTACAGTTTTAATTAAATATACACATCATAGTAAAGATGTAACAATGAGAACGTTAAAAAATCCTATTTACAAGGGTGAAAAAATTGTGTGTGTGAACACAGCTCAGTCAAGCCGGATAAAAATTAAAAAAAAAATCAAGTCAATCCATCGGCTAGTTTTTCAGTTTTGTGGACACAAACATACGGAAGCAAAATTTTATATATAGATTCATCTAACGAATACTTTTAGTATAATAATGTCAAATCGACTACGAAACAAATTAGATTATATTAAGCGAGCTGCAAAAGGAAGTGAAAGAGACATTCACAAAATAAAATATTAACTCTACACAACTTCTTGGAAACATTTAAATAAATAAGTAGTGCATATAATTTTTAGTTCGACTAATCTCACAAAAGCAAAATTGTATTCATAATAACAATGTTACGTTCTGTTTCACACGAAGCAGACGTCTCTCGTGACTATAGAAGCCTACTTCTTCCTTAATTTCGTCTTTGAAACACTCTGACCTTAATTACTACAATTATGTAGCATTTTTCTATTTTTTTTTTATCCTGGCACGGCATAGTGACCGCACTGTACCTGATGGTAAGCGCAGTGCGGTCCAAATATAGTACTGAGTAGCGAGAGACGATCTATCCCCGCTACTCAACACACTCATGCCGGCCTGCTTCTTCACACTACGCCATGGGCAAGAAGGTGAAGAAGGGCTCGAGGGTCTAGTGTCAGAGTACTAAGAAGGCCGCAAAATGGCCATTGTACCCCAACTCCAGACCCCCGACAAAAACCGGATTAAATTTAATGATAGCAATGATAATGTTAACAGCCACTGTTAACAGCACAGTACCAAATCATTTCGGAAGTATATAACATTACGTAAATACTAATACTACCTAAGGTAACAAAACAACACTTAGTTGAGATAAAATATATAAAACACAAAATAAAAGATCTATGGGATATGGAATGGACGACAAACAAGACATCTTTTCGAAGAGTGTACAGCTTATATAAATGAAAAAAGTATATGTACCAAATGTTTTAAGACAGTGTTTAAGTGATGATGAGTATAAGCAAATAATATAGTTTTTGAAACTTATCGATGTCTACAAGTTAGTGTAATTTTGGAATAATGATTGTAATATTTTCTTGTTGACCTTAGATGTTAAAAAGCGACCTTAAATGAATAAATAAAAAAAAATAGATTCTAGCAAAGTAGCATACGACCACGGTTATCCTCTGAACATCGCTATGAATATGTATGAAATACAATAAAATATTTATTACATGTAAGTTGTTTATTTAATACACGATATAATACATAAAAATTTCAGATGAGAATATTTTTTTGTTTCATACTTTTTTTTAGTTATTGAACTTATTTTTTTAAATGTGTCACGAGTTACAACACTGTCAGCTGTCAAAAATAACATGGTATAGTCCCGATTAGATATTGAAGTAACTGTCTCTATTATATCAGATATAAAAATATCAAACAGCCGATATTTTAAGTGAATTCTGTTTTTGACAAATAATATTATATTCAAATTATAAACTAGTAGACGTTAAAGAAATAATAGTGTTTGAATTTTTATTCATAGTTTTGTTTCGCAACAATAACGATGCAAATATGGCGCGAACCTAATTTCACGCACGTTTCGCCGGCGCGGCGCGAAACGAAAGTGAAAAGGCGGGAAAGATGAGTTGTCAAACTGTTACGTTCCGATTCACTCTCGGTTTCATTTTCACCATTGCGAATGGTGTTCAATTTAATTAAAGTAATAACTATATAATAATGATAATACACGAAGCGAAAGTAAGAATCAGTTATTTGCATTTTTATTCATTGAATTGCATAACACTGACGTAATAAAATCTTTTATTGCAGCTCATAATTTTACGATTCATGCAGTGACTCTTAAAACTCATTGATTACGATTTAAATATATATAAACTCACTCACGCCTGTAAACCCCAAAGGGGTAGGCAGAGGTGTAACCAGTACACCCACTTTTCGCCGAATTTATTACGGCCCCATACTGTGATAGGGGATGAGCCTATCGCCATAACGGCACAATTCCAGACTCCGGGCTGGTACTCCGTATTACTAAATAGAAAAACCCAATATCATTTTACCCGACCCGGGAATTGAACCCGAGACCTCAGCACAGCAGTCGTAACGCATGCGCAATTACAACTGCGTCACCGAGGCAGTCTAAGATTTAAGTACCTATATTTCAATTTTTAGTCATTATAATAGAATCGATAAGTAAGTAATATTTAAATTTAAAAATAAACCATGTTGAATACTGGCAGCTTTCGTAAACAAAACCATCAAAAAAATATTGTCTTACAGCGACGACGACCGCTTTCCTGATGCTGCCGTGTCGGGGCTCTATCAAAATCGTATTAGTTACGGACAATACAACTTATCCGTTAAAATTGTTTATCTTAGGGCAGAGACAAACTTAAGTGAAAATTATGGGAGTTGATACCTTTACAGCTGTTGGGCATTTCTACACTAATGCGAGGGGTAAAGCTTTATTCCATAAGAATTTAACCGGGATTTACGCGGATTCTTAAGTATGCCGGTTTTGACAAGATATATCTGCCGATAAAACCGATATAATTATCATTCTATCCACACACATACACATACACATATACACTCACGCCTGTAATCCCGAAGGGGTAGTCAGAGGTGTAACCAGTACACACACTTTTCGCCGAATTTCAGTCCCAAAATGTGATAGGGGGCGAGCCTATCGCCACACCGGGCACCATTCCAGACTCCGGTAATTTCTAGGTAGAAAAACCCAATATCACTTTACCCGACCCGGGGATCGAACCCGAGACTTCAGCACAGCAATCGTAACGCATGCGCAATTACAACTGCGCCGAGGCAGTCAATCTATCCACACATAACTTTAAAATGTCAGATATGAGTGTCCTTGTGGCTATGGTCGAATCTGCGACATGTGCAGTCTGTTTTACTAGTCGCTGGTCTATTCACCTAAGTGCAAAAATATTTTAATTAAAGATTACATAAATCCTTACCTATTTATAGCCTACAGTGAGGTTAGCGGCGAACTTTAGCGGCGGTTAACTACCAAAGAGTAGGCACAATCAAAAATATATCTTAGTCCACACCTGTACAGCACAAGTGTCATTAGCAAAGAAAGCAGATCTGTCCATTTGTGCAAATTATACACTGACCGACTATCACACATTGAAATTTGAACTGTAAATTTCTTTAGACAAAGTGTAAATTCCCGCAACATGCACCTTCTTGAATCAATAAAGGGGTTTGTCACCGAGATATGATACGGGCCATAATAAGATTTATTACGAGGAAATAAGGTGGTAAATGGAATGGAGATGTGATAGTATAAGCTGTTTGAGAATTTAAAGGTGGTTATGTTTTGGAAAGCTGTAGCGAAAGTCGACGTGTTACGAGCTACAACTCAATCTATACTTGTATTTTGTCTTATTAACCATACCCTTACGTGGTATTAAGGTTTAAGGGTTGTGCCTGCGAACGCGTAGGTGATAAAATATTTTTTATGTACGCGACATTATTTTACTTTGATTTTTTTTGAAGACAATCTATAATATATTTGTAGAGAAAACGCATAATATCTTACTAACAAATGTAATACGTTTGCAATAGTTATCCATGTTTGTTTCTCGTTTTGAGAGACATTTAAGTTCAAACGAAACATGATAAAACACTATAATTATGACAGATGCTTACACGGTCTAATGAGGCCCAAAACGACGCCCGTGAATTATTAATTCCTGTAATCAATTCAAAATCAAACCATAAACATATACTTAAAATAGACACCGTAATTGTGCTCACTAGGCACGCTGAAACGATATATGGGATCTAGTGCACCATCTAGCTGTTATAAACAAAATAAATACATAAGCCTCTTAGACGCTTTGGATTTGATAACTGAAATATAAAATCAGCTTTAATAAATAAATAAATAACACCCAACAGTCACACACATAGCCCCGATCTCACACTAAGATACGAGTCTTGTGTCGTGGGTATCAGGAACTACGAGAGGCTTTCGGTCTCACAACACTCAGACCCCAAATCCCAATTTGACCTCAATCAACAAATTCTTGACCACATGTCAACGCTGTTTAAATAGGTCCCGGTTAATTATCACTAGAATAATACAGAGCAGTCAATATGATACAGTCGTTTAGTTAGTCCAGCTGGTCAATATTCTTGTATTTTGTATGCTTGTTTTATTAAATACAACTCAGCAATAAAATATTTTATTGGATTTAGTCTGTGTTCAACGCTAGACGAGAAAATGTTAGACAAATATACAAAAATGCCTTTTAAAGCTTTAAGTATGGTAAAAACTCCTTTACAAATTTTATGAATGTTTAACACTATTAAATTGCTCTTCTGGACTGACTGTTGACTTTTTAATATGGCACGTTTGATTTCCATATTAAGTTACTTGGGATGTCTATTTATACCTATGTCTATTTAGTAACTTTTTACCATAAAAACTATTAAGATATTTTAAATTTAAAAAGTACACCGACTTCAATAGCAAAACAAATTATGCGTCACTATAAAATTTGAGGGTTGCCCTTGATTTGTCTGAGATCCCATCATCAGATCCTGACTTGGTGCTAATGGGACCACCTGGGAAGTATACACATTTAAACAAAAAAAGAATTTCTCGAATCCGTCCAGGCGTCTTCGAGTTATCAGGTAACATACATAAAATAAAAGATTCCGACGAATTGTTAACCTCCTCCTTTTTTGAAGTCGGTTAAAAAGAATATTTTAAGTCGATTCTATGTACTGTACACGAAGATGATACTAATCCATATAACAATATATACCCAGCGAGCACAAATAGTTCTGACCTCACATTAGGTCAAACATGAATCATTGGTATCCAGAACTACGAGAGACTACACAACACTCAGACCTGAAACAAATGTGTGTTGATCACACATACATTTGTCTCAGTATAGAAAACGAGAGGCTGCGGGTTCGATCCCCACACCGAGACTTAATGTTTCTGATCCACGCATATTTATTTCGGGTCTGGGTTCTGAGAGACTATACTCCCTTGTAGTTCTTGATATCTATAATACAGGTTTTATGTAATGTTATGTGTGTGTGACTGTTGGGTGTATTAATTTGTTGAATTATAATTTAATAAGCTTTCATTTACACTTATTATGTAATTCTCGAACTCTTGAAATAAAGTATCGGACTTCGAGTAGGCGAGCATCGGAAGCCATTACGTAGAATTCCGATCAAAAGTCTTTGATACAAATCTATATATGAATTGTAATTTTTTACATACATGGGATTGCCTTATTACAACACTACATTCATGACTACGTTCTAGAAGGAATAGACAAAAATACTACTGTAGCTGCTAGCTGGAGACTGCCATATTGGATAACATACGTATAAAAAAACAAATTATGTCAACTCGAACTAGAGATCAAACACAAGATTTACAAAACTTACAGTGCCATTATACCGTTAGGGCAATGAGGCAATCATAATAATTATGAATAATATCATCTTTCAGTTCATTACTGTAATTATGGAATTATTTCTTACTCTACGCACTACAAAATATTATAGCTTTATTTAGTATAAATTGTCATAATTGATGCTGTATATGAACTACTTTCTTTGCTTTTAGCATGTTTAACAATTTATACTTATCGTCATAGAAAAAGACAGCTATTTTCGAATAAATTCACGCATTTTTATACTTGGATTCCGTATGTATTTACAGTTTACGTACAAAGTATGGAACCACAGCGTGGGTGTGATTAGGTTCGAATTCAATTATCAATAATTTAATTTTTTATGGTTGGCCAGTACCTTAATTGTGGCTCGAGGAGCATATTATTTTATCAACCCTAATAGAGAGCAAATTGCATATTTAAGTATATGAAAGCCGCAATAAAAGTGAAGATAAGACATATTTACCCATTACGCTTTAATTATATTTAAAAAACATATCGCAAAATTGATGCAAAATAAATTCACGTTTTGTTCCAGTTTCAAAAATATCATATCACTTACATATCTTAAAATTAAAAAAAATATGCGGGGGAAAATAATTAATAAAGCACAATAAAGCGCTCGAGGAACCCCAACTAAAAGTGAAAAGGAACGCAGCGCCGCGACCATTTACTTCCGATTTCCACGGTGCGGCGGCTAGACGTGCCCAACAAAAAATGTACAAAAAGTGATCAAATTATGTGCCAGTGAAATGTGCCAACCACACCATATCGATGGATCGGACAGAAATAATTTCAAAACACGCAGAAGATTCACCATGTATTTTGACAGGACTTTGATAGTAGTTTTTATGTTTAGTTGCTTTTTTTGCAAAGTGTGTTCGGATAGTGAGAATGATGTGTTGACGTTACAAGATGAGTTCGATTTGGACAAACCTACGGACAGACGGAGACCCATTAATGGACAGGAGAAGGATATCCTGCTACTAGAGGCCTTGGCGCGGAGGAAAGGGCCCCATCACGGGAACTATGCGATGTCACAGGAAGATGATTCCATCATGGATTTGTTGGGAAAGAGTGAGTATAACAGATTTTTTGTAAGAGTTTCAAAACCATTCAAGTTGAACTTATAATCTCTTGTAGAAAATATTTAAAATTAAATTTGATTATTTTGTAATACTGTTCCAATTTTAAAGTTATGGAAAACTTATTAAACATATAAAAAATAATTGGTTGAAAAATATATTCATATCTATAACATATATTATAAAACACAATTTCAATTTCAATAACAGCGATAGCCTAGTTGGTTGCGGTACGGACTGCCAAGACGAAAGTCGTATGTTCGAAACCCAAGTGGCATACACCTCTGACATTTCTGAAGTTATGTGTGTATTAAAATGTTAATTATTGCTTGCTTTAACGGTGAAGGAAAACATCGTGAGGAACCTGCATATCTGAGAATTATTATACGAATTTCTAAGGTATGTGAAGTCTATCAACCCGCATTAGGCCAGCGTGGCGGACTAAGGCCTAACCCCTCTCATTAGTAGAGGAGGCCCGTGCCCAGCAGTGGGACAGTGTTTACAATACAGGGCTAGTATTATTATTATTATAATTTCAATTTTAACTAATTTCTAATGTCACATAGTCCCTTTTGAACAATGTGAAATTGTAGCTCTACATGATCTTTACCTTTTGTAATGGATTATATATCTTCAGATAAGCTTAATTAGTTTCTAATATTTAATAGAAATAGGAAATAAAATATCATAAGTAATTAAATTCGTACACGAAAGTAGAGTAGAGTTCGTACAAAGAGTTTTGGTCAGGTTTGCATTTTTTTTAGTGCCTCGATAGGCAGACGAGCAGACAGGCCACCTGATGGTAAGTAGTCACCGCCACCCATAGACTCCTGCAATACCAGGGCACAGCAAAGCCGCTGCCTACCGTTATACCAGGGCACAGCAAACCGCTGCCTTTTAAAATGTTTAAGATCTGCCATCTAGTTATATTGGAAACTCTAACATTAAACATATTTTTAATCATGCTGTCTCAGTGGCGCAGTTGTAATTGCGCATGCGTTACGACTGCTGTGCTGAGGTCTCGGGTTCGATCCCCAGTTTGGCTAAAGTGATAAGTGACGTTTTTCTATTTAGAATGAGTATTTCTAAATACTCCGCGCCGCCCAGACTCCGGGCTGATACTGAGTAGTAGCCTGGAGTATGGAATTAAGCCCGGTATGGCGATAGGCTCGTTCCCTATCATATTATGGGACCATAATAAACTCGAGGAAAAGTACCCACATTTCTCCGAATTCGTATATTCGAAATTTCGTCCTGGTTACGCCTCTGTCTACGTTTTCGGGATTACAGACGTGAGTGTATATGTATTTAAATTAAAACATGGTCCCTTTTTGCGACATAAATAATTCTTCGTCTTTAGCTAAATAAGGTCATCATAATCAGCTGTTGCCTTATGCGAAATATAGTGAATACTCATGGTACACAGTAGCACGATAGCATGCTATTCTCAATCTTCAATCAATTCAGCGGTGCGGCTTCTTTAACGGCGGTGACTTGGTATTTTCTTAGCTGAGCGAACTATAATAGCAAACAAGCATGCTTTTTAATAGTATTTGCTTTAATCCCTCCAATTAGCATTCTGAGGCGACTCAATAGTAATAAATTATGGCCTTAAACTCTAATTTATATCAAAGCCACGTAGTACTTATAAACAAAATCACTGTGACTCATATATATAAAGAGGAATGACCTCAAAAGTTCGAAATATCCATAACTCCCACTGAACCGGTTAGAATAATCATTTTCATGAATCATCAAACATTAAAAACTTATAATATTATTATTTGACTGCCTCGGTGGCGCAGTTGCAATTGCGCATGCGTTACGATTGCTGTGCTGAGGTCTCGGGTTCGATCCCCGGGTCGGGTAAAGTGATATTGGGTGTTTCTACCAAGAAATACTCAGTATTAACCCGGAGTCTGGAATGGTGCCCGGTGTGGCGATAGGCTCGCCCCCTATCACATTATGGGACCGAAATTCGGCGAAAAGTGGGTGTACCGGTTACACCTCTGCCTACCCCTTCGGGGATTACAGGCGTGAGTGTATATGTATGTATTATTATTTCGCAGTAATTTCTTATGACGTCATAGAAATGACACAGTTAACAGTGCTTACAACTGGGCCATGCATATATTTTAACAAGTTTCGCTAATAACTACTCTCTACAGTTAAACAGCTGGTGAGAGGACCCCAATAATAATGTGTAGCCAATAGGATATCAACTCATCGTACATATAAAAAAACCTCCACATTGCCTCGTTCCGCTATTCTGGATATAGTCAAAGTATATCCAGTTAATTTAAGCTGGCATAATATCGTAAATTCCTTTGTTTTATTCGATACTAGCTGTTGCTCGCGGCTCCGCCCGCGTGGATGTTATTTTCGGGAGCAGAAGTATACAATCCAAGGAGTTGTCTTCTGCACTGAGGCACCTGTAGTGATTGTCCAGCCTCTCATGTGTTGTGCCTGAATCTTGAGATTGCATCTAAAGAATACCTTATAAGTTTAACCTCACTTTGCCCCTTTTAGGGATGATTTTTCAAAAACGTTGAAACACGTATTTCATTATTTCCTACCAAAAGCCTAAATATGAATTTCCAGATTACTAAGTCGAGGAATTATGGATTTCCCATACAATTTTTTTTCAAGGGTGTTTTTTTTAGAAAAAAGATAACCTATGTCCTTCTCCAGGATATAGTCTATTCCCTTACCAAATTTCATTACAATCCGTTCAGCCGTTTAGTCGTGAAGAGGTAACAAACAAACAGAGTTACTTTCGCATTTATAGTATTAGTATGGATAGTATGGGTGCCACCGAATATTTTGCTAGTGGCAGGAAATTCATAGATTTGCTACTCGATACATTAATTGGACAGCACTGCGCTTACCATCAGGCGCAGTGTGGTCACTTTGTCGTGTCAGGATAAAACGAAATATTATACAAAAAAATAATATTATGCGAAAACAGAATTCAAATTCAATTAAAAATGAGCCGGCAATTATTGTTTTAAATTATACATGAAAAGTAGATGCGTAGTGGAACCTCATTGTCTCCCTCACACGCATGCGCCTTAATGGCCATACCTAGCTGTGACGTCACGGTTTAAATCGTGCATCCTTTTTCTGTATTATATAAAAACCGATTTTTAGAAGGTGCTCACTCAATCCACATACACGCGTATTATGATCTCCTTTATTTCGGCTCGAACAAAGAAGTACGCAAGATCATCTATTGTCGTATAGTAAGATGTGGAACAATGTACTATCTTACATGTTCCCCCCTTGTATGTTTTAACGGAGTTTGAAGAAACAATTAAGCAGGCTGGCACGATACAGGTTTTACCTAGTTTGGGGACAGAACTTACTCTAAGTATGTGTGTGACTGTGGGTGTATTTATTTATTTGTCTCGGTGCGGGAATCGAACTCCGCCCGCTCCTGCTACTCGCGTACCTATAATACTTATAGCAATAAACAAACCCGCGACCACCGAGTATGTAAACACGCAGATGATATGAAACCATGCGTGATCAGTGAAATTGATTAACGAGTTCATTCACCCTCATATTGATCTCATAATTATTGATCAACGCGTTCATTCACCCTCATATTGATCTGATAATTATTGATCAACGCGTTCATTCACCCTCATATTGATCTGATAATTATTGATCAACGCGTTCATTCACCCTCATATTGATCTGATAATTATTGATCAACGCGTTCATTCACCCTCATATTGATCTGATAATTATTGATCATGCGTTTGTTTTTTATATTTATGTAACATTCTTACGAGTGTTAATGGACTCATTAAAGAAGTTGTAGAAAAGTATTTGTTCTACTAATATTTACTGATCATTGTTTGGTGTATGTTTATTTTAAGACTGCATCCCTCGCTAATGAGTTGAACTGGCCGTACCATACAAAAGCAGATGTTTTGGGCGCTCGAGATCGTTCTGTTTTTGATGCATCTGCATCTATATTAAGTTAATTTATTTATTAAGTTACTTTATTTTTTTATTCGGAAAGTTGATAATGTAGTTACACTTGTTGTTCAGGATATCGTATTCTTTTAATATCCTCAGAAAGCCTCCGTGGCACAGTGGACGAGTGGCCGGCTATGAAACGAGAGGCCGTGGGTTCGAATCCCACACCGGGAAAAAATGTTTGTGTGACAGACAGGCATTTGTGTCCAGGGTCCGGGTGTTGTGAGACTGAAAGTCTCTCGTAGTCCCCACAAAACAAGAGTCATATCTCAGTGTGGGGTCGGGGCTATGTGTATGACAGACACGTGAATAGACTTTGAAGTTTTTAAGACAGTTTGCATTAAAAATACCATGTATTATTTAAGATTTTTTGTACATTATTTGAGAACGTTTACACAAATTCTGATTAGACATAAAATATCGCAATAAAGCCATATTTAACATATAATATGTTAACCGCTACCGAGCACCGGTCACTTGATGGAAAGTGATTTCCACTACATCTTTACGTTTATCGAAATACGCACTATATTTGAAGAATTAAGAGTACGTTGTTGAGCAGGAATGGGAGTGAAAAAAAGGTTGGAGTTGTTGCCGCTAGAAATATTACTATACAAAACGCAACAGCAAACTCATGGACGTTCACCCATTGACGTCGGTGTTCTGTGGCGCCGTGGTACTAACTCTGTCGAGCCATGGTCGAGCCGGCTCTATTATACTTACTGTGTATAAACTATGTACAATATAGCTCTACCATTAATGTTTTAGCTTGTCTATGCTCAACGAAATTTTATTAATAGTTGGTGAAAGATATGACACTAATTGGTTTATTATTCCGTGTTTATGAATAAAATGGATAGCTCTTTTCAGACCGATAACGTTAATTACACTCTAGATTACCTATTAAAGCTGTAACGTGAGCCAAATCGTAAACAATATTTTGAGATCCTAGACATTCCTAAGAAATCTGACTAACCAATGATTATACAAATGTAATGACGTATGTATCTAGCTCTGTAATAGAGTTTCAATAATTATGTAACTCCCTATCACATCATAGAACATAAATAAGCATGGGTAACCGTGGATGTATTAGCAATGCTTCTGTATACTCCTTTGGATACAGGCGTGACTTTAAATGCATGTATAAAAACATTCATAAACATCTAGTAAAAAAGTTTACTCATAAACAACAGAAAAGGACTAAAACAATGGTAAAGTGATTATTACGGGTATTCATAATGTATCCCTTTTTTGTTCCAGTGATTCCCCAAACGTGCCGATTCCGCGGGGCGCGCTATCCCTGCGGGCTGAGCATATCTTGCGTATTCGGAGGCGGTAAGCCGCTAGACCTCTGCTCTGGGGGCATGATTTGGGCCTGCTGCGTTGATCGGGAAACCACTGAGAGGCCGAATGAGGCAGCGCCGGTCGTTCATAATGCCAGTGAGTATACTCACTACATATCCCATGTTCACTCACGTATCAAATAGTTTACTTCTTTCACACTAGGGTTAGATTCGAGTATGGATCAAGGATCTTGATGAGTCTTCGCTACACAAGGAATTTAATGTCACACTAAAATTCTAAATCATAATAGGAAAAAAAGATAAAAAATATTGTCTAACATATTTGACTAACAATAAAGTAGTAACAGGATTATTTATTATTATAAAAAATAAATTACCTAAAACCTAAGAGTATTTTATAAATTCGCTCCAAAATTAGTAAGAAGTTCAAATCGAGTGGAATGATTACTTGTCTAATGAAAAGGGATGCATGATATTAATATATGACGTCACGCCCCAGAACAGCCATTACAGTACAGTGGTGCGAGGGTGATAGCGAGATGTTCCCACTACGTACCCATTTTTATTCATACCAATATCTAAAATAATATTTGGGGTCTCATTTTTAAATCAATTTTCATAAAGTAATTTACAAATTTAACTATAAGAAACTAACGTACTGTTATCATAGCCTACATAAAAATACAACATTTTTTTTGCTACCATAATATATTTTTACCTTAGTTACTAAGTTAAGCGCTTTATCGCCGCACTAAGTATATAATAAACACATATAATCTGATGAAAATTGGCTATTAATGTACATATACACTCACGCCTGTAATCCCTGAAGGGGGAGGCAGAGGTGTATCCAGTACACCCGATATTCGTCGCATTATTACGGTTCCATAAAGTTACAGGGGGCGACCCTACCGGGCTCAATTCCAGACTCCGGGCTATACTGAGTATTTCTTTTTAAAATAAATAGGCTTGCGTTTGACCACTATCTTACCTGATGGTAAGTGATGATGTGGTTTATGGTGGATCCTAGTGGTGGTAGATGGTGGTACCTAGAAGATACCTATTCACTCTTGACTTAAAGATACTCAGGTTATATTTTTCGGGAAATATAGACTACGGCAAAGAGTTCCACTCTCTAGCGGAGTAAGTAAGAAAGTTGAAAAAACCAACACTTAAAAAACTGCACTTAGCAATTATATTATATCTAATATATTTAACAATAATAATATTTTCCATGTGCTCATATGTGACTAATCATAAACATTTATGCTAATAAATTACAAATTAAAACCAGTGTTACGGCAAAAATAATGAAAACTAAATAAAAAACTAACAGTACAAATAATAACATCACACCAGGCAACCCTAATTTCAGAATCAGTTTGGCAGTCAAGTGACAGGTCCTTATTACGAAACCGTACATCATACGTGCACGACAGTCGTCACTCTCTCGCGTGGCGCAATGCGGACGCGCTGGCGATCACAGTACTGATAAATAAGATTTGTTTTTTGAAAGCTATGAAGGAAAACATTAAGATAGAAACTTGTACATTAAATATTCACATAATTTAGTGGAGCCCATGATATAAGACAACAATTGATAGTATTTATTCAAACTGGGTTAGATTAGTAGCCCATTTAATTTCTTAAAAACTTTTTTGTTGATAGTAAAAAAAGGTTTTATTTTCAACATTAGTATACGAAAGAAAAATATCAATATTCGATTTGTGGTCATACGTAGAAATAACAAGAAATATACTACTATTACTTCCTATTTTTTGGGTCGGTTAAACATCTGGAAACAAGTTGGCCACTCTACAATAAGCACATTACACAGACAAGATGTGAATTTGACAGTCGGGACAGTCATACAGAAAACATTACAAAACAAAACATCATAACCACTGGCGGCCTCTCAAGAGCTAGCGCAATGTATACGCATCTGCGATCACTGTGAAGATGATTGCGATTGTATAGTTGTGTTAACCTACTAAGGCCATAATTTGTCTTAAGGATTCTATAGGCCTAAATATATGATCCGTGAGGTCCAATACGAATGAAAAATAAGTATATACTGCATAAGTTGCAGCACTTGTAAAAAGAAAATAGGCAGAAAAAATAGCACACATTTTACTGGAAATAACAAATTAGTTTTGAGTAATTACAATAGTGAATGAATACTATATATGAACACAAAGAGGTATTTAAAAACAACCTTTCACAAAATGTATGTTTTAAACACTGGCACAGTAGTTATCAATGCATGAAAATAATGTATTTTGTTAAATTGCAAATATAATTAAATAAATAAAAATAAAATAAATAAAAATCTTTATGGATCACGTAGGCATATAAAAGGCACTTATGACATGTCAAAACACAGATGGAAATTCACCATACGGAAAAATAATTAATTATGTCTAACGTCATGGGAACTTAGAAACCACCATCAAGGGCTGGTAGGCAAGGAAGGATACAACGAGGACGGGACTGGAAAGGGAGAAAAGAGGGAGACCACAAAAAGGAAGGAAGGTAATCGCGGTCTTCGGTAAAGGAAGTGTCTGGAGCAGATGATCACGGGAAGGCACAGGAATGGGAGGGGAGAAGGCGAACGGAAACTGGACGGATATAGAAGGGATGAGTGTTAACCCTAGTCTAGCCAACCTACCAGCCTTTCACCAGCTACCCAAGCGATGACGACCCGAAGAAGAAAGGCAGAAAGAAACTCCGGGCTTGTTTTTTTCGTCATCAATTGTCATATATATATTTTTTTCTCATAGTAATTTTACAGACATATTTTAATAATATATGAATCAATGCATATATAGCACCACTAAAATATAAAGCTTGATAATAGTAATAAAAAAAAAATAATAATTACGGGTGCATAGTTGCATTAAACCCACATTTTACAATTAACATTCATTGGTATATATATATACCTACGTTAAGACAATTACATAACTCTTTTTTTTATCAAGGGCATACACTTATAAATCGAACGATCGATCGGACGTCTTAAAATAACAAAATAATAATTGTATTAGCACAAAAGTACAATGTCATAACGTTAAAAAAAAAATTGTATATTAAAAATATGTCATTATTCAGGACCTTTAAAATGCATCGTTTAATTGTAGTAATATGTTTTTAGTTCAATTACATGCTACAGTGTCTTGGTGCAGTGTGCAGGACTGATTCCAAATATCCCTATCGGCTAAGTAATCTGCTACTTTATAGTAACCTCTAGACATTAGCACTTGTTTGAGATGGAATTTAAATTTATTATCCTGTAGATTCGTTACTTCGGAAGGTAGTTTATTATAAAATTTAACACAGTTACCCATAAATGAATTATTTGTCTTAGTGAGTCTTAACTTTGTAACTGCGAGTTTGTTCCTATTTCTTGTATTTAGACTGTGTATGTCACTGTTTTTTTTAAAGTAAGCTAAATTTTTGCGGACATACATTATATTCTGAAAGATGTATTCGGCCGGCAACGTCATTATATTAATATCTTTAAACAGTTCTCGAAGAGAGTCGCGAGATCGGAGGTTGTAAATTGCGCGAATCGCTCTTTTCTGTTGTATAAATCTTGTCTGCAGATCTGCAGCAGAACCCCACAGCAAAATGCAATAGGACATAATGCTGTGAAAGTAAGCAAAATACACCAACCTAGCCGTCGCCACATCTGTCAGCTGTCTAATTTTCCTAATTGCAAATACAGCTGAGCTCAATTTACTAGAAATCATTTTTATATGTGGACCCCATTGCAATTTAGCATCTATTGTAACTCCAAGGAATACAGTTGACTGAACTAAATCCAATGGATTATTATCTATTGTATTATTGTCTTGGGTCACATTACGCATTGAAAATTTAATACATTTAGTTTTTTTTGCATTTAAAAGTAAGTTATTTGCAGAAAACCAGTCCAGAGCTAAGCTAAGAGCTTTATTGGACTCTAGAAGATTCTCATCCTTCCTGTCTACTTTAAAGATAAGTGACGTATCGTCAGCAAATAATACTACATCTGCGATGCTATTTACCATGTATGGAAAGTCATTTATATAAACTAAGAACAAGAATGGACCCAAAATAGATCCCTGCGGTACACCTATCTTAACAGAAGAACCTACAGAAGTAACATTGTCAATAGATACTTTTTGTTGCCGATTTGTAAGATATGACGACATCAACTTAAGCGCTGGGCCGCGAATTCCATAGAAATCAAGTTTTAAAATGAGAGTGTTATGATCAACGCAATCAAATGCCTTGGAGAGATCACAGAATACTCCTAATGCATCTTGTGCAAATCAGTGCAAATGCTTACTGTAATTTGAATTTGCTAATAAATAAAAGACGTCGATATCATATTCCTTTCATATGAAAAGGACAACATACGGCATGTACAAAAATAAATGGTATTTTTAGTTTTTTTATTATTGACTGCGATTAGGAAAACAGATTTAATAAATTATAAATAATAATACTAGCTTTGTATTAAACATTGTCCCACTGCTCGGCACGGGCCTCATCTACTAATAAGAGGGATTAGGCCTTAGTCAACCACGCTGGCCTAATGCGGGTTGGTAGACTTCACAACTTAATTCTCAGGTATGCAGGTTTCCTCACGATGCTATCCTACGCATCTTCGAAATTAATAAATATAGAACGTTAATAAATTGCATTATTAATATAAATGAAAATACAATGTAATACATCTTCTAAACTATTTAAAAATAAATAATTGAAGACAGCGATTCTTCACTGACTTGTATCGGATCGTAACAACTTTACGCACTGATTGCCTCGAATACGTTGTAGAGACAAAGGCTGTTTCCGCGAGTCGTCATTCATACATCTTGCTTCATCCATGGCGTAACACTCACACTTTCTCGTGTTACAAACGGTATATTGATAATTTATGCAAATTTTCATACTGAGTTATTATTCTATATTTTACAACTTTCTCTACATCATGGATAAGATTAATGTGTCCGTTGGGCATTAAAACGGCTTCTGGATTAATTGGCATGATATCAGTGCCATGGAATAGTAAGCCTAGTAGGCTACGACACTAAACACGTTTTAACTGACCAACATACTGAACACTTTTAAAAGTTAATAAGCAATTAGCTCTACTAGTGGGAAGTGATTGACACCTATAAGAAACCGTAATACCAGAAGTTCTATGGACGGAATGTTACCTTGTAAAAGGTAATAAAATGCGCAGGAAAGGGGAAGGATTCGAGTATCTGGGCCGGAGAGATCCAACTTCAAAAAAAGCAAAGAGTTGACTTCACGAGTTTCTAAATATAATAAATACTGCGACACTTGAAATTAAGGAGTATTATGGACCACAGACGTTTGGCCTTCTGATTACTCTGACACTAGACCCTCGACCGCTTCTTTACCTCCTTGCCCCATGGCGTGGTGTGAAGAAGCTACACAGCAGGATTGTGTTGAGTAGCGAGGGATAGATTGTTTCTCGCTAACTGATCCTCTAACTGGACGGCACTGCGCTTACCATCAGGTGCAATGTGGGCACTTTGCAATGCCAAGATAAAAAAGTTCATACATAGTGTTACAGACGGCGTTATACAGTGCACTATAACGCTGCATAGAAAATAAGTATTCAGCGATAGTTAACCTGCTATGTAAATAGACAATTCGATGGTTATTACTAAGACATGTGTCACTGGCACATCTTTAACGCATATCTTTGACGCTTGTTTCTAATGTTGACCAGTATGAAATCCACCTTTACAAAAACGAGATGTCACTGCACGATAAACGAAATTTCCCTGCGTATAATCACTGTCCATTACCAGAAACGTAAGAAAGTGGCTAAACTTAGTAGACCTTTAAATAACACGTTCAATCGAGATTCAAGTGAAAATTCTTCAGTGAAAGTGCAGTCCATTGGAGCGTGCACACAATAGCCCGTAATAACATCACTTAGTGGAGGAGCGTTGGAGTAAAAATAAATAATTGCGGTACATTGTGTATCCGGGTATTGCTTAATGCTCGATAATACGAGGTGAAAATTTAAGATATACGGTAATCTTGAATTAATGACGTTTAATTCACTATAATCTCAAAGAAAATCTAAAGATATATGAAATGAATAAAAGCGTACGATCTAATGCTTAGAAGCGATTGAGACGCATAAACTCTGCAGTTTGTCTTTGGTGTTTTATGTAAGGAACAATATAAAATCAAATTTTGCTTGTTAAAAATTTAAATTGCTTTCGGTTACTACATTTTTACACTACCTACGACTATTCTAGCTTTAAGCTCTCTGAACCTAATATAGAGGAATAGATAAAAACTTTGTTAAAAACGTTGAATAATTAAACTCAATGTATATGAGAATACTTCAGAATCCAACTCAACAAATCCTTAATGATCATATTTCATTTTATAAAAAAGATACCTACTTGTTTATACAACTAAAACGTTGGCAACCCTAGTTTTTATGCGCGCGTTACCAGCAGTTAAGTTGTTAACGTCGTTTAATCGTAACCCTGATTATAATGCATGTAAGTTAAATAACATCCGGTTAAGTGTAACAGTTAAGTCGGATATAACGTAACCACGCGCATAATTATTGCAAAACCGGTAGCCAGTGAAAGAATATTAAATATTTTACGATCCACCAAATTAAACTTGCTTATTTTATGAAGCAGTTAATTCTAGTCGCTATCGTAAAATGCGAATCTATAGAACAACTTTTAACTATTTGTATGAAATAAACGTTACCATTATATATCTACTCGTATTATTAGCTCGCGGCTCAGCTTACAAAATTTTAAAATATCCTTAATGGTCTAGGCTGGGCGAGGATTAGTCAGCCAAGAACTTTATAAATTTGTGGAATATAGCAAAACTTCTGCAATAATTAGAAATATATATAGGAAAACTATTTTTAATTTTGATAATCAAATCTGTGTAAGTTTTAACATAATGTCATTTGTAAAAGTGATTGAACTATTAGTAATAGATTGCAATCAATCAATCAGCTTTGTTAAGGCTTTATTACAAAGAAGTTATTTTATTTTACACTTACAAGAACCCTTTAATCGTAAAACTTCACGAACACCAACATTCGTTTGGAAATCATCTATCAAACATACCAATACAAAACATAATCCACAGGTGACCTAATAGAATTAATCGGAACGTTCCCAAACGAAAGCTACGATTACCAAAACACCAACCAATACGACGACCCAGTCATCATTTACACTGAACAAAAGCCAGGCTACCGTCCGAAGCCTGGTCAGGACGAAGCCGAAGACTGGCCACCATATTATCACGTTAAGCCGTCATATCACGAGACGACCACACGGCCTCACTTTGATGATGATTATAAACCCGTGCAAAGTGGTGCGCCGAGCTACCCCGGTGAGAATTTGGATAATTAATTTAAGTGACGATGGAACTCATGTTTTGGGTTATGGTAAAAGGTTTATAGTTAGATCCTTGTAGAGCATAGTGCTCCACTGCACCTGGTAAATACAGAGCAGTCTAAATATCGACTGTCGGTAGATCGCCAGACATACACGGAACACGACTCGCCTCTATGGCAGCTTTCGACCATGAAGTTGACCTGCCAATGCAATATTTGTTTGGTCCGGCTTAACCGGGTTATTACCACTGTCTCAAAGATGCGTCAAATCGATGTGAAGTAAATACTTGCCGTTGCGTTCCATACTCATTTAAGGTCAACGCACCTATGGTTCTTATGGTACTGTGGGTGTTCATGGGTGATGCAGATCATTTTCCATTAAATGACTCTCTTGCCCATTTGCCATTGCCTAGTATATTTTTTCTGTGGAACTGTGGCACCTCATTCCTCAATTACGAGAAACTAAACAATTAAACGGTTCTAGTACTAAAATTTTGGTAACTATATCTTTTATAATACCAGCCCTGTATTAAACATTGTTCCACTCCTGGGCACAGACCTGCTCTACTAATGAGAGGAGTTAGATCTTAGTGCACCACGCTGGTCTAATGCGGATTGGTACTATACTATATATTTTACCGTATATTCATTTACGTTACACTGTAAGAACTGACCAAAGGACCTTGTCTCCTCATACAACTATTCGTTACCTACGAAATACCAATATTAAACTGGAATAAAACATGAGTTCAGTCGTTTCCATTCTTTCCTGCTTATATGCACTGATTTATAATCATCATCACGCCATTGTTTTATGTACAGCACACGCTTTAATCTTCTGTCTTTTAAGCTTTTTATGTTACGCGTTGCACTAGCTTTATTGTAACAGATAGGACAAAGAACAAGTGGGGCATTGGCTTGGGAAAGGTGTCTTCTTCTATAATATAATCTGGATCAGGACAGATTATGAATTTTATATTTGAAGCTAAACATAAATAATATTTAATTATGACAAAAGATTATGCCAATGCAAGAAGAACAACACATAAACAAGCTTCTTGACTTGCGTTGATTTCTGTATAAAGTTGCTTTTAAAATTGCAAAATAATTGGTCATATTTTTAGCGCCAAAAAAAATCTACACATAGCAAAAAGCTCACTCAAGTATCACTCTTGAATACACTATTTTGTTTCTATATAGAAGCAAATAAATAAAATAATTTCGAGTAAATTACATTATTATCATGAAAGATACACATAAATAATAACAAAATGTTATCAACAAACAAATTCATGAAACCTTACTAGTTACTCAATGAAAATATGTACCAATACTTCTATAACCAAAACCTTTGCTTGGCCTCCTTTGCAGGTTGTGGTGAACATTTCACTCGATCAAACAGGATCGTGGGCGGGCATTCCACGGGCTTCGGGTCGCATCCATGGCAGGCGGCGCTCATCAAGTCAGGGTTCCTGAGCAAGAAGCTGGCGTGTGGAGGTGCACTTATATCTGATAGATGGGTCATAACTGCCGCTCATTGTGTTGCCACGTAAGTGTTCGTTTATTAAAGTAACATTTAAACTTTATTGATTTTCATTGATCACAAATATAATTCTACCCACGTAATTTGAAACAAAGTTATTTTTAATTACATATCTTTCATTAAAATAATTAATCTATAGGAAATATAATTTATTCGTTTCATCAAATCCTTATTTGATATTGGATAGCTATACCAACTAATGCATGTAATGCAATAATATTTGTTAGAAAGTATTATAATACAGTAGCCAAAAACAAGATATTTTTTATCCTGGTATGGCAAAGGGACCGCACTGCACCAGGTAAGCGCAGTGTCTTCCAGTTAGAGGATCAAGTAGCAAGAGATAATCTATCCAAGATCTACACAATCATGGCGGGCGCCAATGTAGCTTCTGCACACTACGCCTAAAGGACCGTGTATACATATATATTCAAACATTCTTACGCATTTATTTATAGGAATTTCTTTAATTAAACTTTGCTTAAAGCTGTCTTTTTATGACGTTCATCAATAACGTGGACAACCCGATGGTAACTGATCACCAATGGAATTAAATCTTCCGAAAGAATTTTGGGTGTTTTACGTAAGTAAAGACAGATAGAATATTTGCTTCTCCGGAATTCTCACGAACCGTACAAAATATATTACTTAAACCATAAACCATTTATTTATTTAATACAGAAACAAGAGGAAAAAAATTAAGTGTCTAATTTACAGACGATTGAATTAATTAATTTCAATTTACTTCCCTTTTTCTGTGGGTCGGCGGATCATGAGGCTCTACCTTTCATTAAACACAGAATTTCATCTATTTGTTTCAGCACACCAAACTCCCAATTGCGCGTCCGTCTCGGCGAGTGGGATGTACGTGACGCTGGCGAGAGATACTCCCACGAGGAGTTCTCTGTACAGAGGAAGGAGGTTCATCCAGCGTACGAGCCAGCGGACTTCAGGAATGATGTTGCGCTGGTGCAGCTAGACCACGGGGTTGTGTTTAAGCAGCACATATTGCCTGTAAGCGTAATTAGAATTTTATACTGTTTTTCTTTGACGGTTGTTAATTTTTTTTATCCTGGCACGGCAGAGTGACCACCCTGCACCTGATGGTAAGTGCCGTCCAGTTAAATTATCAAGTAGAGAGACAATCTATCCAATCACCGACCAAGATAAGGGTATCAAAGACGATTTTACGAAACTACGTGACTATTCCACTCATACATCCAGCCATTGTAACTCCTATAAGCCATGTTCGATGGCACGCATTTTTCAACACCTAGCAGTGAATTCAGAGAAGTCTCAGGGAATGCGTAAACGCCTTTATCCCGCAAGTAAAAAAATAGATATGTAGTGAGGAGTTAGAATTATAAATTGTCTACTTACTTGTATAGCAAATAGGGAGAGAAATGACGAACTAAAGAGACAATAACCTAATATACCACGCAAGAGAACTGTAATTAATAATTAAATGTATAATAATAACTGTAATTTTGGGCAGCGTTATGTTTCTTCTTTAGCTTCAACTAAAAAATTTACCAGTTCTGACGACACCAATTTATTGGTATGACCTTTTCCTCCCTTCATAATATTTCCGGGGTATTATCTGATGATTGTCTTGCTATTCCAGGTGTGTTTGCCTCAGAAACAGATGAAACTAGTTGGCAAGATGGCGACGGTTGCTGGATGGGGGAGAACGAGGCACGGACAAAGCACTGTCCCATCAGTTTTGCAGGTATTTCTGCATTCTAATATTTAAGTCATTTCGTTTAACTGAGCAGAGGTGTAACCAGTACACCCACTTTTCGACGAATTCATTACGGTTCCATAATGGAATAGAGAACGAGCCTATCGCCATACCGGGCATCATTCCAAACTCCGGGATGGTACTGAGTATTTCTAAAAAGAAAAAACCCAATATCACTTTACCCGACCCGGGAATCGAACCCGAGACCTCAGCACATCAGTCGTAACGCATGCGTAATTAGAATTGCGCCACCAAAGCCTAGTGATTTCCTTGGTTTCGATGTCCGTTAAAGTATTTCGATTTCATAGTTTCCTAATAGTGATGTGTGTCTAGGTATAGGTTATAATATATCTTATTGACAGTTATTAAAAATAAATATATTTCTTACGTCGATTATACGGAATGCTAGTTCTTGGGAATTATCTATACTAATATATAAAGAGGTAAAGTTTGTGAGTTTGGATGTTCGGGGAAATCTCCGGTACTACTGATCCGATTTTGAAAATTCTTTCACTGTTAGAATGGTTTGTTATCCCTGAGTGCTGTAGACTACTTTTTCTTTTGGTTAATATATATTTTCAATATGATTCAGTTATGGGTTCTAAATTAATTTAAGCAGGGCATGTGGCGAGTTGATGACTCTTGGAGTAAGACGCTGAGTAGTGGCCAAGATAAGATAAACACAGCATTGGTTATCCGGCAGTAAGGTGGGTCGACGTCCTTATTAAAATCAAGTGGCATAATATGAGGGAGTCTTAGACCCTGCAGTGGGACCCTACCTGCTGGGGATGACACATTAAAATGTACTTAATGACTAAACTAGTATGACGACATGTCATCATGTCGAGGCTTATACATCCCTCTTCGATGTAATCGTATAATAGTTGCGAGAGAAATAACACAAGTTTAACTGTTCACGGTTTAATAAATTACTGCCAGTTCGGAATACAGTAATCCATGGGAAAGAACTGGCAAGAACCCATGTTAGCTCTTTTAAACACACCATAGTTTATATTACAATAACCGATACACAATTACACTTTGCACTGAGTCGCACACCGAAACTTATCTAGATAAACTTGAGAACGCCAAGGCGTTCTCTTTTATAGCAAATCTTCCTCCACTGATTCAAACTTATCAATCTACCCGCACTTATCTTGTAAGAGACCCTCCACATTCCCAATAAGCGGACTACCCTAATATTATATTATAAGTAAAGCTAACACATGTCATCAGGAGGTGGATGTAGAAGTGATACCGAACGAGAGGTGTCAGCGCTGGTTCCGGGCCGCGGGCCGGAGGGAGACCATCCACGACGTGTTCCTGTGCGCTGGATATAAAGAGGTACGTATGTTTTATTTCAATTTGAATTTTCCATACAGTCACATACAAAACAAACAAATCTGTGAATGGATTTATCATTATCGTTGCAATGACCACTACTTTATATATTTATTAGGTATTCAATATAACTAGTAAAATTTATAAACCTATTCCAAATGCATTCCACTTGTGGTGGGGGACTACCAAACTATCATGATATTGGACCAATTTCGCTGAGGTTTCTCGGTTTTAGTCTTTTACAACATTATGTAAAAATAAAAATGATGTACTTACAAAATTCTTATTATTCAGGGCGGTCGTGACTCCTGCCAGGGTGATAGCGGCGGCCCTCTCACGATGAAGTACGAAGGGCGGAGCACCCTCATCGGGCTCGTGTCGTGGGGCATCGGCTGCGGCCGGGAACATCTCCCCGGAGTCTACACTAACATACAGAAGTTCGTGCCCTGGATTGACAAACTTATCAACCCTTAGGGTGTATGGAATATCGTATTGAATTGGTAGATAAAAAATATCAAATGCTGCAGAAAGTAGGAGAAAAAGTGATTGAAATGTGTCTTAATAATAACATTACACGTGCTGTTAATATCAACTGGGTTCGACTCTCAGTCAAATTCATTTATAATGAATCGAAGAAAATGTGTCAAACATAAACTTATGACACAAAGGAAGAATATTGGAAAGGTTTAGAAAAAAAAAGATTTTTCTAGGGATTCCTAATTTATAGGTTTCATATTAAAAATCCTGAAATAAGCAGAGGACCAATTTATGTAACGTGCGCATAGCGTACATTTAGATATTAATTTATTAAAATAAAATATACATTTGTACATATTTTGTATATAAGGATATAAATTATTATAATTTTATATAAGGTCTTCCAATAGCTTAACATATTTCTGTTTATTAGATAAAAATGGCGATTATACAATGTACGTAAAATTCCCATTATAATTTATAACTACCACCAAGTTCTGCTAATTTAGAATAAAATACTGTAAGTTATACATATTATGAGACACCTACATACATCCTCAAAGAGGTAGACAGAGATGCAAAAATTACGCCGTCAGCCCGCTGATTTTATTTTCATTCATATTATGTATAAAGGTTTTTTATAGTGTTAAATATTAGATAATAGTTCATTTTAATTAGTCCCTCTCTTTAGACACCTAACTGAATAAATGGATTACTGCAAGAAATCTATATCTGTTATGGTCTCATAACAGACAGAGTGATTTAATTTTATAGTAATGTAAATAATATTTATTATTAGAAATAATTTACATTTTGTATTTTTATAGAATAAATTATTTTGGAAAATATAAACCGTTTCGTTTACTTTACTTATTTTCAACCCTAAACTTAAATAGTGTTCTAGTGTAAAATTAATATTAGATAGAAGACAAAAAACTCCAACAACCAAATGAAACATTTATAATAATAATAGATATTAGTAAATAAATTACTTTTCTTAATATGTTATGGTGTATGAAAACCACTTGTAAAAAGCATTCAAAAATTAAATCAAAATCAAATATTTATTGAATCCACGTAATGCTATATATTATTTAAATTCATTCAATCTTTTTTACTTCACCGCCAGTTCGGAATGCAGTTTCGCTAGACAAGAACGAGTAAGAAACTCTTGCGTTGCATAAAATCTTATGTAGAGCTTTAGCGCCATCTATAACTTTGTTTATGTACTAGATAGCCACATACAGAGTTATCTGCCACTGTTACTAGCTAGCACTAATGGAAGTTAAGGAGAAAGGTTTTTTTTTCCGGGCACGGCAAAGTGACCGCACTGCACCTGATGGTAAGCGCAGTGCGGTCCAATTAGAGTATCGAGTAGAAAGAGACGATCTATCCCCCGCTACTCAACACAATCATGCCAGCCTGTTTCTTCACACTACGCCATGCAAGAAGGTGAAGAACCGGTCGAGGGTCTATTGTCAGAGTACTCAGAAGGCCGCAAAATGCCCAAACATTGTACTCCAACTCTAGACCCCCGAAAAAAACCGGATGTACACTGGCTGATCCCGGAACGCGACACACTTGCGTGTGCCACTATGGCGGGTTTTACATCCTGTGTACGGTGGTCGCTATCCGGGTATGAATGTGCTATGAATATCCTACCACCAGCGAAAGGTTAAAGGAGAACCGTCTCTGTGTGTGAAAAGTATCCGTCTAAATGCGTTACATTAGGGTGGCGATGGCGCTACAACAGTGAGAAATAAACTGGGAATTTATTAAGGAATCAATTTTATTATTATTAATTTATTAATTAATACCATATTCATACCAATTTATTAATTCATACCATACCATTTATCTTCACGAGCACTATTCTGATGAGTTTTGGAACTTGTCCTCCATATGAGACGGGTCTCCTTGCCTCTACCCTCCATGCTAGAACTATAGTTACTAAATATACGTACTTACAAACAGATGGTGCTGTACCATAACATTTTAGTTCATTTGCGTCACTAATAGATGTCACTGTACACAAAATCACAGCAAACCCTTGATATTGCAATTCGAATTCGCTCGAAGAAACCATAGTAACCGATACGTATAGAAAGTAGAATGATCTGCAAACGAGCAGCGTTTGACCCTGACCCCACACGCAATTGTACGCGGAATGGCTCCTATGGTGTCATCCAATGATGGATAAATCACTTGTCTGATCTTACAAAATCGCAATTGCAGTGTGCAGATTTTAAATTGATGACATGTATGCACTTGTGTCAAACACTAAGGGTGGATAGATTTTTTTACCCTTAGTGTCAATTCTCGTATTTAATTAACAACGCGTTTGAATGTTGACCGAACTGAGAGGTCGTGATTTTACTAAAAATTGGTATTCATGAGCGTGCCATTTAAAAATACATCACCTTTATCAACTTACAATCTATTTTCTATTCCATTCTAATACAATGCACCAAGAACTTAATCTCATCAATCTTGGAACTAGATCGGTATTTGAATATTTTAAATTACGGTAATTGATCGGCTCACTTGAAAGCATGGTCATATTATTCACGATATCTACCACATATACAAGTATTGCTGGAGCAAAAATCAGTACCGGACAATCTATGTACACTAAGTATTTACAAATTACAATAGTAAAGATTAAAACATCGGTATAGTGTTCCCAATAATATTTAACGCTCCTGTTCGATTGTTAAATAGTGACTATCACTAAATATTTTCTCTAGATCTTATCGTCTCGTCCATCTTCCGTGGCAAGCATTTAGTAAATTTCTGTCTTTATTGTCAGTATACATTCTAGTAAATTTCATAATACACAAGAATCTATAATACTTTAGCTTTATATCGACTTTGTTGCCGTTGACCGCCTACTTGCTCTACCTACACAAGTATATGAAACTTAATACGTTAACGCGTTGATGTCTTTTGTTTGAAATATAAATGTGTCAGCCTTTATTAACCATAGATTTCAAAAGAATAGAGTTCTCATTAATATAATAATCTCAATAATAATAATAATTAAAAATCTTTCCTCAATCTAGTAATAATAACAATAATACTTGACATGATGAGTGCTATTAAATATTTTATAAAGTGCCTCAATTATTAGTAAATAATTAGGGACTCTCAATATATACAATTTTGCAGGTTTTAATGCTCATATAACTTTATAAAACATACTTTTCGACATATTACGTCACTTTCCTACGACCTTTCTAAGGTTATAATTCCAAGGTCACCGTCTATATGGCGCTGGTAGTCCCACGCTTCATAACATGTTATAAACGTCACTATAAACCTATTTCAGTTTGTCGCTATTAATGGTTGTTACTTCTTGGGAAGAATGACGTGAGGCAGTCATTTATGGTTTCATAACCCGAACCTGGTTAGGTAGAATCAATTCTAATACTGACTCCATTCCATTCAACTTTTATATATGTAATCCACTGAACTATAAGGGATAAGAGATAATAACTTGGCTAGATGTATTTTTAGATTTCAATACTGAGTCGGGTTTTGACTTGTCTAACAATGTGTTAAAGCGACATTAACAAAGGAAAAGTTTCTCATTATATTTTTTATACATATATAGTTCACAACATCTCCGTTGAACATGGAAGTGATTTTTTTTGGTTAAGGGTAGGCCTATATAAATTTAGGTAAGATTTGATAAAGGAGCAAGAGAAAAAGGTTTGAATTTCGTCAACAAATAATAGCAGATGCATTTGAAGTGGGCGAAGTTTTAATAAAACACATTAAAAAGGAAAATTTTAAATTTATTATAAATATTTATATCGTTTGAACAATATAAATATTTATATTTTACATGGAATTGAAAGAGGAAAAACAAAGTGAAGATGACTAAATGTAAAATGCAATATAAAAATTTTACAAGGCGAGTAAAGCTCAAAAAACAAATGCCAGCTTGAGAACTGATAATTTAGATAATGATAAGACTAAACTTGTCATATAAGCCCTTCAACTTAGCTTTTCTTTACCATGAAAAGCAAGTTAAAAATAAAAACAATAAGGGAGTTAAAAATAAGGCTTCATATTCAAGAGTCATCAGAGAGAGAGAGATATCTCAGTGTTGAATTCGGACTGACTGTTGACTGTTGGGTATTGGGTGTTATTTATGTAAGTAGTAGATAATTGTCTAATATGTTTATGTGTAATTTTTTACTTTTAGACAAATATTTACTTTAAGTGTAATAGCAGCGATATCCTAGTTGATTGCGGTACGGACTGCCAAGACGCAAGTCGTAGGTTCGAAACCCAAGTGGCATACATCTATGACTTTTCTGAAGTTATGTGTGTATTAAAATGTTAATTATCGCTTGCTTTAACGGTGAAGGAAAACATCGTGAGGAAACCTGCATATCTGAGATTTTTTCGAAGGTATGAAAAGTCTGCCAACCCGCATTAGGCCAGCGTGGTGGACTACGGCCTAACCCCTCTCCTTAGTAGACGAGGCCCGTGCCCAGCAATGGGACAATGTTTAATACAGGGCTAGTATTATATTCAAGAGTCTAATCAGTATAATTAGTTTTCATAGCGATATAACTTTGTAGCAGAGATGAATTCCCGACGTCTACACCAACAAAACCGAGACATGCATGCGTTCATTTTTATTTTCACAAACAAGTTTTGAAGGGCAAAGAAAAGGACAAACACGGCATCGATTCTCGCTGAGATACTATTGCTGGACTCGAAGGGCTGTGGAAGGTGAGTAATTTTTATTCGATAATTAGTAAATACAGGACTGAATTAAAAAACACAATATTAGTGGCTGTAAACTTTTTTATAGCACGAATGCGTTTTTGAACCCGGTATAGAAAACTGATATTAAGGTCAGCTATTTTTCTGCTTTACGTTTTCTGCAGTCCCCTTTTTTGCTTTAAAGTTCAGGAATAATCCACAGTTATTTTATTAAATGATAAGTACTTAATTATAAAGTATTCGTAGACGCCAGTAATTATTTATCACTAGCTAATCCACTTGCTCGACAGCCTTCTGCTATAGTATAAAAAACTGCTCGTGTGCTAGTTTGCTGATGGTAGGATATTTTTATCCGCCCAGATAGCGACAACCGTACACAGGGTGTAAAACCCGCCATAGTGACATACACAAGTGTGTCGCATTCCGGGATCAGCCAGTGCACATCCGGTTTTTGTCGGGGGTCTAGAGGTGGGGTACGATGTTTGGCTGTTTTACGGCCTTCTGAGTACTCTGACACTATACCCTCGACCGTTTCTTCACCTTCTTGCAGGCCGGCATGATTGTGTTGAGTAGCGGAGAATAGATTGTTTCTCGCTACTTGATACTCTAATTGTACGGCATCGCGCTTACCATCAAGTGCACTGTGGTCACTTTGCCGTACCAGGATAAAAAATACAACCAAAAAATTAGCTCATATTTATATCTTTCAAGAAAAAATTGTTTCCTTACGCAACGTTAATAGAAATAATTAAAAAAGTCAATATAATGATGAAGACCAGCGAGGTATCACACTTTTAATTTGTTGACTTTTTTCAACCACTTAGAACATTTTATACTGTCATGTTAATTAGCCGTGTTATTAAAAAGAATTTTCTTATTTACTTAATAATTAAATATTACGAGTATACTCTTATCTTAAAAAATTGTACTGTCGCAGCCCTTAAGTATGTACATACATAAATTTAGCAGTATATTAAAGTTTTTGACGCTATTCTTAACGACCTATGTAACAACAACTTGTGTCAAGCAATATAAGACTTTTTACTTTTGCCAGAAAGTTGAATTTAGATCAGATAGTCTAGTCTGCAGAGCGCCGCTGTTTTAAAACCTGATTCTGAGAAAAATTACTTTTTGTTTTGCAACAACTTCGTCCAAGGATTTCGGAGAGATTCTTTTACTGACGCGCGTTGGCTACCAAATGAGGGTCTGAAGTTGCAAACATATGTCATATGTCCTTGAAAATGCCATATTACCTTGAGTGGTAAATATTCATACTCTGTTTACTTTGCTCTGTGAGTATACATCATATTGTTGAAGGGAAAACTTTCTTGGGCAAGTTGAGCGATTTTTGAATGTGTAAAATCTTATGAATTACGTCATCTACGTGCTATCATCAACGTGCTAATGTTAACATTATATCTCAAGTATTAATATTTAATGCTATATATTTTTTTTCGGAGTGCCAAGTTGTAAAAACCAGACTAATGTTAATGATTTTAAATTTTGATCCTACGTTTAATTTCAAAATCCAACATAAAACCACATTCTAAGTTTTAAGTTTTCACTTCCGTCGACAATCCCCAATAACTATCGCTATTATAATCTCAGTCGATTTCCCAAAGCTCTTTAACAATTAAAAGTTATAGCATTTCAAACGCACAGGAACCCAGAATAATCGCAAATTAATGCACAATTACTTTTTTACTAGAATTCAAGAAATTAAAAAATTCTGGATTCGGCTAAGACCTTGCTTTCCATATATGACTTGAGAGCATTATTTACAGGGTATATAATAATATAGTGATTGGCAGCCTGCGTGGCGGTAGGAGCCGACTGTGAAACAAGAGGCCGCGAGTTAGATTCTCGCACCGATACAGAATTATTTGTTTCGTATTTGGATTTTGCGAGACCTAAAGTTTCTCATACTTCCTATTACCTACACATGCGACAGTTGGTTGAAAATTCTTAAAAAATAGAAAAAGAAATTTCTTGCCTGTGTAAAAACTAAATCTATATAAATAAAAAATCAATGCTGTTTGTTAGTAAGTGCATCAGTTAAGAAAGCCAGGACTTGTTTGGCAATTTTTTTTATGTTCCTAATAGTTGTAAAAAGATGTTTAGTAAAAGAACAATTATACAAGTAGACCAGAAAAGTAGAGAAGTCGCAAAAGATATCTAATAATGATCTACAACAATCAATGCTCAAATATGCTGAGATAGTTTTCCTTAGTTATATTAATTTGAATTATGTAGGAACTATCACTGTGCGTGGTTCTAAGTATTAATCTTACCAGTTATTTATTGCTTGATATAAATTCCCTTAGAATATTTCCAGGACTAAGATACCAATTAGGGTATCAAGCGACATATAGTGATGGCTACTTAACGAATGGTGATTCATTTAATCAGCTGTTGCGGAAGACGGAATAATTTAGTTAAATGAAAAATTAATATTTAAAATGTATGTCATAGAGACTATACTTTCTTTGTTATGAAATGGTATGAATAATACTGAATAATTAAGTATAATTACGTAACACATTCTACGGATGCGCATAAGCGCATAACTACGACATTGTAGTTTTTTTTGGTTTTGTTTTTATTGAAAAGCCAAATAAACTCTTTCTTTCTTTCTTTCTTTCTTAATAATTCATAATTATAATATATTTACAGCTAATTTACTTCAACAGCCTCGGTACACAGTACACAATTACAGTACACAGCAGTACTGCTGAGCTGAGGTCTCGGGTCGATCCCCGGGTTGGTTAAAAGCGATATGGGGTTTTTCTAACACAAAATACTCAGTATCAGCCCAAATCTGGAATTGTACCCAGTATGGTGATAGGGTCGTCCGTTATCACATCGTACTTGTTACACCTGCGCCAACCCCCTCGGGGATTACAGGCTTAAGTGCGTCTGTTAGTTGCAAAACATTTTTTCAAGCCGGACGATTTTTCTATTTAAAGTCGTTAATTTTATTTTATTGTTTTATGATTGCTTACGGAGTTTACAACAATACTTAAAATCTACTTATAAATACAATAATAATATCCTTGTAATTGCAACTCTGGTTACAAGCAATCACAGCATGAGCCACAAGACAAAACATTCTAAAGCAATATTACTAATAACAATATTTTTTTGAAATATAACGTAACAGATATAATAATTATCTTCAGTGTACCAGTGTACCAGTGTTAATAAATGAAGAGTATTAAAGTAATGAGTTTGAGAAACCATATAAACTTGATTTCCAGTATTTTATGTTAGTTTTAACAAAAATATTAATTTAAAACGGATAACAAAATTCCATCTAGTATTTTTATTATTATGGTACAAAAAAGTGTTAACTGCCACTTATCCTATTAGCTACGACATTAAAGTCAATTTAGGCGCGGGGATGGCAGATGTTAAGTATTTCGAAAAGGCCGGAGGATATTAAGTATAGGATATTTCACTGCCAACCCCATTATATAGTTTGTTACGGCCACATTTTACGTTAGTTAGTATATAGATATCCAATTTCATGTTATTAAGTACAGAAGAATTAAACTTCTGAAAACAATTCATTTAAAATAAAACATAGCTTACTTTACATTCAAAAAACAATTCATTTAAAAATATCTTATATTTTACTAGCTGTTGCTCGCGACTCCGCCCGCGTGGAGGTCATATTTGGGAGAAAAAGTATACAATACAAAATACCAATTTTCATGCGTTTACTAAAAGGCCAAATACAAATTTTCATAAATTTTACTTCAAAATTGACGGATTTCATACAAACTTTCATCCCCTATTTTACCCCCTTAGGAATGGTATTTCCAAAAACCCTTACTTAGTGGATGCCTACGTCATAAAAGGCACCTACTGTCAAAATTTCAAGTCTCTAACCCCAGCCGTTTAGACTGTGCGTTGATCGATCAGTCAGTCAGTTTCTTCTTTTATATATACAGATTAAATCCAAAACGAACTTGCAAAGCATCTATACACTTCGCCAAGCCGACGAATACATAATATATTTACAATACATATAAATATTCCCGTTATGGCGCAACGAGCTTAAAATATCCTTTGACATCATCCCAGACTATTAAGGCGAGAATGGCTTGGAGCTCCAATCACTTAGGACCTTTTTGAATGCAGGCTCTGTGCGCCAGCGCAGTCCAGTGTGAATACGACAACTGAACGCGCGGCCGCCATGCCAGTTGAAACGAACACTCCGAAAACGACCAATTTAAAATCAAATTGATTCATTATTCAACAAAATTTCGTTAAAGTATACAGTATTTCGAAAAAGGCAGCTCAGTGATGTGAACTTCTTGTGACGGCGAAGGAATGTTATTAGTGTTCACAAAAGAACGAGTGTTGTGCGATTGTTTTTTTAATGTGCGAGGTGACAGGCATTGCTTGAGGATTTCGGTATTAAGTTATTTATAAGGTAAGTTCAGGCGGAGGAAACTTTGCGATCGGAAAATCTTTTGTATTCTTTTATTTTTTAAGGAATTTTATATAGTCTTAACAGGTCTTGTTCCACAGGTATACCGAGTTGTGAGTGATTAAAGTCTTATTTTTATTATTCTATATCTAAAAAACTTCGAACGGTATATTTTTTTATATAATCATTTTTTGGCGCGTTTTAATCGTGGTAAATAATTTTTTTTAATCCTACCAGTCAGAATCTTTTATGGTGATAAACAAAATTATTAAGTATTTTATATTCATTATTGTCGCAAAAAAAAAACTTTTTACTATAGACATGCGTGATTGTTGAGGGAATTAAATCTGCTGTACTTAATTGCATTATCTCTTGCTAATTATAGTAACGTAAAGCATATTTTTATCTTAGATTTATCATTAGCACATAGCATTGCACCAACCCATTGATAATCGTGGTTAGATAAAAAGTCCATTAGATTGTGCGCAAAGGTCGTACTAGTTGAATAATAGTGCTTGACCAATTGATCTTTTTGTTGAAACAATGCGGTTTTGTCAATGGCTTATCAAATATTTTGAATTCATTTCTCAGTTTAGGGGTAGGTTATAGTCATGTAGTACCTCTTCTCATCCCTATTCTTTCCCTTGTAACCCCCAAGATTCTTTTAGTAATGTGGATGATCAAGGAGATCACTAACAGGTCCACCTGCATGTGGCCTTTGCTATATAAAAAAGTTTTTTTCACTATACCCATTATGTAGAGTCAGTATAATATGTGCCATATAATAATTTGAGTGGAGTTTTTATATTCTAAGAACGAGAGTTGTAAGTCGCTCGGTTGTTAAAAATGCTCTCTAATAGATTTTGGCTACACGCTTGGATAACAAAGTACTACACTTATGATGATGGCCAGTCTCATGAAGTCAATTAATTTCTTTAACACACTGAATCTCAACAATATATTTTTTATTATAATGATGCTTTCAGAAATATAGAAAGAAATGGTACCTACCCAGACGTCCTCTCGCATGTCAGAGGCCTGTAATGTTGGAAAAGAAAATGTTTATAAATAACACTCAGCAGGCCCACACATAGCTCTGACCCCAGACTAAGATACAAGTCTTGTGTCGTGGGACTCATAAATTAGTAGAGACTTTCAGTCTCACAGCAGCCAGACTTCTCAGTGCGGGAATAGAACCTGCGGCCTCTCGTTTCACAGCGGGCTACTCCTGTGCCACGGAGACTGTCAATCTATTATAAATATCCTGTTATATAATATTCACTGTAAAATTCTTGCATTCATAAAATAAATGTAGTTCCGACTAGCTATTAAAAGGAATCAGTTTTCAACTCGTGAAAAATTACCGACCATATATTTTTTTTTCCAAAAACATAGTCTCGGAAAGACATGCAGTAAAATTTTCCGTTTAAATAATAATAATATATTTTTTTAAAGGTATGTATTTAAATTCAGAATTGATATTTATAGAAACTTTATTTTTTTTAAACATAGTTGAGTTTTATTGCACTGACTCTATCTTGCAAATATTATATTTGCTGGTGGGATTTGTATTATATTTATACACATTTTGTACTCCACTGGATAGGGCGCCTTATACCCGGTGAAGAACGCAATAGTGGCTCGTTTTGGTGGGTCATGTATGGAGGTCAGCCGGTGTATATCCAGATTCTTCAGACTGACATTATTTGGGTAACAATCAAAAGATCCAACCTCTACCTACAGTTGACATATTTTTAGTGTACTATATTGACTAACAGCTGGATTATTCAAAAATACAAAATTTTCTGTAACGAAACAATGGTAATTGTTTTGTGTAATAGACAGCCAATATGTAATAGGAAATTCTAATCAAGATTTTAATAAAATTACTTAAGGTGCCCGCCCACGTTTGGCAAAATTGCTCTACCGTAACAAAAGTTACCTGCAGTCGCCACATCTTCATCAATTTGCATTTTATAGCCTTTACCAATACAAATTTTATTTATGTACGAAACCTCCATATCGAAACCATATTTGTGTTAAATGTGGCTTTAAACAACATTCTATTAAGGAATAAATATTGACTATTAAACAGATTTCTTAAAAAAAATATTAAAACAACACCTTAATATAGGTAGCTCTGACTCCGCAGTCTTACGTCATGGGTATCAGGGAACTACTACAATACTAGAAACTTCTGTCCCACAATACTTGGACTCAATACAGATATTTTTAGCTCTATAAATGTTGCCTCTGTGCGGAAACCGTAGTGTAAGCTGCCAATCTTTACAAATGTTTTGCATCTTGTAAAATACATATCTAAAGGTGCCTCCACGACAATCACGATAAGCTGTGATGCACGATGTGGACGCGGGCTTAATTGTATAATATTACAAGTACACAGAGGCCGTACGCTAGCCGGATAAAGGTCGTGGTAATATAATTATGTAAACATACATGATTTCCCATTATAAAAGATTTTGATTTAATAACGAACTTGACTAGTCTGCGATGACCTTTCAAAACTTGTATTGGCAATGACAAATTGTACATGTAACTCGTACTTTTGTGGGTGGGCGAGATTCCGAGGTTCGAATCCTTGAGATTGTCTTTTTAACAACAGCTTATTCGACCGTTTTGGGTCTCAAAATCCAGCAGCAGTTTAGCCACGAAACCTCAGCAGTGGATTCAATATTCAGATTAGAAAATATATATAAACTTGCTACTATCACATCATGGGATGAAAATATTACTAGCGTAGTCACCATTTTCCGCCACAATATATATAAATAGGCAAAGACAAACATATACACACGGAGAGAGGGCGAGCCTATAGCCATACCGGGCACAAATTCCGGGCTAGTACTGAGAATTTCTAAATAGGAAAACCCAATATCACCTTACCCGGCGTTCGAACCCCAGACCTCAGCACAGGAGTCGTAACGCATGCGCAATTACAACTGCGCCACCGAGGCATTCAGACAGTTCAGTAACTTTATCTCCTCCTTTTTTAACCAATTTTCTTTTTTTGTTTAGTCGCTTAATATTATCATTAAAAATGGAAGCCATAATTCCTTATGAATTACGCTCGAATTTCGACCATTCGACGGACACTAGTACTTTTAATTAAATTTAAAAAACATCAATTTTATCCAAAACTAAACAAGCCCAAATTCTTAATGCAACTGCCAACATATATTTACAAGTGTATTTGTATAATTGCTATACAATTATATTGATTAAAGTCCATAATAAACACTACAGCTGTTATGATAATTAAATGTACTACAGCATAAATAATAAATTGAGCTATGTAAATACAGAGTAAACTCCATATACCGAACTTCTCTTTAACGAAAACCCCTTAAAGCGTAGAAATTATTAAGGTTCGTTTGGTTTTCATTGTTACCCATATATTGAAACACTCTATACACCGAAATAATGCGTAATTATTTAGACTCAATAAACATTAATTTCACTGACTTAAACACAATACTTTAAACTGACACAGGGTGGTAAATATTTCGTACACACAATGGAATTCTTAGTAATAAGTCAGTTGCTTGTTGTAATTGCCTAGCAGGTGTTTACTTACTGGACTTCCCTACTACCATCTAATAACTATGCGTTGTCTTTAGGTTCTCCTATTCTTTGTTGCTTTAAACTGTTGAACTGTATACATGGCTGTATATGTATGTATATAGCAAAAGAAAGACTTTGTGTATGAATTAAAAATGACCTTAAATATAGCGATAGCAAAGGGAGTGAAGTGCTGTTGCAAAATTATATTGTTGCTCTTTCCGTTTAAAGAAAATTCGTTATAACGTCATAAAATATCTAAACCCTTCAATTTCACTATATAGAGTTTCCACTGTATTACATAACTGCCATTCAATACCGTTATATAGTTAAAGTTTAATAAAACACTTGTGCCATCACTGTCCACCCACGAAACTGCAAAGACAAATACCATGGCTTCTCAGTGAAATTAACATAACAGTAATGGACGGATCCAGTGTCCACAAACGGGGATGATGTCCTAGATTATTGATAAATATTGTTTTTCATCAGGTTGTACATCGAGTTACTGACCTTGATGATTGAAAGGCTGGGTGTCCCATGCAATAAATTACTTGAATGGATCTATTGTGCGTTAAAGAAGTCTAGTGTCGAAGTTTTTAATGGTTTTGATTTTATGGAACATTCAAGTTGAATCGCGAATCATATTTTAAGATATCACACTTCTTTTAGTGTAGGACATATGTAAATGAATTTTATAACCACTCATAAGTAGTTATAAAATTCATTAAAACCGGTCCGCGTTGTTTCGTAAAACAATTTTGTCTCATGTCTCTACTCAATAAACAGGAGACGCTTAAGGTAACATGGAATTATATAATTTTTAGTAAAATTGAGAAGTATGCGCTAAGGAAATTAGAAAATGCTTGCTATATTAATAATGTTTTTCTTGTATCTATTTTTTAACCTCCAAAAGAAACACAAAGTGCGTCCCACACAGTTCACGCAATAAAAACACACAGTAAATGTTGCAAGTGACCGCTCCGAGCTCAAGTTTGCGAAAGACGCTCGCGTCTGAGATAACACCACCTGTGAACTAGATCGTGGTGTCGAAAATGTACCCAAAACATGAGTAAGAACACTAAGTGGAAAATGTATAAAGAACTTTTTGATCCTGGACTAAAAACAACGCAACGGGAGTGGAAGACATTTTGTTGCGCAATTTCTTACTTTACTTTTTTCTCATGGATTATATACCCTTTCTATTATAAATAATAATTCTAACCCTGATTATAAGTATGAAACCACTGCATAGTACATACATACATACATATACACTGACGCCTGCAATTCCCGAAGGGGTAGGTAGAGGTGCAACCAGTACACAGTCCCATAATGTGATAGGGGGCGAGCCTATCCCCATACCGGGCACAAATCCCAGACTCCGGGCTTAGACAGAGAATTTCTACATAGAAAAACCCATTATCACTTTACCTGACCCGGGGATCGAACCCGAAACCACAGCATAGCAGTCGTAACGCATGCGCAATTACAACTGCGCTACCGAGATAGTCACTACATAGTATGTTTTGTAATCCGGCAACGAATATGAACATCTTGAATTGTTCTATATTTAAAATCGGTTCGACTTAAAAATAATTAAATTTAATCAATTTATTTATTTAATTGCATTATTTTATCTGCCATTGCTATTTACAGAGAGAATACACGTCGCTAACAATATCGTAAGGTGCAAAAGTAAAATAGATTTTGAGTTTATATATAATTAGCAATACAATAGAGTGGCTAAAACGTGCTCACAGCTGCTGGCGAGTCAAGGCTGCGCGCCCACTGCCAGCCTACGTTTGTGACGTCACGGCATACAACCGGAACTTTACTACACACAAATATCAGACACCTTTACCTCTTCGAAGTGCTGCGGACTATTATAATTATTTTAATGTGTTGTTTATTCTTCTAGTACTCAAATTAACCTACACTGTGGTAAATATATCTATGGGCGAATACCTTATTTCGCCTCCGTAAAAAGAATCTTTGTTGAAAAGTAGTTTCAAGTAAAAATAACAAAAATATCTCATACAATCTTTGCAACCTTTTTTCACTCCTTTAAGGGTGGAATATCAAAAATCTTTCTTATATTGACAAAGATAAATGTAAAATTTTTGTTAATGAAATAATGAAATGAAATAAATAATAACGTTTAATTTTTACGTAAGGATTACAATTTATCTATTAGCACCGAATGTTTATTTATGAACAAGGCGATTAGTGTTTAGTTTTTAAGTACTAAGGCAAAGTGTGTAAAAGTGGAGTGTTTTTGTGATAAATAAGGTACTTTCCTGTGTTTAATTTTGTACATTATTCTCTGCGCAATCGAATATAATACACAAAAGAAACTCTTTTGCGAAAACAGAATTCAAATTGCTTGAAAAATGAGGTCACAATATTTATTTTAAATATTGGTATGAGCAAATACTCACAGGCATAAGCGAAAACGATGGCGTATTGGGAACATATCGCTATCTCCTTCGCACAACGGTACAGTACAGGCGATTCATAGTACCGTGACGTCACGGTATCAGATATGCAACCTTGTACTGTTATTTGACAACTACCCCTTCCAGCAGATTTGAGTGGTGTCTAATTTACTTATTTTTGTTGGGATTCATAAAATTCTTTCGATAATAGGTTATAGGTAATGTAACTTGTTGATTAAATTAATAAAAAAACTCGAGTCAACTACCCTATTGCCTTTTGAAGTGAAAACTTCTTTGGGCACGTTGGACACTTTTGAGATGAGGAAAAAGCACTGAACTTACGTGACCATCATCAGTAATCACGCTCAGATTATTTTACTTTTGACATAAACGCGCCTATGAAGTTCTGTAATTATCAATCAATAATAAATATACTATTTTATGGACACTGTTTTAAAAAGAGCACAGTATCCAAAGTTTTAATTTTGCACTTCTGTCGGTAGTCCCCATGTTTGCCTATGTGTTTTTTTTATTAATTACGGTTGTTTAATAATATCGGCTACCTTAGGAATATTTAAATTGAATCCATTAATTCTGCACGGCGAAATATCCAATGCAATTGGAGAAATTATTTATAGCGGGGTTGTATATTTATTGGATTCAATATATTTTAACATATTATTTATTTGTCATGATCTCGTTAATCATCAATAGAGATCTAATCCAAAAGTTTTGTAATTAATCGGAATCTTTGGAACCCAAAAATAAATTAAACAAAAAAGTATTCAGAACTTCCATATGTTTTAACTAGCTGTTGCTCGCAGCTCCGCCCGTGTGGAGGTCATGTTTGGGAGAAAAAGTATACAATACAAATACCAATATTCACGCGTTTAACTTAAAAATGACGATTTTCATACAAACTTTCATTCCCTATTTTACCCCCTTAGGGGCGGAATTTCCAAAAATCCTGAAACATATATTTTTTATTTTTAACTAAAATGCCAAATACTAATTTTCATGAATTTAACTTCAAAAATGACGGATTTTCATACAAACTTTCATCCCCTATTTTACCCCCTTAGGGGTGGTATTTCCAAAAACCCTTCCTTAGTGGATACCTACGTGATAAAAGGTACCTACTGTCAAAATTTCAAGTCTCTAATCCTAGCCGTTTAGGCTGTGCGTTGATCGATCAGTCAGTCAGTCAGTTTCTTCTTTTATATAAACAGATAATCTTATCTCACGGCATAAAAAAGTTAAATACATAGATATAATATACATTGTATTTGGATGTGTGAGGTCTATATACACTTGCAACTAACTAGTTTATTAATATTCATCTGTAGAAGGATGTTCGCCATATATTAGTTATACTAGATGTTCGCTATAATTCTTTGAATGACATCAGAATGCTCAAACCGCAATTACTTGGTTTCAAAGGTAAAAACTGTTTGTGGTTTTTCCACGTATGAGATTTCGTACATAAGGTGTCGACTCAGCATCATTGCCGTGGTTCCATGTTATTATGTACAATAATGAGCACTGTAAACAACATGAAACTGCCTCCAAGGCCCAGTTGTAATTGCCCATGCGTTACGACTGCGGTGCTAAGGTCTTGGGTTCGATCCGCGGGTCGGGTAAAGTGGTAATGGGTTTTTCTATTTAAAAATACTCAGTATCAGCTCGGAGACTGGAATTGTAGGCGGCATGGCGGTACGCTTGTCCCCCTATCACATTATGGGACTGTTATAAATTCGGCTAAACGTGGTTGTAATGGTTACATATCTGCTTACTCCTTCGGGGATTGCAGGCATGAGTGTGTAAGTAACATAATAAACTCATAGCTTGAAAGTACCTTTTTAAGAATGGGCAACTGAATCGATTTCAGTAATTTTTAAAATGGGTAATTTAATTTCTAAAAATAATTAGAATTGATTTAATAACACTACACATTAAAACAGTAAAAATTAAAAAAATTTAAACATAAATTCAAGTGATAAGATTTCTTTAAATTCAACAGTAAACGAAATCCGTTATCAAATATGACTTTATGTTAATAGAAATAAAGGGGTTTACATAATTTCAGTTTATGTATTAAGATCGTAACTTTATGTTTCAATTGGAGTGTCTGAGCATATGTGTTATCCCCGTGACATACTTACATTAGCTGAATAGGAGAATATTCAGTGATAGCGTCACAGGCGATGACATCAGTGACACAGCGGGCCGTCATGATTGTGTTGAGTAGCTAGATAGATTGTCTCTCTCTACTTGATTCTCTAACTGGACAACACTGCGCTTACCATCAGATGCAGTAATTTTGCCGTGCCAGAATTTAAAAAACACACGCATGTGACGCATCTTGATGCTCGAAAGTTTTTCTTAACATTTTATATATAAAGATTGATTTAAAGTTTAAACGTGCTACCTAGGTATAATCTCTTTTATCTAATAGATAAACCAACTTTGACTTATCTCTAATATTATTATTTTTTAAGTAATCATTTTGTAAAGGAGTTTATTCTAAAATATATATTTTGTATTGATGATTTTCATATTAAATATCAATAGACAAAGGTTCTCAGGCACATCTCACGTATCGAATTGTTGTTAAGGAATCTTCAAGTTTTAAACGTGTCTTAATTACATAAGTAAATTCGCAATACTGATATTAGCTTATTATAACGGTTATAATTTTTTTTCGGCTCAATTTCTTCCGAGACCAGTGGATATTTTGAAGGTAAGTGAAATTTAATTTGATGTTAAAGAGTAATAAATAATAAAAATACATCCGACAATCACACATAGTAATGACCGCACACTAGGTTAAACCTGTATCGTGGGTATCAAGAACTACGAGTGACTACGGTCTCACAACACCCAGACCCGAAACAAATATCTGTCTGTCACACAAACATTTGTCGCGGTGTGGGAATCGAACCCACGGCCTGTCACGGAGGCTGTCAAAACCGGCTGTGTATAAAAGGACTTATTGTTAATACGTTTTCTCAGTAAGTGATTAATGTAATAATCTTATGAGAAATAGATGATTTTGATGATAGATTTGATGATGATTTATTTGATGATAGACATTTGTCTCGGTGCGGGAATTGACAAATAGCCTCCCGTTTCACGGCCGGCTACGCGCCCGCTACGGAGGCTGTCATGGGTAAAAAAAGAAGGTAAAAACACACACACTAGCCGTCACCAAAGCCATAAATTTGGGTTTTTTACTCAACAAGTCACTCCTCAGACTATATGGCTTGATGATATAAACGCATTAGATATCTTCTTGAATATTTTGAAACAAATATCAGTGTAGGCGGGTTGCACAACCTGACGCCGCTAAAAGCAACATATTAATAGGGTACCCATTTAAAGCTTTATAAAAGGCGTATTTGTTTAATAACGTTATTTGTTTAATATTCGCAGCTTCCGTGGGTAGTATGCGAGTAATCGGCTGTGAAACGAGAGGCCGTGAGTTCGACCCCCGCACTAAGACAAATGTGTGTAGAGCAATATTTCTTTCGGTTCTGGGTGTATTGAGACCGTAGTTCTTGATACCCACGATACAGGTTTGACGGGTCAGAACTGTATGTGTGACTGTTGGGTGTTTTTTTTTTATCCTAGCACGGCAAAGTGACCGCACTTCACCTGATGGTAGGCGCAGTACGGTCCAATTAAAGTATCGAGTAGCGAGAGACGATCTATCCCCCGCTACTCAACACAATCATGTCGGCCTGCTTCACACTACGCCATGGGCAAGAAGTTGAAGAAGCGGTCGAGGGTCTATTATCAGAGTACTCAGAAGGCTGCAAAATGGCCAAACATTGTACCCCAACTCTAGACTCCCAAAAAACCGGATGTACACTGGCTGATCCCGGAACGCGACACACTTGCGTGTGCCAATATGGCGGGTTTTTCACCCTGTGTACGGTGTTCGCTATCCGGGCGGATATGAATATCCTACCACCAGCTATGGGTGTATATGAATTGGATAATAATATTATTTTATTTCTCTTCAATATTAGTGCAAGTGGTGTGAAATAAAGAGATATCAATCAAACAACCAAATATGTGCTATGCTTGTATATGCTTCGAAATAAATCACGTTCGGCCTCAAGAAAATCGTATCATCCACACGTCATCCAGATGACAATCATTCAAATTAAAAAGCTAGTGCTATGAAACATTGTAAAATACCAAGTAGTATTTACTACAAATATTACATCTCTCCACCACTAATTTAAAACATTAACTGAAATTATAATAACAATAATAATAACTTAAAGGAAACATAAATGCAATAACTTTGCCAAACTAATATTACAACTCAAAGATGATACAAACATAACTTAATAACAAGTGGTATGACTATTAATAAATCAACAAATCTACACTCTATAATTAACATTTTTGTTGCGCGTTGCCCTGACAGGATAACGGGAAGAACAGAGAAACGGTTCCTCCTGATTTTGACCGCCGTCACGGTCTATTTCGGATATCTCATCAGGAAGGATTTCCTGATCCGACTCTGCAGATTGGTACTGTTCTTCGGTAACTTCTCTAGATACCTGGCCTTGGTCAACGTTATTACCGTTAAGGTTATCACCCGAAACTATCTCTTCGGTAACTTCTCTAGACGCCTGGCCTTTGTCAACGTTATTACCCGATACTAACTCTTCTGTATAGGGACAGTCATAACTCACTTCACTGTCTGACTCATGTATAGTCTGTGACCACAATTGATCGATGTGTCTTTTCACAGTTATTCGCAATTCTGGTATATAAATCGAAAACATCCTTAATCCTACCCTTTCTCTAATTAATCCCGATTGCCATGTATAGTTCTTCCCATTATTGTAGTACTGTTTTACTAAGACCGTATCACCCACATTAAATTTTAATTTTCTTTTACCTCTAAATTGCTTATGCTGTGTATTCTGTTGTGCAAGCACATTCTGAACAGCAGCGGTTGACGATGACACTACGTTTACATTATCATTATCACTACCAGCATCAACTTTTAACAAATCCAGCCGGCAGCGAAGAGACCTTCCTAACATTAATTTTGCTGGAGAGAATCCTGTTGTGCAATGGACCGAATTTCTGTAATCAAATAAAAACTTCTGCAATTTACTTATTATACTTTTTTGGTCTGATGTTAATTTCAAAATAATTTTTAAAGCTCTTTTTACGGTTTTAACACAGTTCTCGGCTTGCCCATTTGATGCTGGGTGATAGGGTGCAATAGTTAAATGCCGAATTCCGTTACTGTTACAGAATAACTCAAAATCTCTAGATGTAAAATTACTAGCATTATCAGTCACCAACGTTCTTACTAACCCAAATCTACTAAACATTTCATTTAATTTATCAAGCACAGTCTCAGTATCTGAACGCGCCATCATAAAACATTCAATCCATTTAGAATGTGCATCTATAGCAATTAAAAACAACTTGTCACTTAACGACAGCATATCCAAGTGAAGACGTACCCAGGGACGTTTAGGATAAGGCCATGATGCAAGTGGAGCGCGAGGAGGGCTAGGTCGCAGTGAGTTACATATATCGCAAGAGCCTATTTTCTCTTCAATATCGTGATCTATACCTGGCCACCACATACGAGCCCTTGCCTCCGATTTTGTTTTAACCATACCAAAATGTGAACTATGCAATTCTTCTAAAATCCTTTCTCTGAATTTAGACGGAATAACCACTTTATGACCACGTAAAATACATCCACTTTCAAGCGATAACTCTAAACGACACAAGAAATAAGGTTTCAATTCTAAATCGCGTATTTTACTAGGCCAACCTTGTTTAATAAAACTTATCACTTTTTGTAAGACACTATCCCGCTCTGTTTCACCTCGAATGTCATTTACCGAAATTGGGTTCGTTTGCAGGTCAGAAATAAAATTTAATGTCAAAGAATCATTAACAATTAATTCATCTGTTTTATCACAAATTCCTGAAGCTACTGTAGACCTCGAAAGAAAATCCGCTACATTGTCACCGCTTTTAATGTATTCTATTTTAAAATTGTACGCAGATAAAAAAATAGCATATCGCTGTAATCTATTTGCAGCTAGTTCTGGAATACCTTTCTTGTTACCAAAAATCGTAATCAGTGGCTTATGATCGGTTCTTAATATAAAAGGAGTCATGCGACCATATAAGTAATGATGGAAACGTTTAATAGCAAACACTATCGCAGTGGCTTCTTTCTGAATTTGTGCGTAGTTACATTCCGCTTTGGAAAGCGAACGAGAGGCATAAGCAACTACCCTTTCTGAGTTATCTGGTAATTGCTGCGCAAGTATAGCACCTAAGCCTGTTGGTCCCGCGTCACATGTTACGACTACTGGATATGCAGGATTATAGTGCGCCAGGACACGGTCTGATGACAACTCTTTTTTAATTTTCATAAACGCCTCCTGTTGCGCCTGTCCCCATATCCACTTAGCATTTTTTTTTAATAATATGTTTAACGGGTTTAAAATACTAGAGGTGTTTGGTACAAAACATCTATAATAATTAATAAAGCCTAGAAATGATTTAAGTTCGCTAACATTCTTTGGATACGCACAATCAAGCATCGCTTTAACTTTCTTCTCCGACTTATGTAATCCCTCTTTGTCAATAACGAAACCTAAGTATTCGACAGATGGTTTAAAAAATTCACACTTTTTCGGTTCTAACCTAAGGCCAGCCTCCTGCAACCTTCCAAGAACCTGCTCTAACCTTTTGATATGCATGAGCCTATTTGGAGCCGTCACTAAAATATCATCCAAAAATATGCAAGTTCCTTCAATGCCCGATAATAATTGTTCCATTGTCCGTTGAAAAATAAATGGAGCATTTGATAAACCAAATACTAAACGGTTATATCGAAACAAACCTTTATGTGTATTAATACAAGTCCATTTCTTTGATTCATCCAGTTCCAGTTGAAGATAAGCGCGAGAAAGATCTAATTTAGAAAATTCTACCCCACCGTGCAGTGTAGCGAATAAATCCTCAATCCGCGGGATTGGATAATTATCTAAATGTAGGACTTTGTTAATAGTTACCGAGAAATCCCCACAAATTCTAACCTCACCATTAGGTTTTAACACAGGCACAATTGGAGTAGCAAAATCGGAGCTATCAACCCTCTCTAAGATACCGAGTTCAACTAGCCGATCTAACTCTTTTCCCACCTTTTCTTTTAAAGGTAATGGAACTGGACGAGGCTTAAAAAACTTAATTTGTGCGTCTGGTTTAATTTTTAATGTAATTTTATATTTATTGAATCTCCCCAACTCATTAGAAAATAATTTGGAATATTTGGTCGCTAACCATTCATTATTATAATTTCCTGGTTCCATTTGTTTTAGATTCATACTGCATAATACTAACTTAAATGTACTAATAAAATCTCGACCTAACAGAGTAGGTTGTTCAGTTTTAGTGCTAACTACAAAAAAAATTAATTCTGATGATATACCTTCGTAAGTTACTGATAATGATAGATAACCCAATGGTACAATTTTGCTGCCATCATAACAATTCAAAATCACTTTGCAAGGTTTAAGTTTTAAATTTGCAAAATAGCATTTAAAAATTATAGAGGACATAACAGAAACGGAACTCCCGCTGTCTATTTCACACAATACTTCTTTGTTCGCAATCCATACGGTTTTACGCATAGGTTCTCCATTTATGCATTTAATATTATAAAGATCATAAATACCTTCCAAAATGTCATCGTCATTCGCTCCCAAAAAATTAGTATTTTTAACGTGACTTTTACACATTCTCTGCAAATGGCCTTTAGTATTACATTTCCTGCATTTGTATTTGACAAAACGACACTTTTCTTTATTATGACCCTTGTATCCACATACAATACAGGAAATTATAGGGCGTGATGAATCCTGAGTACTCGGTGTATTGGTACGTATTGCCAAAACTCTATGGTCTGACACTTCTTCTTTAACCCGCAAATTTACTATTGCTGATCTGGCACACCGAATGTTTTGTGCCAGTTGCAAAGCATCATCAAACGTCAACTTATCAACACTTTCCGTAAATAATTTTTCTTTCTCTTTGGCGTTTTCTAGACCTATTACAAAGCGGTCTCTCAGTGCAGTTTCTAATTCGGATTTAAAACCACAATATTGAGCTAAGTTCCGCACGCGCGCTGCCCAATCAGCTAATTCTTCGCCAGGATGCTGAACAGCAGAATAAAATTTGTATCTTTCTGCGAAAGAGCTCTTCTTAGCTAAGAAGTGACCATTTAAGCGTGAAACTAGCACCTGGAAATTTATATCCGGTAAATCAGTTGGGAACACCAGATCCCTGGCAAGACGATACGTATTCTCCACAAATGTTGTTAACAGTAGAGATTTCCGTCTTTCACCTGACTCATCGGTTTTACTAGTAATATCATTTGCCAAACAATAGTGCTCAAAACGACTTCTGAAAATGTCCCACTCTTGATTCCGATGATCAAATGTGAGACTACTGCCAAACATAACAAATCGTTCCGAAGCCATTTATTCAAAATGTTTGAATATTCCACAATTAATGAATAATAAATACCTCGTCGCCAATTATTGTATATGCTTCGAAATAAATCACGTTCGGCCTCAAGAAAATCGTATCATCCACACGTCATCCAGATGACAATCATTCAAATTAAAAAGCTAGTGCTATGAAACATTGTAAAATACCAAGTACTATTTACTACAAATATTACAGCAGGATAGCAGCTACGAAGGTCACGTCAAATTACCTTAAATTAAACGTATTTTTGGTAATAAATTATAACATAAGTTAAAAACGAATGTAATTGATTCTGAACAACTTACTTTTGTGTTTCCGATGTACATAGCCTTGCATACTTATCTAGGAGTATTCGTTTATAATCCCATAGCCGACTTAAAATTACGAATTATACTGAATTAGGAACCGCGTCACGTTTATCCAAACAGAACAAATATGAGCAGATTACTCAATAGTCACCTTTGAAGATGGTCACAAGGTCCCCTCCAACAAGGGCATGCGAGGGCGATCATCTGACCTCAACCTGATATTGCGTGGTCTAAGGTTCGACAAACAATTTTCTCCACGTCATTGATGAATAAATTAAATTCAGATTATAAACTGGACTCAGTTGAGATTATTATAAACGGAATTGAACCGTTTACAATCATAATAGAATAAAATACCGATGCAATTGAGCAATATAACGAAGTGAGAGCTGTGTTCACTAAAAACATAAAATGCGAGAAAGATCAATGTTAAACTACCGTAGCAGCTGTTACGTTATCTATTCTACTATTTTACAGCCCAAACCTGCAATCTAAAAAATGGGTAACTGATCCCCACTTCATACATCATACCATACTCTTGAGTGCGTTGCCAGTCATACACGAATGGAATGGTGATTAGAAATGGGAGAGAGACTTGGGCCTCCGGAAATGACGCTTATCATATGAAACGCAAGAGTAAACTATTAACGTCAGTATTCTGTGAGACAGTGGTAATAACCTACCTTAAGGTTGAATAGTGTTTAAGATTAAAATGTGAGCTATAAGGGTCTGTAAATTAGTTAGAGCTCTAAATATCAGTTTGTCATTCCCGAATAGCATGCCGGAATACGTTAAAAAGATAGTGTAGGTTCTTGGTACTTGTTATTAAAGTACTGACACATTATTGAAAAACCACTTCATAATAATATAGTGGTTACTTCAATTAAAATTAAAAATAAGTCCATACAAACTTTACACAAGGCCAGAAACTGTTTCCAGAGACTGACAAGAATAGAGTGAGTTCGGGCACGGCAAAGTGACCACAATGCACCTGATGGTAAACGCAGTGCCGTCCAGTTAGAGTACCAAGTAGCGAGAGACAATCTATCCCTCGCTACTCTACAAAATCATGCCGGCCTGCTGTGTAGCTTCTTCGCACTACGTCATTGGGCAAGGAGATGAAGAAGCAGTCAAACAGAGTACTCAGAAGGTCACAACACGGCCAAACATCGTACTCCAACTCTAGACCCCCGACAAAATAATATGAGTAATAAAGTTTAATATTGTTCAGACCTACATTGTTACTTTTCATGATAAATCACAGCCTAATTTAAGAGTGTGGATACCACTGAGAGAGACCATTTCAACCCACCATGGCCGCTACAGTTTCACCACGGAATTGTAACATTCTGTATTGTTCCGGTATTATCTCTGGTTAGGCAACTGAAGGCGTGTCATCACTTGAATCACCGATTCGAGTGTGAAATCCGAGTTTACCCGGTTGCATTGAAGGTTATTTGTAAAAATGTTTTGACAAAATTATCTATACTAATATTATAAAGAGGAAAGATTTGTATGTATGTTTGTAACGAATTGGCTCAAAAATTACTGGACCGGTTCTAAAAATTCTTTCACCATTTGAATGCTACATTATCACTGATTAATATAGGCTATTTTAATTGCAAGAAAAAAATAAGGTTAGAAAGGTGTAAATAGCTTAAGATGCCTCCATTGATTGTATACCTTTTCTTCCAAAAATTACATACACGCGGGCGGAGCTGCGAGCAACATCTAGTACTTCATAAAACAAGGAAGTTATGAAATTTTATTCCGTGTTATATTGATATTTTTAAATATTTTAAAAATAGTATTGTGCTTGTAATTCGGGAAATTATATTTTCAACTATTTGATAATAGAAATATTTTCAACTATTCGATAAAAATATCTATGATATATAATATCTATGGTTGGTGCGAATTAGGATAAAATTACACATATTTTTATTTAGACCAGCAAAATTTGTTAGTATTAGTGCAAAAATACTTAGTATAAAAGTTTTTAGCAAATAGGCGTTTTAGATTAGATCAAAAAATAATTAAATTATGTTATTTTTAATAATGCTAGCACGTATTAAACATTGTCCCCCTCCTGGGCACGCGCCTCCTAAACTAATGAAAATAAGCCTTAATCCATGTTATTTTTAGTCTATTTAATTACATTTCACGTTTTTATCTGTCCATTTATAATGAATCAAAATTTGTTCCGATTTACTATCGTAGTGTGCGCTTACCCTAACAGATGACGCGAACAGTTTTAGCGATCGTAACTGATTCCGCGAATTCTCATTCCCCTACTATTCGCTTAGTCTGCTCATAGGTTTTAATTAAGAAATTATTTATAGCCGCCATTAACAGAATAACTAAAAATCTAAATTGTAAGAGCAATGGCCTATACCATATAAAATATAAGAAAATGATTATTTTCTTGAATGCCATAAATCTTTCAACCATTTCTTTACCATGATATAAACGGTAACTGATTGGATTTTACTAAATATAGAATTTATACGATATTTCTTTGAATTAATGATGTTAGGGATAACTTATGGCATTAAGATAAGGTTCCAACCATATATTATTAAGAAGAACAGTTACATACTGGTCTGGTCATCAACATGTTTACTTCTTTCCACAAATACATACATAAACTCACGCCTGTATCCCCAAAGCGGTAGGCAGAGGTGAAACTAGTGCAGCCACGGCTCGTCGAGTCTATTTCGTTCCCATGATGTGACAGGTAGAGAGCTTATTGCCATATCTGGTACAATTAACGGATGGATTACTTTTAGAATATTGAAAACTCGAACATAATTCGTAATTGTCTGATTTGAACTCAACACCTTACCGGTTTCTCAGCCCAAGCATACTGCAAATTTAAATGGCGATGTCATTTAAAAAGTGACCAAAAAAATAAATATTTTAGCATGAAGTTTAGTTTACCAAATTATTATTTTTATTTTGGCTACATATTAATTCGGTAATTAATTGTAATAATTCAACATTTGTACATATAACATTTGTATCTTTTAGCCTGGAGGTTGAATTCGAAATTAGTGATTTAAAAAAACATCTAAAAAGTAAATTTTAATTAGAGACGTATAAGGAAAACATGTTTTCGTATGCAAATTAAGGTGAATCACTGATTAAGAAATATAAAAAATTACTAAACATTGTTCGAGCGCAGGCCGTCACCCACGGTATGAAAATTGGTAAATCCATGTGGGATAGACCAAAAACAATAATATGACAGTTAAAAGACAATAAGTATTTTATACAGAAAATAGAGACAACCTGGTGGCGCAGTTTTATTGCGTACGTGGTACGACTGATGTGCTGAACCCTCGGGTTCGATCCACGGTCGGGTAAAACCAATATTGAGGTTTTCAGCCCAAAGTCTAGGATTATGCCTGGTATGGCGATAGGCTCGCCCTTTATCACATACTAGCTGTTGCTCGCAGCTCCGCCCGCGTGGAGGTCATGTTTGGGAGAAAAAGTATACAATACAAAATACCAATTTTCATGCGTTTAACTTAAAAAATGACGGATTTTCATACAAACTTTCATCCCCTATTTTACCCCCTTAAGGGTGGTATTTTCAAAAATCCTGAAATAAATATTTTTTATTTTTAACTAAAAGGCCAAATATATATAAATATAATACTAATTTTCATGAACTTCAAAAATGACGGATTTAAACATAAGAAACCATAATAAAAAAAGGATTTTTGTTAAAAATGGGCTCTTTCTTAAAATTTGCCGTATGTCATGACTTCCCAGAATTCGTTCCTTATTAGCGACACTATCCAATGGTGTTATACAGTATATTTTTTTCTCAAGATCGTTCGCTCAACTCTTTCGATTCCTGGCAAGAAATATTGATTTTTCAAAAATCCAATGATGCAGTTTTAGTTTTCATCAAAATCGGGCCCGAGACTCCTTTAAGTACTTTTTGCTATATCTCATAGTTTCGGATTTGGCCATAGAGGCCCACTTGAAAAATTCACCCTGTATACAGATGAGACGATAATAACCTCGGCGAAATATGGGTGTACTGGTACCACCTCGGCCTACCACTGTGTAGATTACAGGTATGATGAAACAGGATTTTTGGTGCATTTGATAAAATATTTTATAGTGATTTAATTACTATTATTATAATATATTACTTAGACGTTGTAATAATATAAAAAAGGCCAACTAATAAACGGATTTTACCAAACATTTCTATTTGTAATATAAATTATTGCATTTGTATATAATATATTTTAACAGATAATATATCAGTGACGTCATGATATGGAACCTAAAAATACACCAATACACAAAACCAATGAACGGAAACACGGCAATTTCAGCTTGTTAAATATTAATACTAAATTTAAATTGTATACTAAGGTCAGTCTAATAGCAAGATTTTCATTTTGTAATAGTTAAACCATATATACAAAGCTCTAATTTTGTAACTATATAAATTACAAGTTTAAAACTGGCTACAGTTAAAATAATTTACAAAAAGTAAAATAAGTTAACCAATGTTTCTTGCAAACATTAAGATTCAGTGCAATCTGCGGGTAAAGTTATACAGTTCTGATTGTAACCGGTATTGATCCATTTTGTTCTTTGAATTACTCCAAAATCCATATCTAACAGAGCATAATAATAATACTAGCCTTGTATTAAACGTTGTCCCACTGCTGGGCACGGGCCTCCTCTACTAATGAGAGGGGATAGGTCTTAGTCCACCATGCTGGGTTAATGATGACATAGACTTGACGCACCTTTGAAATTTGTCAAGTAAATAGCAGAGCATTTTATGTTTTCTTAAGCAGAGCATAAGAAAACATAAAATACAATCTGTGTTTATTACAAAGTCACATTCGGCCTCGTACTGAGGACGTACGCCCGCGCTCTCGCATGCTTGCCTAACTCATTTACATGGATTTTAACATAACCATTATAATCCCGAGTTTTATGACTGCTCTACCTATAGAATAATCTAAATTTATTACACAGATTTAAAATCTTAACAAAAGTGGTTGATTTTATTTTCGTGTTTAAATCAAACTGCTAAACACTATGCACCACAGTGATGCATTTATCATACGACTTTAAGAGCCTGATTTAAAAGATTGTGTTGATTAGGGATAGATTGTTTCTCGCTACTTGATATCCTAACTGGCAAGGCACTGCGCTTACCATTATATTACCAAGTGTGGTCACTTTGCCAGGATAAAAATAGACCTTTTGCCAATATAAGTAGGTAACTGTGATCAAACCGAATTAAATTCTATATTAATTATAATATACCAAACGGTGAGAATAGACATTAAATAATTCTCAATTCTAATGCACTGGACATACTTGACTAGTTTTAAACGAATAGATTAATAATAAATATTTTGTTGCTTCTGTTCGCAGCGGTAGACTACTTTGGAGTAGTACAGATCAGTTTAAATGTCACATACTTTAGGCTAGTCGAGGTTAGGTGGGTTTCTTTATTCATTATTAATTATGACTTCTTTTACGATGACAGAAAACATAGTTTACAGCCTCCGTAGTGCATTAGTCGGTTGTTAAAAGGAAGGCTGTGGGTTCGATTCCCGCACCAAGACAAATGTTTGTGTGACAGACAGATGTTTGTTTCGGGTCTGGGTGGGTGTTGTGGGGCACAGGTTTTACCTATTGTGGGGTCAGAACTATTGGTGTGACTGTTGTGTACAACCAACAGTCACACCTGTTCCATTATTTATTTATTTATAGTGAGGAAACCTGCATACTTGAGATTTATAAAAATTTCAAAAGGTATGTGAAGTCTACTATACCATGCCATACCAATAGACCATTGTGGCCTAACCGCTGTCATTAGTTGCGGAGAACCGTGCTTAGCAGTAAGACACAGTATAATTTTTTAAGTTTTTTTTTTACCTAAATAGGCTTGCGTTTGACCACTATCTCGCCTGATGGTAAGTGATGATGTGGTCTACGGTGGAGCACGCTTGCCTAGAAGATACCTATTCACTCTTGACTTAAAGATACCCAGATTATAATTTCATTATTTTCTCTCATCAGTATTCTATACAATACAAAGAAACATCAAGCCCTCTGGCTTGTTGTGATTATCAGTCATCGTGCATAGTAATATAATCGGTAAGATGCTGCCAATTGTACGTTTGTGATGTACATACAAAGCTTTGCAATCTATCTGTTATTTAGCTACTAACATAGAATAGTTGGCGCGTACCTACAAATATTCTTATCGGAAAGTGATGTCATGATTTTTAAACAGCAAATTACAAGACAAGTAGGTCGCTCCACTGATAGTTCACCACCACGAATGTCTATAAACTGTAGAAATTACCCTCATAAATTGAAATTACAGGGTACTACATCGCACTTACCTAGTAGAAAGTAAATAATACCTAGTAGTTGAGATGATATTTTTTAATAGTTAAATAAAAACAAAATTGAACCCAGGAAACTATTCCGATTCACCATTTTTTGATTTCTGATTAAACACTGACTATCATTGATAAAGAGTGGATACCTGCCCAAACACATCATTACAGACGAGGGACCTACCATTCAATAAATTAAACGATCAATTATAATTAAGTAAACAAATATGTTTATAATTAATTGTAATTATTATATTTAGGTACATATCACAATAATTAATGAGTTTAATTAGATTAGAGGTAGAGATGAATAAAGGCTGGATAGGGTGGAAATCGTCCACTTCGTATATAATTGATAATTAAAATTGGGACTTAATATTTTATGAATTAGGATCAAAGTTCTTTAGAGTATTGATTTATCACGATGACCGAGACGTAAAGAATACCATTGTGATATCAAGACTATGACGCGACGGTTAAGAGTTTAATTGATTTGCGTGTATTTGACTCCTCAATTGTAAACTTATTTTCCTTAATCTTAAACAAACATCACAAATACTTCACAAAGCATCTTAAATAACTTGAGATTCTGTGAATACCCACGTTATCACATACATCGCGGAAGCCACAGCCTCGCTGAACAATACTGCACTTAAATACATAATATTTTGTAGGTATCTGTTAAACGTTACATAAGTGTACGGCAACAATTGACACGTCAGTAAGGTCGTGCGTCTTGTGAATCGGCTGAGGTCGGCGTAACCTCGTGACACCAGTATTACTTGACCTCTGGCCGATAAAAGTACGGACATTAAACATAAAAAATATATCGATTGGTCGTAAATAAATTACACTAAAAGCCAAAAAAAGTAAAATTAATAAAAGACATGTAAAAGAGAATACAAATCTGAACAGATGACAATTTTACAACTACATATATACAATTTATATCTACGGGTAAAGCAAAAAGAAGTTATTGTAGATAGATACAACGTGAAGGCATTTTATGAAAGTGTAAGTAATCTAAGTAATCATTTAATAGCACACTAATAAACACACACACAATTTAAAACATCCTGTTCAAGAAAGACAGCGTCCCTAAAAAGTTCTTAAACCTGTACTCTTTTTAGTGATGATTCTCCACCTATAATGAAGATATCAAGGATATAATGGACACAAGTGACAAATAAAGATCCGGTATCGACATCAACCATGTTGTTTGGCAGTATATAACTGTTTCATATACCTGCTTGTAAGATATTAGGTGCACCAGCATCAGTAACAACTACCGGCAACATGATGAACAAGTCGCTACAGTAAAGTTATTTTACAGAACAGAGTATCTATAAAAGCCATTGTTCATCCCTATTTACTTACTATTACGTTCCAACCTATACAATGTATTAAGTCTCATATTGATGCCATAATTCTTCATAATGATCTTTATGGGTCTACCAAGTAACATCGGGCTAGGCTCGCAGTCCTAAGCATTTAACATTGTATCCAAGTATAATACAGGACTTATATCATATTATATTTGCACGTGACTCTGCTCCCATAAAACTTTACAAGAAAAATAGTCATTTTATCTAACTTATACGTTGCCTGGAGATTTTCTGAACATAAATACATAATCCTACTAATATTATGAATGCGAAAGTTTGGATGGATGAATGTTTGTTACTCAATCACGCTACAACGGCTGGACGGATCTGGTTGAAATTTGGCACAGAGATAGATTATAGTCTGGAATAGGCTACTTTTTATCCCGAAAAAATTTACGCATCCTATGGGATAGCTAAATATAGAAAGGTGTAATAGCTTAAGATGCCTCCATGGATTGTATACCTTTCCTTCCAAAAATAACATCCACGCGGGCGGCGCCGCTAGCAACATCTAGTACTAAATACAACTTGCATCAAAATACGTTCAACCGTTTTAACGTGATGCCTAATTAAATTGTACTTTTAATTTTATTTTTGTGTGTTTAATATCATGTATTCCAGTGTACAATAAAGAGTATAAATAAATAAATCAACATACATCAGAGATCACTGTTTTATTATAATATTCCATGCTATTGCGATATCACAAACCACACCCTAGTTATGATTAATTACATCAAAAACATCACATTCTCTCCTAGTTCTTGCCTTTAATAAAACCCGCCTATTAGCCAATCATCAGACATTAAAGGAAAGTAGCACAATATTAACCTTAAACACCTTTTGAAGGAAATTACGTCTCATATTCGCACTTAATTTTTTGCAATACGTTGCATCACTGTATTGGTTATGTGGCCTTAATTATGCAAAACGTATAGGTCTTTTTATATTGGTTTTTCTCCAAAATTGGACAAAAGACCACTAGGTAATTGTCATCTAAAAGAGAGAATGATGAATTTATATTGGGCGTTGTTTGTATTTTCATTATAAACGTCGTAAATGACAAAAGACAATTAAAAAATAATAAAATAAAAATAAAAAAGCCTTTTATTTCTTGCTTTTAAGTTACAAAAAAATATAGTAATAATTAATTTCTAGTTTATGGTTTATTTGCATGCATATTTAAAATTAAGATTAAATTAGTAAAAGTATTATTATTAGACAATTAAATATTTAATGCATGTCATTTTACAATTATTCATTTTTAATTAATTTAAAGAATTGACAATAAAATTAAAATAATTTTGTTAATATTAAATTGTAATTTTTTAAATTGTCTACTCTAATATTTTGTGCAATTATTTGCAATAATCCCTGTTTTAGTAGAAGGTAAAAGACAATTATGATAGTGGTATTATTGTTATGAACATAATGTAAAAGAGGTGTATGCCACAGAAGAGAATGTTAGATCTATTTTATAGCATACAACTATTTGACATCTATTGTAGCACGATCATGTTATAAAATTGTGTGGGGTCTTGAAATACTGGTTTCGGAACCTTGGGGTCCGTCTTCCTCGTAGGTGGATTTTGAATGATTTTCGCGTATTAACTTTGTAGGTCACTCAATGACTCAGTGACATTCTCCGAATAAAATATGTACATCGCGTCGTATTATTATGGAGTCTGACACTGAGATTTTTTTCGACATATGCATAATATGAATCTTCTTACACTTTATTTAGCTTAATGGGGCTTTTGCATATAATATTTTAATGAAAGATATGTACTGAATAGTATAGCGTATTGTATTAAATACGCTTTTTAAACTTTTTATGTACAAAGGTAGATTAATAGAATAATTCTTCATATCCAAAAAAGCAGACCCTCTTTTTTTATAATTGCCATATATTATTTTAATAATTTTATTTACATAGTTTGTAGTTCTATAAAAACATCCTTAGTTTTTCGTAATGTAGAGTCGATAAAAGATAAGTTTGCAACTGGAATTTCTTTTTTCCATAATAAGGCATATAGATGATAAATTAATTTACGACTGCATTTTTTTTTCGTTTTTATATATATTTTTTTATTTTAATTTTTCATTAAACTTGTTAGTTGCTTTGTTAAATTCATCGTACGACTCGGCTTAACTATTCCATTTTACTGTTCACATTATGATTAATTCTTATCCACTCTTTTATGCAAAATTGTACAATACTAACCACGTAATTCCAGCATACACTGATAAAACAGGTGTCTGTTACCAAACGCAGTCTCGTTTCGAAATGTTCCCAAAGTACAATGGGGGTCGATGTGAAATAATTCCACCTTTACGAACTTGCGTTTGTTCAATCTTTTGTTACTCAATAATGCACCTTAAAGCACTGATAATAAAGTTTGACAGATTTTTTTAATGGTAAATATATTAGTTTCACAGCCATAGAGTGTGGAAAAACTTGATGGTTCACGTGACGACCTTGAAGTAAATAACGCTCATTAAAATAGATTATATGTGCATATGATTAACGTGTAAAAATGTGCGTCATTAACTAAGAGACGCAAATAATAACAAAAAAGGTTATTTACGAAATATTTCCATCTAAAGCAGCAATAAACAAGGCATTGTACGTTTTTCTCGATGTTGCGTCTTTGTATATAACTAGTTATTGGCCACAGCTCCGCTTCCAGCATCGCCTGCCCATATACTTGTCCATTTCTTATTATTCTTTTCCACGTATAAGTCTGACGCCGCATTAAGTAAAATTTGTATCGTGGATATCAAGAACTACCAGGGACTACAGTCCCACAACAATCAAAAAACAAATATCTGTCTGTCACACAAACATATGTCTCAGTGCGGAAATCGAACCCACGGCCTCTCGCTTCACAGCCGGCTACTCGCCCGCTGCGCCACGGAGGCACTGTTTTCTTACTCAGTATAAACTATTCTTATATAAATAGTCTGATATTCATTCCGTTCATCCGTAATTTTTTTCTAGCAGAGGTCCACTAAGGTCACTTAATGGTAATTAATTTCCACCATGCATGAACAAGAATAATCGTAGGTGTGGTTGGCGTCTTTAAAAGACAGGAATTAAGGCAGTGTTTGGGAAATTCGAAAATCTCACTTACGGTATGTAACGCAACAGTAGGCAGACTCTTCACGTCGGTTGTTGTAAGACAGTGGTAATAACCCGGTCGAGCCGGGCCATTCATGCTGCAGACACTTAGCTCTGGACTTCACTGTATGACAAATACGATAGATAGTTAGATAACTCTTTATTGCACACCATCAAAATAATATAACAAAAGGAAACCTTAAAGCTAAAGTAAGTTACAATAGGCGGTCTTATCGCTAAGAGCGATCTCTGCCAGACAACCTTAATTATATGGAGATAAATGAAGAGGGTCCGTAAAAATGAGGGGTGCGAAACACAATAACAATGATATATATATATACACATAAACATACACATACATACATACATACATATATATGCATACATGCACATAGCAATACATAGCATACATAGAATAAATAATATATCAATACATATAATAGCATACAAAAACATTAAAGATATATAAATACAAGAAGGATAAGATAAGATATAATATAAATATTATATCAGAAAAACCGCATATCTTTCTTAAATCCAGAGCAAATGCACTATCTGCAACACTTTAAATAATCTCCGAGAATGACCCAACCGGTGAGGTTACTGAAATTAGATTTTATCTCTAAGAACATTTCCATACAAGTATTATAACGGGGTTTGCGGAAAATGGCCGCTAGTCGCAGACGAACCATAAAAATGTTTTTTGTGCAATCTTTAATTTGAATTTATGTTCTAAACTATCATTTAATAACTAGTTTCGAATATAAATGGAAGATGATGCGAAATAACTCTAAAATAAATGTGGGATGAAATTAACAATTATAAAGTTCAAAAAACGCAATCAAGTTCAAATACATAAAAGCCTCAACGGCCACACACATAGTCTTGAACCCACACTAAATCAAAGCACACCTAGATAATCAATGCGTTTTTATAAAAAGTATTTTTTTTTATCCTGGCAAAGTAGCCACACTGCACCTGATGGTAAGCGCAGTGCCGTCCAATTAGAGTATCAAGTAGCGAGAGACAATCTATCCCTCGCTACTCAACACAGTCATGCCGGCCTGCTTCTTCACACTACGCAATGGGCAAGAACGTATATGTAACTGAGAGATTTCCTTGTGCATGTTTTATAAACAAGAAATGTTGATTTTTCTCCTTAAGTTTGATGCTATTGATTTTGCCATATTATTAATTTTTATATGCTACAGTGCCAAAACAGGAGCAATTGAATATTCTATGTTCTACCGTCTGTACCATTGAGAATGCTTTGAAAAATTGCTTAATCTTATCCCGTCCTCTCCCTTCCATACCAGAACCACGGCTTACTGGCCTGCTTGTATTCCCTCTTTCCTATGATTCTGGGTACTTTAGGCGTAGTGTGAAGACGCTAAACAGCAGGCCGGCATGATTATGTTGAGTAGCTAGGGATCGATTGTCTCTCGCTACTTAATACTTTAAGTGGAGGGCACTGCACTTACCATCAGGTGTAGTGTGGTCACTTCGCCGTGCCAGGATAAAAAAAATATTCCCTAGATATCACACAGAATAGAACCGAAGGCCTTGTAAGGCCAATGTCGATGCACACCACTGGGCTTGCGTGTAATTACAACGTTGTAAGGCCACATGGTACTGAGGAGGCTCGCGCTTCAGATAGTATGCAGAGCGTGCAATGCATTGGAGTGATATTAGGTTCAAATCTTGGGGTGTGAATTAATTGGAGTAAAAGTTTCCAAAATGTTAATGCTCAACTGATTTTTCTTTATTTATCTAATAACTGCCTCGGTGGCGCAGTTGTAATTGCGCATGCGTTACGACTGTTGTGCTGAGGTCTCGGGTTCGATCCCCGGGTCGGGTAAAGTGATATTGGGTTTTTCTATCTAGAAATTCCTCAGTATTAGCCCGGAGTCTGGAAAATGTGCCCGGTATGGCGATAGGCTCGCCCCCTATCACATTATGGGACCGAAATTTGGCGAAAAGTGGGTGTACTAGTTACACCTCTGCCTACCCCTTCGGGGATTACAGGCGTGAGTGTATGTGTGTATGTGTGTGTGTATCTAATAAATTATCAATATATATGAATGAAGATTCATATTTTTTGCTTATTTATAACAATATTACGAGTAATGTTATAGAATACCTAATTCGAAGCATTTCCATTTTGACAAGTTTATATAGAGGACCCGAAAGTGATCGTGTTGTACAGAGGCTTCGCCACTAGAGAAAATACTATTTGCTTGAGTCATATTCAGAAATTGTATTCATGTGCCAGGTCTTGTAATGATTTTTATTCACAATATTGCAATAAGGCAACTTAACATACATTGAGCTGCTCTAATCTAATGTAATGAAACTGAAATCGTTTACTAATTGTATGACCAAATATTGTTAATCGGTGTGAAAAGAGCGACGCTAGAGTGAGTTTCTTGCCCGTTCTTCTCTAGCGAGACTGCATTCCGAACTGGCGCGGGCGGTAGAGTAAAAAATTTACTGAATCTAAATGATGTATAACATTTCATGGATTCAATAAATATTTGATTTTATTTTTTGATTTTATTCTAGAGACTGTGCGCAAGTTAAAAGAATGTTAGTTGTGCTCTTTGTCTTTTTATTAACGAGCAATATGATCTTTAATTGAAACTGAAACACATTTTCGTAGCAAGATCGATACGTTTCGTGCCAAAGTCATTATTCTAACACTAGTTTCCGCTTTCTTGATCAGTTATTTAAAATTTAAATTCATCTTTTACACGTTTGCCGTTAATAGTAATTGAACGAATACGACAAGTGTTGATAAATTATACTGGTACATAAACATATTTCCGTAAACAAGTTACGGAGTAAACAATAAAATATTACATATTTAAAAATAATAGCTAAGTGAATGGCTTATAACAAAAACAATAATTTAATCAACTCGGTATTATAAGTCATCCCACTGCTGGCCTACTGCGAGTTGGTAAAGACTGCGCTCAATAAAAAAATTCAAATTCTCATATTACCTTACGATGACTTATTTCACTCGTGTAGCAGGAGAAAATTGAAAATAAATACACTAAACTTCAAAAAATTAGAGGTATATGCCCTTAGAACTGGTTTTGAACCCACAATGCGCGTCTTGTAGTCCAAACCGCTGACCAGTGACAAAACTTTATCGTCTTAAATAACAGAACATTTAGAAACATCGCTAAAGATTTATTATATGTACATTTGTAAATAAATAGGTGGTGTTAAATTTTTAACATAATAGACTAGTATTTCAATCACTCGCTACTTATCCTGGCTACTCCAAGTGTAAATAAGCCTTTACATTACAAAGAAAGCACACTGGATCGCTAATGTCCGAGCAGATCAGGACGGGAGAGGCCGAACGAAAACGGTGGTATGACGTAACAACACAACCTGGTGTAACCGGCGCCCGCGCGCGTACTGTCGCCTACAACAGTGTTTTATTTATTATCTATTTTAATATATACATACATATACACTCACGCCTGTAATGCCCGTGGGTGTAATCAATACACCCAGTTTTCGCCGAATTTGTTAAGGTCCCATAATGTGATAGGGGTGAGCCTTTCGCCATAGAATTCCAGATTCTGCCTGATAGAGTATTCTTAGTATCTGAATAGAGAAACCTAATATCACTTTACTGTGGATCGAACCTCTGCATAGCAGTCGTAACACATGCGCAATTACAAATGCGCCACCGTGCCGAGGCAGTCGAAAGCGGATTAATGATGAATGAAATAAACCTTTGAATCAATGGTGCCCTCCTTTAGGGCGTTCTCTATTTTCACTTATAAACTGATTATTTATTTCTCTATATAGGGCAATCAATGGTAATTATATTAAAAATTATTAATGAAGTTAAAAACAAAATAACAATAAGATATAGTAAATGCATTACCTTTACATGTCACAGGATGCATTGAAAACATTAATAGAAATTATGGAAAGATGTTTATAGCTCAGCTGTGGGAGTTTTTCAGTTCCGAGTAAATAATAATACTAGCCCTGTATTAAACATTGTCCCACTGCTGGGCACGGGCCTCCTCTACTAATGAGAGGGGGTTAGACCTTAGTCCACCACGCTGGCCTAATGCGGGTTGGTAGACTTCACATACCTTCGAAAAATTCTCAGGTATGCAGGTTTCCTCACGATGTTTTCCTTCACCGTTAAAGCAAGCGATAATTAACATTTTAATACACACATATCTTTAGAAAAGTCAGAGGTGTATGCCACTTGGGTTTCGAACCTACGACTTTCGTCTTGGCAGTCCGTACCGCAACCAACTAGGCTATCGCTGCCGAGTAAATACGTAGCTTCATTACCTCTGTTTGCGTTGTACGCGACTGTACATTGCTGCATTATTAGCTCGGTAAAACGAGGCGAGTGCCGTCGCGTTATTATTTACTAATGACATTGGTTCTTGTTGCATGTCTGTGCGTACTGTTATCACGTACTTGCTATTTCATAATTTTAAACAAACTATAATTTTAGGTTAGTGCGTGTTACAGTGTAAATAAGTTCGGCTTAAATAGGATATGATTTTAGACTTATTTTTTTACCAGAATGAATGTATTGTCCGGGGTAAAAAGTACTCGTTTCTCGTCTTTTTCTAAACCGCTCCAATCCCAAATGCCACGAGAACTAAGAGAGACTTGCACCCCAACGACACTCAGAGTTAAATAAATATTTATGAATCACACAAACATTTGTCTCGGTGACGGAATCAAACCCGAGCCTTCTCGTTTTAATTATATTACTTAAATCTAGTTAAAACAAGATACTGTAGTGATATACGAGATAACTTCATCGGTAAGTTCTAAAAGCAGGATTTTACTCGCTGCTTGATCAATGCCTTAGAAAGCTCTCAAGTTTTTATTCGGCTTGATGGTATTCAGTTACGCGAAAGAAATAGTAAATAAGTATTCAGAGAATTAAATAGACAAAACCGTAACCAAGCACTAACTTGAACAAGGCAAAACTTTCCTTCGGTATTGGCAATAAAAAAATCTATTATGTTTATTAGGTCGGTGTACTACAGTGAATGTCGTACGTTTCATAATGTACCAATAAAGTAAGCGGATTGCGGAGGCCCAATACAAAAATAAACAGTTATTAATTTATAATAAGTTTTTAAAGATATTACTAAACTTGTTAAAAGTTTTATCCGATATGTTAAATAACTACGAGTGAATTAAAATATACACACATTAGATTTTTAGGGCGTTCTCTACTTTTGCTTATAAACTAATTATCTATTTATTTATATAGTCAATCTACGGTATTTACATTAAAAATTAAAAATAAATTAAATAACATATGACTGCCTCGGTGGCGGAGTTGTAGTGAATGCATTACGACTGCTGTGCTGAGGTCTCAGTTTCGATGCCCGGGTCGGGTAAAGGGATAGGGTTTTTCCATTTAGAAATACCCAGTATCCGCCCGGAGTCTGGAAGTGTGCCTGGTATGGCGATAGGGTTGCCCCTTATCACTTTGGTGGGACTAATATGAATTCGGCAAAATTGGGTGTACTGGTTACATCTCTGCCTACCCCTTCGGGCATTATATGCGTGAGTTTATATGTCCGTAAAATAGCATATATGGTAAATATGTATATATGTTACAGCTTGCATTGAAAAAAATAATTGATATTCTGGAAAGATGTTTATATACAATATAGCTATTGAGGTCATATTTGGCAGAAAAAGTATACAATACAAATACCAATATACATACGTTTAACTTCAAACTTTCGTCCCCTATTTTACTTCCTTAGGGGTGGTATTTCCAAAAACCTCTTTCTTAGTGGATGCCTACGTCATAAAAGGTACCTACTGTCAAAATTTCAAGTCTCTAACCCCAGCCGTTTAGGCTGTGCGTTGATCGATCAGTCAGTCAGTTTCTTCTTTTATATATACAGATATGTGCAAAAATTCGTATAAGTACGCATAGTTAAAATGTTAGCTAACATTATTTAACCAAAAATACTTATGTGAGAATTCCACGAAGAATAAAAACTATAGTTTAACTTGTGATTAGGAAAATACCCGACGATAATTTAAGACTGTGTGGCATCTTTATTTCTTCACGCCTCGAAGATTTCCTAGTTTCCGGGTATTAACAATACATGTGTGTGTTCCGAGTCAATTACTAGATAAGGTGTTTGGCAAAATGTCCAGTAGTGGTATAACAATAATCAAACAGTGTAATCTATATTTAAGAGTAGAGCAGATCCGTTGTCAGTCTGTTAATTACTTCACACATTATGTAAAATATATTTATTTATTTATACTATTTATTGTACACTAAATGTACGCGATAGCCTAGTTGGTTGCGGTACGGACTGCCAGGACGCAAGTCGTAGGTTCGAAACCCAAGTGGCATACACCACTGATTTTTCTGAAGTTATGTGTGTATTAAAATGTTAATTATCGCTTGCTTTAACGGTGAAGGAAAACATCGTGAGGAAACCTGCATATCTGAGATTTTTTCGAAGGTATGAGAAGTCTGCCAACCCGCATTAGGCCAGCGTGGTGGACTACGGCCTAACCCCTCTCATTAGTAGAGGAGGCCCGTGCCCAGCAGTGGGACAATGTTTAATACAGGGCTAGTATTATTGTACACTAAAATACATACAATTAGGAACACTCCAAGAATGAATTTAAAGTACGATTAGCGGTCTTTTCAAGACAACTATACTTAAGGTATTTATTTTATTTATATTATTTGGTCCACCAGCGGTTTTCATATTAGTACATGTATGTCACATACAAATCAATTTAGGTTTAAGTGATGTTATTATGTAACTTTTTATTATGTAAATAAATTAAAAACAAAATTAAAATGATAATTGCTTTAGCGTTATAGTCTAAATATGAACTCCAACTTACAGTGCAAGATTTCGGTGCAAGTTCCTTCACTTTTATTTCAGTAATACGTCAATAAACATACACACTATATAAATACATTTTATGCAAACAAAAATACTTACACAGGGCCAGAGTCACAAGTAAAGGCTAGTAGTGGTATGCAATATAAAGTGCATAAAATATTTAATTAAAAAATGTTGGGAAGCGTCATCAATCAAATTGTCAAAGATAGTGTTTAAATCATGTTTAAATACAACAAGGAAGAATCGAATAATAAACTATTTATTCTTAAACGATTTTCGTACCTTTTTACCCAGACTGACATTAATAACATATGTATGTTTTACTAATTACTTATTTTTTGGATATCCGCCCGGATAGCGACCACCGTACACAGGGTGTAAACCCCACCACATGTGACACACGCAAGTATGTCATGTTCCGGGATCAGCCAGTGTACATCCGGTTTTATGTCGGGGGTCTAGAGTTGGGGTACGATGTTTGGCCGTTTTGCGGCCTTCTGAGTACTCTGACAATAGACCCTCGACCGCTTCTTGCCCCTGACGTTGCAAGCCAGCATGAGTGTTGGCAGGCAGGCCACTGTGTTGAGTAGCAGGGGATATATTGTCTCTCGCTACTCGATACTCTAATTGGACGGCACTGCGCTTACCATCAGGTGCAGTGTGGTCACAAACAAAAAAACAATGAATTTACATTTAACATCATAATATCACTCCTCTATTTGTTTATGGAATACCGTCATACCGATGAATATAATATATGAATATCGCACTCGACTGTTGGATCATTTAATATTGCATACCGATTAGTATTTTTTGGCCATGACTAACTGCACTATTGGTCTGCGACATACCTAATTTAATATAGAGACAAAAACTCCAAGGTTCCATTAACGTGAGCAGTAGACTGAGAAAACATAAAATATACTGACTATGCGTTTGTTTTATTTTTAATATTTTTTTGCGTCGGCTCATTGGCAGCGTATTTAAACCGAGAATTAAGTGAGTTTCTCAGTTCAAATTCCATGTCGAGTAATTTATTTTTGAGTTTTAGATTCAAAAAGGCTGACTCGGAATTGAAAAGCTCGAAATTCATATGGAATCAAGCATGCTTTTTCTAACTTGTACACGTTGAAAAAATACTGTGTCATGATTTAGCCTTGCTATACTCTTAATTCTAATAAATGAGTGTCTATAGTTGATTACACACATTTTTTAAAGTGGCAATGAATAATAAATTGATATTAACATGTTTATGCAGTACTACGTAGCTTATATATTTTTTCTTATAATAGGTGTTTCATCTATCATCATGCTGACTGCCTCGGTGGCGGAGTTGTAATTGCGCATGCGTTACGACTCCTATGCTGAGGTCTTGGGTTCGTTCCCGGGGTTCGGGCAGAGTGATATTGGGTTTTTCTATCTAGAAATTCAGTATTAGCCCGGAGTCTGGAATCTGTCCCCGGTATGGCGATAGGCTCGCCCACTATCACATTATGGGACGGAAATTCAGCGAAAAGTGGGTGTACTGGTTACACCTCTGCCTACCCCTTCGAGGATTACAGCCGTGAGTGTATATATGTATGTGTTTCGTCAATAATAGTAATTATATTTGGTTATGAGACCTTTATTACAAACACATGAAATACTAAGTCCAGTAATTATATAAACAGATTTAGTTCAATAGCGAGTGCGAAACAGTGAAAGCTCAGGCGGCTGGGCGGTTACGTCACCAAGCACTACGCGACTAATGCTATACATTCACCCAGGCCTAATCATAACCACAAGGATCATTTAAAATTACCTTTTCTTTATAGCAGCGATAGCCTAGTTGGTTGTGGTACGGACTGTCAAGACGAAAGTCGTATGTTCGAAACCCAAATGGCACCTACACCTCTTACTTTTCTAAAGTTACGTGTGTATTAAATGTTAATTATCGCTGGCTTTAACGGTGAAGGAAAACATCGTGAGGAAACCAGCATATCTGAGAATTCTTACAAGAATTTCGAAGGTATGTAAAGTCTACCAACCCGCATGTTTAATACAGGGCTAGTATTATTATTATTATTTTTTAGTCTAAATTACATTTTGATTGGAATTTTTCTGAGTTAGGCCTATATAGACCTTGTAGGATAGTTTATATAATACTTATGTAATAAAAAACGCACTCACACCCACATACACTTACGTCTGAAATCCTTGAAGGGGTAGGCAGAGATGAATCCAGTACATCCACTTTTCGTCTAATTTCGGTCCCATAATGTGATAGGTGGCGAGCCTATCGCCATACCGGGCACAGATTCCGGACTCCGGGCTAATACTGAGAATTTCTAGATAGAATAACCCAATATCACTTTACCCGACCCGGGATCGAACCTCAGCACAGGAGTCGTAACTGCGCCACCGAGGCAGTCAGTGTAATCCTTGAAGGAATTACAGTTGATAAGCTTTTATAAAATTATATTTATGTTACCTATTGTACGTATTTATTATAAGAGCTTTTTAACGCTTACATTAACAATAAACGAATTTGTATTTTAATTGACCTTCTGCTCTCATTGTACACACGTGCGTTGGTCTAAACAGCGACCAACGCACGTGTGAAGATCCTACAACGGCTTAATCTATTGCATTCTTGTATGACAAACAGCTACAAAAACTGTAAACGGTTGCCTATCGGTTCTATTCATTGAGTGTTATCATATTAGGAGACTGTATTTTTTATATTCGAAAAATAAACACAGTATTATACTAAAACACCCAAAAAAGGCAAATAAAACTACAAATTTATGTAGTTGGAACACAAAAAGTAGGTCACTTGCTTCGCCAATTAACGAGTCATCTTCCAAGAACGATGAAATAATTTACAAAGAAAGTGTGTCAGAGTGTTACGTAATGAAAAATATGTAGCTTATATGGTGAATAAGATGGCCGTGTTTGTCTCTTTATAGGGCATGTTGTTTCATATGGTTTCGTTGAGTGTGTTCATATTATTTCATAAGGTTTCAGAAACAATTGTTATTAACAACAATAATTATGCAATCATTATGTGGTAGATTATAATACTAGCCCTGTATTAAACATTTTCCCTCTGCTGGGCACGGGCCTCCTCTACTAATGAGAGAGGTTAGGCCTTAGTCCACCACGCTAGCCTAATGCGGGTTGGTAGACATGTGGTCGATTATGTAGGAAAATTTGGATATAACATGACCAGGGTAGTGCCATCATCATATCACTAATGTGAACTGTCAGCTTGTTGATAAATAATATGAGTTCAGCTACTGTTCCTAACTATGGATGAAATCGAAAGTTATCCGTTACCTAACTCCTAAGGGAGATGACATTCTAATGCTTCGGAATGTATATCATTGAGTGCACATTTCACTTGTCATTCTATCACCTGTAACTTTCTATTGAAGAGATAAAATAATGAGAACATGATCAGATACTAGGAGTCTAATCCAACACTGGGATTTCCAAGACATTATTTTTTATAGAAGGGCATGAACACCCGAAATACAAAATCATTAATATGCTGCAAAACGTGCAACTTAGGCTAAAAAACCAGTGAAGTCCACGTGATTAAAATTTTAAGTTCACATATTGCACATGAGTTAATCCGGGAGCAAAATGGTCTACTTCATCACATCAATAATGGTGTTGAACAGAACCTCAAAGTAATTGATGTCAGTTAAGTATTTAAACACATGAAAACTAAAAGTACATTATATGATTTATTTAAACCTTGGAGCATGGATGTATAGAAACTGGGCCACACTTGTGCCTATCAGTTTGAATGTTGCAACGCGCATTATTTAGGATACAAGTTCTGCCACCTGTCCACATTTACATTAAAGTATTTGCGTTCGATATTTGTTAAGAAATAAGAGCAATTTTGGTTTACAAAGTATTTTTAACTTTACAAAACTTATTAACAACATATTTCGATTTTTCAGAAATGGTTAACATAATAATAGTTTTTTTTTATTGTGATGATGAATCTTTAATGTGATGATTATTCAATTCTGTAAATGGTCGGCCACTTCGTTAAGAATCCCAATGCTCAATCAACAATTCAATATAAATGTTCAATAACACAACATTTAATAAAATAAATTACTATAAACTCCCAGTGGCTCAGTTCAGCCTTAAGAAAACGAGTTTTGTTTATCATAGTCCGACAAACGAGCCAGTGGGTCACCTGATGTTTTTTTTTTTTTTTGGGGGGGAACACCCCCCTCTGCTCCCTCTGATATTTAGTCAGAGATTTGTAAACACCTAGTTGAATTCACATACTTTTATTAAATGATAGTGCTAGAATTAAAAACGTCTAAAGGTTTTCACCAAAAAATAAAAATCAAAAGGACAATGGGTCAAGTGTCCCCACCCGTCAACAGGTTTGAAATTGGTCTCAATCGATTAATCTTAGCAAGGTGATGATTTTTGGTATGACGACAACAACGAAAAGTATTGAGTTTTTTTTAAATTCACATTTTTGTTTTATATAGAAAATTTAATTATTGCTGATTTTACTATATTACGCCGTGCTATAGCATAGTATATAGATGGTAGAGCTAAATTATAATCATTTTTTTCTACAGCTTGAATGACCTACCTCAACTGGTATGTTACCGCTGTCTTACATAAAACCGACAAGGTTGCAGTTTTGCGGTAGCGACTCGCGTTCTCAACGAGACTACAGGGGACCTAACGAATGCTTCGTCAACATTTTTTTTATGCTGGCGCGGCAAAGTGACCACACTTCACCTCCAGATAGAGTAGCAAGAGACAGTCTATCCATCGCTACTCATCATAATCATGCCAGCCTGCTGTTTAGCTTCTTCACACTACGCCTAAAGGACCCAGGATCATAGGAAGGAGGGAACACGGTAGCTGGCAAACTGTTCCACAGATTGATGGTGCGGCAAAAATACGAGTTTGTGAACCTCTTGGTTCGGGCCGGGGTAGTAGATACCACGAAGCTGGCTCCGCAATATTACGCTTAATTCAGGTTTATTTTTGTTACTAGGTTATATTTAATACTGGCTAGTTTTTAAGAGTTTTTATTTTGTTTTTATTTTGTATAACATGTGTACGTCACTGGTTGGTTCTATCGAAAACCAGCGCTGCAGTATGGGTTAGCCTGTACTGCAGCATGCAGCTGAATAGGGACCCCCATTGTGGGATCAATTATTATTATTATAATTTTTGCATTTTTTTTAATGTGTTTTAACGTTCCGACAATAAAAAATCTTTTCTTTCTTTCAAACGCGTGGTTCTGGTATGGAAGGGAGAGGATGGAATAAGATCAAATAATTCTTCAGAGCATTCGCCATGATACAGACGGTAGAACACGCTAAGCGAGGAAATATCCCTACGCAGCTGTAGCGGCTCCAGGCTGTTACTCACGTCTGCATCATTCACAATGCGGATGGCCCGCTGCTGCAACCCACCCAAGGCATCAAGAAGGTATTTTGCGGAACCGTCCCAGAGGTGCGAGCAGTATTCCATTTCCCGCCGCACCTGCGCTTTATATAAGCGGTAAAGCTGACCGGGCGTGAAAAACCGCCGCACCCTGTTCAGGATTCCGATCCTGCGGGAGGTGGCGGATATTATGCACTCGATGTGACTCCTTGGATTAAGATCGCAGCGGATATCCATACCTAGGACACTAAGGTCATTCCGCATTGCGAGTGGAACACCCTGAAGAACAGGGATGGGAGAAAACGGGTATTTCTTGCACGAAAACGCCACCATGGAGTTTCTGGCCATCCTCTCCATAGGATAACTGCTTTCGGAACTGGCAGTAGTTTAATAAACTCTGAAGTAAATATTACAAGTTATTTAATTCTGTTAACTCTGTTAAATAACTTGTGTTATTTCTACTGAATATCGGAGAGGGATCTATAAGCCCTCTCGACAGCCTCGACATGATAATTATCATTTGTATATTTTTCCCGAAGGTTTAAATGTATACCTAATACTTACATATTATATTTGTAGAATGTACAGTAAAGTCAACGTTTGATAATTGTATCGTCTAATTATATTTTCGGGTGATTACATTACTGTCTCTCGCTACTTGATATTCTATCTGGACGGCACTGCGCTTACCATCAGGTCCAGTGTGGTCACATTGCCGCGCCAAAAAAAACTTACTCCGGCTAAACCATAAGGGTTAATCAAAATAATGCACTATGATTTTAAAATGATCTAGAAAAAGTTCACATTGACATGTACCTGTCTCCAAAGGTTGACAACAATCGTGCAAACCTGGGGGGTTGTTAGTAAATATTATAATAAAATAGTATTATGTTTTTAAATCGTCTGATATCATTATTTTAAAAATATATGAAAAAAATAAGAATAACCATAAATGAATAGTTTTTCATAAGACAATCTTTATTTTAAATCTCTTTTGATATTTGTAAAAACTATTCATGCCATCCATGCTATGAATGGCGGTCGTGTTGCACCACGTATGTTGGGCTGTTCTGTAATTGCCTGGGTTTTTAAACGTTTATGTCCAAACGGGACGTTTTTAACTAATGTAGTTCACGAGCTCCGATAATATTTTTGCTATTGCTATCATCTGTTGTGGAAAGATTTTAACTTCTGCAATTGCAACACAGAGCACTAAACATATACGAGCAAACAAGACGTCTCCAACTATTACATTTTCCAAGATCCAGTTTATCTTTCCTTTCCCTACCATCATCAGATCAGCATCAGATTTTGTACTATAAATATGCCAAAGGTTCTAAGCTCAAATATCCAAACAGGCTGTAACTTTAACTATTGGTAGTTCCTAAGGTTTAGTTACTTGGCGAACAGTTCCTGGTGAAATTGCCTATCAAATGTTACGCGACCATATTTCTTTATATATTTATTAAAAATATGTCAAAATAGTAAAAAAAAATCAATAAAATAGCAGTGTTTACTAAGAACATTTTAATTTATGTTTTTTTATTTTGTAAGGAATCTCCTTTGATTTATTAAATTTAAATGATGTGGTAAGAGTTTTTATAGTACACTTAATAATAATGTATATGTATGGTGTCTGTTGGTGGGTGGGGACAGGGCTCATACAAATTCGCCCATTGTCCTTTACTGAATCTAAAAATCTCTAAATATTACAACATTTTTATCCGACAACGATACGACACTGTAAAATCGCCTATGTGTATAAAGCAGTCCACAGTCATACGACGCTTTACATGTATACACATAGGTTCGTTAAATATAATACATTTCAAAATAAAATCCTAATATAGCACGTCATTCTCATTAAAATACACAGTAAAACACACTCCTTGGCGGCTAAGTTCATATTATAACATATAATATTGCATAGCCGCCCTTATCTATTTATTTCTCGCTATACACATGCGTGCTATATCCCTACAGTAATCTAAAAACTTTCGTCTTATGTCACCGGTCTCCAGTATATCGCAAAAGTTATCTTTACACATTTTTACATTACACTCTGTTTCAAATTTCATGCGCTGATACAGATATACCGGGCATTCGGTCAACACGTGTACTACGTCTTCCTTTACCTCCGGGTCACAGATGCACGAGGGGCTCTCCTTGCACTTGAAGCGATTCAAGTACTCAGAGAATCCCCCGTGCCCCGTGAACACTTGCGTGAGGACCGGGTCCACAGACATCTTCCTTATTACGCTGTAAGCTCTACTTGCGTCTGGGAAAAACAGCTTCGTAACCGACGCTGTTTCTCCAGCCCTGTAGCGCTCATTCCATTCGCCAATCGACTCCTGACGGATGTATCGCTTGACGAATGAAATGGAGCATCGGTCATAATCGGGCTTCCGCTTCAGCGTAGTGGCTGCAGCCTTTGCGAGTTCGTCTGCGCGCTCATTTCCTACACACCCCACGTGCGCCTTCACCCAAAAGAGGTTAACGGTTTTTCCGCACGTAACGGTCTCACATAACAAATTGTTAATGCCAAATGCAATGGGATGGAGGGAAACTCCGCTCGCGACCGACTCAAGCGCAGCTCGCGAGTCACAGAAAATGCTGTATTGGCGTTTTTCGTGTCTCAGGGCCATTTGCACCGCCTTTTGCAGAGCCAACAATTCCGCCTGGTAAACGGTACAGAACGATTCCAGCTTTAGTTTGGTGGCTTTCGTTTCGGCATCGCCGTCCCATAAGGACACCGATGCACCGACTTGACCACCAATCTTGCTGCCGTCCGTGAACACCTTGACGGTGTTTGCAGCCTGTAGGTTCAGTTCTGCATCGTTCACCACGCATTCGAATTTCAATACTCTGCGTCCAGCTGGATGTCGTAAGTTGGCGAAAGGCACAGGACTTTCCACATCCCGGTCCCCCACCACTCGCCGAGTATGTCCTTTTTTCACTTCATAAAGAAGCGCCGCTTCTCGGACACGAATGTCTAGCGGAAGGATCCCAGCAAGCAGTAGGGCCGAGTTTAGCGAAACTGTCCTGTAGCCCTTTACCATCTTTTGTGCAAAACCTCGTTGAACCGCTGCAAGCTTCTTTGTGATGCCTATCTTTTTGCTCGCAGGCGCCCATGTACTGGCCGCATATAATATCGTAGGTTCAACGACTGCCGTGTACAACGTTTTCACCACCTCAGGTCCCAGCCCCCACTGCACCTTTGCAGCGGTGGCCAACCGTCTGTAGAAGCCTATGGCTTTCCTACAGACTTCCGAAACGTGCGTGTTGAAAGTTAGTTTGTCATCCACAGTCAAGCCCAGTATTTTAATTTCTTTCGACAGGCCTATGTCCATGCCGCCCATGCGCAGGATTGGTGAGTCGTACTTAAGTCGTCGCGTTACGACCATAGCCTTCGTCTTCTGGGGAGCGAATTTAAGCTTATTTCTGACTCCGGTCACCTGATGTTAAGTGATCTCCACCGCCCATGAACATCCACAATACCGAAAGTATCATGTATGCGCTGTCGGCCTTAAAGGACAGGAATAGGGATAAGGGAAGGGAAGGAGGAATCTGGGCATCCGGATATCTCACTTACGATACGAAACGCGACAGTGAACTGTCACTTTACGTTGGTTTTCTGTGAGACAGTGGTACTACCCCGGTGGAGCCGGCCCATTCATGCTGTAGTCAAATATGTCTACATCGTGGCTCTACCACTTTTAAAAGGTTTTCCTAAAACTGCCACATAACTATTAGGCAATCACCAATCGTCAAGAGTTCTGTCATTACTATCTAGATCTAACCTTTCATACTAACGTTTCCTGGCGATAAGCCATCGTCTACCATCACTGCCATTTGAGAAATCTCCGCATAGTTCATTACAATCACATCCAATCAATGTGTCTCAACGTTGATAACCTACTGACACCCCAAAATAGTCCAATCGCTACCACAAATCGAAGCCTGCAAGGCGGTGGTCGGCCTTTCACTATGCAATTACCGACCGAACGTAACCGAACGTGACCGGAGTGTGTTTAAGGGCCGCGCGACCTTGCCAACAGTGTGATAAGACTCACTTTGTCGCTAAAACAGTGTCTGTGTCTGTAAATTATTTGGAACAAGTCGTGAATGTTAGCCAGCTATTATTCTGTAGTCTTCAATTACCCCACTTTACCCTCGGTTTTTTTGTACATATATTTTCTGAAAGTAAGTTTTTTTGTTTTTTATCCTGGCACGGCAAAGTGACCACACTGCGCCTGATGGTAAGCGCAGTGCCGTCCAATTAGAGTATCGAGTAGCAAGAGACAATCTATCCCCCGCTACTCAACACAATAATGCCGGCCTGCTTCTTCACACTACGCCATGGGCAAAAAGGTGAAGAAGCGGTTGAGCGTCTACTGTCAGAGTACGCAGACGGCCGCAAAACGGCCAAACATTGTACCCCTACTCTAGACCTTCGATAAAACTGGATGTACACTTGCTTGTGCCGCTATGGCGTGTTTTACACACTGTGTACGGTGCTCGCTATCCGGGCGGTTATGAATATCCTACCACCAGCTATAATAGTTTCTGGGGTATAAATCTGGAGGATTATTTATTTATTTATTTATGCTTTATTGTACACCAGAAAAATAATACAGTGTAACAGTACATTGCAATAAACTTAAAATATAATGTACAAACAGCGGTCTTATCGCTAACTGCGATCTTATCGAATTATCGGTCCCATAATGTGATAGAGGGCGAGCCCATCGCCATACCGGGCACAGGTTCCACACTCCGGGCTAATACTGAGAATTTCTAGATAGAAAAACCCAATATCACTTTACCCGACCCGGGAATCGACCTCAGAACATCAGTCGTAATTAATTAGTAATTTTAAGGAATATATATTGAATGTGTATCAACAGCTTAATCAAATCAAGTAAATGTTTTCGTAGCGCGCTGGTAGTCTTAAAACTTGTTTAAAATAAACTATACTTTAACTGCAAACACAAGATTTAAAATGCATCCTTACGAAAATATTCGTCAATAAGTAAAGTTTTTTAATTCATAAAAAGTACACCGACTTCAACAAAAAACAAATTATGCGTCCCTAAAAAATTTGAGGGTTACCCTCGATTTTTATGAGATGCCATCATCAAATCCTGACTTGGTGCCAATGGGACCAGCTGGGAAGTATACCCTATTAAACAAAAAAAGAATTTCTCGAATCGGTCCAGGCGTCTTCGAGTAATCGGGGAACATACATAAAAAAAAGATTCCAACGAATTGAACCACCTCCTTTTTTGAAGTCGGTTAAAAATTGTATTCATGTAGCTTCTGACTCAAGATTTTAGTCGCTTTTAAAACATTTGCGACTATTTGATCCTTTGATATAAAGAAACCACGCCTTGATAATTTGATACGTGGTCACATGTCGTGTGCGGAGCAAGTGAATTCTTCACGCCGCGTCTAATGTCAAGGGGATCTGGTGATCACGGCCATACAGAACTACATCTAACAGTTGTTTATATACTATTGAATTTAGTTGCATTGTAAGACGCATTCAGTTGTATTATGATTGATGGTATCACTATAATATGTGATAAATAGATGGTTCTCGTATGATATTTTTAGTACAAGGCTGGCAAACGGAATGCGCCTCTAAGTTAAGTTAAAACTATTACGCATAAATACCCACAATTTTTGAGTAATAGGCGTGTTGGTGGTTTTTTGTGAACTCCAATAGCTCGCTGAATGTACAAAGTAAACAAAGTTTTTCAAATTTTGTTAAGAAATAGAAGTTTTCAACTCGCTATTCTATCTATATAAATATATATAAATCCTCCATTCGTTAGTCTCGCTAAAACTCGAGAATGGCTGGACCGATTTGGCTAATTTTGATCTTGAAATATTTGTGGAAGTTCCGGGAAGGTTTAAAAACACAAATGGATCCAGTAGGTGGCGCTTCTATCGGTATGTCATCAAATTTGATTTGCTGGGATTTGCGGGATATACGCGTTGTAATCTTTTAAATATCATATTTAATGTGGCGCTGCTTTTCCGGGCAGGACGACGTCTGTCAGGCCCGCTAGTGTAGAATAATTTTGAGGACACTTTTGTGTTTGATAGGGTTAACATCGACAGTGGCGCCTACATAAATTTGTTCAGAACTGCTGATGGACTACAAGCGAAAAGCATTCCACAGACAAATGATTCTCTATCTATATGATCTTCCATATTTGAAGGGTTAACCTTCAAATATGGAAGTCGTTTGTTTGTTGTATAGTTAAAATTATAATTTTTATTTCAATGGTCACTGTCATTAATATGCAGGAAGACATATAATAAATATTACCTTTACAATCCATTTATCGTCTACGTCGATTTTCTGCACAAGTACATTATGTAAACCAATATTCTACTTCTATCTATTTTTTTTTAATGTGAGAACAAATGGCCTTTTAAGCCAATGTTAAATGTTAAAAAAAACTGCACTACTAAATAACTATGCGTCAAAAGTGACACATACATTCTTCATAGTAGTATTCGTAGGCGGTTTTATCACTAAGCGATCGTTTGCAGGTAACCTTGAACTGTACTTGAACTGAATATATCAGTACTGTCTAACTTTGTAGACACATTTTACCAAGACGGCAACTAAACAATGTAATATAGTATAAACTGCAAACTACTTTAGTTATTTTGCATAAAATTACTCTTTAGCCATTTACGAGCTCATTTATTAGCTCAAGGTAGAGCAAAGTCCACTCTCACCCTTTTCTATTCTGTGGCAATTATAAGTAAATTGATCCATAGGCCAGATCTCATCACACACCAAAGGGGGATGGTAAAATGCATCATCTTTTGTGGGGCCAGCATACAGTCTAGTGCACAAAATCATTGGAGATTGCTGTCAGAAACTATGATAACAGTGGTTTTTTGATGAAATTTCAAATAAATTGTAGTATCATAATTTGAAATTTCATAGTGTACAAATAAAAAATCAGCAATTAATTTGGTTTTCACGTCTATTATATCAGTATTCCGAACAACAATTATATAAGTAAAATAAAAATAGTTTTAGCTACATATATATTGGTATTACAGCTTGTTGATGACATCTGTATATATAAAAGAAGAAACTGACTGACTGATTGACTGACTGACTGACTGACTGATCGATCAACGCACAGCCTAAACGGCTAGGGTTAGAGACTTGAAATTTCTACAGTAGGTACCTTTTATCACGTAGGCATCCACTAAGGAAGGGTTTTAAGGGAAATACCACCCCTAAGGGGGTAAAATAGGGGATGAAAGTTTGTATGAAAATCCGTCATTTTTGAAGTTAAATTCATGAAAATTAGTATTTGGCATTTTAGTTAAAAATAAAAAATATATGTTTCAGGATTTTTGGAAATTCCGCCCCTAAGGGGGTAAAATAGGGAATGAAAGTTTGTATGAAAATCCGTCATTTTTAAGTTAAACGCATGAATATTGGTATTTTGTATTGTATACTTTTTCTCCCAAACATGACCTCTACGCGGGCGGAGCCGCGAGCAACAACTAGTGAATTTATAATTTTTTACTCCTACAAAAATAGTCCAAGACACGTTTTCATTAAAAAAAATATCAAGCCGCCATCTTGTAGTATTCGATGGTATAGCTTCATTTCTCATTGTATTCTAATAAACATATATTGTTGTTGCAGACTGAATCATGTGGAGAACACTGCTCCTGACGGCGCTGCTAGCGACCGCGCGTTCCAAGCAACTGCCACCAACCACAGGTAATATAATCTAGTGTAACTCCTGTACTTTGTGGTAGAATTTCAATCATCTGTAAAAGAATATAATTTATCATTTCCAGAGATGGCTGTAGGAGACCGACCTTGGCTTAATACTAAAACCTCTGACACTTGTAAAAAATCTATTTATATAGTACAGTCACGCCTGTAATCCCCGAAGGGGTAGGGTGAGGAGTAACCGGTACACCCACTTTTCGCCGAATGGATTTCGGTCCCACAATGTGATAGGGGGCGAGCTTATCGCCATACGGGGCACAAATTCCAGACTCCGTGCTAATACTGAGAATTTCTGGATAGAAAAACCCAATATCGCTTTATGCGACCCGGGGATCGAACCCGAGACCTCAGCACAGCAATTACAACTGTGCCACAGAGCCAATCAATTTGGATGATTGTAAATTATTTATTGTACTTAGGCAGAGCTAGTATCGACTTTTAATAATCAAATATCGATAATATGTCGAACACAGACAGCACTATTTCAAGACGCCATTTAACTGCCTCAACTGTCATTGGGTATACACATTTTTTCCTTAGTTACACCAGGTCCCTTATTAGGTTTTTTTTCGTCATTGGTAAAATCAGACTCTTGATGGTTCCGTCAAGCGTCAGAAATGTCGCCGCATCTATTATACTGAGCATTTTTATTTATCCTGGCACGGCAAAGTGACCACACTGCACCTAATGGTAAGCGCAGTGCCGTCCAATTAGAGTATCGAGTAACGAGAGACAATCTATCCCCCGCTACTCAACACAATCATGCTGGCCTGCTTCTTCACACTAGGCCATGGGCAAGAAGGTGAAGAAGTGGTCGAGGGTCTAGTGTCAGAGTACGCAGAAGGCCCCAAAACGGCCAAACATCGTATCCCAACTCTAATTCCCCGACAATAACCGACACACTTGTGTGTGTCATTATGGTTTACACCCTGTGTACGGTGGTCGCTATCCGGGCCGATATGATATCCTACCACCAGCAAAACTAACTATAGGTACTTGTCAGATCTATGGACCATACCACAGTAACGTAGCACTGACGCTTGAAGTAATCATCGGAGTTTAAGATTTGCGACATGGATTTCGTTGACCATGTATATCCAGGTGCTGACTATACCAGCATGGTAAATACGGTAAAAAATATTCATATTTTCGTGGATGGCATTTATTTTTGGAGTCATTAAACACAAGGATACAATTATTCCCCCAAACTTTATGTTAAATATAATTTGAAAAAAACTTAAAGCAAAGCTTGAGAAATACTTACAGCCCTCATAATTATTAGATAGATTCTGGTACCGTACGAGACCGACCGAAATCACATAAAAAAATCAGTTTTTCCCTTATTTTCAAAGTTTTCGGGGAACTTCAATGTTTTCCCATAAAACCATATTCGGCTTTTTGATCATTTAAAACCCCATATGGTCCAAATGTTAACAAGTGATGCGCTTACCAAAGAACAACATTTAATTTATACTAGTGGGTCCGGCAGACGTCGTACTGCCCGGAAAAGCAGCGCCACATTTAATATGGCATTTTACAAATCCCAGCAAATCAAATTTGGTGACATAACGACAGCAGCGCCACCTACCGGGTCCAATTGTGTTTCTAAACCTTCCCTGAACTTCCACAAATAATTCAAGATCAAAATTAGCCAAATCGGTCCAACCATTCTTGAGTTTTAGCGAGAAAAACGAACAGCAATTGATTTTTTATAGATAAGAAGATATATAGATTTAGGTATATATGTAGATATCACACACGCAAATTTATAGTCAAGCGACACGAACTCACAAGCGCCTTACATGTAAATATGCAGTATTAAATTTATAGCCACGGGGCATTTGTACTTGAAAACATATATTCTGTAATATGTTGTTACTAGATGTTGCTGGCGGCTCCGCCCGCGTGGAGGTCATGTTTGGGAGAAAAAGTATACAATACAAAATACCAATATTCATGCGTTTAACTTAAAAATGACGGATTTTCATACAAACTTTCATTCCCTATTTTACCCCCTTAGGGGCGGAATTTCCAAAAATCCTGAAACATATGTTTTTTATTTTTAACTAAAATGCCAAATACTAATTTTCATGAATTTAACTTCAAAAATGAGGGATTTTCATACAAACTTTCATCCCCTATTTTACCCCTTTGGGGGTGGTATTTCCAAAAACCCTTCCTTAGTGGATGCCTACGTGATAAAAGGTACCTACTGTCGAAATTTCAAGTCTCTAACCCCAGCCGTTTAGGCTGTGCGTTGATCGATCAGTCAGTCAGTCAGTCAGTTTCTTCTTTTATATATACAGACTAGATGTTGCTCGCGGCTCCGCCCGCGTGGAGGTCATGTTTGGGAGAAAAAGTATACAATACAAAATACCAATATTCATGTGTTTAACTTAAAAATGACGGATTTTCATACAAACTTTCATTCCTTATTTTACCCCCTTAGGGGCGGAATTTCCAAAAATCCTGAAACATATATTTTTTATTTTTAACTAAAATGCCAAATCCTAATTTTCATGAATTTATCTTCAAAAATGACGGATTTTCATACAAACTTTCATCCCCTATTTTACCCCCTTAGGGGTGGTATTTCCAAAAACCCTTCCTTAGTGGATGCCTACGTGATAAAAGGTACCTACTGTCAAAATTTCAAGTCTCTAACCCCAGCCGTTTAGGCTGTGCGTTGATCGATCAGTCAGTCAGTCAGTCAGTCAGTCAGTCAGTCAGTCAGTCAGTTTCTTCTTTTATATATACAGATATTCTGTAATATGTTTAGTGATTAGAATAGAAATAACATTTTAAATAAAATATTCTTGTCGAGGTTATAGGTTTAACCTAGTGTGGGGTCAGAACTATGTGTGTGACTGTTGGGTGTATTTATTATAGTGGAAGTTAGCCACTAAAGATCAATGTAGCCCAGATGAATCGAAAAACTCCTCTTTTTATCCTCAGCTACTATTGTTTAGTGCAAAATGAACATACGAGCTTTGTTTGAACCGTTTTAATTAATTTTATTTATGTCTATGTTAGTCATTTTCTATAGTAATAGAAAGCGGACTTGTATTTTTATAACAATATTTAACTTTGACTATACCTGAACTATGCACGGGCGGTATTTTGACTATAAAAACACTTAAGCTAATAATTAAGATTATAACAACAGGGTCTAATTTGTAAATGTCATAAACATCTAGGAATTAACTCCATTTCATACTTAATGTTGGTAAGTACCAACATTTCATAGGAATTATTGATCCCTATCTAACACAATACACAATCCAACCTCTTATTTCTCAAGGAATACTTGCACGTAGGACTGTATTAAATATAAATTGAACTCAGGATCTCATTTCGCGGTCCAAATGGATATATTCCACTATAATAAACGAAATAATATAACAAGGGGTCCAACCTGCGGCTCGCAAGCCACATGCGGCTGGCCACCACTAGGCCACTGGCTCTTTGAAGGATTATTTGTGGCTCTCGATAAATATACCTGAGTTCCCTTTACATTTTATTCCTGTTATATTTAAAAAATATTATCGTTTCGTATGTGTTTCAAAATGTATTTTAATGACAACAAATATGAAAGGCTAAACGTTGCAATTTTGTATATGTTTTCAATAAAGATATACAAAATTGGTACCATTTTTAACTGCGTATATAATTGCGACTCACGAAAATTTAAAAAAATGGCTTGACTATCAAGGAGCTTGGCCTCCTGTAATACAACATAGTACATAGTAGAAAAGAACCAGTCCCAAACACTATGGCCATGATTATAAAAACAGAACTAATCAACGTAGATCATAGATGGGTACCATAAATTCGTAAGGTATATTTCTTCTTCGAGATTACTTTAAGCGTCACAGTAGACAGACCATAAAAACGGCGGGCGTTAGGACGCGCGGGTCGTTGACCTCGGACGTCTGCCTCTCCGGACAACGCCCACGGCGAACTCAGCCATTTTTTACTAAGTTGAGTTACTATTTATTCTGGGAATTTTAGGGTTAAATAACTTTGTTACTAGAACAGTGTTTTTCTATATCTTCCTATTAACAATGCATAATGTATTAATATAAATTGCGGATAGAGTAAACAAGTATTTTAGTAAATATTTAAATACAACAACTTTATTTCTTACTCAAAGTGAAAAAATACAAAAAGACAAAAAAAATATCACCATAGACTCGTTATATGTTATCTGTGGAATCCATGTAATTTAATTTAATTTAAGTATATTAAATTAATTATATTACATTTACCTTATTTATAATTGATAAAAATATGACTACTTTGTAAAATTAGAATGACCTTTAAAGCATTAAATAAATTACTGTGAATAGTATATCTTTAAAATTTTACCTTTTACAGTGTGTTTACAAAATAGAATTAATTTCTAATATGATATATATATATCATATTAGAAATATATAATATATAATATATAATATATAATATATATATATATACATATATCTATATACTTATAAGTGTTTTAGAAGTCGATAAATTTGCTAGTTTTTTTAAATATGCGTATGAGATACATACCTTAGATAATATCAAGTTACCCAAGATTTAAATATGAATTTAAACGTCAATGTTTAGGGGCATAAGAAGACGGAGTAAATTCACACATTCGCGTCGTTCCGTGCGGAAACTTCCCCACACGGTTATAAGAGACACTAAAAAAAAACCATCGTGTTAAAATTTATCCGCCTTCCACACAATGCCACGCAATCGTTTAAAATCAAATATAGGTTAATTTTATTATTTTGCACTTAGACACTTTTTCGCCCAATTTTTTTCCCATGGCAACCTTAGACGTATAATCTAATCCTTCAGCCTAATGTAACGGTACGCAGGAAACACATACGTACCTGTGGAATACTAATGTTAAAAAGCGCCTTATTTCCTGGCGTTGATATGATCTTACACTCGTCTGCTGTCGTCTGCAACAGATAACTGTTACGAATTGCTGTGATTTGCTTCTTGTAAATGTTTTTGCTTCTTGTAACTGCCATCCTTAGCTATAATGCATGTCATTAGGCATTCTTTCGTATTAAAACCTAACAATTATCGAGTATTCACGTTTGCCGTGGGATACTGGACGGAGTGTGTGAAATTCCACTGAATAGACATAATTACATCCTTCATCCTTTGTTTAGAACTCTTTAATGCAAAGAAAACTGATGACAGACTTCCATACAACCGCTTATCCCTTATTTTACCCCCTTAGGGGCGAAATATCTAATAATCCTTTCTTACAACTTAAAATCAACTTCCAAAATTTCTGCCAAAGATTAGGCTCTGTGTTGATAAAACAGTCAATAAGTCAGTCACGACAAGTAATTATATGTGTATAGATGGGTAAATAGATAATATAACGTTTCTTATTGGCTGATTACCTCTGTGACGCAGTCTGTGAAACGAGAGCCTACAGTTACCCACATTTAAACAAAAGGTGTGATCCACATTGTGTATGCTCTGGATTTTATAAGGCTGATTAGGTTCTTAGTTGCTGATAACGAATATTGATGACTGACAAGATGATTCTGTTACTGTGGTGTAAGAAATGTGTATTGACTTTGTCAGTTGATTGTTATTTCATATTCAAATCAAATCTTTATTGGTGTGATTTTTGGTGTGCAATAGGTGTTCACCTTAGAGTATCTAAGGTGTTCGCAAATAACAAAAGTTCTCAAAAATCTACCCAATGGATGTACACCTGTTAACATTGTCGAGATCACTACAAAAAGTATACATTGTTTCCGTACTTAATATGTTTTTCATTAGTTCATTTATATTTTATTATTATAATTCATACAATCAAATTATATATATTTATAATTAATACAACAACAAAAATAAATGTCATATATTTAGAAGTTGTCAAGAAGGAATTCGTCAATTGCTTAGATTATACACTAAGGTTAATTGTATAGTATTATTAGGTTGGTATAATTAAAATCTACGTAGCTCGTACCTCATTGAGTATTGACTGTGTTTCATTAAAACCGGCTTTGTTCTTATATAGTAGAGGTCGAAAACGAGCAAATGGTTACCTTATGGTAAATGATCTGAAACACCGGTTGATGTTATAAACAACAGCCAATATCGCAGAATCATGGGTGCTTAGCCAGCCTTATAGAGAAAGAACTGGGATTTCTGGGAGGGGGAAATTTACTTGAGGAAATCTCATGCAATAGCAAGCTCTAGCTCAACCATGAATTTAAGTCAAAAAGTTACGATAGGTAATCGAAGTCAGCGTTGCAGAGTTGTTTTTTATGTATGAATGGTTTCGTTCTTATAGTACCAAATTTAGTTTCTCCCGTAACCACTAGAGACGCTGTATATTTCATTGTCATGTAAATAATAAATAACACACAGCCCGGATCCCACACAAAGATACGAGTCTTGTGTAATGGGTATCAGTGACTACGAGAGACTATCAGTCTCACAACACCCAGACCCCGGACACAAAACTGTCACACAAATTGTCCCTGTGTGGGAATCGAACCCACTGCCTCTTGTTTCACAGCCAGCTACTCACCTACTGCCCCACAGAGGCCGTCATTTTACGTTGTCGCTAGCGAATATACTAATATAGCTACTGTTATTTAAATATAACACATTAATACAAAATAAATAAACATTTGTTAATATTATAAAGATTTGTAACAACATAGTCACAAAAATTATAGCCCATCAATAGAAACATCTCCGTAGAAATGAGGTTCATTCTCCAGGTTTTGTTTATAAGCATACTTGCACACCGACAATGTATCTGTCCCTTCCAAGTCTGCGTTTGAGTATGTTGTTCCACAACTAGTAATAAGTTCCGTTAAGTACTTTCTACCTGACGTTCATACATCGTTATATTGTGTATTATAATGCGTTCTGCCCCTCTGATTGTAAACTAAGATAATTAGCAACATAGGCACTGTAGGTACTGAGGAAATTAGCAGTTAAATATTGTAGGGTGGATGTGTAGGAGGCGTTTTAGCAGACTTTAGGGTGTAAAGTTTAATAGTTTATTCATTACTAGCTGTTTATACTATCCCACAGAAACTGAGCATTTATCCGGGATAAAAAGTAGCATATGTGCTATTCCTATGTTTTCTTATTCCTATCTGGTATTATTTGGTAGGCAGCGGCTTTGCTGAGCCGTGGCATTGCAGAAGTCTATAAGCGGCGGTGTCTACTTACCATCAGGTGGCCCGTCGGCTCGTTTATCTATGCAAGACAGTAAAAGAAAATCTATCTCTGTGAGAGAATTCAACCAAATCCGTCCAGCCGTTCTGGCGGCATTGAATAACAATTATCCATCCATCCATCCAAAAAGCGCATTTATAATATAAGTAAGACGTAAGAAATACGATAGCATATTTTTTTTATATTATGTCGATCTGATAAGGGCTGTTTAACAATATCTTATTAGGTCAGGTATCGCGCTTCATGCGATACAGCTTCTATAAAGTGTTTATAAAAAAAAGGATTATGGAGGTTTATGCTGAAGCTACGTCACCAATAATTCACCTCATGGTACAAATACGAGCTGCCACTTTACTTCCGGTTCCTGTGATACAATGGCTCAGTTCTGATCGAACCGGCACATTGATGCTATTGACAAAACTGTATATAGTGTGATTCTACACTGCCTCGGTGGCGCAGTTGTAATTGCACATGCGTTACGACTGCTGAGGTCTCGGGTTCATTCCCCGGGTCGGGTAAAGTGATATTGGGTTTTCTATTTAGAAATATTCAGTATCAGCCCAGGAATTGAGCCCGATATGGCGATAGGCTCGCCCCTATCACATTATGGGACCATAATAAATTCGGCGAAAAGTGTTCTGGTTACGCCTCTGCCCACCCCTTCGGGTTAAACAGGCGGGAGTGTATATAATAATAATAATAATATGTCTACACTACCATATTAAGTGCTCATATTTCCTTTCTCAAAAGTAGCATACCATAAATTCCTTAGATGAAGATGTTAACATCTCATATCGTTTCAGATCTATCTTCAACTACAGTGGCCACAGTGACGGAGACAGATGCGAGCGAATGGCCGGGCTCGCTAGCGCCTCTCGACACGATATCAGTCGCGTGCGAAAGGGACAGCATGCATGTCACCGTCTCGCTCGCACGCGCACACGAGAACAGGTGAGGGGTTTAGAATAAATTAGCTGAATTACCATGTCGTTAGTGGAAGCAAATTAGTTTGATCTTCGGGGTTAGTTTAACAATACCGCCTGCCGCACTCAAAGAGCATCCTTAAATTAGCCATAAGTAACATTTGATTTGACAGCCTCCGCGGCGCAGTAGGCGCGTAGCTGGCTGTGAACGAGAGGCCGTAGGTTCGTTCCCACACCGCGCCGGGACAAATGTTCTTGTGACAGACAGATATTTGTGTCCAGGGTCTGGGTGTTGTGAGTCCGAAAATCTCTCGTAGTCCTTGATACCCACGACACAAGACTTGTTTTTGTGGGATCGGGGCTATGGGTGTTATTTATTTAGTTGATCGTAAATAAATATTTTAAGTAACGGCTACTCTCATAGAGAAAATTTATCCCTGTTGAGCTTCTGAACACATTTTCGGATGCATTGTGTGTCGAATTCGTCAAGTTGTATCAGTAAAGTATGGGTTGGCTCAAAAATACCAATAAATGAGTTAATTAAAAAAAATACAAAATATTACTGATATTATCAAGGATTAATTCACTCCGAGTTTTGCCCTTTTTAAATCTTTACTCAGGCATGCGTTAATGGGCCATTACTGCCTGGGACGGCGGCAAATGTCATAAAAAATAATGAAAAGATTATAATTGACTATACATTTTTATATCTGTTCTTTTAGATTGGTGATGAACAGTACGAAAACATGAATTCTTATTTTCTTAAATCTAATTGGAATATTCTAGATTGATCAATATTGAACCTAGAATATAAATTTATTAGAATATCCTAAAATATACAAAATAACGTAGTTATATTACTATCCTGTTCAGTAGAACCACCTTCCCCACCAAAACCACTCGTACTGGCTTGCGAAGTCACTACTATGGGGTGTCTGCTACCCCGGCATGAGCAGAGGAAAATCGTTTTTTTGCCGCACCACCAAATTGTGGAATAGTTTGCCAGCTACCGTGTTCCTTCCTTCCTATGATCCTGGGTCCTTTAGGCTTAGTGTGATGAAGCTTCTCAGCATGATTCTGTCTAGTAGCGAGGTATAGTTGTCTCTCGGTACTTGATACTCTAATTGGACGGCACTGCGCTTACAATCAGGTGCATTGTATCACCTCAACCATTGTATTGTTGCTGTTGATAAAAATAAAAAAACATTATGATCAAAGAGTATATTATAATTGCATCTAACAACCGTAATAGAATTAAGCAAAAATCCTCCATTACTGCCGACAATCATGTATAATAATTGTTGTTGACTCTTGCCACATCGGATGTTATTCTGTTAATGCCTTTTTTACAATAAGTATGAGCAATAACTTGTTTTCTGTTCCCACACTGACGTCATTTATATAAATAAAATGTTAAGTTTCTGAGAATGTATGAGCACCGCATGATATTATAGCATCCTTGAAATAAAAATATATTTGATTTGTAAAACATACTCTGTAGATAGTTCAATATTTAGAATACCAGTCCCGACAAGATTTACAGGAATTGGACTGTTTAGTTTATAACCATGTCTATGATGTCTATTCAGATGCTAAACAGATGATCACCTGATATCATTTGATCACACACTCCTAATGGATAATTAACTGAGTTCTTAGGCAGTTGCTAGAAGGCAGTATCAGGGCTTACTGGAGTAATCTATAAGTATTACAATAATCACTGATGAGGTGGAACTGCAATGATACTAGACCATAAAGTTAGAACCACGCTACAGTCAGACATATCCACAGCATGAATTGACTTAACAGAGATGGTGCAGCTAGAAGTGGCAATATTTCTGGGTTTTTTACCGACATAGGCTTGCGTTTGACCACTATCTCGCCTGATGGTAAGTGATGATGTGGTCTACGGTGGAGCACGCTTGCCTAGAAGATACCTATTTACTCTTGGGTTGAAGATACCAAGGTTATAATTTTAGGAAGTATAGACTCCGGCAAAGAGTTGTTGTGTTTCGTACAAACGATAAATTGCGTATTGCCACAGTTGCGATTGTTGTTCATAAAATCTTTGTCCGCAGCATATACGACACGTTCAACGGCATAGTGTATCCTGCTGGACTGGGCAGTAATTCCTCGTGTCTCCGGGAGTACGTCTCCGAGAGAGGAGACTTGCAATACACCCTGCCACTTAAGGGCTGCAACACTATGTCCACCGATAACGTAAGTATTAAAGCTTTATCTTTCCGTCATATTATGAATGAATATGAAATGATTAAGCTCCATTAAGAATCAATTTGAAATTTATATCAGTCCCAGATGAGTTTGCTTAATTCAGATCTGGAGATTGGAATAACGATTGTTTATTGATTTAGATTGGAAAGATTTTAAACGTATAGTACATTTATGGACTTTTTCGATTCAAGACCTATTGATATAGATATTAAAGTTCATCTTTGTATATCTTGCTGTTATGTTTTTATAATAACAACTGACTGACTTTTTGTGCTAGTCACTATTGACTTTAGTGAGGCTAACGGTTTACGATAATAAGACATGCAAAAATGAACATGGATGATGATACCGACGAACTATTGGTACAATAGTTTCCTTTCTATTATTACCGACGAAAAATATAAAATTTTTCCTCCGGTTTCTCAAATATATTAATATTGAATCTGAACATCTAATGTACCATATCCAATTTATATTTATTTGTCTAGTTTTTTGTTTACAATAAACATCTGCGGTCAAATACATCAATTTCTCGTATAACGGATTATTTTGTGTAACTGATGCGGGCAATGTCCTTTATCGTAGACAGTTACGTTCAGTGATAATTCATTTGTTACGGTTTCCTTCATATTTTTCTACAAAAAACAAAATAGGCCATATTGTCTTAAAAATACAGCATCACACAGAACATGAAAAAACAGCAAATTATTTTTAAGACTGAGTAAACCCGGCAGACTGATATAATTAACAATGAATACACACGTGACTTCGTAAGATCAGATGCCATTTGGGCTGGTTTCAACGAAATCAATCTATCCAATTCCAACTAAGCTGCTTTTAAATATAGAGATCTTATAATAAATTACAATACAGTAAAAGATAACAATGCATGTTCCGATAATCAGTGAATGGTAAACATTACGCAACGTGCGAGTAGGAAGTGCGTGATGTGCATCGCCGCGTGAGCACTTGAGGTGCTGTCAACTGTCAAGTGTACGCAGCGGTGTCAAATGTTGCATGTTAATGTGAACCTAGTGTACACTTTGTTTTATTGTAATCTTTGGCTAAGGAATGATTATTATACGGTTAATTTTAATTATAAACCGTTACACCGCTTTGGTGGAGCAGTTGTAATTGCGCACGCGGTATGACGGCTGTATGACGGTATGAGGTCTCGGATTCGGTCCCCGAGTTGGATAAATATATTCGATTTTTCTATCATGACATACTAAGTATTAGCCCGGAATCTGGAATTGTGCCTGGTATATACTCGACGGTAATAAGATGGGTGTGCTGGTTACACCTCTGCCTACCCCTTCGGGGATTACAGACGTAAATGCGTATATATGTATTTATAAACAATCAACATGATTCCGGATAGACTTTGGAATAGTGGGTAACAATATAAAGAGTAAGGAGACCGGTGATGGGCATTACCGTGTGCACTGGAGCCGTGCAGCGTGGTGTCAAGTGTAGGCAGTAGTGTTAAATGGTGCATATTTATGTGACCCTAGTGTGAACGCATTTAGATTTTAATCTTAGATCAAGGAATTACTGTTATACGATAAATTATAAAACAAGCTTACAACATGATTCCGGATATAGGTAAAAAAAAACAAGATAAACGGTTAGGGAACCGGTGATGTGCATTACCGAGTGCACTGGAGCCGTGCAGCGTGGTGTCAAGTGTAGGCAGTAGTGTTAAATGGTGCATATTTATGTGACCCTAGTGTGAACGCATTTAGATTTTAATCTTAGATCAAGGAATTACTGTTATACGATAAATTATAAAACAAGCTTACAACATGATTCCGGATATAGGTAAAAAAAACAAGATAAACGGTTAGGGAACCGGTGATGTGCATTACCGAGTGCACTGGAGCCGTGCAGCGTGGTGTCAAGTGTAGGCAGTTGTGTTAAATGGTGCATGTTAATATAGGTGGTGACACTCACGATTATTTTACTGTAATATTACGACCATATAGAATATGAACGACTAGATGTTGCCTGCGGCTCTGCCCGCGAGGAGGGTATTGTTTGAAGAAAAGGTATACAATCCATGAAGGCATCTTAAGCTATTAAACCTTTCTATATTTTGCTATCCCTTGGGAAGTGTACATTTTTCCGGACTATAATATCTGTGCCAAATTTCAACCAGATCCGTCGAGCCGTTGTAGCGTGATTGAATAACAAACACCCATCCATCCATCCAAACATTCACATTTTTTAATATTAGTAGGATTAAACATGACATTTTACAACCTATATGGTGCTAATAGCCGGCTGAGAAAAGAGTGCCACGGGTTTGTTCCCGCATTTACCACAAATATTTATATCTGATCCTATATTGTGAGACTGCATGTTTCGAATATGCCCATGCTCATGGCAGAAGATATTTGTATAATACTTTAGAGTCGGCACCGTGCCTGTAACTGTCAGTGTTGCTTATTATTGTAAATATCGAACCATAAATAAAACTTAGCAAAACTCGTTATAAAATTAAATTAGCAAATTTTAAATTACGTTCTCTTACATGCGGAATAGTATGAACACGCTAGCCGTCAAATGCACGCTCTGGGAAAAGAGAATAAACGGCGAAGGTGTCAAATGTAGCATGATCATGTGACTTTAGTTTAATTATATAAGGCTTCAAAACTATCTCCGTGTTTCGATCATTACCTATATAAATGTTATAGATGATAAACATGTGTTTGGCATCTAAACGTTAATTTTCATATCAGAGGCCGTGGGTTCGACTCCCGCACTCAGAGAAATGTTTGTGTGACAGACAGATATTCGTACCTGGTCTGGGTGTTGTGAAACCGAAAGCCTCTCGTATTGCCTAATACCCACGATGAAAGTATGACCTAGTGTGGGGTCAGGACTATATGTGTGAGTGTTGTGTATTTATTTATTTAAACTACTTAGTAAGTAAGTACATGAAACAAAATATGTTTGCATTTTCGACTTTCTTATATCTTAAGTTGATGAAAATCTATCATTGACTTAGGCTTGTGGTACGCTATGTCTTTGTCTAAATAACTAACGAACTCGTCGGTAACCTATTGGTCAGAGTAAATTAAATATTAAGTATATCCTTTAGGATTCGTTAAATTCATAGAAACTCTAGTACAAAAGCATATGTATGAACATTATTTATTATAAAGTCGAGAACAGGAAACTCGCGAAGGATATAATACAATGACTACATAACTCGATTGAAAATTCACGTTTTGTCATCACGACTCTTGGTTTAGTGATGCGCACTTTTATCGATATTCATATGTGGCATGAGTTGGTTACTTCCGCGAAAACTATATTTTAATATTATAAGAATAAATTATTATGTACATTAATGACTACTTATAAATGCTCAAGCAAGGTTATAATAACAAAAATTAAATTATAATAAATAAATCGAATATTAATATTATATAGTTTTGGGCTCATATAAATAATCTGTGGCTGTTCGATAATAAAAAATCTTAGTACTGCTAAACTAGGTCCCAGAGATTTATATAAGACTAAACAAACATTCTATTACGTTATGAAATAATCTCATTATGATAGCAGGTTTGATATCAAAACAATCTTTCTGAATCTAAATTCAGACTGTTTATTCTTAGCCATATTCCTTTGCGTGACAAAATAACGTTATGCTAAATTGAATTCAATCGGTCCACCACATTTCCATGATACTGTAAAAACCAGCTAAAGTTAATATCTATTGATTGTAGAAAAACTATATTAGCATTGGCCTAGTTTTAAATGATCGTTTAAACAAGAGCTGCGGAATTGATTTTAGTTTTTGATAACAGCAAAAAAACTATGTACGTCAATTTATGTAATAAATCTGCATAAAGAGACAATTTCCACCGAATGACTAGTTGCTAACAAAAAAGGACGTTTGCAAGATATGCATTTAGTTCCTTAACTCGCTTAGAAATGTGCGAAATTTTAATATATACGATATAGATGCAGAGAATCAACATTTAAATGTAATGATTTCTTATACTTTTGGTGGCTACAACGCAAACGTCAAAGTAAAGTTATTGACACAATATTTTTATAATAATAATAATAATCAATAAGCGGCGATACCTAAAATATATTTTAAAGATACTTTTATAAATCTGCTCTTAGATAAATTAGAAGCCATTCAAATCTAGTGCTAATGGAGCTGTCAAATGACAGAAAAAGAATGCACGGTATTATTCATGATGTCACTGCTCATTGACCATTACAATGCAGTCATAAGGAAGGTAGTGAGATGTTACAACTAGGCCAATTAATAATTACTGCCTCATTTTGAATACATTTTGATACTGTTTTCACTCTTCCTTTTTCGCATTAATTCCTACTGCATATTAAATAAAGTGCAAAATTAAACACATGCAATTACCCTAGTAAGTCAGCTACTAATGTGTTTTTAATTTTTATAGCGATTATTAAGTATCGATATCGACAATCTATAAGCTCTCCTTCTGTCACGCGAGTGTTGTGAGACAAGGACGCGCGCCCCCGCGACTCTGTTGGTGACTAATGCTGACGTCATATGTCGCCACCTTTACTTGTTTACTGCTTTTACTTCTTTTTATAAATCTGAAAATTATATATTCATATAATAATAATACTAGCCCTGTATTAAACATTGTCCCACTGCTGGGCACGGGCCTCCTCTACAAATGAGATGGGTTAGGCCTTAGTTCACCACACTGGCCTAATGCGGATTGGTATACTTCACATACCTTCGAAATTCTCAAGTATACAGGTTTCCTAACGATGTTTACCTTCACCGTTAAAGCAAGCGATAATTAACATTTAATACACACGTAACTTTAGAAAAGTCAGAGGTGTATGCCATTTGGGTTTCGAACATACGACTTTCGTCTTGACAGTCCGTACCGCAACCAACTAGGCTATCGTGCTATATATTCTAATATAATATTCATATTTAATAATAATCGTAATTAAATTTGTATTTTCATTAAAGTCAGTATCGTCGTGACACAAAGACCGAAGCTGTAGCTAATTTAATATGAATTATTCAATTTGAAGCTAGGTTTTGCGTGCAACTTCTAAACCATGATGATATATTATCAGTGTCGTAGGAGACTGAAATTCCATAGACAACACTTTCGGTTTTCTTTTCAATATTCCAGACAAGGTTTCCAATTTTTGTTTTGATAAAAACATCATCCGAATAGATATAGACCAATCATTCCAGTGATAGATTTACCAACAAACAGAATTCAATTCTTATTTATATACACAACACAATTTATATTTAAAGAAAGTGCTAATTTAATTTGTTAGTACATTGATTTCACGGGGCGCCTACGTTCCGGCTGACACAGGTATTAACGGACCATGGGTGTTTCGGTTCGTTCCTGTGTCGGATCGGAAAGGAGGTGTCCTCCGTGTGCCACCACTGTGGCAACTGCCTCGAAGACAAGGCCCAACATACGTTGGGCACTCCGCCCAGCCTGGGACGAAGACGTAGGAGGCGCCGGGTTGACGACTGACCGGCGTCTCCCGCCCTGTGGAATGGGGGCGTTTGAATTCCACCACGGTAACCCCTGCCTGTCGTACGAGGCGACTAATAGGGGCCATCGGGGGTCGCGGGCGCGCAGCGGAGGGCTGTCAGCCCGTATCGATGCACTCCCAAATTCGGAGCATCGTGCGACCCCGAGATGGATGGCAGCGCGGGTGGTAAGGCCTCTTTCGCTGTCGTTGTTCGGTGCGCGGGGGCTCCTTAGCCCTCCATGGAGATGGGCTGCTACGCAGCACTGCGCAGGGGCGATTCCGGCTGCAATTCTAGCACTCCTTAGAATAACCCGGGATCGCTCCGTAAGCGCCGAAGAAGGCCACCGCGGGGTTTTAGCTGGTAGTGTCGGGTGGGTTGTATATAGGGGTTAGGGACTCGGCCCAGCGGCAGCACGGATAGCCATCATCCGTGCGAGGGGGATGCTGGGTCGTAAGACCGGCTAGTCCAGCATACCCGTTTTTTTCCGAATCCGCTTCCCTCCGGAGCGGGCGGCAGTAATAAAATGCTTTCCCCGCGACAACAAAAAAAAAAAAAAGTACATTGATTTAAAATATTCACGTATTAAGGTAGACTAGTGTCACCTCAGATGCAACTGAGACTTTTGTTGTCTTACAACGATTTCTTAAACTCGATAGCGACGCCGTGTTGTGTACTAAAGACGTGGTCTCCATGGTGCACTGTGCAAGGATGCTGATGCAACGCATTGCTCCTGCGTTACCATCGACCATATAACCCATAGACGCCTAATAAAGGGCGAACGCTTTCAGACATCACATTAGGAAAATAGATCTTATATAAAACCACGCCCACTAATGTCTGTTCAGTAACGTCCAGATCTGTGATCCGTAAACATCTCTGCGCTCGCTTACTAAAACTATTTTAAAAATTTGCTGCAGTGGCTCCTTGTAGCATAAAATGGTGTGGCAAAGACAGCAAGACCTCAAATTTTAAAATTAATGGCATAACATTTCACAAGTAAGCTGGTTTCTGTAATTATTTACGATTACCTACATTCATTTTAGTATTACAGGAGTTCAACTTTAATTGGTCAGTCGGTCGACGTCACTAGCTGTGCATCCCTTTCTTTCATAACAATATTAGGCATTATTTATAGTTGCATTCTTTTCTTCCTTAATATGGCACGTGCAAGTAGTGTTGTGCCGTATCGGAGAGTCATCGGAATATCGATATCGGTTTATTATACGAATATTCTTCATTAATTGGATAAAATTCAATGAAAAATAAGACATTAACTTATAATAGCATATTGGTATTTAACTGAATTTCAAGTAAATGTTAACCTTAAAAATGTAGTTTATGAAGAAATTATAAGGACGGCGATTTGTCCGTTAAATATTGATGGAATAGAAAAAGTTTTTTAAAACTGTTGTTTTGTTACCATCTGAGGGTAAGTCTTAGAGGATAAGATAGGAGAGGATAGGTTTAGTAGATGGTATATTATAAAATTCGGCTATGATGGTTTACAAAAAAAGTGTATTTTTTATTAAGATTATTTGGCAATTACCTAAAAATATTCATAATGTATTTTAAGAAATAATTTATTCTAGCTTGTACCTAATGTTTGTAGGTATCCCAAAGATATCGAACTAAAAAAATTATGGATAAAAGCAACCAAGCGGGAAAATTGGGTTCCATCAGAATATAGCGTAATTTGTTCCCGGCATTTTACTCCAGACTGCTTTTTAAATATGAAAAATCGACGAAGACTTCTAAACTCTGCAGTACCTTCACTGCTTCTACCTTCATTTCACTATGCTTACAGTCCTATTACGTGTTATGTTGGGAAGCCGAAATTACCAAATATTAAAAACTTATTTTATAAATAATGGACACTTAAAAAATATAGTATTTTATTAAAAGAATAAAAAAGATAGGTATGTTGATTACTTATTCATTAGAATCTATCGATAATTATTTTCAAAGAAACTATATACCCCAACCCTATCTTTACTTTAGAATTTGTCTTGACCTTGTACGGGCCAATAAGCGTTTAATACACCGCGCCCGCACACCTCAGGTGGTTGACAGAACAGTTTGCATCGCAAATGATTATGAATTAGGCGTCTATGGGTTATGTGGTCGATGTGCGTTACTGACACCGATGTATATCGCTTATCGCAACTATCGAAAGTCTGCCTCAACCAACAAATAAATGATTAAAAATACCTATCCTATTAAAACCAAGAAGACCAACCAAGAACCTATTCAACTCTTAAAAAATAAAAATGATAGAAACCGAAATTTCATTCATGTTTGTCCTTAGCGCCTTTGGGTTAAAACTGACACAAGACGACGAAAACAAACATTGACACAGAATCTGGCGAACAAACGCTCTGATCCTGAACAAATACGCCGTTCCTTATAATTTACACGCACACAATACGTTAACAAAGGAGCTAAATGTAAACACTGAAAAAACGTTTCCTTAACACAAACTCGCCTTTTGTTTAACGCATAAAAAACGATAAGTAAAATATTTTTAAAGTAAATTGGTCTAAATGAATCAACTGTAGAACAGTATGGATACTGATCTGCATATAGTGAACTACTTAACGCCTTATTTGATATTTATTAGGTTGTACTATAACATAATTTACCAACCCGCATTAGGCCAGCGTGGTGGACTAAGGCCTAACTCCTCTCATTAGTAGAGGAGGCCCGAGCTCTGCAGTGGGACAGCATTAAATAGAGGCTGGTATTATTATATAACATAATTTTCAACTATACAGGGAAAATAAATATTGTTCATAATGTTTACTTATATAATACTGCAGGCTTTAAAAAGCCTAATAACATGATAATAACTCCAACCTTCTATACTATTGTAAACCATTTGCATAACGATGACATAATGTTCGTATGTATGAGCGGTTTTATGAGCCACATAGTATGATTTAGATGGTGCATTAGAATTAATAGCATAGATTATAATCTACCATTTCAATATCCGTATATAAGTATGTAATAATAATACCATACCTACTACGAGGAAATACGGTCCCATAACACCCAGACCAGAAACAAATATTAGTAGATCACGTCTTCGTCTTAACGTGGGGATCAAACCTGCGGCACATCTTTTCACAGGTAATAAGCTAGCCCACTCCGCTACGTAGCGGGGCTAATGTGTAGGCTGAGTAGAACTGAACTGAATTTTTTATTTACTTCTATATAGCAGCGATAGCCTAGTTGGTTGCGGTACGGACTGTCAAGACGAAAGTCGTAGTTTCGAAACCCAAGTGACTTTTCTAAAGTTATGTGTGTATTAAAATGTTAATTATCGCTTGCTTTAACGGTGAAGGAAAACATCGTGAGGATACCTGCATATCTGAGAGTTTTTCGAAGGTATGAGAAGTCTGCCAACACGCATTAGGCCAGCGTGGTGGACTAAGGCCTAACCCCTCTCATTAGTAGAGGAGGCCCGTGCCCAGCAGTGGGACAATGTTTAATACAGGGCTAGTATTATTATTATTATATATATATATGAGGAGACGAGAAGGTCGCTCGTCTATAGCAAGCCTGTCCATATAGTAGCAACAATACTTAGATCTTTGAATGACTTTGGTCCACGCTCATCGCTAAGCGACATAATATGCCCAGTGATGTCAATGGCTTCCATGTCCTTCAAACTAGAACAGAAGTGCTTGTACGAAATAGACAAAGCGGCATCACCTATCCAGACGAACTCTCGAAAAGGAGAGACCTGGATAATTAAAGAGAAATACAATACGGAAATATTAAATAACAGTTTCATTACGATGGACCTACGACACAAATGGAATATATGCCTAGGATATCATTCGTCGTCAATGAAATCAGCAAAGAACTGAATTAAAAGTTCAATGAAATGCTTTGTTCCATAATCAAGTCTCAAAAACACGAAAGATGCAGAGCTTTCCTATTGAAATGGCAGTCTAAAATGATACTAAAATAAGTTACATTGATTACCCATCGTTGGTCTGTATGACAAAATTTGACATTTTCACAAAAGGAACGCTTTTGAAATCGTCAAATTGATATTATGCAAAACCACGTAATATTACGCCTACGGACAAAGACCCACGGTTACCGATCTTATATGTTGGGTTTCGAGGCAAATCTACATTTACGTAGGTTCTTTGAAAAATGATGACTAGTTGAATAGTATAATAAGGTAATTTAAGAGTCATATATGAAGGTCCGGAATGAAAAGTCACCACTGCTGGGAATACTAAAGATTCTTCATATTAGAAATTACTACTATCAAACAAGGTTTCGAGGTATTTTATAAGTAGAATTTACATTTTATTACCATTATACAGCTTATCACAAGAATAACGCATACCCATAGACACCCCAATTGAAACCTAAATCTACAATCGTAAATCGTTGACGGGATAGTTTCTTGGTGCTTCTTTTCGGCCAGTGGGCATTTCCGAAGCACCGGTAGATATTTAACTAAATCCTGACATGTAAAAAGTGCCCCTAGTGGCCTGATTTACTAAATAAATGATTTGATTTGATAATACACTGAAATTATACTGTGATCAACTTAATAAGCTCAGGGAAATATGGGTGTACTAGTTACATCTCTGCCTACGCCTTCAGGGATTATCACAGATGATAATATGAAAGGTTCAGATCTCGCGAAGTATTTTCTACATAGAGTTATTATTTTTATAAACATTGCAAAGTCTCAAATGGATTATTCAGTAAATGAGACACTATAACACGTTTGTACGTCACTTTTGAATACAGTTATGTAAAATTCTACAGGGAAATACGGAAGTTGTCTGTATTTTTTTTAATGTAGGGGTAGTCAAAGGGAGGTTGTCAAATGACAGTAACAGCATGCATTATATGTCGTGACGTCAACTCTCAGAATGGCCGTTACTGTGCTGTTGTGCGAGGGAGATAGTGAGATGATCCCACTACGCACCTATTTTTGCTCATACCAATATTTAAAATTAATATTGTGAACTAATGTTTCAAGCAATTTTGATTCTGTTTTGACAAAAGGGTTTCTTTTGCGTATTACATTCAGTTGCATATATAATAATGTACAAAATTAAACACAGGCAACTATTCTATTTTTGACGTTGTATAAATTCATAAACATTTTTTTCTTTATTATTATTTATTTATAAATAGCAATGGGAGTTTGTTGTGTTCCTAATAAATATTTTCATTATGCCTCAATGTTATAGAGATAAAGTTTGTAACTAAAAATAAAAATACTGCATTTTAACATTATACTTCTGAACTTTGCAAATAAATGTCAGACATCCGTGGTTGAAAAAAAATATATGTATGTGTAAAATAAATTATTAGTATTTGTCGTCGCAAAAGCATGAATACATGATCAAAACAATGTATTTTAAAATATATAATGCATTTAGAAGCCCGAATGTATTATTTTACTTTTATATGATAAGACAATGTACTAGAAATACACCACTATATGTAGATTCATAGAAGACTAAATATATAATTACTGCGCCATTTTTGCAATCATCATTTTCTGTTCGTGTATTAGTGTTGAAATCTTTTTCCTTAACGTTATTAAATATGGCCTCATTGGTTCATTAAACATTTGACCTTACACTTTCGCATGCAAGATGATTTAGCCATCAACCATATCAAAATCATAAATTATATTATAAATTTTAAAGCTAATTTATGATTACAGTGCAAAGAGCAAAGCAATCAATAATATGTTACGCAAACAAACCAAAGTTGTATAACAGCCTGCGTGGCGTAGCGGACGAGTGGCTGTGAAACGAGAGGTCGCGGGTTCGATCCCCGAAACAAATGTGTGATCTACGATAGCACCGTAGTCCTTCGTAGTTCTTTTTTTATCCTGGCACGGCAAACTGACCACACTGAACCTGATGGTAAATGCAGTGCCGTCCAATTAGAGTATCGAGTAGCGAGAGATTCTATCCCTCTATTGCCGTGCCAGGATTAAGAAAACCTACTTTCAGACAATATCTGTACAATATTTCCAATGTAATTAAAACATCTCAGTTTAGTCTATTTACACTATATGTTCTATTGAAACACATTGTACATTTACACAACTATATTACAATTATATAAAGACGGAAATAAGAGCTTATAAAAAGTAGTAGATTCTCATCAAATATGAATAAAGATGTAATTTAATGTTGAAGCGAATGCATCATCCAAGATGAACAGCGTTGATATGGTAAGTAGTTTTATATAACGGACACGTTTGATAACCTGACCTGTTGTTTTTGATGTGTTTATGCATAAAACCATAAGATCACGCCTGTATCTGTAAATGGATAGGTAGATATGCAACTAGTACATCAATGGTTAGCAAAGGTGGTTTACGTCCTGTTATTATAGACGAGTCCATTTTCATATAAAGCACAAAATACCGTACAACTCGTGTACTATTTTATGTATTGAAAATTCCATATCACCGGACCTCGTATTTGAACCCAGGACTTGAACCGTACTCTACGATAAATCAATTAGGTGATTAAGGACGCAAACGATGTTTAAAAATAGAACCTAAACTGAAGATCCGGCAATCTCACTGACCGCAAGGAACCCAATAACAATCTATCATTTTATGTTTTTTATAAGACCATACCACCCTGGTCGTACCGGCCTATCTATGTTGTGTAAAATAAGCGACATTGGAGCTAGAATATGAAAAACGTTGGCAAATCAAAAACAGATAGAAAATTGCAAAACGTGGCGTAGATGAAAGTAATTGTTGGAAAGTCTTGAACTGCTCAACCTCTGGCTTTTCGATTGACTATATTTTCTAGCACACTGTATAACATTAGCTTCATCAATTTATGAATAAACACATTATACTTTTACACTAACATTTAATAATATACCTTACCCATAGCCAAAGCAATGTTATAAGCATTTGGAATACACTCTCAGGAATCACGCTCAATTAAACACGAACATTTGGTTTTTTGGTCCTTCCGGGCCTTAATATTGTAACGAATCGGCCAGTCGGTCGTTTTTTGTCGACAGCTGTTCGTTTAGTATGAAATGTTCCAAATGCTCCAAAGGAGAATTCATCCATCAAAATAAATTTTATTCAAAATTTCAGATATAAAATTGCAATGATGATTCATTTTACAATAAAAAAAATATTTTTCTAAGATTTTAATCGTGTTAACAGAGATCTTATCTTTGCAATTTAAATTCCTTTAAATAACATGCTGCAGGGTTATTTATTGCTTCATCGCAAGATTTATCATTCAATAGAAAATAAATAAGCACTCCTCATAACTATTTAATATGCCATATCATGATGTATATAATACTCAGTAATGCCAAAGGAATTTGTATTGACGTAAAAACAGGCGACTTTTAATATTGATTAGTGTTTAGAATTAAAATATTGATTGATGAACAAAGACCAATAAACATAGCCTGGAATATTCTTTATTGATTCGCGGAATATAATCTTCGCCCAACAAATGCATTGACTAACTAAAACAAGCAAACGCAACCATTCTAAATCTTATTCAATATGGAAAAACAAGTGCCGGCATTCGCATTCAGCCCTGGCCATTTAAGTTTATCTGCCCACACACGCTCGTAAAGAAATCATTGCGAACCGGTCGCTGGAATTTCTTGGTTACATCGCTATTTGTTAAACTATTTCTTTTATGGTAGATAAAATGCACGGGCTCAGATATGCAACGTATGGTAACTGTGCTTGAAAATATTATAACATGAGCAAGACGAGTGTCAAATTAAAATTCTGCCCTAAGACCACCGTCTAACATAAAGAAAATGAGGGAGACAATGGATTGGAAAAACTTAAAAACCTCTATTGGTCGTAAGTGTTATACGGGTAGCTACTAGTTCTGAAGGAATTTCTTTGACTTATTAACTTCATACTAAAGTATAAACAGAAAGCGAAGTACATAGAATATTTGATTAAAATCATCATATTTTTAAGTTTCGAACAGATATAGACGTCAAGTAAGGTGAGATGTTTGACAAAAATCATTGTTTCATAGTAACAAAATAGAACAAAATAAACTAAATATTCATTCATAAGTACATGTGAAGAAGTCTATTATCTACCTCATTGGCTCCTTAGACGACATATAAAAATGAAATAAATTCAATACACATTCGATGTTAGTCACGTTTCCTCGGTCGAATGTGGGATGTCGTTTATGGTTATGTCCGCGAATATCATTCACAACAAGCAAGGTCAAGCAGAATTGTCAATCCGCTCACAAATTGGGAAATGTTAGCCATACCAGTAGTATTTGTGATAACCAATCTATGTTATAGGGAATTCCGGAGTTATGTAGGCTCTATAGTCTACTTTAAGGGCAACCTGATCGTGAACCTAAGGGGTTAAACCACTAGTATTTTAGTGCTTGAAATTGCGAACTAGTCGTGGTAATAATGGATCTTTTGCTGTACATTACGCTCTTCTCATGTGTACTGTAGTAGTCTTGTAAATTCCAATCCTAAGTTGAGCTGATTTACCAACAGCCTTTTGCGGTCCTTTAATGATTACGCTGCCTCACAACGATACTATATTAAAATAGAAGTTTATACGACCTAAATAGTGCAATAATAATTAGAAATCTAATATTTTCAGTAACTATAACCTACACGATAATAGATCGGTCCCGTTTGCCTAATATGTGTGGATTATTTATTGGTTATATTAAAAACATCCTTGGGTCTACAAATCTGTATGAACGCATGCGCAATCTTACATTAACCGCTGACATTATGAGCTGAGCTCATATTATATCACGGACCATGACTTATAGTTATTAGTATTTTACTAATAAACTTTAATGGCATTGTATACCTGTTATATGAACTAATAGGATAGCCGGTAGCTTGTTTTGCAAGTGGACAGATGCGGTCGTGATTGTTTCGAGTTGACTATCACTAAAGCCCTATTTCTTTTTCTTTTTTTTTTTATTCTGGCGTGGCAAAGTGACCACACTGCACCTGATGGTAAGTGCAGTGCCGTCCAGATGGAGTATCAAGTAGCGATAGACAGTCTATCCCCCGCTACTCAACACAATCATGCCGGCCTGCTGTTTAGCTTCTTCACATTACGCCTAAAGGACCCAGGATCATAGGAGGAGAGAACACGGTAGCTGGCAAACTGTTCCACAGCTTGAACCGTATTGTTTCAACCGTACTCAATTTTAACTATTTTTATAGTCTTTTTCCGGAGCTCATCATCGCGTTGTTTCAGTAATAGTCAGACTTAATGTTCTATATTTTTATTACAGCTACAATAGTTGAATGTGTCTGTAGCTGACTATGTGATGAAATATTTAACTATGAAAAGACTTTCAACAATATGATAACTTGACGATGGTTGAAACATGGCCTAAGAAAAGAAGATCCATCCAAAGGATTGGAAGGCATATTTAACACTATTTAAATATATTCGTGATGCGGCAGAAAAATAAATACATCTATGATTCCTCAAGAGCAAGTTGTGTGGGTTTACCATGATATATACTCGTAGTTATTGAATTATTCAAATAACACACCCGAACCCTCATTATAGACCATGGCCTCCTAAATCCATGATTGTGTTGAATAGCGAGGGATAGACTGTCTCTCGCTACTTGGTACTCCATTTGGACAGCACTGCGCTTACCATCAGGTCATCAGGTGCAGTGGTGACTTTGCCGTGCCAGAATTTAAAAAAATCCTCAAAAGAATATTCTAATTTTGAAAAACAAACATGCTATTTATGCGTACCATTTTTCGATCTACAGATGGGACAAATTAATGGCACGTATCCTTAAAGTTCGCTGTAGAGGTTTAATATTTAAACACTGCCATATATATAAACGCGTGTGTTTCGCAATACGTCTACGTGGATGGAACTCGTCCAGTTCACTCCATATAAACAGCAGCAAGGTCGCGCGAAAGGTCACTTGTCTTTCTCTGTCGACTTGTTTTTATTTTCGAGCATTTGCCACTTGCCTTATAATTTGGCTGACATTTTAGTATGTTGTGGTAAACTTGGAGTATTGTTTTCAGGTTTGGATCATACAAATACCTAGGTGGGTGTGGTATACTCGTATGCTATAAAACCAAACGAAGGCGAGAAGTTCAAAATAGACACTGTGTTTTTTTTTAGTGCCTCGATAGATAGACGAGCAGACGGGCCACCTGATGGTAAGTAGTCACCGCTCATAGACTTCTGCAATGCCAGGGCACAGTAAAGCCGCTGCCGTTGTGTAGTCCAGAAACTACAATATATGCAATATTCTTTGAATTTTTGTCAGTTTTACAGCCTCCCTTTTTTATTAATTCTATGACAAACCCACCGACTTAGTGTTGCCAGTCGTCTAGATAAAGAAGGCTCAATCAGCCGGATGTCCCGCCTAATCCATGACCTATGCTTTATAATCATTAAATATAAAATAGGCATATTAAAAAATATGAAACCTGACATAATATACAATTATAATTACATTACAAGAGAAATATTTTAAATATAAATCGCTACCTCTAATATACAAGCCAAATCATGACAAAACAAGACTGTGTATAATATAATAAATAAAGAGATAAACAAGCTGAATATTTTAAAATATCGCATTTGGATACCAACAAAAATATTCGGCCCGGGTAAACATATCTATTAAAATCAATATTGATTTGTTCGTATTTTATATGCTGTCATACCGTTTTTCAGATTGCGATAAAACTTTGTCTTGACTTGCACTTGCGAGAAGATTTTAGGCATAATACAATTAACTCACAGTAAGAAAGAAAGAAAGAAATATTGTAAGTAGTAAGCGGTTGTGTGTTCGATTCTCGCGCTGGGAAAATATGTTCATAGTGTTTGATGCACTTACTGATTTTGTTCTCTGCGGTGCTGATAAAGTTATTTATAAACATTTATATAGATTGTCAAGTGAAGACCACCACGAAACAGATTTTTGTTACGAATTCATTGTAAAATGCTGGGTTTATCCCAGTTTATACGCTTATGTTATCTTTATATAAATAATTCTACAGTATTTGTGTATGTCACTGAACTCCTCCTAAACGGCTGGACCGATTTGAATGATTTTGTATGCGTTTGGGTGGCGCCCTGGATGGTTTAGATTCACAAGTCAGCCCGGCAGATGGCGGTAGTCGGTGTGGCGCTGCTTTTACGGGCAGGACGACGTGTGCTGGTCCCGCTAGTTTTATATATACTCTTTCTGCGTTTTCGAAATTATACGAATAGATCGAATTTGTCCGATTCACTACATAGCCACCCTAGTGTAGATTTCTCCGGTTATGCAGCTAAGTGTTAATAACTAAGATTTAAAAACATTTTTAATATAAAACGTAAATGCCATTTTGCCTCAAGTATAATAAAAATGCATAAACAGGATTATACTCTGCCAACATTAACACTAACCGGTTTTGAATGGACGAGAATTTTTTACATTAAATGCTAATTTTTGTTGCAAACTGCATGAAAAGAAATACAAATATTATACACACTGATCAATACAAACAATCTCTCATTATTTTCTTCGTAACGACTGCTTCCGTAGGAGAGTGGACGCATACCCGACTGTGAAACGAGAGGACTCTAGTTCGATTCCTGTGCCGGGGCTGTTGTAAAATCATAATTCTTAAAACATGACAAGATAATTTCATACTTTCTGTGGGGTCGGGACTATATGATTTATGTCATAATGAGAATATAACTCTACTTAATTTTAGCTGATCATAAATGCTTATAAAGAAGAAGCGACATGTAAACCTAGACTGCAAAAGTAATTTTTTTTTGTTTTGACTTTAAATAAGGTCACCTTAAGAATTCCGAAGCTGAGTTATAAAAATGGAATAACCTTAAAAACTAGTAATTAGACTTTAAAAAAATTTGTGACCGCTAATGGAACCCGGGCACGAACCCTATCGAACAATGGGGGGAGATGACGTCACATCCGGCCCGTTACGGCACCGGCACACTAAACTAAGGAAATTACTTTAATGTATTGAATTATAATAATGTTGTGGCGCGTATTTGTGATGTAACGTCAAGATAAGAATGAGAACCGACAGGCTATTGCCGTTTACTGCGAATTAGACCTTCGATGTTGGAAAACCTGTCTTCTGTGAGAAATGTTGAAAGGCTTTTACTCGCAGCTTCGAGCGCATATTATGACAGTATGCAAATGACATCTGGAGTTGTATACTATGTATATGGATCTTGTGGATACAAAGAGGAATTCCCGTGCTTTCCGGAGTTTTTGCCATATCTATTATTAGAATCAAGTTTAACAGCTCGCATGATAGGACTCATGTAGTAACTTCCGAGGTGCTTTACGTTTAGCTTCTCAACGCGATTTTTTTTTACCTAAATAGGCTTGCGTTTGTCCACTATCTCGCCTGATGGTAAGTGATGATATGGTCAACGGTGGAGCACGCTTGCCTAGAAGATACCTATTCACTCTTGACTTAAAGATACCCAGATTATAATTTTCGGGAAATATAGACTCCGGCAAAAATGTACTAGCAAAACGCTTCGTGCGCGCTGGTGGAATATCAACCATGTATCGATGACGCTTCGCTGAGTCTCTTGTCGTCCGATGATAGAAAGGGGTTGGGGGAATTAAATGTCCTAATTTTACAAAATGTTTCGTTAATTGTTTCGCAGGGTATTATTATTATTTTTGAAGTAAATTTTATCAGATAAACGTAATTTCTTAAATGATGGGACGATAATATGTATGTACTTATATTATATGGAACTCTCGTAAAGAAAGTCCGACTCGCACTTGGCCAGTGTTATTTAGCGCCTACTTCAACGGCTAAAACATAAAACCTGTATACCTGTAATACCATCATATCTAAATTATATGAAGTCCACCAACCTGCATTATACACATATGTTCGTAGTAGATGTCCAACCTTCTGTGAAGGATATACAGGGGTATTGTCCATTGTTGACATTGTTATTTGACAGCCTCCGTGGCGAAGCGGGCGAGAAGCTGGATGCAAAACGAGTGGCCGTGGGTTCGATTCCCGCACCAAGACAAATGTTTGTGTGACAGACAGGTATTTGTTTCGGGTCTGGGTGTTGTGATTGGTGATACCCACGATACAGGTTATATTATGGGGTCAGGGCTATGTGTGTCTGTCAGCCCGTATCGATGCACTCCCAAATTCAGGGCATCGTGCGACCCCGAGATGGACGGCAGCGCGAGTGGTAAGGCCTCTCTCGTTCGCTGTCGTTGTTCGGTGCGCGGGGGCTCCTTAGCCCTCCATGGAGATGGGCTGCTACGCAGCACCGCGCAGGGGCGATTCCGGCTGCAATTCTAGCACTCCTTAGAATACCCCGGAATCGCTCCGCAAGCGCCGAAGAAGGCCACCGCGGGGTTTTAGCTGGTAGTGTCGGGTGGGGTGTACATAGGGATTAGGGACTCGGCCCAGCGGCAGCACGGATAGCCATCATCCGTGCGAGGGGGATGCTGGGTCGTAAGACCGGCTAGTCCAGCATACCCGTTTTATTCTTATTCCGCTTCCCTCCGGAGCGGGCGGCAGTAATAAAACGCTTTCCCCGCGACAACAAAAAAAAAAAAAAAAAGGGCTATGTGTGTGACTGTTGGGTGTATTAAGTTACTATAATGTGTGTGTATTAAGTTACTGTTGTGTGTGTGGCTGTTGGGTGTATTTATTTATTATTTGTGTTCTTTCAGGACGACGGTACTGTTGAATACTACAACAACATCATAGTACAGCCGCACCTGAGGCTGGTGACGGGGCAGGGGCGAGGATACCACGTCCGCTGCCGGTACAGGCGGCGCGACCTCACGCACTTCCACGTGTACCGGCCCAGGGCTGAGAGACTGAGCTCCAGCGACGTCGCTAGCAGGTATTCGAGATTAACATTCCCACTGCTGTTATGATTAATTTCGTTGCGGGATAACAGACAGTTAAGCATTCCCAGAGACTTGCTGAGTTTCATTACTCGGTGTCGAAATAAATGCGTGCCATTGTTGATCCTGGCTAAACAGGAGTTACAATGGCGTTTGTGGGCGAGATAGTAACAATTCCCACTGCTGTACCCATTACCCGTGGCGGAGCGAGGAGAAGGCGGCTGTGAAACGAAAGGACACGGGTTCGATCCCCGCACCGAGGCAATGACCACACAACATCCACAAATATTTGTTTCAGATCTCGATTGCTCCAATATCAGTCAGTCTAGTAGTACAGTAAGTAGTTCATGGCAATATGAAGATTAAGAACGATTCTCGATCTCTGCCTGAACTAATTTGTGTACTAATGACGATAAAGTACTAGTAATTATATTTGCGTGGAATTATTAAAATATATAAATTATTCGGAATCTATTTCTAAACAACTATGTAAAACTGACCGAGTATAAAAGATCGTCAATATCAGCACCTAGATATTGCATGAATAATGTATACATTTTAATTTGATACGATAACATTGAAGTGTGTATAATTAATACATTTTGAGTACATAACTGTGTTAATAGTTAAAATAATTGTGATTAAGTGATTTATGAGATCGCAAAAAGATAGACAGTTAATTTTTTTCTAACTTATGAAACCCTCCTATTTATTTGTAAAATTTTGTGTTTCAGTGAAGAATACGACGAGGACTCTGGATTGCTGCCCTCGATATCCATGAAAATATTCAAAGGGGACCCCAAAAATAAAGAAGTAAGAATTTATAATGATTACTCTTTTCTGATTTTAACACAATATAAACTCACGCTAGCATCCCCGAAGGAGTAGGCAGAGAGACTAATGCAACAACATTTCGCCGCGCTTTTTTCCGTCCTATACGATACTCATTGAGCCTTTCTTAATATGAGTCATAAATATCAGCGTGACATAAAATTTAGAATCGAAAAACATAAGCAAAAACTGTGGTAACACTCTGAATGACAAAATTTTAAACCTCAACACACTATCCAAATTGATACAACTACATCATTATTAATATTACATAAAAAGTGTATATATAAACTAAAGAGGCATTGCAAACCATTAAGTACCAGTTCTTTTATTAAGGGGAGTCGTCACGCAAAGTCGCTCAAATTACATAGATTTCTAAGAACTTCCTGATATATCTGCTGAGCCAATCGCTATATTAAAAATATATATTATATATAGCTTCATTACGCAACATTCAGTCCATGCAGAATTTGTTTAAATGCACTCAAGTTATTTAAATAAAATCCTAAACATGAAAAATAAAACTTAAATTGTCACCAATAGTAAGTAGTAATATTCGCTGTACCAAGAAAATCTGTCGTTTTTCAGGTGGCGTCCACAGTACATGTCGGCGATGTTCTGAGTCTGGTCGTGTCTTTAGAGAAACAACGGCAGTACGGTCTACTCGTCTCTCAGTGTGCGGTCAATGACGGCCTCGGCTGGACGGAACTCACACTGATCGCTGACAATGGGTAAAACTAGGATTAAGAAGTGGATAGGTTATATTGGTATTAGGATTATATTCACAGCCTCAGTGGCGCAGCGGGCCAGTACCCGGCTGTGAAATAAGAGACCGTGGATTCCCGCACCGAGACAAATATTGTGACAGATAGATATTTGTTTCGGGTGCGTGTTGTGGATAGTCCCTCGTAGTTCTTGATACCCTCGATACAGGTTTTATCTAGTGGTTCAGAACTATGTGTGCGACTGTTGGGTGTATTTATTATTGTATTAGTGAAGCGTGAAATTGACTCAGGCCAGGAAAGAATTCTTAACGCTACACTTGATTGATTCGATCGAAGAATATTAATAATAATAATACTAGCCCTGTACTAAACATTGTCCCACTGCTGGGCACGGGCCTCCTCTACTAATGAGAGGGGTTAGGCCGTAGTCCACCACGCTGGCCTAATGCGGGTTGGCATTAGGCCAACGTGTTGGCGAAGAATATTATTAGAAAGAAAAGAAATTGATTTGAATACTGTAGAAAGAATAATAATTACTGAGAAAGTTAAATAAAAGTTACTAAGCGACATATCCACCGTATACGAAAGTCCGTCGGTCAAATAACACTCTACAATCAATTTCGTATTCCATTTTAAAGGGCATTGAAGTCTCAAGTGCCAAGAGGTGACGGACGCACTATAGTATTCTGTGTTGCACTGTAATTTAAAGTTCTCTGTGGGTATACTTACAGTTTATGGGCAAGTATAGTACGACCAGACAAGCAACCTGCTCATTTGCTCATTTAGATGAATAAAATAGTATTAAGACAAAAATGGATAATTAAATTAAATTGGAGGATATTACTCTCTACGACGGGATCAACTAGTGTTTCTAAAACAAATCATTCAAATCAAATATTTGTTAAATCCATGAAACGCTATACATTATTTAGATTCAGTCAATCTGTTTTACTCTACTACCAGTTCGGAATGCTGTTTCGCTAGAGAAGAGCGGACAAGAAACTCTAGCGTTGCCCTTTTCGAACACCGATTAATAATATTTGGTCATGCGATTAAAATACGATTCAAGTTTGTTTACATAAGATTAGAGCAGCTCAGTGTATGTTAATTAAATTTCTTTATTGTGAGTTATTGCCGCACATGACCTTCGTAAGAGATACGAACTGCGACTGTCGACATTTTTGGACTACTGTTCTTACCGTCTAGCTAGGTTTTAGTTACTGGCAGGTAAACCGCGTGTTCATCTACGTTCTGGATTAAAACTTTCCTAAAATTCACAGATGCCCGTTAGACGGCGACATAATGGGCATGTTCCAGTACAGCAGCGACAAGCAGGAGGCGCACGTCACGTTCGCGGCGCATAAGTTCCCATACACCGCCAGCGTGTACTACACATGCGCGGTCAAACTCTGCGACCTCAAGTACCCTGATGATTGTGTAAGTTGAATCACATCTACGGTTTTATAGTACTTAGACTAGCTGTTGCCCGCAGGTCCGCCCGCGTAGAGGTCATTTTTGCGAGAAAAGTATACAATCATATATTTAATTATTAGTATAGATAAAAAGTCTATAGCACTCAGGGATAGTATACCTTTCTAACAGTGAAACAATTTTCAAAATCGGATCAGTAGACAGTAGGTTATACCGGAGATTACCTGACAAACCTAAACTTTACCTCTTTTATAAATATTGTATAGATTATAGAAGTTATAGTTCTGCAATATAACAGGTAGTTTATATTCTTAATGTTTCAACTACATACTTTCATTCGAAACATATAAAACGGTTCAGCAACTTACACAGATTTTCCCATATTTATATTAGAATCTTAGTAATCCAAACAACCTCTTCTAATTCGTACCCTTTCTTTCAAAGCTTGGCTACGCACCTACGATTTATCTGGGATTTCAATTATTTGTTCACCAGTCTTCTGCAATAACAAATATAATTAAGTATCTATATCAATTTAAATACCTCTCATACAGGAGCCGTGTACAGTCCAGTCGAATCGCGTGCGGCGCGAAACAGTCGACGACGAAGGATCTCCAGCCACCGTCGAGTTGTTTTCAGGACTTTATGTCAATGAAATTGACTCGCCTGACAACGATGAAGTTATCAGCGAAAAGGTACAATTATTCTATTGGCAGTAGACGTTAATGTCACTTCTGTTATCACCAAATAAACGAAAATCTTCATCTAAAATATATTTTTATTCCGTCTGTGGAATAGATGGCAACTGAGAACAAATAATACAATGATAGGATTAATTTTAGTTAAACGCCTACGTCAGTCTTGTCAATTTAAAATAACTTCCAACTTTTGATTGACACACATAAGTATAGATTAACTTTGAACTGAAAATGAATTAAATAACACATTATCGCGTTTTATTTTGGTCGAATTACAAGAAATATTGACATTTGCCTGTAGAGTGTAAACCATCAATTCTTGATTCCAACCTCAGATTTAACAATTCATCTATACACATTTTTTTTATAAAATCATGACTAAACTGTTCCACAGGTCTCGCTCCCTACCCGACGTGGGCTAATAACATGATATCATACTTTATTTTTATACTTCTTTGGAATTTCAGTTAAGGTCACAATTGTCCTATAATTCATTTAATACCTTCTTTTCTTTTCACAGAAAGAAGATGAGATCTGCATATCACAAAGGAACTTCGCAATAGGCATTTGCATTGCGGGCGTGATCCTCATGATTTGCGTCATCGCCGCTATCGCCTTCATCCTGGCTAGGAGACGCAATCCCAAGACGTACTCGCGCACAGGCAGCTCACTGTACAGTGGACCTTACACCAACACCGGCTACTCGCACACGAGTTAAATTCAACGCGTTGAATCGATTGTAAGGCAATAAGTTAAAACGATCGTTTGTGTATTTCGATCAGGGTTTGTATTAATCGATTGTCATTTGAATCGATTTGTTTTAGAGTGTGATTATGAACTAAATTGATCCAGTATTTGGTTAAGAAAATGGATTGATTATTACAATCGATCTCATGTACAATGGTCGTGCCTTCGCATTGTGTTCTCGATTCATTATGTGGACTGTCTAAAGGAATAGGTACTGAATGTACTATAAATTTATATAATAAATAACAAATAATATGGTATTTAACAAGTCATCTGTCGTGTATGTGTGTTTGTCGATCGTGCCATTGAAAATGTTTTATATCGATTTTATAAACATCGAATTATTTTAATCAGTTTTATTTTATATAATAATTTTACATAATTTGTTCAATAAATCACAAAATTTTAATACAATAAATATTTTGCATTGTGCGCTCGAACTTGGCGAAGAATGTTGCCAATAAAAAAGGTGTTTTCTACATTAGTAGTTTTTTATCACTTAATAGTATAAGACCAAACACAAATGACAAAATGCACTGCCATTATTATGGTATACCTGTGTTGTGTTCATGCCACAACGATTGAGTCAACTTAGTTAAGCAATTACCATTTAAGATTTAAACCACATACCATATTGCGGAGCTATTAACAAATGGATATATAAGGTCGGAGCCGTTAAGTCGATTGAGATATAATGCGTTTGAGTCTAGTGGTTCCCTAGAATTAACCTTGGTTGCAAAGAATAAGGGCTAACTGTTTATTCTTACAAATTTCACGTCTAAATTTGTTGATTTAAAAATGAGTTCCTAAAAGTATTGTGACGTAATGGTCCCTAAATACATGTTTGTTCCACAAGACTAATTTATCTACCTGTCAAAATGTGAATTGATTAAGTGCATTTTTAATCGCTCCGTAATTTCAAAGGTAATATTTATAATAATTATGTGATAATTTGTGTATTTTATCCGTCCCGGTTTTAATTTAGTTTTATATGCGCTGTAATATTTTTAACGCGCATTTAATGGTTGCCTTCCGTTACGTAATTTTATAGTTGACCACGAATATTTGTTCTATGGTTATATAATTTCTTTTTGTGAAAGCCTGCAGAATCCAACTGAAATCATTTGGTCTTACAATTGTTTAGACAGTAAAGGTTTTATGACCCATTAGCTATATGTGACTATAGACTATTTGTGTGTTACCAGCTTTTTTTGCAAAAACTACTATGCAAAGTTGAACTAAAAAAGTAATTTCGGAATATACTATTGCAGCCAAAACAGAAAGTATGAGCCTATCAGTGGGACCAAAAAATATTACAGTTGGAACTTGCGTTTCGTATTTACTGTGGTGGCGGGATTCTATTCCTTTCACGGATTCACAATACTTAGTTTATGAAAGTACAGGCTAAGGCTAGTCGAAACCGGTTATAACGACTTATCACATATAACATTAAAAGCATGATTCTTACAAAAATTACTAAAAAATTGTGTATGATACATGACATATGTTAAAGTCAGTTATGACCCCGTCTTTTTAAGCATAATGGGTCATATAAAACCCCAAAAATGACTTCTGTGTGCAATATTTGTCAACATTAATCGTTATAACTGTTTTCGGCGCATATCATGGATGCCATATTTTTAAGGTTATGTAAGTCCGTCCATTTGGGTGCTATTTTACTGAGCTTGTATTTTTAAGTTGCTTTTCTGCTTTGTTCGTAACAACGAATTGTCGGCATGTTTCATAATTACCCCATTGGTTGGTACACTAATGTTTTTAATTATTTTAATACAATGGGGTTCTGGAACTGCACCGATGGGATCAGTGCGATTGTTTTTTTTAACAAATATACTTACTCGTAGGACAGTGGTGTTTCATTGACCCTTCACCCAATAAATTTGTAATTCATTTATTAGGATTTTTTTTCGAATTTGATTTCCAATTTTTAGAAACAAAAAACGTTTAATTACTGCTATGTTGAAACGTCTTTGAACAAAATGTCTTATGAATCGACTTATATGGTCAAATAAAAAGCAGCGATAGCCTAGTTGGTTGCGGTACGGACTGTCAAGACGAAAGTATGTTCGAAATCGAAATGGCATACACCTCTAACTTTTATAAAGTTATGTGTGTATTGAATGTTAATTATCGCTTGCTTTAACGGTGAGGGAAAATCATCATCATCATGATGAACTCTACATACCTGAGAATTCTCATAAGAATTTCGAAGGTATGTGAAGTCTACTCTGCGAAACAGCCGTCGGTTTTTTGCTAAAGCTAAAGCTAAACTAGCAGCTAAACTTGGCGTAAATAACACCATAATTACAAGAAAATAACCCTTTACATTGCATGTCAATAAGGTTGAATATCGGCTGTTTCGTACAGACACCGGAGTCCACATGGATTCTGGAGGTTTAATATCAGATAAGATTTTTTAAATAAAAAACATTGTCCATAACATTTCTATATTTTGTGATGTATAAACAGTACAAATACGAAGTATAAATAGGCTACAAACTTTATTGATAACAATAAATATATTTTACTATTAGCCACTATACTGCTAGTTATATGGACCAATTTAATAGTTTTGATATAAAATAGAAATTAATATTGCTTTGTAATTAAAAGGTAATATAATTCAGATGTGTAACAACATTTTTGATCGTACAGGGTAGAATTAAACAATAAAACATTTTTCTTACAAGTGTTTTAAAAATATTCATCTAAATTATTTCAAATACTTTATGAATATCTTAGAGGAGATGATATGTGTATGAATAATAAAGTATTTTCAACAAAAATGCAATGCATAGATAGCACATCATATCAGGATATCATTAGGTTGAAAAAAATGGCGTTCGCTCTACGCACAAGAACGAAACTCTGAAAATGGAGAACAGCCAATATGAAATTTCAAATAAGAGATTTTTTTATAGCCAGGCACGGCAAAGTGCCTGCACTTGATGGTAAGCGCAGTGCCATCCAATTAGAGTAGCAAGAAACAATCTATCCCCCACTACTGAACACAAACATGCCAAAACATGCCGGCCTGCTTATTCACACTACGCCATGGGCAAGAAGGTGAAGAAGCAGTCGGTCTAGACCCTCGACTCTTGACTCCACCACTCCACTCACACTCCACCTTCACTCTGACACTAGTGTCAGAGTACTCAGAAGGCCGCAACACGGCCAAACATCATACCCCAACTCTAGACCCTCGACAAAAACCGGATGTACACTGGCTGATCCCGGAACGCGACACCCTTGCGTGTGCTACTATGGCGGGTTTTACACCCTGCGTACAGTGGTCGCTATCCGGACGGTTATGAGTATCCTACCTTTGAAAGTGGCTAAATATTTCGAAAACACTTGTGTTAAGTTATTCATATTACAGATATCCATATAACTGTGAAACTGTGGCATAATCATGTTTACATTAAAACTATGAAGAGAAAATCTCTTACATTGTTTAAAATAGAATTACGTATAATCTGTCCAACAGAGCTGGAGATAACAAACACAGTAACAGTTAATGCATTCGCTGCATATACATATACGAATACATTATGCTGCAAAAAGTAATTGAGCACTACTTGGTTTATACATTTACGTATTACATACAAGTTTTAAATAAATGTGTGTTATAACACAAACCGAATATAAAAAGACACTTATTAAATAACATTCTTTCAGTCTTACTAATTTTATGCTTATTAAATAAAATCCACAAATCCATCCCAAAACCAATCACAGAATAGTCTTGCAAATACTTTCAATACTTTATATTCTCAATATAGACGCAAAAATTTAGAAATGCTGGTCAAATGGCGTGCAATTCATTATTTAATCTCTTACAAACATGCACACTACTAGAATATAATTTAATTCATACCTACATTGTCTAATATAAAGAAAGCAAAATGTTGCCAGGTTTGAAATTTCTACTACATGCGTAAAAATTATGTTGATATTGCCAGTTAAAAATATTCAGATTTATACCAAAAACGCTATTCTATGATAAGATCCAATTAAATCCATTCCATATATAATAAATGATGATACGCGTAGAGTTCACTTTATGATTACTATTAACTAAGTAAAGTAATATTTCCTATACACCATCTTAGTTTATGTCAGTCAACTATATACCTGACATTTAATAATATTTTACATTACAGAAACCTGTTCGAATATTTTAAATGCCTAGGAAAATCCCCTAGTCTTCTTACAAAGCTAGACAAATCTGAAACTGGGTTTATAGCATAGTAACTTGATAATAAAAACCTGGTTTAAAATTAAGTTGTGCCATATTTAAATTACATTTTACAATGCCGCACAAGTAAACCGCACCACAAATATTGGTGTTGCACGGTGGGCAAGTACTATCACAAAAACCTCTAATTCGTCTAATGCAAACGTCGTATCGAATGAAATGAAATTTTGACTGTGGAAACTTTAGAATTCTAAACTGTCAAAAATTAGCCTAACAACCACTCAATACATCAATAGCCAGATTACACAAGTATTTTACTTTGAAAAATCTTTCAATTTCCACCGCGAAACATTCAAGACGAAAGTCATGCATTTAATTCTAATTATGCTTAAATATCTGTAGCTTGGTTCTAAAGCAAAAAACTACAAGATCCCTATTATGTTAAAATGTAGGACATGGTTTAAATAGAGATTAATCTAGAAATAAACAATTAGACCTACATAAAGCAATGAAGATCTCATAAAACAAACCTATAGACATAAATGTATAATCTTCGAATGAGTCTTGTATTTCTTACAATAACAACTTGTGCGAAATGCACATAACAAGTAATGTCATTATTCGTGCTTTTGCTTCTTCATGCGTCTTTCTCTGACACATGCATGTCGCATAAGAATTCAATATGTCTTTGCGGCACATCTCCTTAATTCTTCTTTTTAATTTATCCTTCATTTGTGATGAAATTCATTTTTCATTACGTCATGAACTTGACATGAAAGTTCAAAATAATACATATAGATAATAACCACAGACTCTTCCAAGAATTGCTAACTTCATAATTTCGATGCATACGTTATGATGGTACATACATGCGTCAGAAGAAAATGCATGTGACAGATGAAAGCGCACAAGTGCTGCTATAATAAACACATTTTGAATTAATAATGTATAAAATAGGCATACTCCTATAATCTCTGATTATAAAAATCTCAAACATTCCTACATAATACACACAATTGAAACGTGAATGATCACTATTAAATTTAAGTAACCAGTTCTCATTACTTTGCTAGAATGGATATTGAAACATATTTAATAAGGCAAGGCGTCGTCCATTTGTACTGTCATTAAGGCATCTTCTGGGTGGATCTCCAGCTGTGCCTCGGTGCCATCGTTGAATGGGAATGAGACGCTTCCGTCAACTACGAGACCTGTTGAATATCGTGAGTGATTTATAATTTTTTTTTAATGCCTCGATAGGCGGACGAGCAGGCGGGCCACCTGATGGTAAGTAGTCACCGCCGCCCATAGACTTCTGCAATGCCAGGGCACAGCAAAGCCGCTGCCTACCATTAAGGCTATACTGTTCATACTAGAAGCAGTTGGTCTTGGCATAATGCGTGGTTTTTATGCGACTCAAAAAATTGGACAAGTCCGTTCAAACTGAAACTAATGGTCACCTTAATCTTATTATATCATCCCATTACACTAGACAGCGTGTTTTATGGACAGAATGTCTCAAAACGTATGCAAAAAAATTTGCAAGTTTGATTTTATCAATTCAGTAATTGCTGCGTCTATTTAGGTATTTATATCCGGGCACAGCAATGAGACCACGCTGTACCTAACGGTAAGCGTAGTGCTGTCCAATTAGAGTATCAAGTAGCGAGAAACAATCTATCCCTCGCTACTCAACACAATGCCTGCTGTGTAGCTTCTTCACATTACGGAGGAGAAGCAGCGGGCGAGAGTCTAGTGTCAGTGAACTCAGAAGGCTGGTGGCTGCTTTGCTGGTGGTAGGATATTCGTATCCGCCCGGATAGCGACCACCGTACACACGGCGAAAAACCCGCCATAGTGGCACACGCAAGTGTGTCGCGTTCCGGGATCAGCCAGTGTATTTCCGGTTATCGTCGGGGGGCTAGAGTTGGGGTACGATGTTTGGCCGTGCCGGTATTAGCCGGTTCACAGTCGGTTGGAGGCGTGTTGATCCGTCGGCCAGGGAGACCTGTAGAAACGGTTGTACCGCTGGCCGCCCGCGGTACAGTACAGGGGCCCAATCGTGGCTAACCACCACGAGAGGCTGCCCCACCATGCCGCGCATAATCTTGGGTGGGTCCGTCGTGCCGGTTGGTGACCGGATGTGGGGTCCCGGCGGCCTATCCCGGGAGGGTACGGGGGCCCTTCCGTCCGGCGGATCAGCTCACCTCCTCTTGGCTCTTTTAGTGGACCGGCGCTTGTTGCGGCCTTCTGATTACTCTGACACTAGACCCTCGACCGCTTCTTCACATCCTCCCCCCATAACTCCATGACAGTGCCTATAAAGAGAACAGGACCTACAGCGGTGCGTAACCCCACCACCGCTTTCACAATGGAGTTCGCTAACATCCGCGGACTCCATTCGAACCTTAATGCCGTCCACCACCATCTTGAGACGGCCCGGCCTGCTCTTCTCTTCCTGACGGAGACGCAGATTTGTAGTCCGACCGATACCACATACTTGCTTTACCCCGGCTACTCACTTGAAGAAAACTTCAGGCCGAGGGCCGGGGTATGCCTGTATGTTCGGTCGGACGTCTGCTGTCGCCGTCTGCGCTGCATGGAGGACCCCTCCTTCTCCACCCTGTGGGTACACGTCGACCTCGGCTCTCAGAGTCGGGTTTACGTGTGCCTTTACAGGTCACACGACGGGGACGTTGAGACAACTCGGCTATTTGATTACATTAGCCAGGCGACAGACGACGCGCAGGAGCAGTTCCCAACAGCGGAATTGGTAGTTCTGGGGGACTTCAACGCACACCATGAGTTGTGGTTGGGCTCCTCCAGAACTGACCATGCTGGCAGAACTGCTCATGCATTCGCCTTGACTCATGGCTTGACACAGCTGGTGAACCAGCCTACCAGGATCCCAGATGTGGCGAGTCATGCGCCCTCTCTGCTGGACCTTCTGTTGACGAGTCACCCGACCGGGTATACGGTGTCGGTTGGTGCTCCTCTGGGGACCTCCGATCACTGTCTGGTTGGGACGTCAGTACCTCGCGCTTTGCCTCCACGTCCCGTGAAGGTCAAGCGCAGGGTCTGGCACTACTCGTCGGCAGATTGGGATGGTATGCGGGATTATTTCGCATCCATCTCTTGGCAGCAGCGCTGCTTTGAGGGAAAGGATACTTCTGCGAGTGCCGACGCCGTTGCCTGCGAGATCAGGCTAGGAATGGAATATTACATTCCTTCCTCTGAGATCGCGGGCAACGGCCGAGGACGCTCCTGGTTCAATCGTGCATGCGCCGATGCTGTTGGTAAAAAACAGACGGCGTATCGCGCTTGGATCAGGGGTCGCGCTAAGAAGGATCCCAATCTCAAGTCCCTCAAAGCAGCCTACAACCGTGCTGCCAAGGCTTGCAAGAGGGAGTATGTTAGAGCGGATGCCCAGCGCGTCTCCAAGATTGGATGTGCTTTGGCCGATCACCCGACAAGCAGTCGTGCTTATTGGAGCTTGGCTAAGGCGGTCCAATCTAATTTCTGTCGCCCTTCGCTGCCACCGCTGAGATATCGTAATGGAACACTGGCCCATAGCTCGCAAGAGAAGGCCGATTTACTTTTTTTTTTTTTTTTTATGGAAATAGGGGGCAAACGGGCAAGAGGCTCACCTGATGGAAAGTGATCACCGCCGCCCATGAACATCTGCAACACCAAAGGGCTTGCAAATGCGTTGCCGGCCTTTCAGGAAAGAATATGCTCTCTTCTTGAAGGTTCCCAGGTCGTAACGGTTCGGAAAGACCGCCGGCGACAGCTGGTTCCACAGAGTGGTTGTGCGTGGCAGAAAATGCCGTAAAAATCGCGCTGTTGTGGAACGCTGGACATCGAGATGGTGCGGATGGAATTTTATGTTTTGGCGCGATGTCCGATGGTGAAATTCAGCGGCCGGGATCAATCCAAACAATTCCTCGGAACATTCCCCATGATAAATGCGGTAGAAGATGCAGAGTGATCCAACATCTCTACGCAGAGCCAATGGATCAAGCCGATCGGAAAGAGCTTGATCGTCGATAACCCGAGCTGCCCTACGTTGAATGCGGTCAAATGGAAGTAGCTGGTACTGGGGGGCTCCCGCCCAGAGATGAGAACAGTACTCCATGTGGGGCCGAATTTGCGCCTTATAGAGATTTAGGCGTTGACCCGACGTGAAGTACCGTCTCGCCTTATTGAGCACACCAAGCTTCTTTGAGGCCAATTTGGCCTTTCCTTCCAATTGACCGCGGAACTGGACGTTGCTCGAAATGTCGACGCCAAGTATTCCGATACTGGGTTTGGCAGACAGGGGAGTGTTCTCTAAATGAGGAGTCACGACAAATGGTGACTTTTTAGCGGTTAACGCGCAGACTTGTGTCTTTTTGGGGTTGAATTGGACTAAGTTTAGTCGACCCCAGTCCGAGACTTTGGTTAACAAGGACTCGACTTCAGACACAAGTTTGTTCCGGCTCTCGTCGACGTATTCCCGAGAAATATTAGCACGGCCAGTGTACAGTACATCTACAGTGCTATCGTCTGCATAGCAATGAATGTTGCTGATTTGCAGCATGTCATTTATATGCAGAAGAAACAGAGTAGGAGACAGTACACAGCCTTGTGGAACACCAGCATTGACAAATTTAGGATCAGAGCATGCACCGTCGACGACGACCTTGATGCTCCGATCTGCCAAAAAACTGGTGATCCAGTTGCATAATTTCTCGGGAAGCCCATAGGAAGGTAGCTTCGAAAGAAGCGCCTTGTGCCATACCCGATCAAAGGCCTTCGCTATGTCCAGACTGGCTGCAAGCGCCTCCCCCTTGGTCTCAACTGCTTTTGCCCATCTATGAGTTAGGTAGACTAGAAGATCACCGGCTGAGCGACCCCGACGAAAGCCGTACTGGCGGTCGCTAATCAGCCGGTGCTCCTCCAGGTACCGCAGGAGCTGGCAGTTGATAACGGACTCCATTATCTTGGAGAACAAGGAGGTGATGGCTATAGGCCTGTAATTGGACGGGTCCGAGCGGTTGCCTTTTTTAGGGATCGGGTGCACTAAAGCGGCCTTCCAGGATTTCGGGACTACGCCTAATGTATAGGAGTGCCGGAAAAGACGCGTTAAAACCGGTGCCAACTCCGGAGCACATGTCTGCAACACGATCGGAGGGATGCCATCGGGCCCACTCGACTTATGAATGTCCAAGGACAGGAGTGCTTTGCGAACTGCACTTTGCCGGAACTTAACCTCCGGCATCGTTGCATCGCACCGCGGGATTGTCGGCGGTGAATTTCCTCGGTCATCCAAAGTCGAGTTGGACGCGAAGAGAGAGCCCAGAAGATCGGCTTTCACCTTCGCGGCATGGGCCAGCGAGTCATCCTCCGTGTGCAGGGATGGAAAAGATGGCTGACAGAAATTTCCTAAGACAGCCTTGGCGAGAGACCAAAACGCACGTGTTCCCGACGGGAGACGTGCCAGTCTCTCGCCAATTCTGCCAATGTGCTCCGACTTCGCCTTAGCAATGGCGCTTTTGAAAGACCTAGAGGCAAAGTTAAACTCCTTTTTAAATGCGCCGGTGTTTACATCACTGGACGCCGACGCGACAGCCCAGGCTTGGTAGCATTCCCGCTTTCGGCGTAATGCCGTCTTGCAGGAGCGACCAAACCAAGGCTGGGATTTGCCTCCGATGGGCACTGCAGAGAACGGAATAAAGAGTTCCATACCCTGAAGTACCACATCAGTGATAGAGTCAGCAACGACGTCAGGATCATCCGGCGAGAAGCAAATCTGCCCCCATGGGTAGGACGCAAAGAATGACCGCATTCCGTCCCAATCCGCTGACCTATAGTGCCACACGCGGCGGCAGCCCGCAAAGCGAGGCCGTGTTGAGTGCGTGACTGGCACTGTACTCCGTACAAGACAGTGGTCCGACGAACCAAGAGGAGGATCGACGGATACCAGGTAGCCTTCCGGATGAGAGGTCAGCAGAAGGTCCAACAGGGAAGGTGTATGATCCTCCACATCTGGGATTCGCGTTGGCGAGGTGACCAGTTGTGTCAAATCATATGCTAATGCGAAATCGTGAACAGATCTCCCCGCATGATCGGTGGTGCGTGATCTAAGCCATTCGGCGTGGTGGGCGTTAAAGTCACCGAGAATCACGATCTCTGCGGATGGGATCTGCTGCAGCACGGAGTCTGTAGCCATTTGCATGTGCTCAACAAGTCGGTCAGTTTCGGCATTACCGCTATGGGACCTATACAGGCATGCGTAGATTCGCGGATGGTCGTCGCAGTCTATGCGCAGCCAGAGGTTGGATAGGTCCCGCCCTTCAAGGCTGCCGAGGCGACGAGAGCAGATATCCTCTCTAATGTACACGCACACCCCAGCCCGCGGTACAAAGGAATGTTCCAGTTTGTACCCCGGGTAGGAGAGGAAAGAGGTGTCAGCCGGAGAAGATATCTGCGTCTCGGTAAGGAATAGCAAGGCCGGCTTCGCCGTCTCAAGATGGAAGTGGACGGCGTTCAAGTTGGAATTCAGCCCCCTTATGTTGCAAAAATCCACAGCAAGCGTGGAAGGGGTGGCCTTATGTTGCCTGCTCCGTTTGCCTCGTACACGTGCAAAATTGCCCCCCCCAGAATACGGAGGGCAGCCTGGGCATCCACGCACAGGTGGTGTACGATCTGGGCGTGGACGCCCAGAGAGGGATTCTCCACCGCGATGTACGCTGGTGGTACCCTCCTGGGGTAGATCAACCAAATCTCGCACTGCCATGTTATTTAGTGGTGTGGGGGAGGGATGGGGAGTGGGCCTCCGGGACTCTCACAGACCAAACGAAACGCGACAGCATAGCTGCCACTTGACGCCGGTTTTCTGTGAGAGAGTGGTTCTTCCCCGGGCGTGCCGGCCCATTCGGCTGCTACCCGAAAGTGCGCAGCATGGCACTACCACTAGTTGGGTTGACTGATTGCACTGGTGGAATAATCTCTGTCACAAGATTATCCCACCAGCGGGCGATGGGGTCGTCACGTCCCGACGCCGGGACTGGCAAACCTCTTCGCGGCTAATTCGAGACTCGAGGACTGCAATGCTCCTTTACCACCTACGCTGCCCGGTTGCGGTCACACAATGCCTGATATCCGTATCAGGCATTGTGATGTGCGGCGTGAGCTGCAGTCTCTCGACGTCCGGAAGGCCAGTGGTCCGGATGGTATCCCAGCGCTTGTTCTCAAAAAGTGTGCAGCGGAGTTGTCTCCTGCACTGACGCGCCTATACCGATCGTCCTACCTCTCAGGTGTTGTGCCTGAATCGTGGAGGGAGGCCAATGTGCAGCCGATCCCCAAAAAGGGTGATCGGTCAGACCCTAACAATTACCGCCCAATCGCCATCACCTCAGTGATCTGTAAAGTCATGGAGCGACTAATTAACAGCCAATTAGTTCGTTACCTGGAGGATCGCTCGTTGATCAGTGACAGACAATATGGTTTCCGCCATAACCGATCAACGGGTGATCTTCTAGCGTTTGTATTGCATCACTGGGGCGAGGCGATTGACAGGCATGGCGAGGCTCTGGCTGTGAGTCTCGACATAGCCAAGGCGTTTGATAGGGTCTGGCACCGTGGCCTTCTCTCCAAGCTCCCGGCATACGGTCTGCCCGACAACCTGTGCAAGTGGATTTCCGGCTTTCTGCATGAGCGTAGAATGCGTGTCCTCGTTGATGGACACGCTTCGCAGTTCATGTCAGTAAATGCCGGAGTACCACAAGGTTCTGTGATTTCGCCCACCTTGTTTCTTCTGCATATCAATGATATGTTGTCGCTTGGCAACATTCATTGCTATGCAGACGACAGCACGGTTCATGGGCGTTATTGCAGCAAGCCTCCTGGTTGCCGGGTGGATACTGAGAGGAGACGCGAGGATCTTGTCATGGAGCTCAACCAGGCCTTGGATCTCATATCATCATGGGGTACCAAGAATCGGGTTGAGTTTAATGCCAAGAAAACCCAGGTGTGCGCGTTCTCGTGCAAGAAGTCTCCGTTTTCTCCAATCCCCGTTCTTCAGGGTGTTCCACTCGCAATGCGGAATGACCTTAGTGTCCTAGGTATGGATATCCGCTGCGATCTTAATCCAAGGAGTCACATCGAGGGCGTAATATCCGCCACTTCCCGCAGGGTCGGAATCCTGAACAGGGTGCGGCGGTTTTTCACGCCCGGTTAGCTCTACCGCTTATATAAAGCGCAGGTGCGGCCGGGAATGGAATACTGCTCGCACCTCTGGGACGGTTCCGCAAAATACCTCCTCGATGCCTTGGACGGGTTGCAGCGGCGGGCCATCCGCATTGTGAATGATGCAGACGTGAGTAACAGCCTGGAGCCGCTACAGCTGCGTAGGGATATTTCCTCGCTTAGCGTGTTCTACCGTCTGTATCATGGTGAATGCTCTGAAGAATTGTTTGATCTTATCCCATCCTCTCCCTTCCATACCAGAACCACGCGTACTGGATTGCGGAGCCACAGCTTTGTGGTGTCTACTACCCCGGCCCGAACTAAGAGGTTCGCAAACTCGTACTTTTGCCGCACCATCAAGCTGTGGAACAGTTTGCCAGCTACCGTGTTCCCTCCTTCCTATGATCCTGGGTCCTTTAGGCGTAGTGTGAAGAAGCTACACAGCAGGCCGGCATGATTGTATTGAGTAGCGAGTGATAATCTATCCCTCGCTACTTGATACTATAACTGGACGGTACTGCACTTACCATCAGGTGCAGTGTGGTCACTTTGCCGAGTCACGATAAAATAAAAAAAAAAAAAAAAAAAAGGCCGCAATACGGCCATATTTCTACCCGAGTCTAGACCCCCGACAAAACAGTTATGAATCCAAGAGGTTCAGGTAGAGTATCAAATAGCGAGAGACTATGCCTCGGTACTAGACACATTCATGCTCCTGAATAGCTTCTTCACAGTACGCATAAAGGTACCAGGATCGTAAGCATACATGTGAATACTCAAGCAATTATTTTAGGTAGTGAGATCACAAAGAGGGCTCCTAAATTCAAAACCTTAGTATTCCTATACCCAGTCATGTATCAATGGTTGCCGGCGCGCCACAAATACTGGCAACACTCGCCGTTACATGCTATTTTTAACTTTAATGTTATGTAAATAAAATTCATTTTGGCTTGTATTTTACTCCCTACTTTTTTTAATAGCCTTATAGACACGAGTGATTAAATTATGACAGGCAGTTGCACTATCACCACCCTAGGGCCGCCACTGAGTACAGTAGTTAGTATACATACCGGCGTCACTGCAGTGCGACTTGACCTGCACCGAGGCAGCCCTGTCCCTCACACGCAGGCCCCTGGGCGCGGGCCACTCCTCGAACGTGATGTACTCACGCACCGAGTACGCGAGCTGATCTGAATCTAAACAAAACAATACAGTTAGGAATACAATCAATTGATGAGACCTTGGGTTCAAATCCAAGGTCGAGCATTAATAATAGTATTTCGATTGAGAATATCGCGTATGAATCTGAAATAAATATAATATGTGTAATAATATTTAGTCAATAGTAATAGGCATGATCAATAGCCCAATTGAGAATGATACGGACAAAAAGGACGAGCAGACGGGCCACCTGATGGTAAGTAGTCAACGCCGCCCATAGACTTCTGCAATACCAGGGCACAGCAAAGCCGCTGCCTACCGTTTAATTTTTTTTATTATATCTATATAGCAGAGATAGCCTAGTTGGTTGCAGTACGGACTGTCAAGACGGAAGTCGTATGTTCGAAACCCAAGTGGCATACACCTCTGACTTGTCTACAGTTACTTGTGTATTCATTGTTAATTATCGCTTGCTTTAACGGTGAAGGTGAATCGTGAGGAAACCTGCATACCTGAAAATTCTCATGCGATATTCGAAGGTATGTGAAGTCTACCAACCCGCATTAGGCCAGCGTGGTGGACTAAGGCCTAACCCCTCATTAGTAGAGGAGGCCCGTGCCCAGCAGTGGGACAATATTTAATACAGGGCTCTAGTATAGTATAATGATCTACACATACCTGGTGGAAACATGAGTTTCTGATTGTATCTCTCGGTGACTTCGCGCGCTTTCTCCAGGCTCGTGTCCAAGTTCACTCCGAAATCTTTCGACAGAATCTTCATCACCTCGAGGACTGACTGAGTACGGAGGCAGTTGATGCTGGTGTAAAAAAAATATTTTCAATAAATTTTTAGACTTCTCCACGACCGTTTTCAAAATAATTTTAAATTTAACCACGAACAATCAAGAGTCTGATTTTGCGATTTTAGGAGGATAGGGGATTGAGATATCTACAATACTCTGTACCCCTTTCATTGCTACACCTGTGATTATTTCTATCAATATTATTAAAATCTACTCAGATGCTAATCCAAATAAAGTTAGAAGTCCTATTTCGGCCATATTTACGGGAAAACATCGTACCCCAACTTTACACCCCCGACAAAAACCGGATATACACTGGCTGATCCCGGAACGCGACACACTTGCATGTGCCACTATGGCGGGTTTTACACCCTGTGTACGGTGGTCGCTATCCCGGCGGATATGAGTATCCTACCACCAGCATATAATTACAATATTATCCTTACCTAAAATGCCATGATGTACTGCCAGTGCCTGTAGTGACACACAATCCTGAGCTCTTCGTGTGCGTCCACTGACCGTTGTCGATCTGTAGCCTGAGGAGAGACACTCGTGACGTCACGCTCTCGCCTATGAACACCTGCACAAGAAAGAGGAAGACAGCTATAGTAGACATTTCATTTAACAATTGACATCTTTTAGAGTTGTTCGAATGCGTTCAGTAAAATTCAACACTGACAAATAAATTAATATTTTATTCCAATTATTGTGAAAAATAAAACTGCTGTAGCTAAATGAATAAAAAATCATATGCATACGTCGAAATCAACATTTCAGTTCGATCCAAATTCATCATTTCAGTTCGATCCAAATTCATTACAGAAGTATAATTACTAAGTATTATTTATTAATCGCCATCCGCATTGTGATGATGCAGACGTGACCAACAGCCTGGAGCCGCTACAGCTGCGAAGGGATATTTCCTCGCTTAGCGTGTTCTATCTATTCTATCCTCTCCCTTCCACACCAGAACCACGCGTACTGGCTTGCGGAGCCACAGCTTCGTGGTGTCTACCATCCGTCTCGAACCAAGAGCAGAGGAAATTCGTATCTTAGCCGCACCATCAAGCTGTGGAATAGTTCGCCAGCTACCGTGTTCCCTGTGTCTTATGACCCTGGGTCCTTTAGGCGTAGTGTGATGAAGCTACACAACAGGCCGGCATGATTGTGTTGAGTAGCCAGGGATAGTTTCTAACTACTTGATACTCTAACTGGACGTCACTGCAGTTACCATCGGGTGCACACTGCACTCGGTCACTTTGCCGTGCCAGGATAAAAAAAAAGCCGAATAAGAACGACTTTCATAAACAGTTTAATTTTAGTGGTATTATTATTTCACAACATATTAAACTTATTAAGAAACCTTACACACTGTATCCATACTAATACTATAAATGCGAAAGTAACTCTGTTTGTTTGTTTGTTACCTCTTCACGACTAAACGGCTGAACGGATTGTAATGAAATTTGGTAAGGGAATAGATTATATCCTGGAGAAGGACATAGGCTATATTTTTTCTCAAAAAACAACCTTGAAAGGGGTCAAATAGGAGTTCAAAATTTGTATGGGAAATCCATAATTCCTCGACTTAGGGGTCTGTAAATTCATATTTAGGCTTTTGGTAGGAAATAAAGAAATACGTGTTTCACATTTTTACACGAAGTTAAATAGTAAGAGAATGAGAGGGTGAGAGAGTGAGAGAGTGAGAGAGTGAGAGGGAGAGAGTGAGAGAGTGAGAGAGTGAGAGAGCGAGAGAGCGAGAGAGCGAGAGAGCGAGAGAGCGAGAGAGCGAGAGAGCGAGAGAGCGAGAGAGCGAGAGAGCGAGAGAGCGAGAGAGCGAGAGAGCGAGAGAGCGAGAGAGCGAGAGAGCGAGAGAGCGAGAGAGCGAGAGAGCGAGAGAGTGAGAGAGTGAGAGTGAGAGAGTGAGAGAGTGAGAGAGTGAGCGAGTGAGAGAGTGAGAGAGTGAGAGAGTGAGAGAGTGAGAGAGTGAGAGAGTGAGAGAGTGAGAGAGTGAGAGAGTGAGAGAGTGAGAGAGTGAGAGAGTGAGAGAGTGAGAGAGTGAGAGAGTGAGAGAGTGAGAGAGTGAGAGAGTGAGAGAGTGAGAGAGTGAGAGAGTGAGAGAGTGAGAGAGTGAGAGAGTGAGAGAGTGAGAGAGTGAGAGAGTGAGAGAGTGAGAGAGTGAGAGAGTGAGAGAGTGAGAGAGTGAGAGAGTGAGAGAGTGAGAGAGTGAGAGAGTGAGAGAGTGAGAGAGTGAGAGAGTGAGAGAGTGAGAGAGTGAGAGAGTGAGAGAGTGAGAGAGTGAGAGAGTGAGAGAGTGAGAGAGTGAGAGAGTGAGAGAGTGAGAGAGTGAGAGAGTGAGAGAGTGAGAGAGTGAGAGAGTGAGAGAGTGAGAGAGTGAGAGAGTGAGAGAGTGAGAGAGTGAGAGAGTGAGAGAGTGAGAGAGTGAGAGAGTGAGAGAGTGAGAGAGTGAGAGAGTGAGAGAGTGAGAAAGTGAGAGAGTGAGAGAGTGAGAGAGTGAGAGAGTGAGAGAGTGAGAGAGTGAGAGAGTGAGAGAGTGAGAGAGTGAGAGAGTGAGAGAGTGAGAGAGTGAGAGAGTGAGAGAGTGAGAGAGTGAGAGAGTGAGCGAGTGAGAGAGTGAGATTATATCTTGGAGAAGGACATAGGCTATATTTTTTTCCAAAAAACAGCCCTGAAAGGGGTTAAATAGGAGTTCAAAAATTTTATGGCAAATCCATAATTCCTCGACTTAGGGATCTGTAATTTCATATTCAAGCTTTTGGTAGGAAATACAGAAATACGTGTTTCAACGTTTTTGAAAAATCACCCCTAAAAGGGGCAAAGTGAGGTTAAACTTATTGGGGTTTCTTTAGATGAAATCTCAAGATTCAGGCACAACACCTGAGAGGCTGGACAATCGCTACAGGTGCCTCAGTGCAGAAGACAACTCCTTGGATTGTATACTTCTGCTCCCGAATATAACCACCACGCAGGCGGAGCCGCGAGCAACAGCTAGTTAGAGTATAATTTTCGCCCATTTCCAAAAAAATTTGTGATACATATTAAGATCTCGCTCAATTTCTTAATCTAAACATAATGAACGCATTTATTTTGTAAACAATCGACGTCAATTTAACAAATATTATGCAAAACGATAATAAAACGCAAATATTATTTCAACATGCCGAAGGAATAAACACATTCAGCCTAATCAAACACGTAACGTGGTAATAAGTAGATAAATAAAACCTGTGTGCAGATGGATTGTTTTTATGTTCTATTTTTAAACATCATTATCACAGTTATTATAGTGCAAGAACTATTTAATTAAAATATTTGTCTTATCTGTGGGTGTCTGGTAAGTCGTATGCACGAGAAATATGTCCATAACTGGTTACACGAGCTTTATGGTACGTTAACCAGACATTATAGACGATTAAATTTTAAATTAAAAAAGGTTTTTAGTAAGGCTTTGGAAAAACGAAGTTAAAAAATTTACCACATAAATAATATTAATTAGGTAAAAAAAGTATTATTGCGTGTTTTTGGGCTATATGCGTTTTAGATGCAAGATTGTATCATTGGCAGGGTGGGGGACAGCCTCCGTAGCGCAGCGGGCGAGCAGCCGGCTGTGAAACGAGCGTCCGTGGGTTCGATTCCTGCACCAACACAAATGGATGTGTGACAGGCTGATATTTGTGTTGTGGTGTTGTGGGACTGTAGTTTCTCGTAGTTGTTGATACGTACCATACAGGTGTGACCTAGTGTGGGGTCAGAACTATGTCTGTGGCTGTTGGTTGTATTTATTTATAATTCATATTTCTAATAGCCTGTAATGTGCCCATAGTCCGTGCCTTTGTGGTCTGCATCCAATACAAACATAAATTACACTTTTATTATTAGCAGATAAAAGCTGCTTTTTAACTTTTTTTTGTATATACAACTTAACAACGCTGTACAACATAAAATGCCGACTGATAAAGACAACCATCTAAGACCACTCATGTATCAATGGTATGCCGTCGCGCCACAAATACTGGCAACACTCGCCGTTACATGCTATTTTTAACTTTAACGTTATGGAAATAAAATTGATTTTGGCTTGTATTTACTCCCTACTTATTACCTTTTTAATATCCTTTTGATACATAAGTGGTTAAATAGTGAGCTATAAAAGTAAATACCTCGTTGAGGGCCAAAAATGGCAGCACCTTGGTAGCGAGCTTCGGGTTTTCCTCGGTATTGTTTGGCTGTGACACCCTGGTCTCTTGATTCTCTTCTGTGTTAGGCATTGGCGGATATCTGAAAGTAAAAGTACTTTTTAGCACCAATCTCTTTAATATTGTACTTTTACGCTTGGGTATAGGTAACAGGCTTGTTAAGTTTTGAAAATGACGTACGCATAACTGCCGGATATAAATCATCCTGCAGTTTTATATCCAGTGTCCATTACTGAAGTCACTTAGCTGTGGATGTAAACCTTATATATAATAAGATTTATAACCGCATTAAAGGAGAAGAAAAACACAGTGAGAAAACCTGGAATAGTAAGAGTTTGTTAACTCTACCAACCCGTACTGGGTGTAGTAGTTAGGCCTTAAGTGCTATGAATTTTTCAAAACGCCGAAATTTGTGTTGAACATACCAAATAATAAATTACAAAAAGATGTATCAGAAAAAGAATATTTCCTATACATACTTCGTCCACTCACTAAAATTTATCTTTAAATCTTTGAAGATATAACTGAGCGATAATGACTCAGTTGACATGCTTTGCCTTTTATACACAGGATGTTGCAAAACCATGGTATACATAACAATACCACCGAAAAGATGGATGACTAGTAGCTTGTAGCTAAAGTTAAAAATCTTGAAAATCCCATACACCTCATATTGTCTAAGCAATTAATATTTTCAATTTGTTTGGTATACTTTTTATGATACTTGAAGCTGCTGATAAATGCATAAATAGTTGGTGGACACTTTATCAAATATTTTTAAAGGTCACAATACCATTTAGGGATAAATTACAAAAAAGTTAAGCAAAATATCCAAATCCAATATTCATTTACCAGTAAATTAAACAACCCTACACGTGGATCTTTCATTACAACTTTTATACATCTGACTTACTTTTTTTACTTGTTTCTTTACACATTCACTAGAATCCTGTGTTCAGCCGGCCTACCACCTCTTAGAGCAGTATTGTTGTAATATTACAATGTGAATTCACTAGGTACTAAGTCTCCATCCGTCGTCGCCCTAAACATGTTTTGGGAGATCCAAACGATCCCACCACGGTCGCTGTCGAGGCAGCACTGTCCCTGCCCAATCGCAATCATAACCATACTCTGAATGCACGTCGACGTAGGACTCGCCGGCGAGTCCAAGGAGCCCGGCCGAGGCTCAGATCTTCAATACAATAGTATATCGAGACGGCCCTAAACCTATTCCAAGCGACGCGATGGCTTAATTGAAGGCCTTTTAGAAAGCGTCTTTGAGCTTAGCCCTTGACAAATGTTGCGTTTTCTGCCTGGAGCGCCATAAGCGCCGGCCACAATGTTCGGTGAAGCTGTAAAAGCAACTATGAGCTAACAGCACAAATCCATACGAAAAAAAAAAACTAGGTACTAAGTAAGACTAATATTACAAGACTGCTCTAAGAGGTGGTGGTAGACCGGCTGGTGTGTACACTGACCTGCAGTAATGCATCGTGTGCAGATCGACAGGAGCGATGGTCTCGATGAGCTTCGGATCGCAGGTGATGGTGGTGCGTATCCTGGAGCGGCGCATCCATCGGAAGCGACCCTGAGACCAAACACTTTGGCGCTAAGTTACAATGAAAGTTGGTGCACAAGTTACTACAGATACACCATTGATAAAAGTACGGAAAACAGGGTGGTTTCCCGTCTTCAATTTTGCGCGTAATTTTTTATGCCAACAAAAAAACTTACGAAAACAGAACTAAAATCCTTTGAAAAATTAGAATTCAGTTATTTTAAATATTGGTATGAGTCAAAATGGGTGTAAGTGGATACATCTCACTATCTCCCTCGCACAACTGTACCGTAATAACATTCAGAGTGATGACGTCATCATACATATCGAGCATCCTTTTTCTGTCGTTTGACAATTACTCATTTCGCCAGGTTTGCATGGCTTCTAACTAGCATATTTTTGAGTGGATTTATAAAACACTTTAGATTTAAAGTTAACTTATTGGTTAAAATAATAAAAATATCGCGTCAATTACCCTATTACATACTACCGTCGAGCTAAGAGGGGCATTGTCTCTGACGGCATTCTAGTCGTAGAATAAAACAGACCGGTTGTAACACGGTTAGAGCAAAACAAAGTCTAGTGTTTTAACAATAAGCCCAGTTTCAATGCAGGGCGATGTTGTGGTAGATAATAATTATCTACATGCACAAATTGCATAGCAATTTTTTCGTTGCACAGCGGGCGGGTAGCCGGCTGTGTAAAGAAATGCCGTACACACTAATAGCGTGAACACTTGCGAGCCGAGACGCCGCCCCTAAAGTAAAGTTTGCAACAGTAGTGTGCGAATTTTAAAATACAGGACCTTATCAGGGCGCTTTAAAAACCCAGGACGCTACTTAAAAACTATCCAGTACACCACAGGACACTCTAAAAGCCAGGACATGTCCCGGGAAAACAGGACGGTTGGCAACTCTAGTGTGAAGTACAATTTGTTTCGCTTGTAGCAGCAGCAGCAGCAACTTATTCCAATACGTCTCATTCTAGGAACAGTTGAAGTGCATTTAATTGATTTAGACTATCCCGCCCACACACCCGCCATTGTAACTCCTGTTTAGCCAGGATCAACAATGGCACGCATTTTTTTGACACCGAGTAATGAAACTCGGCGAGTCTCTGGGAATGCTTAATAACTGTCTTTTATCCCGCAACGAAATTAATCAAATAGAAATATAGGGAGGAGTTGGAAATATAAATTGTCCACTTCCCTCCATAGCAAAGCGGGAGACAAATACTGAACTAAAAAGGTATTAACCTCCAATAAAGGGACATTTACGTCTGGAGAAGCCAGACGTAAAGCACCACGGAAGTTACTTAACGGGTCCTATCATGCGAGCTGTTACGCTTGATTCCAATAATAGGTATGGCAAAATCGCCGGAAAGCACGGAAATTCCTCCCAGTCTCCACAAGGTCCATATAGTATACAACTCCAGATGTTATCTGCATACTGTCAAGCATAATGTTGCGCTCATTTTGCCAGAGACTACACTCCCAAAGAACATGATGCGCGGACTGTTCGTACTCACAGTTTGGTGTAGAACATGGGCACGCAGGCGAATCAACCAACTTAAATGAGAATAGTTTGCTCTTAAAGTTGCCATGACCGGTGAGAAATTGTGAAACACAGTGATCAATTTCTAGCCAAGTTTTTGTTAGACGATCGCGAACCAAAGGAAAATACTGATATAAATGCCGCCCTTTAATTGAATTATCCCATCGACATTGCCACTCGTTTAGCAGTTCGTTGCATATTTCGGAACGCTGTTTAAAAAGTCTACCGATTCTCGAGAGTTCGCGCGACGTAAGAAAGTTTTTGTCCATATCCTCTCTCGTGGAGTAATACATAGCGGCGCGACGCTGTGCCTCCAGATCGACTGGAAGTACACCCGCAAGGACAGGTAAAGCTTCAGTACTAACGGTTCTATACGCCTTACACAAGAATATCAACGCCAAACGTTGACTCTGGAGCAATTTTCTTCGCACAGCACCGATAGTAGCCCTATCAGCCCATACAGGTGATCCATAGCAAATACTGCTCAAGTAAGTAGCCCCATAGATGACTTTTAATGTGTTAAAAGATAATCCCCACGTTGAAGTGGATATCCTTGTCAAGGCATAGAAATTGCGTTTCGACTTTTCCCCGACGGATTTTATATGCTCTAAGAACGAAAAGTTTCTCTCCAAAACTAGCCCTAGGTAACAGACCGATTCTTTGCGTTTTATATAAATATTATTGAATTTAATTCGCGGCGGTGTTTTAAGAATGCCCTTTAAAAGTAGTTGGTAAGTTTTGTGAGGTGCGAAAGTCAGACGATTTCAAACTTTAAACACGCGCTGGCCAAATTTTCTAGTCCCGATCTACTATTCGACTGAACAAGCAAGAGCCCGTCATCAGCATAGCCGGTTAAGGAGCAACCTTGAGGTAAAGTGAGTGCGAAAAAGTCGTCGAAGCCTAAATTCCACAAGTACGGACCGACTACTGAGCCTTGTGGACAACCCATCGTAAGAGCTCTCGACGCTTCGTGGTGACCAAGTTTTAATTTGGTTGTGCCTAGACAAAAATATGAATAAATAAGTGAATATATATTTTTAGGACAACCTCGGATTTTCAGCTTAAGTAGTAGCATTGGCCACCACGCATTATCGAAAGCACCGGATATGTCCAAGAATATACCTAAGACGTATTTACTATTCGAGTTGCTAACAGTTCTTCTAACGGATAAAGCGGCGTCAACAGTAGATTTCCCTACAGTAAAACCGAATTGCTTCTCATGAAACTTTGGACCGCCCGGTATTAGCCGAGGAACAATTAGTCGTTCAAGCAATTTACCTAAGGATGGTAATAACGTTATAGGCCGATAAGATTTAGGGTCGTCGGGTGGCTTGTCACCACTTTTTGGTATTATCCGAATAAAACCGCATCGCCAAATTCGAGGAAAAACACCTTCAGCAATACATCGATTAAAACCTATTAGAATTGAATCGCCCGCTGCTTTACACGCTTCCTTGATCATTTTATTAGATATTTTATCCTCACCGGAGGCTTTGTTCAAAGGTAAAGATCTAACGATATCGATAAATTCTTCAAAAGACGGGAAATCCGACGAGGGTGTGTTCGGTGGTTCCGCGGCCCACATCCGTATTTGGTTATGATATTCGTTATCACGCGCTACTGTATCATCGGGTATTAGGGAGTTTAAGAGGGATTCCGCTGTATCCTCTATACCAGTTGTATAGGTGTTGTCTATTTTAATATTCTGTATATAGGCCAGATTTATTGACCTATTTGCTTTGAATTCATGGTATAGAGGAGACCACGGACCTTCCTTATCCAATCGTTCTACAATTTTACGCAATAAAATACCTTTCGATTTATTCACCGCAGCTTTATAATGTGATCTGGCAACCTTGAGTGCGATAAAAGCAGTTGTAAATGCTTCTCCTGTAACACAGCGTTTTTTAAGTCGGTTAAACCTCCTACGAGCCCTGCGAAAGGTACGACGCAGGTGAACTAGATAGTTATTCCACCAATCACATCTACGAGTATTAGTAATGGAGCCCCGACCGATTGTGACGTCCGCACAGTATGTAAACGTGTCCGACATAATTTCGGCACACGTTTCAGCTGAGAGGTTATTGCGAGTGAAGTCCCCGACATGTTGAGCAAATAAAGCGCTAAATAAATTCCAATTGGCACTTTTAGATTTATATCTATAATTAAAGTTGCTATAAATAGGACCCTGCGTTAATTTAATTGATTTGTAGACCAACAATACATTTGACTGATTATGCCTTTATTTTTGGACTATATTAATCTTACAATAAAGCCAAAACCTAGTGATTTGAAACGCATTGAATAAGCATTCAATTTGGATTACGATTCTTTGTATATTGACAGCGTGATAATTTTATCAGAGCATCTAACATTTTATCGGATGTACGTTTCGTAAAATAAGCCATCAGTATTATTAAAGGACATCGCGATATATTAAACGTAAGTAACGACCACTTATCATCTACAAAATCGACAACATTTATTTATACTACACTAACTCGAATTCGTGAAGACATATACAAAACTAACGAAGTTATAAATGTATATTTCTTCAAGATTTTGTTATTACATATAAATAACCACGGTTTAAGCAACTAATACAATCACGCCTGTAATCCCCGAAGGGGTAGGCAGAGGTGTAACCAGTACACCCACTTTTCGCCGAATTTCGGTCCCATAATGTGAGAGGGGGCGAGCCTATCGCCATACCGGGCACAGGTTCTAAACTCCGGGCTAATACTAAGGAATTTCTAGATAGAAAAACCCAATATCACTTTACCCGACCCGGGGATCGAAACCGAGACCTCAGCACAGCAGTCGTAACGCATGCGCATTTACAACTGCGCCACCGAGGCAGTTTAAATTTACCTAAAATTCGAGTTATCGTAGTATAAATTGTTGGTGTCGAAATGGTAGTTCCAAACCATATTAAATCAACTACCAGCCCCAATAAACAATCTTAACATATACATCCGTAAATTCAGCCAATAAAATTGTTATTTGTAGGTGGCATTGGAACTTTCTCATTATCTTATTTGTTCGTACGACGTGTACACATTGACATTGTTTACTTCAACTGGCCATAAAGAAAGGCCAGTCGAATAAGTGGTAGTACCACTATCCTGGATAAAACCTACGTGAAGTGATAGCTTTGGTTTTTTAGATACACTGAGATAGGTATTCAAGACCAATTAGCCCCTTTTTTAACATAAATAGGTTTGCTTTTGACCACCATCTCGCCTGATGGTAAGTGATGATGTGGTCTACGGTGGAGCACGCTTGCCTAGAAGATACCTATTCACTCTTGAGTTGAAGATACCCAGGTTATAATTTTCGGGAAATCTAGACTCCGGCAAAGAGTTCCACTCTCTAGCGGTGCGCATGATAAATGTACAAGCAAAACGCTTCGTGCGCACTTGTGGAATATCAACCATGTATCGACGACGCTTCGCCGTGTCTCTTGTCGTCGGATAATGGAAAAAGGTAGGATATATATGGTCCCTAATAAAGAATACTTTCCTTAAAGGTGGGAGAGGCCGCATTCTTCATTATGTCTCTCTATAGTCTACAAAGTCCAAACTTAACAACACTTACCTCCTTCAAGGCTTGTAGCGCACCTTTGACGTCATTAGAGCACCACGTGGGTAGACAGAGACGGCCCACCGACTTGTGTGGCGCACTGTTAAACCCTATCACTGGTTTACTGTGAAAGATAAGACAATTTGCTTATGTATTTCTCACAAGAAAGGTATATTATTTTCTGATGAGCTAGTTTTCTAAGGCTATCCAGTCAATACTATATAAAATAATCATAGTTTGATAAAGGATAAATAGCTCATTAAAAAGTAAAAAATTGCAGAGTAACTATAACTATACATACTTAGGATCTCTAACTCTAGAGGCAGCTAGAAGGAAGGTGCCATCTCCGCCGCATGGCACCACAACGTCGCACCATTTGATCATATCATCGTTGTATGTCAATCTGGAAATAATATAATACAATGTCCGATCATGGTACATTTTCTATTAGGTATCAGTCTCTTTTGTGTGTGTTTTTATCAATCAAATATGAGTAAATAAGCCATTAGTTTTTTTTTTTTTTTTAAACAGTAATTAAAATATAATATAGTAAGATATTAATAGGGTAGTCCCTGTTTATTAGAAATACCGGGGGTCTCTTATGAAATAAGTTCTGGTAGATTGATAAGTTATAGACTGAGTGGGGTGAAGGTTTACAATACAAGACAGCGCCTCGGCATACAATAGAGTTGCCAACCGGACCGGTTTTCCCAGGACATGTCCTGGTGTTTAGACTGTCCTAGATAGTTTTTAAGCAGCGTCCTGGGTTTTAAAGCGCCCTGATAAGGTCCTGTATTTTAAAATTCGCGCGCCACTTTTGCAATCCTTCGTGACCTTACAGCTCGTAAGTGTTTTAAAACAAAGACATGTCCTGTTTTTAACTGAATTGTCCTGGTTTGTCCAACTTCAACTCCTACCTATCCTCCACAAAATCCTACTTTTTGAATTTCAGGGTTGGTAACCCTAGCATACCATAACCCAGTCTAGCCCAATTTGTTCCCAGTTCAAGTAATCCGATTGCAGTTAAATTAGTGTGCGTGCAGTTGTCTACAGTATGTGTGTTCAGTCGTTTTTCCTAACAATATTATATTAGACAGGCGTATCGGTATCCGTTGCTATCCGCCGATGTTTACGTACCCAAATCGGGGACGAACGAATGTTCTTCCTTCTTTGTCGCGCGCTATACGATTGCTCAGTATTGTGTCAGAGCATATTGATACATTTAACTGCAACTTGCCGAAATTCACAGAAGCTACGCAAAAAAGTTTTATATATTGTTTTCTTTTTCTTAACTTATTAATTAGTGTTGTTTTATTTATTATAATGAGTTTGGTATAACCCCGTTTTAGCACTGAACCAGCAAGTCAGTTGGCTGTATTTTATATTTAATAATAAATAAATTACAAGTACTTAATGATTTCTTATATTTACGCGAATATTATACATTGAAATAAAACGAATTTTACGGATTATATCGCGGTTTATTATACTTTTTTAAAGTTACAAGTACTTTTTACATTGAACATGAAATACGAGTATTTCTCAGTATAAACATCAGTACAACGGTACCGGGAACAATTCTACATCAGCATCAGAAAAACATGTTTACATTATGCAACAGTATTAAACGATAAGCATTGTTGATTTACCACAAATAGACTGTGGGAAAACTACCCGACGTTGCAACATATTGACGGAATTTTTTATTTGTAGAATCATACGATAAGTAAGGCAAGTTAAGGTAGGATTAAAACAAGTATGGAGGTCTATGGCCTGCATTGGGACAACTATAGTTTGACAAACTATAGTTTTTTGACTCCGTGGCGCAGTTGGCGAGTAGCCGGCTGTGAAACGAGGGGCCAGGGGTTCGATTCCCACACCGGGACAAATGATTATGTGACAGATATTTGCGTCCAGGGTCTGGGTGTTGTTAGACCGTGCGTCTCTCGTAGTCCCTGATACCCACGATACAAGACTCGTATCGTGTTGTGGGGTCGGGGCTATGTGTGTGACTGTTGGGTGTTATTTATTATTTTGTTTATTTATAGATGATCATCCTGCAGTTATGTATCCAGTGTTTATTTCACTTACTGTCAACTACTCTATTAATAACGATAATGAATTATGTTTAATCTGCAACAACATGTTATTGAATTTAATAAATTAGTGTAATATTTAACAATCAGTTATGTAATCGTGCATGGACCGTGCTGCTCTGACGAAACCGACATTGTTTAAACAAAATATCATTTTATTAAGTGAATTATCGTAAAATTTTCTGTGTTCTATCTGTGGTTCATTAATTTTTATTTTATTTGACCCTTTAAACTCATGTGGCACATATTTGTGCGAGCTTGCAAACAATTCAGCCAATCAACTCGCTGAGTGACCGTCAAGGCATCGCATTGAGTAGTATGACCATTTAAAACTCGTTTCAGTTATGTTACCATACTACATACATACATATACACTCACGCCTGTAATCCCCGAAGGGGTAGGCAGAGGTGTAACCAGTACACCGACTTTTCGCGGAATTTCGGTCCCATAATGTGATAGGGGGCGAGCCTATCGCCACACCGGGCACCATTCCAGACTCCGGGCTAATACTGAGTATTTCTAGGTAGAAAAACCCAATATCACTTTACCTGACCCGGGGATCGAACCCGAGACCTCAGCACAGCAATCGTAACGCATGCGCAATTACAACTGCGCCACCGAGGCAGGATGTTACCATACTATGGCTACAATTGAGTCTTGTAGAACCAAAGTGGTCAGAGTAGGGCAGACTTATATTTTGGCAATTTAACAAAAAACATAGGTTTTGTTTAAGTCGATAGACAATTTTGCTGGATATTTTATTTTAATCGGACTACATATTTAATTTAATCTATGACATCAATAATAATAAAAAACTAAGCTAACGGTGCAAAATCTTATTAAAATTTCCAGATTGCCGTGTTTGAACCCAACTAAGGTAGGATGGCCTCTTTCTTTTGCTACTGTACTCGTACCAAATTTGCCATTTTTGATTGTCATTGACTTCATGAGAAATAGGATTGTTGACTTGACAGACACTTATGAATTGTTAATAGTGAAAGGTTGCCGACTTTGGTTCTAAAGCAACTTTTGTTCTGTGTTGTGTTTACAGCCCTCTTTAATTATAAAACAATGCAATAGTCGATGCAGATTTTAATTTCCTATATTGCCATATATTTTTAATTTTTGCCCAATTACCTACTTTGCCGACTTTGGTTCTATACGACTCAATTATTCTGATCGATATTATCTCAAGTGTCGAATTTTCTCGAACTTAAACTGTCACTATCAAATTAAAATCACCTTCGTAAACTCGGTACAGAGATGTGTGAGTGAGCCAGTGTATATGTGTTGATTAGTGTGACAGTCACACGTCATACGTCGCACGTCATCCTATTTAAGTAGTTACTGATAGGCACACAATGTCATTGTCTCTACAAACGGATAACTCAAACATCCACGTGCAGGGATGAAGAGCAATATCTATAGATACTTAGTGTAACGCTATAAATACATGTCAGTGTTAGATGAAATACAAGCGACTTCATTAATTTATTCAACAATAATAATCCTTATTGAATATTATTAGTTATCATATCAAATCAAATTATTTAGTAAATTAACTAGGGGCACTTTTTACAGGTCAGGCTTAATTTTATCTACAGGTGCTTCGGAAATGCCCACTGGTCTGAGAAGAAGCATCCATATCCTAACATAGACAGTGATAAAGTTTATTTTTGTGAGATTATCTCTAATACAGTAATCTAATCACAGTGAATGTGTACCCAGTAGGTAACATTACGCATTCGGTACTCATATTACTTCATCAGATTTGAACGAAATATTTAATAATAATACGCCAAACAGTCCTCCACATATATCATCCCACATTAGGTCAAACCTGTATAAGAGATATCAAGAATTCCCATGGAATATGGTCGTACAACACACATACCCGAAACAAATATTCTTGGATCACACAAACATTTGTCTCCACAATCGAACTCGCGGCCTCTCATTTCGCAGCTGGCTACTCGCTCGGTGTACCCTGCAAGCTGTCATCTAATTATAATCTAAAATCATACCTGCTAGCCATCTCCACCTTCAGTCCCATATCTTTCAGGCTATTGGCGATGGTTTCCTCAAACGCCTTTTGCTGCCTGTGGTTGGACAGCATGGTGTCGAAGTCAGACCCTCGCTTCCGGAGTATCTTCTCCAGCTCTGTATCGGGTATACCATCGTGACTGTGCCTGTGAAAAAATAATTATGGCATAAAACACCTTTAGATGCACGAAACTATTGGAATTGTTCATTACTACAAACCCCACATTCAGCACCCGCTTGAAATAAGAATGGTCTAGGTAATTAATAATAAGGTACACTATTCCAAATTATTTCATAATAGCATGATTATACTGATCGTGCAAAAACATAACGCAATAAATAGAATAAAACACTCAAAGCTCCATATTGCGCGTAATACGCAAAATTATGGCAAAGTTTATCTGACTGAAGCTAAGTTATCTACTGAGGCCAAATAACTGGTTATAATTGTGAACTCGGAAACTACATAATATACATAATAAGGTTTGACACAAGAATTCTTACGTCAATAGAAAATAAGGCGTGAACTAAAGCAAGCTTCAATTTAATCTCTACTTAGAGTTTGGTTGCCTACTCTAAGAATCTCTACAAAAAATTACAAGAATTAGGTGACTCTTGCTCCAGCAATTTTTTTTGTATTTGAAGTTAAATTTAAAGTGTGTTTGATCTTGGTACTTTTAGAAATAATTATTGTGTGAAACAAGCATTCTGACTGCAAAGTTTACTTAAGTGAGTTTATATCAAATTTGTATTCTATGTAGAAACCCTAACGACAAGTTCAGATTTTAGATGTCCGAACCATAATTGCATTATTAGAGTGGTCACATAACCAGGCTAGGAAACGGCGGTGATGTAACTGCTAAAGAGTAGTGGCCGAGACAAGGCGTTTGTGGTCTAGTAGTGAAATGGGCTGACGATATTATTATCGCGAATCGATTTTGCATGTGAAAACTATGCAAAAAATCATGTCGATCCCTTGCTCTGTGAAAAACTAAACTATCCAACGGGAACTGTACATTTTCCGGGATAAAAAGTAGCCTATGTGCTATTCCCGACTATAATCTATCTCTGTGCTAAATTTCAACCATATCCGTCCAGCCTTTGTAGCGTGATTGAGTAACAAACATCCATCCATCCAAATATTCGCATTTATAATATTAGTAGGACTACAGTTTCAATATTATCACGTTACAATAAACTGATCGTTTTAATTAGCGCATATCTACATGTGCGGGTTTAAGGCACGTGCGATTGACTCTGATTTAATTGGATTTCACCAGTAATCGATTCTCACATTTGTTGCGATAATTAATAATTGTTATTGTTTCAATCATTAAAATATTTCAAGTCATCACACTTCTATTGAAATTATGATTATTTTTAATAAAAAAACGTATTAATTAAACTAGTAAATACGCAATTGCTGGTGTATTTAAAGTAATATAGTCTTTATAGTGTAGTAGATAAGAGTTTCCCATCCTTCAAAGCACAGCGTCAACAGAAAATTTATGTCAGAATAATGAATCATAACAAAGAACACTGGGTTTTACTCGTAAAGCCTTATCGGTGATCAGTATTACAACTAATGGTCTTGTTCCTTATGTCATTATTGTACTATACATTCAATAACAGAACTATTCCATCTGCGATGCTTTTTACCCGAGTGCCTAAGAAAGGATGCTAAAGTTTTCTTACAGTACTCATCTCTTGAGCAATTTAAAGCTTTTACTTAATCTTTTATTCAAAGCAACTGTATCATTACTTTCTCACAGATCATTTAGATATGTTTAAATTTTAATATATCAAAAAATTGCGCAGGTAGCATTTTTACGCATTGATAAGATGCTGTCGCTTTATTGATAGTAAGCGTATTTAGGTCATGTGCCTGCAGTGTATAAGAAAGAAAATCAGTCTCCGAAGATACTAATCATACAAGCGGCGAACGTAGATCAGATACAGGGGCTCATAAATAGCTCTATTAGCAATATCATATTATACGTCGCGTCGCCCATATTTACGAACAAAATTAACATATTCGCAGTTGTTCTCTACTCTATTACAATACTAAATGAAATTCACTGCAATAATTTCTAGTGACGTTTTTATAATAAATATATCTCACCGTCACACACACACACACAAATCCAATATCGAGGATTACCCATATCGTGGGTATCGGGAACAACTAGAAACTTTTGGTCTCAAAAAACAGTAATATTTAATCAAATCAAAAGACACTTGAGCCGAACAAAACCACAATTAAAGAAGTAGAGCTACGCCCGAATCACTTTTCCCTACAGCAAGAATAGGCAGCGCTACTGTCTCACAGAAAAATTATTTAAAAGAATTAAAGTATATTCTTACCTTTCATATTCATATCTGGTGGCTTTCGACACTATCAAACATTTTTCCATCTTAAGCTTTGGCTCAACATCCTTCAACGCTGTACTGCCTTCTCGACGTTTGCTAGCAGTGCTTGGTGCTTCCACAAGATCTTTCTGCCTCAGACCTGAGGACAAGGAAATTTGTCGACACATCTTTGAACATTCGTCTAACATATTTCTAACCTTACATTGCATGTCTTTGTTAAATATGTGGCATAGCCACACTAAAGACAAATAAATGTCACAATTATCTTTGGTAACGACATCAATCACTCTAGGAATGTTATTTATTTTACTTACAACTTTTCCAAAGTGCGTTTCCCCAGCTTTAAATCAGATAAGGATTTTTTAGTTTATTGGAATAATATAATATATGTAGGCTTGGTGCCTGCCTCAGATTAACATGAAGTATAATAAAGGTTTTCAGATCATTGATAAAAGAACCCTCATCATCACCTGACACCTGACCAGGTTACACTGCAGTACCTACCTGTGTACCTACATGCAGTGTAACCTAATAACACAACCAAAACTATTTCCGAACTTGGTTGAACAGAAGTTCAATAAATAATAACGTTTCGTGGAATAAATAATGTTTTATCTCTACACTGAGAAAAATATTCCACCTTTGGCACTTTGCACTCGGAAGGATAAGCAAAGTGTATCCAATGCAGTCAACGTCATTTGATAATATCATGAAAGAGGTTGCTTCAACATAACCCAGTCCCTGGTAAAATGCTTTTAGTTACTAGAATGTTCTAGTTCATAATGGTAGTTTCGTTTAGGACACTTCTGCAGACACGCATGCAAACACAAATATGCGGAATGTAGACTATCCTTACTATTATAATTAAAATTATATTGTCCCTTTCAAAATTAACAAATGGAATTAGCATGATAAATGTTTTTATTTATATTACGTGTTTCCAGTGACCTTCAAACGCTCTGACATTAACCTGCTCCATATCAGAGCGAATCTGTGTTGAAAACTCGTAGGTATTTATGCCGTTTGCTTATCATTTAAGAACCCGCAGATTTATTATTGAGTGGAATCTTTGTATTAAAACATATCATGGATCGGCAAGGCAAAGCATATTCAGTCGATGATTCCATTAATTTCAATAGAATAACAGACGGTATTTTACGTAAGTAAGCTTCGTAAATTACGACACAATGAACACCTGCTAAGTTTAGCCAGGAATCGCAAGATTTTCATCCAAGTAGACAATTTCATATGTATTATGTTGCAAAATAAATGAAATTGCTTTAAAGAAAGTTGGAAGTGAAACAGCAAATTCTCAGGTATCGTGGGCGAGAAGCCGGCTGTGAAACGAGAGGCCATTGGTTCGATTCCCGGACCGAGACAAATGTTTGTCTGACACGATTGATATTTGTTTCGGATTTGGATGTTGTGGGACCGTAGTCCCTCGTAGTTGTCGATACCCACGACACAGGTTTGACCTAGTGTGGGGTCAGGACTATATGTGTGACTGTTTTTTTATTGGTATTGCATTTATATGAAATATTAGATACAGCTAAATATTACTCTTCTAACGTCATACCAATTTAATTGCATAAGCAAACAAATCGATTTAACATTATCAAAACGTGGTTCACAGGGTCTCATCTATACATCTATAGAAATTAAGTTAAATTGTCTGTATTTAATGCCAAAAGAACAGCTTTTTACTAAATGCATACATATATACAGTAATTTTAAAACAATTTAGTAATTCTGGCTGTCTGTCCGTTTGTTCCGGCTCATCTCCGAAACGGTTTTTGACGGGACTTTTACTAATAGATAGCTGATTTTATAAGGAGTAACAAGTAACTAATATAGAAAAAATAATTCAGGTTCTGTGCAATAATAATAAAGTACTGAACCGCGCGCGCGTTACCCTTCCACGCCCTCGCAATTTTATTAAAATGAGTAATCAAATCTCGGTAAAAAGTATTATAATCCTTATAATCAAATTTCGTAAAATAATAGCATGTTTCAAAATAACAGCCTCCGTGGCGCAGTTGGCGAGAAGCCGGCTGTGAAACAAGAGGCCGTGGGTTCGATTCCCACACTGGGACAAATGTTGGTGTGACAGACAGATATTTGTGTCCGGGGTCTGGGTGATGTGAGACCGGGCGTCTCTCGTAGTCCCTGATACCCACAACACAAGACTCGTATGTTAGTGTGGGGTCAGGGCTATGTGTGTGACTATTGGGTGTTATTTATTTATTAATATTAACTGTTTCTCTCCCGGTGACTTGTAAGGATCGACTGGAGAGTCCATCAGCACTAGAGAGTAGAGACAATCCCGCCCTCACACCCGCCATTGTAACTCCTGTTTAGCCAGCATCGACAATGGCTCGGATTTTTTCGACACCGAGTAATGAAACTCGGCGAGTCCCTGGGAATGCTTAACTGTCTTTTATCCCGCAAAGAAATTAATCAAATATAGGGAAGAAATATAGGGAGGAGTTGGAAATATTCAATTATCAATCAGCACTAGACGTCAAAGATTGTAAGACATTTGAGGAGCGAGGCTGTCACGCTCCTTAGTATTTGAAGCTGCGGTTTTACACTGATAAATAAATGAATCTAAGCGGCCAGCCCTTAAACCGCGGTTTTAATCGCTACTCATCCAGAACTGCACCAAATCGAGCCCCAATGACCCGATGACTTTAATTGGCACGTTATCGCACGTATACGCCGTTATGAATGGAATATTTTCACTGATAAACAAATGATTTATGCTTTAAGTTAATTTTAGTCATTCTCCTTGTATTTATTATTATTATGCCGGGTGTCAGACAACAAATACCGCCTGGTATATTTATCTTGCAGAAACAAAGTGATAGCGAAAATGACATCATTACTGCTGTTTATTTGATAATTCGTATTATGCAAAAACCAAGCAATATTGTTTTATATTATCCCAGTGCTGCGCATGGATTTCTTCTAGTACATATTGTCGCCTTAAAACTCTCATATGTGCGAAAAAAGTAACTCTTTACAAATGGAAAAAAAAATTGCATCTAGTACATTTTTTATATTATTTATGTCTTTTAATAGTTTTAATGTGTATTTTGGATGAACTTCAAAGTGACCCATTATTTTAGTGGTAGTTATAACTTTTTATTGCTATTAATTTAAAAAGTACCGACACGGACTCCTGAGATCATCGCATTAGACTGACACAGGACACTCGCGAGCTTTTACAAAGTACTCATTAAACAGCATGTTGTGTTACAACTCAATAATATTTCCCTTGTGTGTAATTTAGCCTCCGTAGCGCAGTAGGCGAGTAGCTGGCTGTGAAACGAGAAGCCGTGGGTTCGATTCCCACACCGGGACAAATGTTTGTGTGACAGACAGATATTTGTGTCCGGGGTCTGGGTGTTGTGAGACCGAAAGTCTCTCATAGTCCCTGATACCCACAACACAAGACTTGTATATTAGTGTGAGGTCGGGGCTATGTGTATGACTGTTGGATGTTATTTATTTATTTAATTGTGTAATATTTCCTACAAGTAAGTGTGCCGCGAGGTCTTTTCCAAAAATATAATAAAATACCAACATTGCATTTCCGTGTTTTTTTACTCTAAATCGACGATATAGTATTAGGGTATTTACTATTATTAGAAATACCGAAGGTATAACGGAGGTATTTAGGAGACTAGTTGGGGGTAGTTAATAATGACAACCAAAGTGGGAGTAGTAAATGTTTAATATAAAACAGAGTGCCTTCCGCGCTCTGATGTTCAGTTAGTTTAGTTCAGAAGACTAGTGGTGTAGCAGTGAGTTGGTAGTGAGAACATTCGTGGTTCGTTCGCGGGGCAGTAAGTAATTGTAAATGGTTCAATGGCGTTGTTCAGTTTAAAAGGGTAATGCTGGTAGATTAATTATAAAGAGAAGCCTTAAAGTGAATCCTGACATGCGTGTGTGTTAATATTAAGCACTGAGATGTGTAACAGTGTCGTGTAAATCAATTAATAAATTATAAATATTGTATTTGTGCCTTTTAAATATCCATCTTGCATAGTTTTGTTGATGTTGCTAACAATAGAGGTTAGATATGATATGAAATATTCATGATAACTGTCATGTGTACAGGATTCTTCGTTTTTTTCCTGGTACGGCAAAGTGACCACCCTGCACCTCATGGTAAGCGCAGTGCCCTCTAGTAGAGTATTAAATAGCCAGAGATGATTCATTTCCCGATACATGATGTATTAAAGCCATAGAAAACTTTCGACTGGGAAAATTATATATGGGGAGACGGGGGACCAGTAACCCATTGGTTAAGTTATATTGTAAGATAGATTAGATCAATGTGGATAAGGCGTGCACTGCCATTCGATATGTAATAAAAAAGACCTAGAATATACTCAGCAGGCAGACAAGGCTGATGCTAGTTTCCCGTGATTCAATATGATGGATGAACTAAATTTATATCCTTCACGGTGCCGTTTTTATTTCACATTTGTTTAAATCAATCGATACCGTTAGTCAGTAGCCACTGTTATTTCTAACGTCAGCGTCGTAGAAAAATTGCACAATACCGACTACTGAAAATAGATGCGAGGCGCCTGCATTATTTTCGTTGGTAGTACATTTTTTTGTTAATTGTGTTTTGATTTTATTGTGTTTAAACTAATATAACATTATGTAGCGTATATTATAAAGAATATGCCTACTTATTAGGCATATAATGATAACAAAAGAATGAATTAGCCTAGCTCAGTTGTCTCCGAGTTAACTACTCCATCAGATTCAAGCAAATATTACCAGTTATGACAATTTCCAAGTAAATAATCTTCCAGTTTTAATAAGAACTGAATATTTTCCACTAACACAGATTACATTTATCACAGTGTGGGCTTTCCGAATTCCCGTATATAATTGAAAACAGTTAATTAAACAAAATACGATACAAATCTGACGCACGAAGTTCATAGCGATGGATAAATGAAAATTAAACCGCAAATGATAGAGATAAGCGATGAAAACAGCGCCCTCGAGAGCATGCTTGTTGATAAACAAGACTATCGAACGAGGAAACACAAATACTGCACTCAAAACAAATACGCATAGCACTAGAGGAATATAGGCGATTAACCTCTTTAGGATCTATTTTCTATTTTTATTCATAGATTATCGAGACAGACTATTGATCGTCCGGATATTTAGTGAGCGCCCTTACCTGCCGAGTACCATCCAGAACATCAAATTACAAAGTGTATAAAGTGTATGACGCTGCACAACCTGAGGCATAAGATGTTAAGTCTTATAGCGGCCGATAATTTTACTGGTTTTATGACAATCTAGAAGAATATGACATAAACACGCCTGCTTGGCGAAATAACCAAAGCCTACCTAGCTCAAACATACGAGAGACCGGACTTACATTATTCGGGGTATTGGGTCATAAAATCAAAATATTTATTGAATTCATAAAGCGTTATACATTATGTATTTAGATTCAATCCTTTCTGTACTGCCAATTGGGAATCTTGCTAGAAGAATGGGCAAAAATTAGTGTTGCTCCCTGGTTTACAATATTTGGACTACATACAAATAAATTATAATTAAAATTAGATTAAAGTAGCTTATTGTATAACAATGCTTAATGCTGAAAACTTGATGCTGGGAAATTTGATTACTTAGTGTATGAAGTGCAGTAAATCTATTTATAGGTACTTTATGTAGCATCACTTAGATGATATATAAGTACTATACATTTAATATACTTGCTTATCGCATAATAATTTTCTCTGTAGTTACATGTTTGCTACAAAACATCCTTATTAGAATGGCAATATAGATAACATAATGATAAGACACTTGTTAATATTATCAAGGTCACTACCAACAATATGTGTAAGTTTCAGAGAACTTGGATAAAGACTTCTTATTAGCAAAACATGAGACGTCCTTATCTATTTAATACAGTCCAATACCTAGTACTAAAATTAACTCACAAACATTTCTTTAGAGACGTATTATCGATTATTCATACAGTAATGAAAGACAAGACAAGACTACCTCGGTGGCGTAGTTGTTACTTGTTATTGCGCATGCGTTACGACTGCTTTGCTGAGGTCTCGGATTCGATCCCCGGGTCGGGTAAAGTGAGATTGGATTTTTCCATCTAGAAATTCTCAGTATTAGCCCGTAGTCTGGGACCTTTGCCCGGTATGGCGATAGGCTCGCCCCCTATTCGCCGCCCACATTATGGGCAGAATTTCGGAGAAAAGTGGGTGTTATGGTTACACCTCTGTCTACCCCTTCGGGAGTGAGTGTATATGTATGTATGTATGTAATGAAAGACAAATGATAGGATTTTTACCGCGTGTCACAGTTTTAAGCACTAAAGTGATCGTGTGAATTAACGAACAAATTGTTTCTGTTATCAGAATGGTGAGGTAGGCTCAGACAGTTCAGTTCAGACTACATTTTTAAACTAATTATTCGATGTTAAAAACTAAAAATATTAACGATATAAAAATTAGCCATGAAAGATGAACATATTTACAAAACGATTGTGCTTCTCGATACACGATTCATTAAAGTTGGCTCGATAGAAAATACAGTGTAAACTCTATATAGCGACACTGAAGGGACTGTGCATTTTATGGCGTTATAGAGAGTTGTCGTTAAATGGAGAGAAGAAACATCAGAATTAGAAAAATAAAAAGTTTATTTCTGACTATTGTTAGTAGTTATGTGCATAAAAAAGAATGTTATTTGAACGCTATTGAGTATAGTCTGTTATTTTTGTCTGACGTCTTTTGCTGCACCAGTAATTTTGTTGTATTTTTTTAGTTATTTTATTAATATCTAGCAATACTGAGGCATCTTGGTTATAAAGGAAATATTTTTCCAATAATTTTGCTGCTTCCAGAGCTTCTTTAATGCTCGGCGGAAGCTCAGGCTCATCCGTCTCATCTTCTTCATCACCTTGTTCTTGATCCTCAGTTTTTCTCACTGAATCCAAAATTTCTTCGTCTGTGAGTGAAGCCGTTGTAAGCAGGCGGTCGTCCACTTCAATGTTTAATTTTTTGGAAGATTTTCCCTCGCCCGCAGCGTGGAGGATTTTTTCTTTATTTTTCCATATTGTGGACACGGTAGAGCGACTAAATCCAAAGCGTTTGCCAACATCACTTATCTTCTCTCCCGTTTCTATTGCGCGTATCAGTAAAACTTTTTCGTCAATACACAGTGATTTTCTTTTAGTAGCCATGTTTACAGTTTGCAAGTTTGTGAGCAACTAAGAATATGATAAGGTATAGATAATCCATGACTCCTAGTTATGAATCATGGTCAATAACAGTCTACACGTGCAAGCAATCCCAATTTGTAAACAAAAGAATGAATTTCTTAGAAAGTTCGGTATGCATGATGCCGACAGTCGAGTTTATTGCGGGCTAGGATAATAAAGCGACAATAGATCGTACACAGCTGCGCAGTTTTTACTAATTTTAGCAACTTAATTGTTGTCGTTATTGAGAGTGGGTGTAATGCTATATAGAGTGAAACATTGTATGAAAAACAAGCTAAACCAACCAAAGCCAATTGATTTCGACGCTTAAGAGAGTTTGCCGTTAAATAGAGTGACGTTACATGGAGTTTACACTGTATTCGCAAAGATGCATCGAAATTTTAAAATTTCAATCCACACGACCCCAAATGAATCCGTAGTATACGGTTATAAAGAAAAATATTGACACGAAATTTTTCTGTAAAATTTGCAATGAACTGCATTAAACGAGTGTGTGAATATTTTATCACATTTCATTTATAAATACAAAGAAATAAATGTTTTAAAATTACGAAACATGAAATGGCAGTTGTCTCCATGTTGAATTTATTTTTAAACATGGTGCGCATGTGCGAGACTTGTCAGACGGCAATTGGGCCGTGTTGAGAGCAGACGTATACGTGATTTTTCGCTCGCGCTGTCAAAAATATTTTTTGTGAAAACATGATGAATATGACATAAAGTGTTCATAAATAACACTAACTCATGGTAATATATTGAATATAATCAAATATATTTTACTTATCATAATAATTTCAAACGATATATATTTTATTTATCATAATGACTGTCAATTCTTATCAAAAGTCGTGAATACAGGTTGATTGATTTGAACAAACTATTTGAGAATAAAATTATGGTATGATACTTGATGTAACAAAAATATACTAATATTATAATTACGAAAGTGAGTCTTCCAGTTTGGAAGGTTGCATGGTTAAACCGCTGAACTGTTTTTGATAACAATCGATATAAATTAACACTAGTATTATTTAATCAATACCATTATTAAAATATTGGTGTTCGCGAGACGAGAGGAACCAACAGTTTATGCCCTAAATAGATGTATAAATATAAAATAAATACAACCAACCGACACACACATAGTCCTGACCCCACACTAGGTCAAACTTGTATCCTGGGTATCAAGAACTACGAGGGACAATGGTCACACAACACCCAGATCCTAAACAAATGTCAGTCTGTCACACAAACATTTGACTCTGTGCGGGAATCCCACGGCCTCTCCTTTCACAACTTACTAATCGCCCGCTGCGCCAGGAGGCTGTCAAGAAATGACTAACTTATGTCCTTATGTCTAACTTATTATTATTTTGTTGGAAATGAAAACCGCCATCAGCGGGCACATACTATTTCCCCTTAGAGTATTTAACACTGGAGACGTCATTGAGCGCTTACCCCGTTTGACAAATGTAAGAGCACGGTGCTCATACACGTTCTATAAAACTAGTTGCGCTTCATGATCCGCCACTAAAAAAGTGACATCACGTGCGAATGGAGCTCCCTGAAAATGCCCGCCTGTAGCGGTATTAACATGTAAAAATAGATCTGACACATCAAACTTACAAAAATACAACATTATTTTTCACCTGGACATATTTTTTTTAAAGTAATATTATCCTTAAAAGCAACAAAACATATAATTTCTAAAAATTATCATCGGGTAATAAATGTTGCCAGGTTCAACTTTTAGCCACAGTAGTGCAAAATTTATTTGCATTCAATATCTTAAACGCAAGTTGTTTTTTAATATTCATTTTTAACTAGATGTTGCCAGCGGCTCCACCCGCGTGTAGGTCTTGGAGAATTTTAACCTTCTATATTTTGCTATCCCATAGGAAGCGTGCATTTTTTCGAGATAAAAGTGGTCTTTGTCGTTTTCTGATCCCTAAACTGCCACTATGCAAAAAATCATGTCGATCCCTTGCTCTGTGAAAAACTAAACTATCCCATGGGAACTGTACATTTCTCCGGGATAAAAAGTAGCCTATGTGCTTTTCCAGACTACAATCTATCTCTGTGCCAAATTTTAAGTAGATCCGTCCAGCCGTTGTAGCGTGATTGGATATCAAACAACCATGCATCCATCCAAACATACGCATTTATAATATTAGTAAGATTACTTTATTTATGCTTCCTTAACTTAATTTATAATTTAAAAATATTAGGAGGGTTGACATATCGACTAAGTTTACAATTTCATAAACTTTATTACACTGCCATTTTGGGTGGTTTATGTGGTAACACTGTCGTGTATGCAAGACTCAAATAGTGTTGTAGATAAACTTATCAAGGTTATCGATATAATTACTAATCCATCTGGACTGTCTTCTAAACATATACTTTTAATGTAAATAGTTCTAACACACTAGGAATGTCACAAAATATACCAAAACCAGAATAAAATATTTGTCAAAAAAATGTGATCCTAAAAAATGTATCCGGTATATTTCAAAAATATTTAGGTATGAATTTTGGCGCCATTCATTTATTACGTAAGATGATGTATGGGGGGAGTCGATCAAGTCTTATTTTTTCTTACAAGGGGTGGGAGGGAGTCTTAATCGTTCTTACGTAAGATCACACAAATGCGCAAAGTTAGGATTATACTTTGAAAAATCGCGGGCCATGCCTATAATTTTAAAAACATACAACTTAGATTTTTTATATTTTTTTGATAACCGGTATGACTTTCCTTTTCACCCGGTTCCGGCTTGACGTCAACTTTTGGGACACCCTGTATTAAATTCAAGATCTCAAGCCTTTTTATATGCACACCAAAACAGGCGATAATCGCTCTCAATGACATGCAATAATTCCACTCGCAGCATTTGCTATTCACACTCGCTACACACACTGTATTTCTTGGCTCCACTTATTTAATTTGAAATTTTGAGGATTAGCAGAACATTTTCTCACAAACTATATACCATTGGAAAGGTCATGTTGTGTACTTTCCGGTAGTATATTTGCTGAATCGGAATACCTCAAAACGAGTGAGTAATCATCAAATACATTTTAAAATAATTTGCAACGGCCGTCATTGTTGTGTTCCATGTGCTGACATACCTGTAAAACGCTTCTCTACAAATAGTGTTCACAAAAAATAAATAAATGGAAGTGCCACGGATGTTGTGCAAAGCATCCAAAAACTGATACACCTTTACGTCCCATTGACTCACCCGGCAAGTCAAGGAACAATAATGACTCGTTCCCTTTTAATGACAATATTACGCATCGATCATATTACGAAAAAACAATGTTGATACTAGCGCAATTAGTGGAAGTTCCAGCTTAAACTCGTCCGCGTCAGTTATTACAAAGAAAGACGTTAGGTAAATAATAAGAGAAGAATTGAATGTCATGAAATTGGCTTTAGGCACAGGAGCTTAACCAAACCCTTAAGCAGATGGTGAGAACCGAATTTCAATCTATAAAACAGGAAATAACTGCTTTGGAGAATAATGTTTTGTTTCTGAATGAAAATTATGAAACCACCAAATCCGCCATCGCCAAATACCTAGACACACTGGGAGAGCTAAAGAAAGAGAACGTTCAGTTAACAAATACGTTACAGGATCTGCAAATCAGGCTTCAGGTTGCTGAGCAGCATAACCGTTCTAACAATCTTGAGATAGAGTGTGTCCCCGAGTAAAAACAGTAAAACTTGCTATCTATGATTACTCAGCTGTCTAAGGTATCCTGCGACTTGAAAGAATTCGACATTCATAATTGCACTCGTGTGGTAAAAAGTAACGGAGACGACAAGAGACCTCGCTCAATCATTGTTAAATTGGCTACCCCTAGACTTCGGGATACATTTTTAGCGAAAAAAATAAATTTTAATAAGGCAAATCCAAACGATAAGCTCAGTACTGCTCACATAGGCATTGGAGTTGATAAATCGCCGCTTTACATTGTTGAGCACCTATCACCTAAAAACAAATTACACGCAGCGGCTCGCCAGATCGCCAAAGATAAACAGTACAAATTCGTGTAGATTAAGCAAGGTCGTGTTTTCATTAGGAAAACAGAAGAAGACGAGTTTACTTATATAAGAAACCAAGAGACCAGAACCAACCTAAAACAATTCTCTGCCATATCCCGTTTGTCCAAATCATATAACTCTATTTGTGAAACGATGTATGTATGATGTATTTGTTGATAAATTGCCAAAATTCAAAAAAGCTGTTGTGGCAAAATGGTTAGCTGTACATACAGCGAACCATTTTTTCTTATAGCTACAGTTCTATTATATTGTTATACTTAGATATAATATATATATTTTATTATTAATTTATTAATTAAATTCTCATTTGGTCATGCTTATTATTTAAAAAAAATTATTAACCTTTTACTTTTATTGAATACTGGTGTTCCTTTTTTTTTCTCGACGCATGTCGTGGTATCCTTAAAATATTGTTCATTAATAGTAAGATTATTGTTACATCATTATAACTTAGTCCTAAGTAATGTAACAACAGCTGGATATCCATTTTAAATAAATTAAAGGCGTATTATATTTTTAATTCATTTTCTAAAAAATAAAGTTTTTATTTTTTCTTATTTGGCTTGTATTTTTCTCACTACTCATTACCTTTATTATCTTTACAGTATTTCGATTAAATTAGAAATATTTATTTACACTATTTTTAACTATACCTCTCTACTCCCATCCCTTTTCACGAAATCACACACAGAGATTGCAAGAAAGCGATAGACAAGATGATACACATAAAAAATTATCTTAAAATATTTCATAAATTATAATTGTTTTATTTTATCTATCGATAGATAAGGACAACGCTATCTATACCTCGTGTCGACATTGCTACGCTCTACTGTTTTTACACAGTTGTCAATATATGACACTGTAAATACATTACACACCAAGATAAATTTGTAACTGTGAGCATAAATTTGCCAGTGTTGTATGAAATGGTGTAGTGTGCGTGCGTAGCGACATGATTACATTTTGCATTTGTGTGCACATGTTTATTTGTAGTTGTACGAAGCCCCCCACCGACATTGCTGAATTTTTTGTTCAAGATTCGAACGCAATGCCGTCTCCTTTTGGTTGCCTGCTCTAAGTATTTCCCACTACGATTGCGACTGATTACCAGATCCCTAGAGCTCGAAGACTGTAATCGTAAATAACTGCTCTGGATACAGCACTTTGAATTTCTGTCAAATATATATCATAAGTTCTGCTATATTTATTTTATATTAATTGCGCAAGACTAACATACGATAATAACAATCAAAGTCAACCAAAAAAAAGTTAGGTGGGCGACTACAAAGTTCATTATTATAATAATTTTATTAATTTAGCAGTTTGACAGACAATACGTTTTAAAGTACTCGTTTGTTTTCGGCGAACGATCGATTATACGTTATTGTGTTCGTGTCTGTAAAAGAGAAATAATATATAACTATTCTTGTCATTTCGTGCATGACGTCAGATATGGATGACAATATTATTTGTCAGAAGAATAGATCTTGCAAAATTTATGATTTCTGAAAATGCATCAACTGAAGATATATACTTTTTACCCGGCTCCACCCCTATCAAATATCTGTATATATAAAAGAAGAAGCTGACTGACTGACTGACTGACTGACTGACTGACTGACTGACTGATCGATCAACGCACAGCCTAAACGGCTGGAGTTAGAGACTTGAAATTTTGACAGTAGGTACCTATTATGACGTAGGCATCCACTACGGAAGGGTTTTTGGAAATACCACCCGTAAAGGGGTAAAATAGGGGATGAAAGTTTGTATGAAAATCCGTCATTTTTTAAGTTAAATTCATGAAAATTGGTATTTTGTATTGTATACTTTTTCTCCCAAACATGACCTCCACGCGGGCGGAGCCGCGAGCAACAGCTAGTTATCTATACATTTTCTCACTTGCTTACGGCAATGAGTTACTATTATAATTTCCATAGTCCATTTTTATCCTATGATATCGCTGTTACTTTTTCGTATAAAAATTACCCTATTCAGTTTCACTTATCTCGATACCTGCTGGTGGTAGGATATTCATATCCGCCAGGATAGCGACCACCGTACGCAGAGTATAAAACCCGCTATAGTGGCACACGCAAGTGTATCGCGTTCCGGGTTCAGCCAGTGTACCTCTGGTTTTTGTCGGGGTCTAGAGTTGGGGTATGATGTTTGGCCGTGTTGTTCTGAGTACTCTGACACTAGGCCCTCAACCGCTTCTTCACCTCCTTGCCCCATGGCGTAGTATGAAAAACTGAACATCAGGCCGACATGATTTTGTTAAGTAGCGAGGCATAGATTGTCTCTCGCTAGTTGGTACTTTAACTAGACGACACTGCGCTTACCATCAGGAGCAGTGTCGTCACTTTGCCAGGATAAAAAAAATATCAGATTCCATCATCATCGGAGCCACCCTGACAAAATAGTAAATAGACAAACAGATAATTTTTTTGTAAATTCTTTATATCGATTTTAATTACTATGACATTTGATATTACTTTTTGTTTTGACAGAATATTTTTTCCTAATTTTTTTTTTTTAATTTATTCATGTCCATGGATACTAGTCCTTCAGACGTATACATAAATAAATACAAAACAAAAACTAAACTAAACAAAAAAGAAATAAATTCAAAACAAAGACTAAAAATTAAATTAAAATGTTCTCAACAGTATGAATTATAAATCTATATACATTTTATAATTGAAATTAAATTTTCTCTACAGTATGGAATTTTTTCCTAATAATATTCATTCATACCAACGAAAAAGTTTTTATTCCACAACGAAATATTATATTAACATTATTAATCCAATTAACAATATATTGAGTTTTATTATTTTGATAATAGAACTCAAAATTCAACGGATTTATGACAATTCATACTTGACGGTCTGCATTTTGCAGTGGACGTTTAGTCGGTTATGAAACAAGAAGTCCAAGTTGTATCCCGAAATCGAATATCGAAAGGATACACTTCCTTTACCGAAGATCAAGAGAAGTGACGGGAGATGATGATCGGGAGAAGGGTAAAGAATGGGAGGGTAAAATCAAAAGGAAACTGGACGGATTTGGCAGAGATAGGTGTAATCCCTAGTCTAGCTTAGCTTAGCTAGCTTAAGCTATTACATCTATATGAATATGTCTAGTAACCTTTGCCGAGCGGATACCGTGAGAAAACGCGAGAATCTTATCATTCAGCTCAACCAGACCCTAGATCTCATGTTTATTTTTCTCAGGAATCGGGTTGAGATCTATAGCAAGAAAACCTAGGTGATCGTGTTCTCGTACAAGAAATCCCTGTTTCCTTACGTCCCAGTTCTTACAGGAGTTCCACCAACGCACAGGATAAAAAAAATATTTTCATAAAAATCGGTTCAGTGTTGTCAGTTCAGTCGTAAAAATGTTACAGACAGAAAACTTTCAACCACTACTAATTGACCATTTTAGAGGCTACATTTTAAAAAATTCGTGTACGTTTATTTGTTTGTTTGAACGCGCTAATCTCAAGAAGTACTGTTTCTAATTTAAAAATTCTTTTAGTGTTGGATAACTCATTTATCTGGGAACGCTATAGGCTATATAGTATCACGCTATGACTAATAGGAGCCGAGCAGCAATGAAAAATGTTGCAAAAATGGGAAAATATATTCCTTTTGAGAGCTTGTTTTGCGTGCGCTGCGTAAATGGTTAAAGTTACGCAACAATCATGTATGACGGAATTGTTCCTTTTAAAAAAGTTATAAAACAAGTCCGCGATAGCATATATCTATCTCTTTCGGTTACCTGCATCTGCCTTTTTAATGGTAATGAAATATGTCCTAAAACAATACATTATTTGCGAAGGGGTTTTTATAAACTTGGTATTTATTGTATACTTTTGCTCCCGAAAATGACCTCCACGCGGACGAAGCCTCGAGCAGCAGCGAGTAGTATATAAAAGACGTGATTACTTTCATTCATATTGCAACTTATTTCACTGAACGTTAAAAATGAGTAATAATTGACATTGTTATCATTATAATTTGTAATAATATAGGTACATATAAATAATACACCAAAAAGTCACACACATATTTCTGACCCCACTCTACGTCAAACCTATATCGTGGGTATCGAGAACTACGAGGGAATATGGTCCCACAACATCCAGACCCGAAACAATCATTAGACTGTAACGATAACATTCTGTAACTTTGTTACGAGAATCGAGCCCACAGCCTCCCGTTTGAGGCTGAGGCTGTCATATAGGTTTTAATTTTAATAAAAAAACATAATAGTTGAGGGTTATTAAAAAATAAAAATTTATGGTATTTTACGTTCTATTTAATCTGATTTATTTGACATTTGCTCATTTCACTGTTTTAAATAATGAACATCCTTTATATGAGCGCCTATCGCTACTCGTTGGGGGGGGAGCCCCCGCGCACGCCGCCACCACCCGTCGCATCTCACCCCCTCAATCATACGACAGCCCAGAGTGGACAAAGCCTTAATGAAGTGCAAATGACATTATTTTTTTTATTTATTTTAGTTTGATATTTTTTATTAGGATGCTATAAAGTAAACTTTGTCTTAGTCTTAGATATTTTTCTCAAAAATTTATTTCCAAGTCAGGTTGAATAAATCAAAAAATCTCATAAGGTTATTCGCACGTTACCAACACCCAGACAGAGAATGTAAACTGTGAGAATATAAAATGTAATATGTCTGCAAACAATGTCTCGGAAATTTGTCCGGTTTTGACGACACATGTCTTCGAAAATATTTTGATTGCAGTTTCATTAGCAGAGGTGTTTTCGGAGAGTATTTGGGATATTTTGAATCTTTGAAATATTGTTGCTTTCTGTGTAGAAATTGAAAAAAAATGGCTGATTTTTTATAGATAGTATTTTTTTAAGATCACAATATTAATGTGCACTGATTATTACAATTCCTTATCCGAGTTTTTTTACTAAAGCGGGAAAAGTGCACAAAATTGTGATTGCTAAAACGCGATGGGTGGTAAATCATTGTGATTACATCTTATTTGATAAGTTATCAGTACAATGTATGATAACACTGATACCTCTCACTTGAGCCGCCAATGACAAAAATTACATAGTAGCTTTAGAATGCAGTTCCGCTTGCGTCAGTATGAAATCAAATGAAATTAAACCTTTTACGTAAAGTTGATACGATAAAAAATCTATTTATCTATTTTTAACTCCTGGTGCAAGGGGATATGGGGAGGGGTCGAAGGTGTGGATGAACCATCGAATATTTCCAAATATACACAATATCTGATACCCTATATCAAATAAAAAGGCATGACGTGTCCATTACAAAAATATAAGTTAAGCAGAAAGAAAAAAAAAGCAGAGCTGAAAATCAATTCAGCAGTTTCAAAGTTGTCAACTCTTATATTGGGGGTTTATCAAGTTTTATATTATGTTTATTTGCGTCACTAACATACCCACGACAAAACAGCTTTTTAATCGACATTATTTTTGCATAGATGTGACATAGGCTATTTTTAAATCCCGGAAAAATGCACCGTTCCTATGGGATAGCAACATATAGAACAATGTGACAGCTTAAAATGACTCCATGAATTTTATACCTTTTCTTTCAAAAATAACTACTACGCGGGCGGAGCCGCAGGGAAAAGCTATCTATATAAAAAAATATGTTTCGTATGTTTGTGTCCACAGAACATAAAAACTAGCCAATGTATTGACTTGAAATTTTGACAGGTTGTTGCATTTTTACTGATTTTTACCCAAGTGTTTATACATACTTTGTATCCTAAAGTTCCAATGGGAAAGGGAAATATTTTTATTTTGTGAAATTAAGATAAGTTGCCATGGCAACTGTTGTTATATTCTGAAAATTTATCATTTACACTTATAATTATGAATATAAGACTGAACCACAGCAAAGTGTGGCCGGGTCCGGGTAGTATTAAATATAAATTAACTTCTGCAGGAATTTTTATTTATTTCTGAAAAGTTTAATATATAATATATATACAGTGTAAACTCTATATAGCGACACTGAAGGGACTGTGCATTTTATGGCGTTATAGAGAGTTGTCGTTAAATGGAGAGAAGAAACATCAGAATTAGAAAAATAAAAAGTTTATTTCTGACTATTGTTAGTAGTTATGTGCATAAAAAAGAATGTTATTTGAACGCTATTGAGTATAGTCTGTTATTTTTGTCTGACGTCTTTTGCTGCACCAGTAATTTTGTTGTATTTTTTTAGTTATTTTATTAATATCTAGCAATACTGAGGCATCTTGGTTATAAAGGAAATATTTTTCCAATAATTTTGCTGCTTCCAGAGCTTCTTTAATGCTCGGCGGAAGCTCAGACTCATCCGTCTCATCTTCTTCATCACCTTGTTCTTGATCCTCAGTTTTTCTCACTGAATCCAAAATTTCTTCGTCTGTGAGTGAAGCCGTTGTAAGCAGGCGGTCGTCCACTTCAATGTAGGTTTGAAGATTTACCGTATTTCCTGCCATGTTGAATTGTTGAATCCACTCAGTTAATGGAAGGTCGTCGTCGCTTTCAAACTCAGATTCTGTTTCCACCTCATCACTCGTAGAATTGGTACAAAGTCCAGCATGTCGAAAAGAGTGCTGTATAGTTGTGGGTGTCACTTCTTCCCAGGCTTTAGATAAAAAATTTACTGCATGCAGCATATTAACAGAAGTTTTACCCTCAGATTCGACTAGCTCCATCAATAATTTCCTTCTGTAGTGACCCTTGAGGCTTTTAATCACACTCTGGTCCATTGGCTGTAAGACACTAGTCGTATTTGGAGGAAGAAATGCCAACTCTATGTTTTGAAGGTTTGATATAAAAGGGTGGGCAGGGCAGTTGTCAACAAGAAGTAAAATTTTTCGTCCCTTTAATTCTGCATCCCACTTTCGCACTTCTTCTTCAAAAAGTTGACTGGTCATCCAAGCTGATTTATTAGCTTTATACGTCACTGGCAATTTTTTGATGTTCTTAAAACAGCGCGGATTTTTCGATTTGCCTATTATTAGTAGCTTTTTTTTCTCTGTGCCATCCATATTAGCAGCCACAAGCACCGTAATACGTTCCTTGGAAAGCTTTCCTCCCACACACTTTTCCCCTTTAAATTTCAGAGTTTTATCTGGAGTCAACTTATAGAAAATTCCTGCTTCATCAGCATTGAAAATGTCACTTGGGGCGTATTTTTCTATGAATTTTGACCACACTCTGTTAATCCAATCATGAGTCACATTTGTATCAACACTTCGTGCTTCCCCACTTATTTTACCATAGTTGATATGATGACGCTGCTTGAATTTTCCGAGCCATCCTTCTGATGCTTTGAAAGAAGTTAAACCAAGTTCAGCAGCAAAATTCTCCGCCTTAGCTTTCACGAGCGGCCCCGAGATAGGCATATTATTCTGGCGCTGTCGATGAAACCATGATAGTACAGTTCATGATAGTTCTTTAATTTTTTGGAAGATTTTCCCTCGCCCGCAGCGTGGAGGATTTTTTCTTTATTTTTCCATATTGTGGACACGGTAGAGCGACTAAATCCAAAGCGTTTGCCAACATCACTTATCTTCTCTCCCGTTTCTATTGCGCGTATCAGTAAAACTTTTTCGTCAATACACAGTGATTTTCTTTTAGTAGCCATGTTTACAGTTTGCAAGTTTGTGAGCAACTAAGAATATGATAAGGTATAGATAATCCATGACTCCTAGTTATGAATCATGGTCAATAACAGTCTACACGTGCAAGCAATCCCAATTTGTAAACAAAAGAATGAATTTCTTAGAAAGTTCGGTATGCATGATGCCGACAGTCGAGTTTATTGCGGGCTAGGATAATAAAGCGACAATAGATCGTACACAGCTGCGCAGTTTTTACTAATTTTAGCAACTTAATTGTTGTCGTTATTGAGAGTGGGTGTAATGCTATATAGAGTGAAACATTGTATGAAAAACAAGCTAAACCAACCAAAGCCAATTGATTTCGACGCTTAAGAGAGTTTGTCGTTAAATAGAGTGACGTTACATGGAGTTTACACTGTACTTAAAAAACTCACATAATTTTTTCATTTTTACACACTATAAAATACCATGCCAAAAGAAAAGTAATCATTTCAATACCTTAAGATAACTAATAATGCAGAACACTGATTGTGCAAAAAGAAATTTGTTTGTTAACAATTACTAAAAGCTTTGTCCTTTTAGTAATTGTAAACAGACACAATTTTTTTATTTCTATTAAACAATTTTTTATTGAATTAAAAGTATGCAGAGTAAAAAATGTAACACTGCTTCGACATCTAAATAAATAAAAATCAATATAAGTATGTTTGTCTTCTATGGACTCCTAAACTATTCATCCGATTATGATGAAACTTTGGTGAGTTGTTTTGCAAACACCCACAAAGGTTCCTAGCCCCAAAAATAAAAAGAACTTGCTAGATGGCGCTGCAGAACATCAACTTCAATACCATTCAATCAATTACAATTAATCTAATTTACTTTACATGGCATTGTAATGCATGCAAAATGCAGCTAGTATAATATAAAACAACTAATATTCTCATACATTTATTATTTTATTTATTTATACACTTTATATACAAGATATATAGGTGGACTTAATGGCGGCATTCTCTCCCAGTCAACCTTAGTGATATAGAGATGAACAAAGTAGGTGCATAAAGATATAGCAAAGAAAGGTACAAAAAAAAATTATATACATATAGTCTTATACTCTTTGTTTAAATAATAATAATAATATCAGCTGTGTAATTAACTTATCCCACTGTTGGGCACTGACCTCCTGTACTAGTGAGAGGGGTTAGGCCTTAGTCCATCACACTGGCCTAATACAGGTTGGTAGACTTCACATACATTTGAAACAGTACTAACATACAAAACAAAGCTGTTATTCTTTACATTCAATTCAAGACTCCAAAAATAATTTATTTAAATTGTATGTAATTAATTGATGTAACAAATTATTATTTGGTTTGTAGTTGTGCCTGGGTTTTTGAAGACGGTTTTATTTTTATTTAAAAAGTAATAATATTTTTTAGTTAGTCATTATTATTAAACAGTCTTATCAACATGTTTTTTGTAAGTGATAAACTTTATCTATAAAAATGTGCAAACAAAAATTTAATTCCTATTACAAATCTGGATATAACAAATTTAACCACTACTTTTTTTTTTAATAGACTTTACACTCAATGAATGTCCGAAATATTAAGGAAAATTATTCATAAAATATTTTTTTTTAATGCCTCGATAGGCAGAAGGGCCACCTGATGGTAAGTAGTCACTGCTGGCCATAGACTTCTGCAATGTCAGGGCACAGCAGAGCCGCTGCCTAGCGTAAGCAGTGGTGTAGCTTGCCTTAGACAGGCACCGTATCAAAATTTGTTGGAGGCCCAAATGAAGGGTAAAGCGTATAAGTGAAATTGTGGAATACATTTAACCAATTTATGCTTACACATTCAGGGCTCTATAGCATGAGGGCCTCATTATTGATATGGCTGATACAGCAGTAGCTACACACCTGTTTGTAAGGTTATTGCTACTGTTGTGGCAGAAGCAATGGTAGAGACATCAAATAATAACTACCATGAAAAAGTTATTAAAATGATAGTTAAATATAAATTGCTTTAGCATTTTGTAATGTGTGTAGTATACTATGTGTTTACTACCAGACATAAATCAATTAATGCAACAATAATTAACTCTTATTACCTCATTATAGTCATCCTGCATAATAATATTAATATTTCGCTATACAATTATTTTATTATAAATTCATGATTACCTTGTCCTACACGTCATGTTCACATAAAAAGTATTTGAGATGTGTCTCATGAATCTATTACCTGTCTGAACTACTTTTTCTACCCTATGTATATATTTGACATCAAAATACACTCGTTTATTCTAAAATCATTGAAAAAAATAATAACCGGTTATGTATACAATGAAAATACTCACGTCTCAATCCCTTGGCTATGGACACCGTAAAATTATTTAACACAGACATAGCGGGTACCAAGTCCACAAAAAATATTTAATTAATCGTACACTGCCGGTATTGAAGTTTATTTATATACTTAAATATTTTTTATATCGTCAACAACACGTCGCGCTGATATAAATTCTCGGACACGGTAAGTTGTGCCTAGAAATCACTGTCGAATGTCGAATGCGAAGGCAATGATCATAATGTGACGTACACTTTGCTGGTAGGTATCACAGAGGCGTGGCGATAAGATTAGTTAATACTCGTTCTCGCTCTACAAGTTGATACTTGATAGTTAAGCTATTGCTTATATTTATAGAATATCAATCTTGTATCTCGCTATTTAGGATCTCTCAGGCGTGCCGCGGACCATTCACCGTATTAGGGATGTGATAAAATAATCGATTTCATAAAATAGGCATAGTTCGATTAGTCACAATCGATTTATAATTTGTTGTTTACATTGTTGTGCTGTCGACTGTCACCTTTCATTTCGGTAATCAAACCTTTCACTAGATGGCGTCAACATTTCAACTCAAGTAATCAATCAAAATTCATATTACATTTTACGTCTTGTTATTCAATAATAATAATAATAATAAAACACTTTATTCTTACACCACAACATACAAAACAGGTTACAGTATCAACTTATTTAGGTGTTACAAATTGGCGGTCTTATCGCTAAGAGCGATCTCTTCCAGACAACCATGCATGGAGAGGAATAAAATGAATTGAAATTACGGCGGTGCTGTCAATAAACTTATATAACAAGAAATACTTAGGTACTTACAAAATACATACAAATACATAGACTTACAAATAAATATACATTATAATAAACTTACATGTAACAAAAAAATACATACAAATACATAGACTTACAAATAAATATACATTATAATAAACTTACATGTAACAAAAAAATACATACAAATACATAGACTTACAAATAAATATACATTATAATAAACTTACATGTATTACATACATTTAAATAGATATATAATACATACATACATATTCATACACCAATAATACAAAAGAAATACAACAAAGGCGTAGCGTTACTGCGAGAGATAGAATGTCTTCACCCGGGATTTAAAAGTTTCCAGCGTAGACGAGCGCCTGATATGGATAGGCAATGCATTCCATAATCTTACAGCTTCCACAGTAAAGGACCGATCGTAAAATGAAGTCCTATGTGCTGGAAAGTTTAGCGTTAGATTCTCTGATGACCTAAGGGAATGAGAACTACAAGTATGTAGGAAACTAAAATGTTCCTGAAGATAGCGCGGGGAGGATGGATTGAACAGAATACTGTAGAGGAGGGACAAGATGTGAACATTCCGGCGACGACGTATAGGAAGCCACTTGAGCTTGTCTCGATATTCAGAAACATGGTCATATTTACGCAAACCAAATATAAACCTAATACAAAAATTTTGAAGGCGCTCAAGTTTATTCAGCTGGGCCTCGGTAAGGTCAAGGTAGCTGGCGTCGGCATAATCGAGAATAGGGAGCAGAAGAGAATGTGCAAGCGCAATCTTAGTGGATATTGGAAGAAAGTTACGTAATCTACGAAGTGAACCAGCAGCAGCAAACATTTTACGACTGATGGCTATTAATTGAGGAACCCAAGATAGAGTGCTGTCGATGATAACGCCAAGGTTTTTTACAGTGTCGCTAAAAGGTATAAGAACACCGTCAATCATCACCTTAGGCAGAAGTGTCCAGTCCACTTTGCAAATTGTTCTTTGGCTACCCACAACAATAAGTTGCGTCTTAAGTGGATTGAGCCTAAGACCATAAGCATTGCTCCACTCGGATATTAAACTTAGGTCTCTATTCATGGAATGAATAGCTTCACCAAGCTTAGCGAGTGGAGCTTGACAATAAAGCTGCAGATCGTCCGCATAGAGGTGGTAGGAAGAAGTAAGGCTTCGTGATATAGAGTTAATAAAAATTGAAAAAAGAAGAGGAGATAAGACACCACCCTGAGGTACACCAGCCGACGTGTTGCACCACGAAGAATACGATTCTCCGAGGCGAACCCGCTGACGGCGCCCGTACAGGTAACTTTGAAACCAGTCAACCACTGTTGTAGATATGTTGAAGGAGCGAAGAATAGCGAGAAGAATGTCAAAATCAATAGTATTAAATGCATTACTGAAATGAATGAATGAATGAATGAATGAATGAAAAATTATAATATTCAAATGTTTTATCAAAATTTTCAAAGCTGATGCCAATAAATAGTTTAATTAAATTATTGAATTTCTAATTCTGAAATGGGTTTATGTTGTAGGGGTTGCTTCTGCCCTACTAAATGAAGTATATAATTTAGGGTTGCGAATAAAACAATAATGTTGTATCTGACTCGAATGCCGACAGTGATAGGTGTATGCTGTGTCGCTCTATTTGATAGACTCGTATGGAGCGTAGCGCGGCCGGGGCCGTGACTTTTGTATAGTCTTACTCTGCGCGCGGCACCCCCGTTCTGGCCATATCAATATCTATCTGTCAGCAGTCGTGGTGTTTTATTAATATAAACATAAAATACAATGGGTTCTTACAGCTATTTCTACGTAGCTAAAAGTTTACATTGAATCTAATAACTAAATGTTCTTTTATCTTTTTCTTATTTTCCAGGTAATCCCGGCATACGTCCTGTATGTGTGTGGCCGTGATGCCACAATGTATTATTTCTGTATTTTATATTGTAGTAAATTACACTATCCATGGTGCCGGCTTCTTCTATCTCCTGCCGAAAGATTATTCTCGAAGGCCGACTGATGATCATTACTTTTTAAGTAAAGTATTTTTTATTTAATTTATAAAGTAATCAAGAAAATTATAAAAAAATGTTTATTATGATATTATTTACACAAATCGATAATTATGTAAATATACTTCAAAGTAGAGATGTTATGGATTTGAAATTTCGGATCTGGATGTGGATACGGATATGTGAATAATATTATATCGGTTTCGGATACGGTTACGGGTATGAAATTATTTCGGATTATTCGTCAGTTTCGGATAGTTTCGGTTATGGATATTAGGTTTTTAAGAAATTATAAAAGTAGAATACAAATAGCTTTATTTTTAGTTTTTCATTTGGTACTATTTTATGTAAGTAAATGTAATCCCAATAAAGTATATGACTGACAGGCTTTGTCTAATCAATAGAACTAAATATAATAAATGCATTGAGATACGCGCGTGGTTCGTGTGTCGGTTCGGCCAGGCAAAAACAAAGACTAGTCCTAACGTGTCTCAATTAGAAAATCCGAAATTATTTGAAACTTTTATATTAGATTCGGTTACGGTTACGGATACAATTTTATTTCGGATATCCGATAGTTTCGGTTACGGTTACGGAGCTCCATAACATCCCTGCTTCAAAGCAAAATAATCGATTATTAAATAATCGATTTTATTTGTTGAATAATACATCCCCATGAATCGAGAAATGTTGAAGATGATTTTGTCCAAATAAATTGAAATAACTACAGACATGGCTTTTGCATTTTATCATCGCTGTAACTCTAGGACTTCTTATGAATTAGAACCTGGAGTTGAAAAAACTACCGGCAGATAAGGCATCACGGTCGAGAACCTTTGCCTTCCTCAACAAAAACGCACCTTACAGGCGTGCTGACAGATTTATGTAACTTTTGAATAACAAAGCAAATAATCGCCCTGTTCGTCCAAAATACTGAGTAAAAAATTATACTAGACTATATAGATCTTTACCGATACGACATTTTAACGAACTTACATGCTTTGTCATCAATGTCGCTCATCCCAGATAACACATGTGCCTATTTAAAAAGCATTTGACGCAGCGGTTGATTCGTAAATAATTTAAACACATATTCGTTATAACTTGTATATTAGTTCCATTATAAAATAGCTAATCAACATTACAAGCAATAAATAACAAATTCAACAACACTATTCACTTGACTCGCATATGTACAATATTTGAGAATTCATTTTCATTTACCAATTTTTTGTCCAAAAACATCTAGAGTTGGAAATGTCAATTAACCCATGAACATTAAATTAGTATGAGATGAAACCTTAGCATCGACAACTCTAGATATGTCTAACTTTATAAAACCCACGATTTTACCAATGAAGCATTTCAAGAATAATTTTTTGACAACCCATTAAAATGTTTTTTTTTTATAAATTGACATGTTACTTCTAAACCCCAAAACAAAACCTGAAACACACCTGTGGTCGTAATCATTATTTAAAATTAAACAATTTTATATATAATTTTATCTCAGAGGTATAAAAATGTATGCCCTTCATAATTCTATGCTGAGAATGCAAGATCAAATGAAAAAATTTATCAAATTGCAATGTTTCCTAATGTTACCCACCCTGTCTTTTCTAGCACGTCCACAGATTTAGATATTATGCAAGAACTACGCAATCTACGTAGAATCAAGGGCATTTTTACGGATTTTCAATACCTGCATGTTAGAAAAGTGCAAGTGATCTCCATCGTATGAACGTCTCCAGTACCATGATAATGTTATCTTTATAACATTACCGTGACAGTACTGCTGCAATCATGGGTGGCAGTCATTGAGGAAGGCGTGGGAATTGTGATTTGGGCCACTGGAAAACTGCACTCTCCCGAAAATTACCTGCTTGTCCAAGCTAGCTTGTATAACAATTGGGGTCTGCAGATTTTTGCAATTCGACATACTATTTTGCCCACATTACACCCATATCATATAATACATTCTAAAATGTATTGTCTAGTTGGAGTTTTTTTTTTCAGAAACATTAATGAAGCAGTCTATCTGACCTGACAATGATTATTTTATACCTCTGTGTATACAATTATATGCGCCTAATTATACGAGAACACAATTAGTGATAATGACGTGAGAAACTAAGCATTATTATCTACGCAATAGGGTATATTATTGTTCATTATAATAGTTTATCGAAACTAAATTAGTATTTCGGGGTCAAAATAGTGCCAAGTAAATTATTTAGAATATTATTTTTATTATAAAAAGGAAGACTTGATCAAAAATAATGAGTTATATCTTTAAGTCCATTTTAATCAACATATTATTTTACTACGCAATAATAAAAAAACATTGATACTGCCACTGCTTCGACCCAGAGACTATTACTAAAACTACATAAATCTAATTCGCCTGTCCTGTCAGAAAAGTGATAATGGAACATGAGCTAACTAACTAAAAAATATTAAACTAACAAAAAATATTAATAGGAATGTTCGGGGAATAAACGATTTTTGAAACACAAAACTTAGTTTACAAATTATTAAAAACAACTATGATAAAATCAATATAAATGCTAAGAATATTTCTAGTGAATGAAGAATGAATGTATTTTGACTAGAAAAAGCATGTCGAGTTTAAGCAAGATTCGTAGCACGCATATTGTTTTTTATTAGAAACAATTTGGCTCCAATACGCAGTTAATTGGCACGCCATATTGAAAATGATGGAGTTAATATGGCTTAATATTTAAAAGTGGAATTAAATACGAAAAATGATGAGTCAGGGCCCGTATAAGATAAAGAGCACACAGATTTATGTGTGATCGAAAGCACTATTCGAAACTTTACTGAAAATTACTCCCACTGAATTACGGAATGAGAAAAATGGGCCGAAAAGACATTTCAAGGTTATTGAGCTCAGAAAGTCATGAAAAATATACTTTGGCACTTTCATATGCGAGGATTTTTTTCTGTAAGATTAATCCGGTGCTAAGAATAAAGGACCTATCTCATAGAACGCAATGATCTTTTTATCTGCCGTTTGAAACATGCTACATCAAGAGTGTTATTAGGTTCGGTATCGACCAATTTCCATAAACGATTTTAATTAACAACAGATCGTTCCGACAAAGAGCCAGTGAGAATTAAGGTTGAATGACTGGACGAATAACATATGGTTTGATTGGTTAATTTCTGGTTCGATCTGGAAATCCGGATTGAGATTGCTTATTGAAATTGACCATATGACAATTAGATTATCAATTTTTCGAATCATTTTGAGCTTTTCTCAAAAGAAAACAACATCAAAAAAGGTATAAAAATGATCACATTATAACACATTTCTTAAAATTATAGAAAATTGTAACATGGGACAATTTATTACAGATTTTGACTGCGACTAATAACACTAATTAAGTTCGATACTAGAATTGTCTAGAATGCATATATTTTGAGTATATTTGGCTGAGCTTTCGATAAGTGGTAAACATCAAATGTCGTAATAACTCATTTCTGACATAAAATAAATAATGAAGTGGTTTTAATTAGTTTTTAATAAATATTTCGAATTTATAATATACTTGATTCAACTGGATCCTGATATTTTATTGTTAAAATAATTAATTTTTACATTTTGTATAGCACATCACTTACAATTTGGGATAAATATTTAAGTTAAGTAGCCAGCCGGATGTAATTTGGTGTTGCGATAAGTAAAAAATGAATTCATTCAATATCAAACACTACAGCATTCGTAAAGTTTAATGAAATGACGATCTACATATTGGGTGTGAAGTGGGTTGTAAGGGTATCTAGTATCAATGATATATATCCTCCCATCCCTATTAAAAAGATCTATTATTACTCAAAAAGTGACAGCTATTATAATTTAAAATTGGAACTATACGCGTCGATTTAAAAACTTTGATTTCTGCCGGACAAAATGTTCTTCGATACTGATAATTGTTGAATTGAACCTTATCTCCTTATTTATAAACGCTAAGTAACATAATTTTAAATATTCCATCCCATGGATATTCCATCTGCTGGTAGGTTAGCTAGACTATGGATTACACTCCTCGCTTCTAAATCATTTCAGCTTTCTTTCGACTTCTCACCTCCCATTCCTGCCCCTTCCTGTCACTTCCTTTACCGAAGAAGACCTTCCTATAATTTTTCCGTCCTCATCGTTGTATCCCTGCCTACCAGCCCTTGATGGTGGTTTCTAAGTTCCCACGACGTTTACAATAATTATTCATTCCATATGGTGAATTTCCATTTGTGTTTTGACCTGTCATAAGTGCCTTTTATATGCCTACATAATCAATAAAGATTTTTATTTTATCTTAAGTAGTCTGTTATAAGAATGATACGAGACAAAACACGCATGGAAAATATATTATTTATATGCGTTAAGATTAAGGGGAGCGTGTATAGAGACCGTGGGCCTGCCATAAGATAATATTAAATCAATGATTAACCTAACCAGAGTTTGGTCTCTTATACTCCAATAGCAACGCCGACTTTTAGCACGGCAGAGATTTAATGGATATTATAATAACTCTTGTTAAAAATGTAATATGTGGCTTTGTCATTCGATTAAATAAATTTTGTTTGGGATCCATGTGAATCGATAACTCAATACATTAGACCATTGTCTAATGTATTGATATGTATTTACTCAAAGATGGAATACAGCATTAATTAAAACATAATTTACCAAAAGCCGAGTGCTCTTATACAAATTCTACTTTATAGAAAAGTTTAATAATGAAGTTATACACGTGTGTTTGTATATATAACGATTGGGTCGACAATTCTTACGAATTTGGAAGTCACATTATTTTTTTCTATTTAGCATCATTATAATAATAAAGAAAGGAATAAATCACAGGGGTACTAAGTTCGCTAATATTCTTCATAACGGGAAAATGGTTACCATAACTTATTAACGCTTGCAAAACCAGAGACAGTTTGAATGTCGCCATTTATAAAGTTACGTCCCTTTAATAAACCTCTGGCTGTATTCTGTGGGGACGATGACACCGGTCTGGGATAATAAGAAAACTGCATCCAGATCGGTTCAGTTGAGTGATTCAATGCCACAAAATGTTCAAACTTATACAACCCTCTCTTTTATATGTCATGTGTAGAATAGCTATATAACTATGATAAAACAATGCAATTATTATGGGGCTTAACGCAAATGAATGTGGAAAATGTATGGAACAAGAGTGCTGACGACTTCGGGCGTTTCCGACGAGCCGAATACACACGAACGACCAATGAGAGATTACTTACCTGCAATATTAACTATCGATAATTTAATTTCTGAACATGTCACGATCCAATATGATTTTTAAATAATAAATTAACAAAATGTCACATTTATCTTTCCAATTCTAATACAAAGACAATCGTATTGCACAATTGCAGAAGGTCGAGAATCCTCTGTCACGCATGATCACCGTTCGCTGTTCAATGCATAAATAAATAAATTTAAACAGTCTTACTCATAATGAGTTATCGGAGCTTTATAAGGCCGTTAATAGAAGCTTGTTAAAATTTGTTATTCATAATGGCTCAATAGAGATAAAACGCTCAACATTTTTTAACAAGCTCCTATTAACGGCCTTATAAAGCTCCGATAATTCATTATGAATAAGACCGTAAATCGTTAACATATTATCTAAATGGACAATAGTCGTTCAGTCTTGTTTCTTCTCGAGTGTGGATTTCGGCTCCTCCTCCGCGGGGGAGGGGGGACGATCCGACTCGCCTTCTGAACCTGCAACATTACATAATAATAATAATAAGTAACACCCAACAGTCACACACATAGCCCCGACCCCTATCAGGGACTACGAGAGACGGTCTCACAACACCCAGACCCCGGACACAAATATCTGTCTGTCACACAAACATTTGTCCCGGTGTGGGAATCGAACCCACGGCCTCTCGTTTCACAGCCGGCTACTCGACAACTGCACCACGGAGGCTGTCAATTGAACACCAGAATAATAATATGAACAGTACATTACAATAAACTTAAAATAAAATGTACAATCGGCGGTCTTATCGCTAACTGCGACCTCTTCCAGACAACCTTTAGATGGATTGGATTTGAAAAGATACAAAAAGTAATGGATGGTCATAGTAGGGAAGTAGACATATGATGTACCGCAAAATACATAGACATGACATTTGTTTGGTTTATAAAACTCTTTCGATAATAGGTTTTAGGTAGCTGGTGGTAGGATATTCATATCCGCCCGGATAGCGACCAGCGCACACAGGGTGTAAAACCTGACATGGTGGCACACGCAAGTGTGTCGCGTCCGGGATCAGCCAGTGTACATCCGGTTATTGTCGGGGGTCTAGAGTTGTGTCGGTACGTAGTACTCTCGACACTATACCTTCGACCGCTTCTTCACCTTCTTGCCCATGGAATAGTGTGAAGAAGCAGGCCGGCATGATTATGTTGAGTAGCGGGGGATAGATTGTCTCTCACTACTCGATACTCTAATTGGACGGCACTGCGCTTACCATCAGGTGCAGTAACTTTGCCGTGCCAGGATAAAAAGATAGGTAATGTGACTTGTTGATTAATTTAATAAAAAAAACCCTGTCAACTACCTTATTGTAATTCCATCTTATGTTATTTAGAATATTGCTGAAATTAGCCTAGCAAAAACACGCTAAACGACTATCAAAGAGACGCATTCATTTTTTGTTACACTTAAATCAGCCGTATGTCAAACATTATAAGGCTGAGTCTCCATCGTTATTGTATTGTTGGCACTACATCCATGAATTATTTATTTATTCACGTGTCATTAAATAAAAAATAAACAAAAAATTACCGCCAATTTTAGTAACACCATCCAATTTGACCTCATCTTCACTGTCGCTAGCCGAGCTTGCTATGGAAGATTCGTCGCCGCTACCTGCATAATACATAAATACATGAATATTTTAATAAAATAAAACTTAAACGTCAGTGTCACCCAACTGTTAAACATAACTGGGTTATGGGTATATAGTATACAATACAGAATAACAATTTTCATGCTTTAAACTTAAAAAATGACGGATTTTCATACAAACTTTCATCCCCTATTTTACCCCGTTAGGGGTGGTTTTTCCAAAAACCCTTTCTTAGTGGATGCCTACGTCATAAAAGGTACCCACTGTCAAAATTTCAAGTCTCTAACCCCAGCCGTTTTGGCTGTGCGTTGATCGTCAGTCAGTCAGTTTCTTCTTTTATATATACAGATATAACTCATAATTAAAATAGCTTTTCACACGCACACATTCATATACACGTACGTATGCACAAATTTTGGCACATACCAATTTATATTTTCTTTGATTCTTAAATTAATAAAAAAATCCATTATTGCCACCCGATGTTCTTTGGGTATTTGGCAATTGAAATTAGTTTAATTGTAATTAGTATAGGCTACTCTCGATACAGGCTGCATAAAGTCAGCGTGTTATACTAAATGAGCCCCTCTGATTGGTAGAGGAGCGTGTAGTGTCAGTATAGTATCGCACCGTGCATGTTGTGTGTGAGCGAGTGGTGCGTGAGTGGCGGGCGGGCGTGCAGTGCGGCGGGCGACAGTAGCGGCGCGGCGGGGCGCTGCTTCCGCGCCGGGTTCAGCCGGCCGCAGTACGCGCACACGTACGACACGTACTCGAACTCCTCCACCATCGCCATGCCTGCGGACACGTGGACAAACAAACACTTATTGAAGTGATAACTTCTTATGGGAGGGTAAACCGTAACGTTACGCATGTATACTTCGCCACTCTGTCTGGCTTCTTTATTAATTTCTATTTCTGTCTTTCCATAATCTCTGCTATATTTTTTTAAAGTGAAATTTCTTTAGAATCGTTGTGATTTGATTTGAGTGGGATAAAAGATTTTATTAATAAATAACCTTTCCTCGCATTATCATATTAATATATATAAAGTTTAAATAATCACCTAAGCTTTTCTCAAGTTAAAACAATTTCAATATTAAATAGTTCAACTTAGATTAGTTTAAGTTATTACTTCTGTCGAGCGTCCCGAGACGCACACATTTTTTTATACTGTAACTGTAACAACTGTACGCACACTAATTGAACTGCAAATGGATTACTTAAACTGGAAACTTACTGGACTAGACTGAGATGTGGAGCTCGCAATCGCGCGCTCACTGGGTGCGAGACTATACTCTCTCGCGGTCGGCTAATCAAATAGAGGCGTTCTCCTAAGCTCGCCCAATCACAGCGTGATGCTCAACGCTCGCACTCAGTGACGCCCTTTTACTAATCGGCAGCTACCGACGCTCGGAGACTTCCGCAATAACTATGATGGCCGATGGCACCCGTTTATTTAATTACAACAATAGGTTAGTTGACTGTTTTTGAGAAACTGTTTTATTTTATTCTTCATGGTCTATATTAATAAAATATTACCATTAATAGGAGATTTAATTTGCATTTTTGTAAACCAACTTTATTTTCCTATCAAAACGCTACCAACTGTCATGGCCTCTCGTGTGACGTGACCATCCGCAAAACTGACAGACGTTTGGCTCAACGTTTAATAGATGTTTCGAACGGTGACGTCACACATGACTGTTTTTTTCATGTGACAAAATGTTTTATTTTTACATATTTGTTTCTTGAAAATATTAAATAATCACATATAAATTGGTTTAATTTCGATAGGTATTTTTAGACTTAAATCTATTATAAAAAACAAAATTGTATCAGGTTTTCACTTACTGTCAACTACCCTATTCCAATAAAATATATTGACCAAGACAATAATAAATTATGCCAATGAATTTCCAACGTCTATTAGGGTCAATATACGTACCATTGTGCGAACTACATTCGTTGCATATCAGCGCCATGCGATGATTCGGTCCGTCTTTCAACAAGTAATCCACCACTCGGTCCAAGGCTGAGCGGTTCTTGTCTAGTAGAGGGCGCGGTAGTTGATCAGACTGAAACAATAATTAATCTCGAATATAAACTCACGCCTGTATGTTTAATGAGGTAGACAGACGTGCACCTCTTGATCATTTTGGTCCCATAACAATAAATAATACCCAATTGTCATATAGTCCTGACTCCATAATGCGATACGAGTCTTGTGTCGTATCAGGAACTAATAGAGACTTCGGTCTCACAACACCAAGACCCAAAACAGTTATTTGTAGATGGCACCAACATTTGTCTGGGACCGGGATCGAACCCGCAGCCTCTCATTTCATAGCCGGCTACGTGCCTACTGCGCCACGGAGGATGTCCAATGATGATCGCCATATCAACTAGAAATTTCAATCCCAAGCAACCGACATATATTTTTCGAATCGATGAACTTCGTACAAGTCTCTTTAACAACTTCAGCATAGGTGTTGCCACGTAAGCTGATAAATAATTACCCGACTGCGATATATATGTATTGAATAAACAGAAATCTCTATTTTCTTTAAAACTACTAAAACGTACCGATTAACAGTTTTAAGGTATGTCCCTTATTACCCAACTGCTTTAAAAGAGTTATGTTTTAAGGTATAATTTATAACATATCTTCCAAATAAGCGTGGCTATAAATCTGTTTCTTTTTAAATAATTTAAGCGTAATTGTAACGTTAATGTTATAGAAATAAAGTTGATTTTGGTTTGTATTTTTACTCACTAATTATTACCTTTTTCCAAACACCGGTTTCCTTGTAATACATGAGATTTTTTATTTAGTTTTTTCATTTTTTATTTATATTAAGTTTTTGTTTCAATTATATATTAGTTTTAATTTTAATATTGTATACTTTGCTGACGAGGGCTATATTTGTTTTTTTTTATTGTTGGAAACTTTATTGGTCCAAGATTTAGTTATATGTATCTATAATTATTAATATACTTAATACTGTTTGTTTCCTGTACTAAGATAAATAAATAAAAGAGAGGTTGAAAAGTATACAAATGTACTCACTCTAAGTCTCGGTCCTTTGTACATGGCCATTGGAGTGTTACTGAGTGCCACCATGTTCATATTGTTCGGTATCGGAGTGGACGTCTGCAAGGCTAACTGCCTCTGTCTCAGTTGACCAGGAGTAGCTGTCAATAACAATAAAGGTTCACTTTGGTACTCGAAAACTTTCAAATTGCTATGCGTTGATTTCTGTATACGTAATTGGACCTTTAATCTACCTAATATCTAAACATAGCATCATCTCACATATAGTGCTTGATTAGGGATGGTAAATTAGTACAGTATTTACAAGAGGAGCAAACAGTACAAACAAACTGGTTTTAATGTTTTTTTATAGTTAGTTTTTCTAATCGAGACTTCTAGTTTTTTAACGAACAAGGGTTCAGGTCACACTGGTTAGAAAGAATTGTATGGTGTTTATGATCCAATTTAAATAACGAAGCTCAATATTCTAAAATAACGTTTACACCTCAAAATCGATAAAAAAAAATCAAATAAATCAGAGTAGTAGGGATAGATTGTCTCCCGCTACTCGATACTCTAATTGAACGGCACTGCGCATCAGGTGACTTACTTGTAAACCGATATTACCTATAAAAAATACCGCCTATTTATTACATGACACTCATTGGGTTGCGTATAATATCAAATGCATTAGTATTGAAATAAAATACATTTTATCGCGGGTTATTTTATTTTTCAGTCCCGTTTGTGTCTTCAGTTTATTTTATTTATATTTATTGTTACTCCTTAGTTTTATTTCAATGTGTTATATTTACGTAAACGTAAGAAACCATTAAGCATTATTGTTTTTAGGTTAAGCCATACTGTATCGTTGTATATGATCCAAATCCATATACATTCAAGAACACTTTAACTACTGCAAGCTACAAAATTAAATATTTTCATCAATTCATAACAACACCATCTGTTGACATCTATCAGAATCTTATTCAAACCGCTTTCACAAGTGTATTACTTTATTTATTCGATAAAGGACTTCCCCGTGTATAACTACTTAATAACAGCCCAATCTACTTCGATCTATACCAAGTTGTATAAGTAAATTTATTTATATGCGCAGGGACTTCCCCGTGTAGTATGTAGCGAGAGCATCATCCACATCCATAAACAATCATGATATAAATAAGTATTACTGCCTCGGTGGCGCAGTTGTAACTGCGCATGCGTTACGACTGCTGTCTGCTGAGGTCTCGGGTTCGATCCCCAGGTCGGGTAAAGTGATATTGAGTTTTTCTATTTAGAAATACTCAGTATCAGCCAGAAGTCTGAAATTGAGCCCGGTATGGCGATAGGCTCGCCCCCTATCACATTATGGGACCGAAATAAATTCGGCGACAATAATTCCAAAAATAATTTTGGGTTCTGTATCGATAATATAACACGTTACAATCAAAATTTTGCAAAAATATTTAATGTACAGACAAAGTGGCTCTTCAGTTTTATTATATTATAGATTTCACGATGTACGTTAGTAATTATTAAAACATACATTAGGTGAATATTTTTTTTATCCTGGCACGGCAAAGTGACCACACTGCACCTGATGGTAAGCGTAGTGCGATCGAATTAGAGTATCGAGTAGCGAGAGACAATCTATCCCCCGCTACTCAACACAATCACGCCTGTCTGCTTCTTCACACCTCGCCATGGGCAAGAAGGTGAAGAAGCGGTCGAGGGTCTAGTGTCTGTACTCAGAAGGCCGCAAAACGGCCAAACATCGTACCTCAACTCTAGACCCCCGACAAAAAACGGATGTACACTGGCTGATCCCAGAACGCGACACAATTGCGTGTGCCACTATGGCGGTGGTCTGTGCACGGTGGTCGCTATCCGGGCGGATATGAATATATTGAATATACTACCACCAGCAAAGATTTTCTTTTTATCTGTTATAATTAAAGTTAGCTCGGACAAAGTTACAAAACCGGTTGTTTATTTGACTAAGGTGCACGTTATCTTAATGAGTTAATGACAGTTATTTAAAATCACAGACAAACGTTTCAATTTATTTATTTGTATATGATTACATTGTATATGAGTATATGCGTATATGATTCCGAAGACTAAGGGCTATACATAGAGGAGTCTACCTTGGATGGGCGTGCTAGGTGTATTACCGGGGACGTTCAATGTTGGCGTGAATGGCTTCAGTGCTTTAGATTGCTCCTCCGGGGTACCGTACTTGTCCAGTATCTCTTTGGCTACCTGCAATGTACATAAAATAAAGTCAAGCTGTATTTCTTAAATATTTGACTGGATAAAAGATTTGATTCATAATAAATTCGAAGGTCAGGAACTACACCCAGCGTAAGCATCATTTTTACTATTCAAGGACCATTTAGTAATTTAAATAAATAAAATACACCCAACAGTCACACTCATAGTTCTGACTCCACACTAGGTAAAACCTATATCGTGGGTTTCAAGAACTACGAGGGACTACGATCCCACAACACCCCGATCCGAAACAAATATCTGTACCTATGTCACACAAACATTAGTCTCGGTGCGGGAATCGAACCCACGGCCTCTCATTTCACAGCCGGCTACTCGCCCGCTTCGCCACGGAGGCTGTCAATTTAGTCTTATGTATACTATGTTATTATACTTTTATGGTTATACAATAAAGTTTTGTTGAATAAGTACTATGTCAGTCAAGGTTTATATCAAGGCATAATCTCTTCACTACCTTAAGGTTGACTGGGATATAATACCTGTGGCATTAAGTACACCGTTTTTTTTTTTTTTTTTTTTCCGCGGGGAAAATCCATCTTACGGATACCTTCTGGTCCTCGGGGGAGGAGAGATGGTTATGCCGGACTCACCGACCTTCCGACCCAGTTCGCCCGAAGGACTACTAGATCGGGACTCTAACCAATTTTCCTACGCCGGTGTACCGACTAAAAACCCCGCGGTAGCCTTCTGCAGCACATGTGGGACAATCCCGAGGGATCCTGAGTTTACTCTGGATTGCTGCCGGAACCATCCCTGTGCCGTACCTTTACGGCCCGTCTCTTCTTGGGCTAGATGCCCCCCACAATTTACAGTAGCAGCGCGATGTTTCGCGCCGCCAACCGCCTCAAGGTCGCACCATGAAGATATATACATAAAGGCCGCACATCCCCCGCTGTGCACCCGCATACTCCGTGATCCCTTTTAGTCGCCTCTTACGACAGGCAGGGTATACAGTGGTCCGCCCTGTGGAACGGGGGCGTTTGAATTCCACCACGGTAACCCCTGCCTGTCGTACGAGGCGACTAATTGGGGCCATCGGGGGTCGCGGGCTCGCAGCGGGGGGCTGTCAGCCCGAATCGATGCACTCCCAGTTTCGGAGCATCGTGCGACCCCGAGATGGACGGCAGCGCGTGTGGTAAGGCCTCGTTCGCTGTCGTTGTTCGGTGCGCGGGGGCTCCTAAGCCCTCCCATGGAGATGGGCTGCTACGCAGCACCGCGCAGGGGCGGTTCCGGCAGCAATTCTAGCACTCCTTAGAATACCCCGGGATCGCTCCGTAAGCGCCGAAGAAGGCCACCGCGGGGTTTTAGCTGGTAGTGCCGGGTGGGGTGTACATAGGGGGTAGGGACTCGGCCCAGCGGCTGCTCGGATAGCCATCATCCGGGCGAGGGGGATGCTGGGTCGTAAGACCGGCTAGTCCAGCATAACCGTTTTACTCTAATTCCGCTTCCCCCCGAAGCGGGCGGTAGTAATAAAACGCTTTCCCCGCGACAACAAAAAAAAAAAAAAGGGTATACAGTGGTAGAATTCTTCAGGGCCCCCATTCCACAGGGCGGGGCATTAAGTACACCTATATACGATATATATAAAGTGCATTAATAAAAAAAAAATATGGAATAAAAGAAGCTCGGCGAACCTTGGATATACTAATTAATATTCTGCCTAAACTATTGGAGATATGATATGATGATAGGGGTCAGCTATTTTATGAGAAAATATAAGAGACACTGTAATATTAATAATTCAATAAAGACATGTTTTTTTATCTTCTTTTATATAAATAGTTTTAAGTTTGCTTTAGCTTAGTAGTTAGCTTTCCCTCTTCCCATGATCCAGGGTCCTTAGGAGTAGTGTGAAGAAGCTAAACAGCAGGCCCGAATGATTGTGTTGCGTAGCGCGGGATAGATTGGCCCTCACTACTCGATACTCTAACTGGACGGTTACCATCAGATGCAGTGTGGTCACATTGCCGTGCAAGAATAAAAGAAGTGCAAAAACATTAAATTGTCTTTACCTTATAAGTCTCAGTGTTCATGACGTCCTCTAGAATCTTTTTTTTCTCTTCTCTCATTTTGGTGAGTTTCAGGCGGTTTTTGTTGAGGGTCCAGTTGTAGTACCATGAGATTACAGAACGGAGGAATATTACTCTAGAAACAAAGTGTTTTTCCACTGATATATTTTCTATGCAACGATAGCCTAATTGGGTGCGGTACCAACTGCCTAAACAACGGTCGTAGGTTGGAAACCAACCTAAAATGGCATACATCCATGACTTGTCGAATTTAACGTATATCCATTGTTTATTATCGCTTGCATTAATGTTCGAGGATAATCTTTAATACATCGTGAGGAAAACTGAATAGATCAGAATTCTCATAAGAATTTCAAAGGTATGTGAAGTCTACCAACGCGCACTTGGCCAGCGTGGTGGACTAAGTCCTCTTATTTGTAGAGGAGGCCCGTGCCCAGATCTGGGATGATATTTAATACAGGTTAGTATATTTTATTATAATAACAATAATGCTAAGTAAGAGATAAATATGGTTTAAGGCATTGGTTACCGACTTGTATTAAGACGAAAACACACCTCCTATTTCAATACGTATTAATAAATCATACCTACATTCAAGCATTACGCACTGAAATAAACTACACATACTTTGAAACAAGGACTACTATTGGTTATGCCGCTAGCACTATTAATATTTTACTATAGCAATATGCAAGTGCACCAATCCCCATTGCATACACAAAGTGGATATTATAAGTCTAAAACCCGTTTTTGAAAGGAAAGGAGGTCTTTGTCCTGCAGTGGGACATAAGAGGCTTATAAATAATCATAATTTCGACTGTTGGCAGGCTAATTGATTTAAGCGTTTTTTTTTCGATTTTGAGTTATATACATATTCGGTATTAGCAGCATTTTTCTGCATCTTTTGAGCCCAGTTAAAAAAAAATTGGCCTTTATTGGTGCCTAAATCAACTGTTTAGGTAATACAGGGTTATTTATTTCAGTCAATAATGTTCATAACTGCAGGAAAGTAAGTCATAAAGATGAAGTAGGTCCGTGCTTACACAAGTAATATATTAATTTTACTACAATCCACGCAATAGTTTTTTTTAGTAAATTTATCCGAAAAACAAAAAACTTTAAACTTTTTCCTATAACTTTTAAAAAATAACGCTTAAATTAAATAGCCTGCCTGCCGCAGATATGTACTTACAAAACAGGTAGTACGAGCAACGGCGACGCATACATCAGCGAATGCAGCCAGTATTGCGTCCTGCCAACATACATATAATAGTACATCACTGCGAACAGCATGTAAAGCCCCACAGAATAGGCCATGACATAGCCAATGACGCGTTTGTGCGTCTGTTCTTTGTAAACGCCATCTTTCTCTATGCGCTTCAGGTCTGTCTCCAGTCGTTCGAGTATCTCCGTTGTCGTTTTCTTGCGCTGGAATAAAAGAAAAACTTTAACTTTAGTGGAGCGGAGAATGCTGTAGCCATTTTTTTTATACTGGCACGGCAAAGTGACCACACTGCGTCTGATGGTATGCGCAGTGCCGTCCAGCTACGAGTATCAAGTAGCGAGAGACAATCTATCCCCCGCTACTCAACACACTCATAACGACCTGCTTCCTACCACTACGCCATGGGCAAGAAGATGAAGAAGCGGTCGAAGGTCTAGTGTTACATTACTCAGAAGGCCATAAAACGGCCATACATCGTACCTCAACTCTAGACCCCCGACAAAAACCGGATGTTTACTGGCTGATCCCGGAACGCGACACACTTGCGTGTGCCACTATGGCGGTGGTCTGTGCACGGTGGTCGCTATTCGAGCGGATATGAATATATTGAATATCCTACCAAAAGCAAAACATCTACAACATGACTGATCTACTTTTACAGGGCGGTACCAACCACCTTAACAAACGGTCAGTGAGATTGCTGAAGGCTCAATCTTTCTGCCAAATTTCTCATCTCTTTCTGTATAAGTCGTTATAATATTGACGCTCTCTTATTCTGATGTGGATCTTCATAAACATTCTACAATTTGCCAGGGTCCAATAAAAAATATTTCATCGATATAATATAAATATACTGCAAGTTTATTGCGTTTTAACACCAAATATATAAATATAAGATGCTAGCTTTTGCCCGCGACTTCGTCCGCGTTGAATGTGTTTGTGATCCACAAATATTTATTTCAGGTCTAGGTGTTGTAAGAAAGTCTCTCGTAGTTATGATTATAAGATAAGATTGATAGTAAAACGAAAATCTATATCAAATTTATCCTAGCCATGTAAGACTAGTTGAAAAAATAAAAAAAAACGTTTAGGTATTGCCTGAATGGGGGCACAATAATTGCGGCATAGATCTCACCAAGTCGCAGCCACCCGTGAAAGCAAAGTGTCGTATAACATTGCAAAAACATTTCATATGAGTTAACATATTGCAACGTGCTATTTGAATGGATGAGTTCAAACTACTCGACTAGCATTAAACTCTAGACATGTGTGAACGCTTAACGCGCCGCAAGACCCGGTCACGATGCAACTTGTAGTCAATAATACATTGTATGAAATTATATACAACAGCATCTGGTTAGACTGAATTCCTAAAAGGAGCAATTTTTTTGTCCCGGGTCTAGAGTTGGGTACGATGTTTGGCCGTTTTGCGGCCTTCTGAATACTGACACTATAGTGTCAGAGTATTCAGTATTCAGTGTGTTATACTAAATGATGCTACTGTTGGTAGGATACTCATATCGGCTCGGATAGCGAGCACCGTACACAGGGTGTAAAACACGCAAGTGTGTCGCGTTCCGGGTTAAGCCAGTGTACATTCGGTTTTTGTCGGTCTTGAGTTGGGGTACGATGTTTGGCCGTTTTGCGGCCTTCTGAGTACTCTGACACTAGACCCTCGAACGCTTCACCATCTTACCCATGGCGTAGTGTGAACAAGCAGCCCGGCATGATTGTGTTGAGTAGCGGGGGATAGATTGTCGCTACTCGATACTCTAATTGGACGGCACTGCGCTTACAATCAGGTGCAGTGTGGTCACTTTGCCGTGCCAGGAAATATAATGTGTGGAGTTCTGTTCCTCTTTCAGCCCTATTGCGGAATCAGTTATCGCTTCTTAATTCTTATATTTCAGGTTAATACAACTGAAAACCTTAAAAAACGTGTTTTTTTCAACGGCCGACAACGCACCAACAATTCGTCAGGTATTGTAGATAGATTATCATGGGTTTCGATCACTTGTCGTCGTCATATATTAGTTGGAGTCTTCTTTAGAGGAAACAAATTACTGTGCAACTCGTGTACCTAGCTACTTCGCACGAACCGAGTTCATACGCCAACCAAGGCCGTTTCGCTTATACCCATTTACTGGTAATATCATGATTGTCTTAATCAATCTCATAATTTTTTAATTTTGCTAGTACAAGGATGTGTATACTAATTTATAATCACATTTGTATTATGATATTTATATCTCTATTAGAGTCAATGATCTTTAATATCATGGGATAGCCTATGTCCTACGCAAATTATATACATTAGCGGTTAGTACGATTGGAAACATTGTTTGGTCTCTTGTCAATTATGTCAATAGTTTCATCGAATCAGCAACTTGTTAATACTTGTATTAATAAATATTGTCGACATTCGAAATTCAACATATGGTCGTACCATTAATTATTTTTTTTCGAATATACTTATGCTGTTAACTTACAGCTTCCCCTAACATTATGGCCAGCGCTTTAGCCAAAATTAATATTTGGCAATGCATAAGCTAAGACACCATCTCTAAGGTTCAGACCTTAATTTCAACCATCGTTTGGAGTTGTAGAAAGAGGCCGCCTCGGTGCATCAGTGTGTCAAATGCTTGAATAGTTCTTTGAACTCGCCAATGACTCCTACGTGTCGGGAACTTGTGTTCACAGTAGAAATATTGCGGTTGGGATAGCGACCGTAATGGCATCATTAAGATTTATCAAAGACATTTCACCAGCTACGGTGTAGTCGACAGTAAGCCTCTTAAACTTATCTCACCCTATTTTAAGATGGACTCAATATGTTTTTACATGTGTTTCAGAAAACATTTTATCTTTGTTTACAACTGATTGATTGATTGAACTGATTTATTGATCCTCGAAACTCTAACAGATATCGCCTGGAAATCGAATCCAAGTTCTCTCTGGTCACAGCTTGAATGTGTTATAAATAAACAAATATAAATACCTCATAAAATGATTTGCTGGTCTTATAATATAAGAATATAACTACCTAACTTATCATATTCCTGTTTAGTTTTGATATTTCAATAATATATTGCATGATATCCAAGCATATTAATATTAAGCGATAAAGCCTTGAACCACAAGAAGTGAGAAGACAGTATAGAGTACCGACGTAGTAGTTAAAGGTGAAAGTTTCGAATTTGCAGTTACTAGACCGTGAAGACCATAATGAATATTTTGTTTACAATTTAAACGGCTGTAAATAAGATTCAAGTTTGATTGTGTTTTATTCGAATACAAAAAGTACATGCTTTCATATTTTTGAAAGTGAATGGTTTTATCAATGACTAATATTTGAAGCTTCTAATAGATATGACGTCATTCAGTTAGCACTGCCGCTAAACATGATACCACTGCATTCATAATAATAATACATACGGAAAAATGAGATCGATTTCATCCTATTAATAATCGTAATTAGAGTACTTAATTGGAGATTTTTAATATGAAATATTGTGATGACAATCAGGCCTGTAGACAGAGTGAGTGAGAGAGAGTGATTTGTAATGAACCCACAATATCTTCATGTTTTCAACCTTTTAGATATATAGGTAGATAATCGGGTAGCCCAATACCCTGGCTGCTAAGTAGACACATATAACTAGGAAGAAAAATTTAAGTACTCTTAGAATCTTCAAAGAGCATATTAGCGATCATCATCATCAACAGCCTTGGATGTTGACAAAAGGCAACAGTCGTCAAGCCTAAGAAACACATAAGAAAGGTTTTATCTGTTAATAATAATTCATTGGAATTCAATATCAAATCAAAAGCACAAGCTGCAACATCTAAAAATGATTATAAGTTTATAGTGTTTCAGTACATTATTAAACCTCTATTTGAGGCCGAATCACATTTCGCCTAGTTATTTTACGATTGATTTAAAATATTTTAAAATGAATTGATAAAACGAACGTTATTTTTATTATTCGTGGCATTTTAAGCTATCAATTGATAACTAATAGATATCATGAGATGTGTGTTCATGAATGATAACTCTGAAGTACCTTACGTTAGGCATTACATAAATCATTTTTCTACTTTTCCGCTTGTTCCCACTAGAAATTTACAACAGGCCCGTTGATGGTTGCAGGCTACTGAGTCCCAAAATGCTGGTATATTTCAAATAAATGACAAATTATCCAAAGTCCGTGTGTTTTAGAGTACTTTAAAAGCTGTGGTTCTTTGGACCGCGATTACATATTTTGACACAAGTTTTGAGGCGCACGGCCCAAATAACGATACATAAAATCAACGAGTTCTACCAAATAAATAACCTTACTTACCTAGTTAAACTTTAACTTCTGTCAGTTTATATTTAATGAATAATTAAAACATAAATGAATAGAAACAATACAATGGCTGATATTGACCATTCCACAATGATTAACAATGCAATGTTTTCATTAACATTCGTTTAACAACCTTGGATATATGTATCATTTGTTTTACTACTGAATGCAGTAAGCACTGATCGTCGATAAATTTTAATCCTAGTCTGATTTTTAAAATGTATTAAATAATTTGAATTATTTAAAATTTTATTTGTTTTCAATTGATTTTCCTAATCAACTCTGTATGATAGGTCTTGGACATTTACTATTTTTACATTTTTTATTTTATCATTTTATTTACGCCCGATTCCCGGAAGTCTGGTGTAAGATACAACAATTTATATCAGTCTTGTATTATTTATTCTATTTCACAATTTATATTATCTATGCTTGCTGTGACACTACTGGAGAATGGGCCCTTTTAAATAAAAAAATTACACATTTTGTTACCAGCTGGTGGTGACATTTTCATATCCGCCCGGATAGCGACCACCGTACACAGGGTGTAAAACCCGCCATAGTGTCAGTCAGTTTACATCCGGTTTTTGTCGGGGGTCTAGAGTTGGGGTACGATGTTTGGCCGTGTTGCGGCCTTCTGAATACTCTGACACTAGACCCTCGACTGCTTTGTCACCTCCTTGCCCCATAGCGTAGTGTGAAGAAGCTATACAGCAGGCTGGCATGATGATGATGGTGTTGAGTAGTGAGGGATTGATTGTTTCTCACTTAAAGTACTTGATATTGTAACTGGACGGCACTGTGCTTACCATCAGGTGCCATGTGGTGACGTGCAGATTCGTCGTGCCAGGATAAAAAAAACCATCTGGGACTATTATGAGGTAATACGACATTACACACATTCGAAATCCTCATGGAAAACTCTCATACTGGTTTTCCCATCTTTTCCTTCGCTGTTCAATGGCTTGGCAATACGACACCAGTTCCTGCCAAAAATGTTATAGTCTCGAAACTCAGTGTTTGAATTGTGATGGTTACCCCACACAAAACTTATGGCAGACCCTGAACCAATGAGTGGGAGTAACATAACCAGTGGCGGACTAAAGGAACACTACACACTTGCGTGTGCCACTGTGGCGGATTTTACACCCTGTGTACGGTGGTTGCTATCTGGGCGAATATGAATATCCTACCACCAGGAAAATGCTTATGCTACAGCTTTGAAGTTATAAAGTTTTAATGGTAGTACACTAAACACAACTGACAGTAGCAACCTATACCTGTATTCTGGACATGCTCATTGAAGGATATAGTACTCATTCAATAAATTTATAGAGAACCTTAACAAATAAAAAATTTATTAATTCTTTGACAGCCGTGGCGCAGTTGGCGAGTAGTCGGCTGTGAAACGAGAGGCCGTGGGTTCGATTCCCACACCGGGACAAATGTTTGTGTGGCAGACAGATATTTGTGTCTGGGGTCTGGGTATTGTGAGACCGAAAGTCTCTCGTAATCCCTGATACCCACGACACAAGACTCGTATCTTAGTGTGGGGTCGCGGCTATGTGTGTGACTGTTGGGTGTTGTTTATTATTTTAGTTATTTAATTTAAAAAAAACCTAAATTAAAAATATGATTGAATTGATTGATTGAAATCATATTTTTTAAGAAGGTACTAGATTAGTGGCAATACTTAATTTCATAGAAATTTACTTTGGCACATGTACACCATCTGGTATTTGAAATTGGTAAGTAAATTATATATATAAAGGATATGAAGTGTTATTTTTATGCAAACAGGTAAGCAATTGTAAGCAACAAACATTATATTTGGTAATGAGTAAAAATGTACTAAATATAGATTTTTATGAATAATTGTGATATGAAAACAACATATAAAAAATATTATTAACAAAGAATAATCAAGAATGATTCATTAAGTAGGAATGAGCACTTATTATGATTTGTATATTTGGAACACTGAAAATTCAAAACAATATCCAGCACACTGGTAATGATATTGGTTAAAGTATTTATGATTCAAATTATTCCAATTCTGGTACTATGAACAAATTATCCTGCATTTATTCATTGAGGATAATAAATTATGTATTTCATGTTACAAACAACGAAGGAACAAAATGTGTATAAATAGTCACCTAATAGTCATTATTTTTAAATTGGATACAATTTAACAAATGTACATAATGTATGTAATTTTTTGGCTACCTATTTTTTCTTCGTAAAAGTTTACCATAACATGACATGGGTTACATATAAATATAAGGTCATACCTAATGGGTAGGCAGAGATGTCATAAACCACATAAGCAATTACACCCCTTTTATTAAAGGCCATGATAATAAGACTTACTTATATTCCTATTTTGAATGGAATGTAATCAGACATTACATTCCATAATATAAAGATATAAAATGGTTGCTTCAGTTTATGCAAATATTACACATTAAAATAAAACTAGTTTTATGCATTGTATCATAGTAAATTTTTCGAAATGTTGAAAGGTTAAAGTAAAACAAATCATGATAAAATCCGTAAAACTAGTTTTATTTCGATCACATATATATCTCACCATCAGTATTTTTATGCACTGAACATTTACATTTGGTTCTAAAGTAACAGTAATTATTTACAATATGTTGTTGGAATCAAGAACTAAGACTTGCACCAGCCCATCATTTAACAATTTGTGATTCACACTGACATTACATGACTTGGCAGCCCCAGATCTAGTGGGGGAGACACACCGGGCACCCTTCCGGATGGCAGTTACATGTCCCATTCACGAAAAATGCTAAGCATTGCAGTGGAATCCGTTTATAATGACATAGAAGGGAAATTACGAACATATCATACTAAGCAGACGTCATACAAAGCATTTTAGTAGAAAGTACACAACGGCTTGTTTTTGTTAGGTACATATGTATGTATTTATTTTATTTACACAGCATATTAAATTAAAATATGTAAAAATTGTATGTAATAAGCACATCATTTATTTTCAATTTTTTACATAAGAAATCAATAATGTTTGTCTGCTTTTGTTTTTTCCTTATTTGTATTGTAATAACAGCCTCTAATACTATTATTTAGAAGATATTGCCATGGTCCATTATAATATTGCTATGAACAAATTGTGGTAATAATTTTGCAGCCTTTAATGCCTCTTCTGCTGTACCCTATCGAACACTGCCAAAGGTGTTAGGAATCATGTTGGTCACTATAACCGGACATAATTAATATGAAGCAGTTGGCGAATATATGAGGAGACATAATTAACTGATTCTACTGTATATATTTCTGAGGTCTTTAAAGTAATTTACCTCATACGCTGGAGAGAGGGACGCCACTATCAAGTTTCTGCCCCAATTCGAAATAGCAAATCTGGGTGTGTGTCTTGGATTGAATTGATGGTCTTTTTACAGACTGCGTACGCACTCACTACGCCACGAGCGCTATCAGGATGTTAACATTTAACAAGCCAACATAACAATGGATATTTTTTTTCTGCTAAACATCTACTTTTGAATTGTATAGTTGTCATCATGCAATTGTGTCTACTTGTTTAATATAGCAAAGTAATTATCAGGACGAAATAAAGAAGACATATGGTAAAAATTTAATCTGTAATACGTCGGTAGGCCTCTCGTGAAATTAGAACTAACTCCTAGCCCTCATTGATATAAACCGCTCGAGATTGAGATAATAAATTTGAATAGACGCCAAATGATAATCTGATTGAAATAGACTTGGCTACGTTACAAAATGTACACACTTATAAAATAAGTTCAGAAAATACTCACTCGAAATCTTGAAATAATGAGGCCCATCTTAATTTTTTATTCACAAAATATAAAGTTCAATACACACAAAACTCTTTAAGATTCTTTTATACGATTTTCTCAGCTAATAATAAGTCTGGCGTAACAAGAAAAATTTTGATGACGAATAAGCAGAGCGGATAACCTATATAAAAGCCGATTTTTATTAGAAAAATACCAACTATAACTACTCAACAGTTTGTAAAAATATCAGATCACATAGCGGCGTTATTGAGAAGACACAATATCATTTGGTTGAACTTCGTGAATTTCTAAACAAATAGAACACAAGAAAAACATTCCCCTTTCGACAATCACAAAATTTTCTGACGCCGTTCAGGGCTGCCAGTAAACTTCTATAATATTACACAGTAGCATTTTAAAATAAATAAAATTCACTATTAGAAATAAAATACGCTTTAGGCATAATAAATATATAATAACTAGCTGCCTGTTGCTCGTGGCCCCACCCGCGTGGAGGTCATGTTTGGGAGAAAAATAAATACAATACAAAAAACCAATTGAAGCGTTTAACTAAAAAAAATTACGGATTTTCATACAAACTTTCATCCCCTATTTTATCCCGTTAGGGGTGCTATTTCCAAAAATCCTGAAACACATATTTTTTATTTTTAAATAAAAGGCCAAGTACAAATTTTCATGAATTTTACTTTAAAAATGACGGATTTTCATACAATTTTTCGTCCCATATTTCACCCCCTTAGGGGTGGTATTTCCAAAAACCCTTCCTTAGTGGATGCCTACGTCATAAAAGGTACCTACTGTCAAAATTTCAAGTCTCTAACCCCAGCCGTTTTGGCTGTGCGTTGATCGATCAGATCTTTTATATATACAGATTATTATTATTAATAGTTTGTTAGCAGTATTTTATAACTTTTTTTATTATACAGAATCAGTATAAGTATAGTCGGAATATATAATAACAATCGAGAAAGTAGGTTGCCCGATCGATGACACCTGCTAGTAAATACTTGCAATATGTTGAAGAATGTAGCGACGGACCTTTACTCCACGGGCCGCGGATTTTTCTGTAGCCAAGTGTAGCACCGCGTCCGTGTGGGTGTGTAATGGCGTTATAAACGTTCCAGGAGAGCAAAAGAAAATTAAAAAGGATTCAGTGTTGATGACCTACAAAGAAATAATATAGCTTACAGTTTCTAATGAATAATTATTTTACGCAGACTAGACTGGTCATTGTTTTCTTGCGCGATGGGACATGCACCGTCAATAACTCGAAACATATTATCTGATAGCTACTCTTAGCTCTATCTAATATTCTATTATATGGGCTGATTTGGCTTCCGTATGAGATATCATGACACTGTAGATGGATAAATTTATGTTTAATTTTTGCTGCTTGCCTATACATGAGTTTAAGAATATAAAACTAAACCAAACATACAGTTTTTGTATCCAATTACATTTACGACCTGGCAGCCCAGTCACTGTTCCATTCCACGGTACCTATCTAAACTACCTACTTTTGTAAATTATCTGGAACTATCTATAAATGTGGGGAATAGCTTTTCAAAATGTTGAATTCGAAGGGTTTTTTTTATTTGGTTACCGTTGGGTAACGTTATGTACATTAAAAATAATTTAATCACACTTAACTTATTCTTTGTTCGCACCACAGTCCACAACAACAAAATATAGAACTCATATTTATAACAAAAATGAAAAGGATTAACAAGAAGATTTAAAAAAAGGTACATAAAAAATACATCATAATTTTATTAACATAATTTTAACAAGTTCGCCAATCATCTGTAAAACAAGACAAAGTTGTAACATCAGCGGCTTCTCTTCCTTGTTGCCTGCCATCGGAGTCTACGCACCGACAGAAACCGCGGCGACATTGTATACGTCGGAAATTTCCATTTTTACAGCAAACTGGTTTCTCAGTTGATGTACCCATGACATGGGAGGTGTATGCGCATTCTATAAAATAAATAGTTGGATTATGGAATAAAATAAATAATAATAAATGACGATAGTAGCGACATCATGTGCCAGATAGAAATCCTAAATAATTAAAATAATCTATTGTCCCACAGATGGCATTACCGTTATTTTATGTTTCGATTAAAGGAGTATGTTAATTATTATTATTACAATAAATAAATATTAGTTAAAACACGAGTCATACTTACTGCAATCCATCGATTCATATTCAAGTGTATTTGGCGGTGCGGAGTAATCCGCTATTTGTCGACCCCTCTCATCAGCACAGATTTTCCTGAAATTTAAAAATGGCACCTATATGGAATATCAGGGGCACAGTAAAGAGGTGACTGCCTCGATGGCGCAGTTGTAATTGCGCATGCGTTACGACTGCTATGCTAAGGGCTCGGGTTCGATCCCGGGTCGGGTAAAGTGATATTGGGTTTTTCTACTTAGAAATACTCAGTATCAGCCTGGAGTCTGGTATTGTATGGCGATAGGCTGGCCCCCTATCACATTATGGGACCTTAACAAATTCGGCGAAACGTGGGTGTGCCCTCTGCCTACCCCTTCGGGGATTACAGGCGTGAGTGTATGTGTGTGTGAGTAAAGAGGAAGTATGTATATTATTTAATATACTCACGTTCTATTTCTGATCGTAATGACATGTCCATAAGTCCCGTCTGGCATGCACTCGGTGAAAGAATTGAAGAAGTCCGTGTTGAATCCGTCCTCTGCACTTTGCAGGATCATTTCAACTCTCTGTCTCTGTTCCTCTAAACACGGCGCCGTGAAGTTGTATGGAGGATTACCTTCGTTCAAATGCGGGAACTTATCCAAGACTGGGTCGTCTGGGAAACAAATTATTTATGGTTTAAACATGAGAGATTCTGAAAAGTTCGAGACCACATCGTCTAAGTAGAAATGATGTTTTATCTATAAACATTATATCAACATTTTGGCTCTTCAAAAAAATCTGTAAAATTGTATTAAAAAGTACAATGCTGTAGACGATATAGACGAGCTTAATAAATGCAGGGACCTTATAGCTCTTATAGCTCTTATAGCACAGGAAGCTTAAGCGGGCTTTGGAGCCTATAAAGTTATAAAAGGTTGAAATTAGCTTTTAAACTTCTTAGGGATTAAGTTTGTAGGTTTAATTTTTTTATAATATTTGTAGCATAAAATATTTTACACTGAAAAATATTAAATAAACTCGAAACTTTTTAAACTTACGCCTGGATTCAAGAACAATACTTGAGAGATATCTTAGCGTAGCGTTAGCGTTTTAATATACGTCATTGGTACATAACTTATACAGAAATTAACACATTTCAAAGAGCTCGCTCCAATTTTTACATTTGCAGCCATTTCAGTCTAAACTTTTATAATGGTAAGTCATGCAATTTTCAAAATACGTCTATCTTTACTTGCTTCCACATATTATAAATATAATAGTCATATTCTGAAATCAGATGATATTGATACTATAAGAAAAGCTTAAATAACTCACAGCAAGCCATCTCAGTAATTGGATGTTTATCCAAATCAGCAGTATGCCCGCTCCTGTCTGCATCGACGATATTTCCTGTGATTTTGTCAACGCAGTAACAAATCCTCCCAATGCACTGTATAGGATAGAAGTTACCATCAGGCGTGCAGCGTGGAGCTACCACGGGATGAGGCAACCCTGGCTGGATAGACTTCATTATCTTCTGATGAAGGCGGGAGCAACCTATAAGTTTTTTAGCTTAGTACCTTTGTGGGTGAGTTTAAAATAATAAAATCACAGAAGCAGATCTGGAAACAACTATAAATTTACATTAATTGATGAGTAGACAATGAAATACGAGACAAGAGACATAAGGCACTCGATGTAGCAAAACATTCGCTAGGTATGCAACAGTGTGGAAACTGACGTACGTTGGGGATTCCTTCCTTGCATGCCTTTTGAGGTTTGCAAGCGAGACAGAAAGAGTCCCGGCATACTCCGACGAAACTGAACTGTATATCAGAAATCCCTGATGTCTGATATATCTGTTAATTTTCCTATACAAACATTTTGAGACGCTCTAGCTTCGTTATTTTTATTTTTTATTCCCTTCGATTAATTCCAGAGCCGAACTGAATCAAAATCCTACAAATGTTGACAAACAAAACATTTACGCAAGTTCACTAACCGCAATGCATGTTTTGTGTAGTTGAAGTGCCACGGTACATAACCTCGCCGAATAACCTTTCACCTTCTTCCGATTGGCAGAAACATCTGAAATTCACAAATGGAATTATATCATTTCAAGTTTGTTTTACAGTTCTCGGGATCACAGTTTTATCAAACCAAATACGCTCGTAGTTTTTGATTTTACGCCAGTTTTACACCGATTGTCTTTTAATTTTGAAGGCCAACAAACACCAAGGTAGTACGATGACACAATGTAAAATGTATATACCTAGTCAGGTCATAAATTCTGTCACATGTTTAATATAAAATAATTGAAACAAGTTTATTCATTATGTAACCATTTATATAACAAAATAAACTTAACAAAACATAGATTCTTATGACACTAAAGTTTATTCAAAATGACCACCGTGATTTTGAATACAGGCCTTCAATCTGCGCGGCCAGTTGTCTATCGCAGCACGAACGAGGTCCATGTCAATATCGGCGGCTGCCTTAATCAAGGATGTCTTGAGTGACTCCAAATTGGGATGAGGCTTTGAGCACGCCTTTTCCTCCAAGTGTTGCCATATCTTGTAATCTAACGGATTCAAATCTGGACTGGAGGAGGGCCAGTCTTCGTGCCGGATGAAGTCGATTTCACGCGCCGCCAGCCAGTCTTGTGTGCTCTTCGCTCTATGAGCTGGCGCCGAATCTTGTTGGAATACCCAGTGCCTGTTATTGAACATGGTATGAGAACAGGTTCCACAAGGTTCGTCAGGACTGTATTTTGATACACAACTGCATTCGTTTTTACACCTTTCTCACAAAAATGTACCTCTGTTAAGCCCCAATAAGAAACTCCCAACCATACCATGAGCGAGGATGGAAAATGACCTCGTTGGACACGCGGAATACGGTTGCTCGCTTCTTCACTACTGTGTGCGTACACCTTATCATTTTGTTTGTTGTAGCTCTCTTCTACGGTAAAAATTTTTTCATCTGAAAAAAGAATTTCCCGATATTTTTTTCCCGCGTACCGCTTCAACAAAGCGCGGCATCTCTTCAGTCTCAGGTCCATTAGACGAGCATTCAAACGATGTCCTGTTTTTCTTCGATATGCCCGAAGCCCTAAGTCTTCATTTAACACCCTTTTCACCGTGGTTCTGCTTAACCCCATCTGAAGGGCCAACAGTTTCTGCTTACGTTTGGGATTTCTTTGAATTCGCGCCTTCACAGCTTTTATCACTGCTGGAGTCCTAACAGACCGAGGGCGACCACTTCTTGACCTGTCATCTACACTAGAGTCTTCATTGTATCGTTTGATGGTACGATAAACGAATCTTTTGGTTATATTCAAATTTTTCAGTATGTCAAAAATTTGAATTGGCGCGTAACCGCAACGATGCAACGCAATTACTGCAACACGGTGTTCTTTAAGCGTCCACTCCATATTTAAAAATGAGTAAAATTCAAAAAAATATACATTTTTATTTTCATGAACATGTGAAATTCGAATTCAATAAACTTTTTTGTGGCCAGCATTCTAAAATAAAAGTTTTTACTGTGTGACAATACTTATGACCTGACTAGGTATATACGTGGACGTCATAACATTTTGTTTTATATCGAACTTTAGGAGTCCTCTAAAGTTAAGCAAATCTCGGTGAAAACAAGAAATAAATCCTAGTGTTCCTGCCATCTCAAATAAGTATAAGTAATATGAAGATATATCTTTAACTATAAAATATTACTGACTGTAGACTGTAGTAATTGCGCATGCGTTACGACTGCTGTGCTGAAGTCTCGGGTTCTATATCCGGGTCGGGTTAAGTGATATTGGGTTTTTCTATCTAGAAAATCTCGGTATTAGCCCGAAGTGTGGAATTTTTGCAAGGTATGTATGGCGATAGGCTCGCCCACTATCACATAATGGGACCAATATAAATTCGGCGAAAAGTGGGTGTACTGGTTGCACCTATGGTTCAGCATAGGTGTTGCCACGTAAGCTGATAAATAATTACCCGACTGCGATATATATGTATTGAATAAACAGAAATCTCTATTTTCTTTAAAACTACTAAAACGTACCGATTAACAGTTTTAAGGTATGTCCCTTATTACCCAACTGCTTTAAAAGAGTTATGTTTTAAGGTATAATTTATAACATATCTTCCAAATAAGCGTGGCTATAAATCTGTTTCTTTTTAAATAATTTAAGCGTAATTGTAACGTTAATGTTATAGAAATAAAGTTGATTTTGGTTTGTATTTTTACTCACTAATTATTACCTTTTTCCAAACACCGGTTTCCTTGTAATACATGAGATTTTTTATTTAGTTTTTTCATTTTTTATTTATATTAAGTTTTTGTTTCAATTATATATTAGTTTTAATTTTAATATTGTATACTTTGCTGACGAGGGCTATATTTGTTTTTTTTTATTGTTGGAAACTTTATTGGTCCAAGATTTAGTTATATGTATCTATAATTATTAATATACTTAATACTGTTTGTTTCCTGTACTAAGATAAATAAATAAAAGAGAGGTTGAAAAGTATACAAATGTACTCACTCTAAGTCTCGGTCCTTTGTACATGGCCATTGGAGTGTTACTGAGTGCCACCATGTTCATATTGTTCGGTATCGGAGTGGACGTCTGCAAGGCTAACTGCCTCTGTCTCAGTTGACCAGGAGTAGCTGTCAATAACAATAAAGGTTCACTTTGGTACTCGAAAACTTTCAAATTGCTATGCGTTGATTTCTGTATACGTAATTGGACCTTTAATCTACCTAATATCTAAACATAGCATCATCTCACATATAGTGCTTGATTAGGGATGGTAAATTAGTACAGTATTTACAAGAGGAGCAAACAGTACAAACAAACTGGTTTTAATGTTTTTTTATAGTTAGTTTTTCTAATCGAGACTTCTAGTTTTTTAACGAACAAGGGTTCAGGTCACACTGGTTAGAAAGAATTGTATGGTGTTTATGATCCAATTTAAATAACGAAGCTCAATATTCTAAAATAACGTTTACACCTCAAAATCGATAAAAAAAAATCAAATAAATCAGAGTAGTAGGGATAGATTGTCTCCCGCTACTCGATACTCTAATTGAACGGCACTGCGCATCAGGTGACTTACTTGTAAACCGATATTACCTATAAAAAATACCGCCTATTTATTACATGACACTCATTGGGTTGCGTATAATATCAAATGCATTAGTATTGAAATAAAATACATTTTATCGCGGGTTATTTTATTTTTCAGTCCCGTTTGTGTCTTCAGTTTATTTTATTTATATTTATTGTTACTCCTTAGTTTTATTTCAATGTGTTATATTTACGTAAACGTAAGAAACCATTAAGCATTATTGTTTTTAGGTTAAGCCATACTGTATCGTTGTATATGATCCAAATCCATATACATTCAAGAACACTTTAACTACTGCAAGCTACAAAATTAAATATTTTCATCAATTCATAACAACACCATCTGTTGACATCTATCAGAATCTTATTCAAACCGCTTTCACAAGTGTATTACTTTATTTATTCGATAAAGGACTTCCCCGTGTATAACTACTTAATAACAGCCCAATCTACTTCGATCTATACCAAGTTGTATAAGTAAATTTATTTATATGCGCAGGGACTTCCCCGTGTAGTATGTAGCGAGAGCATCATCCACATCCATAAACAATCATGATATAAATAAGTATTACTGCCTCGGTGGCGCAGTTGTAACTGCGCATGCGTTACGACTGCTGTCTGCTGAGGTCTCGGGTTCGATCCCCAGGTCGGGTAAAGTGATATTGAGTTTTTCTATCTAGAAATACTCAGTATCAGCCAGAAGTCTGAAATTGAGCCCGGTATGGCGATAGGCTCGCCCCCTATCACATTATGGGACCGAAATAAATTCGGCGACAATAATTCCAAAAATAATTTTGGGTTCTGTATCGATAATATAACACGTTACAATCAAAATTTTGCAAAAATATTTAATGTACAGACAAAGTGGCTCTTCAGTTTTATTATATTATAGATTTCACGATGTACGTTAGTAATTATTAAAACATACATTAGGTGAATATTTTTTTTATCCTGGCACGGCAAAGTGACCACACTGCACCTGATGGTAAGCGTAGTGCGATCGAATTAGAGTATCGAGTAGCGAGAGACAATCTATCCCCCGCTACTCAACACAATCACGCCTGTCTGCTTCTTCACACCTCGCCATGGGCAAGAAGGTGAAGAAGCGGTCGAGGGTCTAGTGTCTGTACTCAGAAGGCCGCAAAACGGCCAAACATCGTACCTCAACTCTAGACCCCCGACAAAAAACGGATGTACACTGGCTGATCCCAGAACGCGACACAATTGCGTGTGCCACTATGGCGGTGGTCTGTGCACGGTGGTCGCTATCCGGGCGGATATGAATATATTGAATATACTACCACCAGCAAAGATTTTCTTTTTATCTGTTATAATTAAAGTTAGCTCGGACAAAGTTACAAAACCGGTTGTTTATTTGACTAAGGTGCACGTTATCTTAATGAGTTAATGACAGTTATTTAAAATCACAGACAAACGTTTCAATTTATTTATTTGTATATGATTACATTGTATATGAGTATATGCGTATATGATTCCGAAGACTAAGGGCTATACATAGAGGAGTCTACCTTGGATGGGCGTGCTAGGTGTATTACCGGGGACGTTCAATGTTGGCGTGAATGGCTTCAGTGCTTTAGATTGCTCCTCCGGGGTACCGTACTTGTCCAGTATCTCTTTGGCTACCTGCAATGTACATAAAATAAAGTCAAGCTGTATTTCTTAAATATTTGACTGGATAAAAGATTTGATTCATAATAAATTCGAAGGTCAGGAACTACACCCAGCGTAAGCATCATTTTTACTATTCAAGGACCATTTAGTAATTTAAATAAATAAAATACACCCAACAGTCACACTCATAGTTCTGACTCCACACTAGGTAAAACCTATATCGTGGGTTTCAAGAACTACGAGGGACTACGATCCCACAACACCCCGATCCGAAACAAATATCTGTACCTATGTCACACAAACATTAGTCTCGGTGCGGGAATCGAACCCACGGCCTCTCATTTCACAGCCGGCTACTCGCCCGCTTCGCCACGGAGGCTGTCAATTTAGTCTTATGTATACTATGTTATTATACTTTTATGGTTATACAATAAAGTTTTGTTGAATAAGTACTATGTCAGTCAAGGTTTATATCAAGGCATAATCTCTTCACTACCTTAAGGTTGACTGGGATATAATACCTGTGGCATTAAGTACACCGTTTTTTTTTTTTTTTTTTTTTCCGCGGGGAAAATCCATCTTACGGATACCTTCTGGTCCTCGGGGGAGGAGAGATGGTTATGCCGGACTCACCGACCTTCCGACCCAGTTCGCCCGAAGGACTACTAGATCGGGACTCTAACCAATTTTCCTACGCCGGTGTACCGACTAAAAACCCCGCGGTAGCCTTCTGCAGCACATGTGGGACAATCCCGAGGGATCCTGAGTTTACTCTGGATTGCTGCCGGAACCATCCCTGTGCCGTACCTTTACGGCCCGTCTCTTCTTGGGCTAGATGCCCCCCACAATTTACAGTAGCAGCGCGATGTTTCGCGCCGCCAACCGCCTCAAGGTCGCACCATGAAGATATATACATAAAGGCCGCACATCCCCCGCTGTGCACCCGCATACTCCGTGATCCCTTTTAGTCGCCTCTTACGACAGGCAGGGTATACAGTGGTCCGCCCTGTGGAACGGGGGCGTTTGAATTCCACCACGGTAACCCCTGCCTGTCGTACGAGGCGACTAATTGGGGCCATCGGGGGTCGCGGGCTCGCAGCGGGGGGCTGTCAGCCCGAATCGATGCACTCCCAGTTTCGGAGCATCGTGCGACCCCGAGATGGACGGCAGCGCGTGTGGTAAGGCCTCGTTCGCTGTCGTTGTTCGGTGCGCGGGGGCTCCTAAGCCCTCCCATGGAGATGGGCTGCTACGCAGCACCGCGCAGGGGCGGTTCCGGCAGCAATTCTAGCACTCCTTAGAATACCCCGGGATCGCTCCGTAAGCGCCGAAGAAGGCCACCGCGGGGTTTTAGCTGGTAGTGCCGGGTGGGGTGTACATAGGGGGTAGGGACTCGGCCCAGCGGCTGCTCGGATAGCCATCATCCGGGCGAGGGGGATGCTGGGTCGTAAGACCGGCTAGTCCAGCATAACCGTTTTACTCTAATTCCGCTTCCCCCCGAAGCGGGCGGTAGTAATAAAACGCTTTCCCCGCGACAACAAAAAAAAAAAAAAGGGTATACAGTGGTAGAATTCTTCAGGGCCCCCATTCCACAGGGCGGGGCATTAAGTACACCTATATACGATATATATAAAGTGCATTAATAAAAAAAAAATATGGAATAAAAGAAGCTCGGCGAACCTTGGATATACTAATTAATATTCTGCCTAAACTATTGGAGATATGATATGATGATAGGGGTCAGCTATTTTATGAGAAAATATAAGAGACACTGTAATATTAATAATTCAATAAAGACATGTTTTTTTATCTTCTTTTATATAAATAGTTTTAAGTTTGCTTTAGCTTAGTAGTTAGCTTTCCCTCTTCCCATGATCCAGGGTCCTTAGGAGTAGTGTGAAGAAGCTAAACAGCAGGCCCGAATGATTGTGTTGCGTAGCGCGGGATAGATTGGCCCTCACTACTCGATACTCTAACTGGACGGTTACCATCAGATGCAGTGTGGTCACATTGCCGTGCAAGAATAAAAGAAGTGCAAAAACATTAAATTGTCTTTACCTTATAAGTCTCAGTTATAGCTCTTATAGCACAGGAAGCTTAAGCGGGCTTTGGAGCCTATAAAGTTATAAAAGGTTGAAATTAGCTTTTAAACTTCTTAGGGATTAAGTTTGTAGGTTTAATTTTTTTATAATATTTGTAGCATAAAATATTTTACACTGAAAAATATTAAATAAACTCGAAACTTTTTAAACTTACGCCTGGATTCAAGAACAATACTTGAGAGATATCTTAGCGTAGCGTTAGCGTTTTAATATACGTCATTGGTACATAACTTATACAGAAATTAACACATTTCAAAGAGCTCGCTCCAATTTTTACATTTGCAGCCATTTCAGTCTAAACTTTTATAATGGTAAGTCATGCAATTTTCAAAATACGTCTATCTTTACTTGCTTCCACATATTATAAATATAATAGTCATATTCTGAAATCAGATGATATTGATACTATAAGAAAAGCTTAAATAACTCACAGCAAGCCATCTCAGTAATTGGATGTTTATCCAAATCAGCAGTATGCCCGCTCCTGTCTGCATCGACGATATTTCCTGTGATTTTGTCAACGCAGTAACAAATCCTCCCAATGCACTGTATAGGATAGAAGTTACCATCAGGCGTGCAGCGTGGAGCTACCACGGGATGAGGCAACCCTGGCTGGATAGACTTCATTATCTTCTGATGAAGGCGGGAGCAACCTATAAGTTTTTTAGCTTAGTACCTTTGTGGGTGAGTTTAAAATAATAAAATCACAGAAGCAGATCTGGAAACAACTATAAATTTACATTAATTGATGAGTAGACAATGAAATACGAGACAAGAGACATAAGGCACTCGATGTAGCAAAACATTCGCTAGGTATGCAACAGTGTGGAAACTGACGTACGTTGGGGATTCCTTCCTTGCATGCCTTTTGAGGTTTGCAAGCGAGACAGAAAGAGTCCCGGCATACTCCGACGAAACTGAACTGTATATCAGAAATCCCTGATGTCTGATATATCTGTTAATTTTCCTATACAAACATTTTGAGACGCTCTAGCTTCGTTATTTTTATTTTTTATTCCCTTCGATTAATTCCAGAGCCGAACTGAATCAAAATCCTACAAATGTTGACAAACAAAACATTTACGCAAGTTCACTAACCGCAATGCATGTTTTGTGTAGTTGAAGTGCCACGGTACATAACCTCGCCGAATAACCTTTCACCTTCTTCCGATTGGCAGAAACATCTGAAATTCACAAATGGAATTATATCATTTCAAGTTTGTTTTACAGTTCTCGGGATCACAGTTTTATCAAACCAAATACGCTCGTAGTTTTTGATTTTACGCCAGTTTTACACCGATTGTCTTTTAATTTTGAAGGCCAACAAACACCAAGGTAGTACGATGACACAATGTAAAATGTATATACCTAGTCAGGTCATAAATTCTGTCACATGTTTAATATAAAATAATTGAAACAAGTTTATTCATTATGTAACCATTTATATAACAAAATAAACTTAACAAAACATAGATTCTTATGACACTAAAGTTTATTCAAAATGACCACCGTGATTTTGAATACAGGCCTTCAATCTGCGCGGCCAGTTGTCTATCGCAGCACGAACGAGGTCCATGTCAATATCGGCGGCTGCCTTAATCAAGGATGTCTTGAGTGACTCCAAATTGGGATGAGGCTTTGAGCACGCCTTTTCCTCCAAGTGTTGCCATATCTTGTAATCTAACGGATTCAAATCTGGACTGGAGGAGGGCCAGTCTTCGTGCCGGATGAAGTCGATTTCACGCGCCGCCAGCCAGTCTTGTGTGCTCTTCGCTCTATGAGCTGGCGCCGAATCTTGTTGGAATACCCAGTGCCTGTTATTGAACATGGTATGAGAACAGGTTCCACAAGGTTCGTCAGGACTGTATTTTGATACACAACTGCATTCGTTTTTACACCTTTCTCACAAAAATGTACCTCTGTTAAGCCCCAATAAGAAACTCCCAACCATACCATGAGCGAGGATGGAAAATGACCTCGTTGGACACGCGGAATACGGTTGCTCGCTTCTTCACTACTGTGTGCGTACACCTTATCATTTTGTTTGTTGTAGCTCTCTTCTACGGTAAAAATTTTTTCATCTGAAAAAAGAATTTCCCGATATTTTTTTCCCGCGTACCGCTTCAACAAAGCGCGGCATCTCTTCAGTCTCAGGTCCATTAGACGAGCATTCAAACGATGTCCTGTTTTTCTTCGATATGCCCGAAGCCCTAAGTCTTCATTTAACACCCTTTTCACCGTGGTTCTGCTTAACCCCATCTGAAGGGCCAACAGTTTCTGCTTACGTTTGGGATTTCTTTGAATTCGCGCCTTCACAGCTTTTATCACTGCTGGAGTCCTAACAGACCGAGGGCGACCACTTCTTGACCTGTCATCTACACTAGAGTCTTCATTGTATCGTTTGATGGTACGATAAACGAATCTTTTGGTTATATTCAAATTTTTCAGTATGTCAAAAATTTGAATTGGCGCGTAACCGCAACGATGCAACGCAATTACTGCAACACGGTGTTCTTTAAGCGTCCACTCCATATTTAAAAATGAGTAAAATTCAAAAAAATATACATTTTTATTTTCATGAACATGTGAAATTCGAATTCAATAAACTTTTTTGTGGCCAGCATTCTAAAATAAAAGTTTTTACTGTGTGACAATACTTATGACCTGACTAGGTATATACGTGGACGTCATAACATTTTGTTTTATATCGAACTTTAGGAGTCCTCTAAAGTTAAGCAAATCTCGGTGAAAACAAGAAATAAATCCTAGTGTTCCTGCCATCTCAAATAAGTATAAGTAATATGAAGATATATCTTTAACTATAAAATATTACTGACTGTAGACTGTAGTAATTGCGCATGCGTTACGACTGCTGTGCTGAAGTCTCGGGTTCTATATCCGGGTCGGGTTAAGTGATATTGGGTTTTTCTATCTAGAAAATCTCGGTATTAGCCCGAAGTGTGGAATTTTTGCAAGGTATGTATGGCGATAGGCTCGCCCACTATCACATAATGGGACCAATATAAATTCGGCGAAAAGTGGGTGTACTGGTTGCACCTCTGCCTACGCCTTCGGGGATTACAGGCGTGTGTGTATATGTATAAAATAGTAAAAAATAAAAGCAATTTACGTGTGTGCCGGTACGCAGTCGAAGGGTGCGTATTTGCCTTTGGCGTCGCAATGCGGACGGAACTCTAGCGATCCCACCTCGCCTGTTGCATGTCTTGCGTCGAACGATACTTGTGCTGTGTGGCAAACTGATGTCACTGAAAATTAACCACAGCATTGTATGTTGATACTTCAGAATGTAGAACATACAATGATTAACGTTGTTAATGAAATACATTGATTTATCGGAATATCAAGAATAGATCTAATCAGAAGCAAGCGTCCCGTAAAACTTATTCTAAATACACGCGGAGGGCCCTAATGGAATTCGGACATAAATGAGCGTAGTTGCTACGCCAAAGATACAGCCATTCTTTTTCCTTTTTTTTTATCATGTTTTTATATGTATTTAATTTAGAAACCTTGGTATTTTAGTATAGTTGTTTTTAAATGTTCAAGAACTTCATGTTATTATTAGTTTATAATATTTAAAATATTCTTCTCCACCTCTAATGTACTTACTTCTCTCGCAATAACTGTGTCCATCACTAGGGTCACTGACACAAGTGAGTCCATCACCACACCGGCCAACTGTAGTCCCGGTTCCAGGACCTCCTAAACTGCAGTGCTCGTTTTCTCCTGTAAAAAATATTGTGAGATGAGTGTAATTTAGTGCAGCATATTAATACATAAAGTGCAAAAGTAAAAACACATTCTCTTTGTATCCATTATCTATGGTAAAATATACGCTACCAACTGTCATGGCCTCTCGTGTGACGTGACCATCCGCAAAACTGACAGACGTTTGGCTCAACGTTTAATAGATGTTTCGAACGGTGACGTCACACATGACTGTTTTTTTCATGTGACAAAATGTTTTATTTTTACATATTTGTTTCTTGAAAATATTAAATAATCACATATAAATTGGTTTAATTTCGATAGGTATTTTTAGACTTAAATCTATTATAAAAAACAAAATTGTATCAGGTTTTCACTTACTGTCAACTACCCTATTCCAATAAAATATATTGACCAAGACAATAATAAATTATGCCAATGAATTTCCAACGTCTATTAGGGTCAATATACGTACCATTGTGCGAACTACATTCGTTGCATATCAGCGCCATGCGATGATTCGGTCCGTCTTTCAACAAGTAATCCACCACTCGGTCCAAGGCTGAGCGGTTCTTGTCTAGTAGAGGGCGCGGTAGTTGATCAGACTGAAACAATAATTAATCTCGAATATAAACTCACGCCTGTATGTTTAATGAGGTAGACAGACGTGCACCTCTTGATCATTTTGGTCCCATAACAATAAATAATACCCAATTGTCATATAGTCCTGACTCCATAATGCGATACGAGTCTTGTGTCGTATCAGGAACTAATAGAGACTTCGGTCTCACAACACCAAGACCCAAAACAGTTATTTGTAGATGGCACCAACATTTGTCTGGGACCGGGATCGAACCCGCAGCCTCTCATTTCATAGCCGGCTACGTGCCTACTGCGCCACGGAGGATGTCCAATGATGATCGCCATATCAACTAGAAATTTCAATCCCAAGCAACCGACATATATTTTTCGAATCGATGAACTTCGTACAAGTCTCTTTAACAACTTCAGCATAGGTGTTGCCACGTAAGCTGATAAATAATTACCCGACTGCGATATATATGTATTGAATAAACAGAAATCTCTATTTTCTTTAAAACTACTAAAACGTACCGATTAACAGTTTTAAGGTATGTCCCTTATTACCCAACTGCTTTAAAAGAGTTATGTTTTAAGGTATAATTTATAACATATCTTCCAAATAAGCGTGGCTATAAATCTGTTTCTTTTTAAATAATTTAAGCGTAATTGTAACGTTAATGTTATAGAAATAAAGTTGATTTTGGTTTGTATTTTTACTCACTAATTATTACCTTTTTCCAAACACCGGTTTCCTTGTAATACATGAGATTTTTTATTTAGTTTTTTCATTTTTTATTTATATTAAGTTTTTGTTTCAATTATATATTAGTTTTAATTTTAATATTGTATACTTTGCTGACGAGGGCTATATTTGTTTTTTTTTATTGTTGGAAACTTTATTGGTCCAAGATTTAGTTATATGTATCTATAATTATTAATATACTTAATACTGTTTGTTTCCTGTACTAAGATAAATAAATAAAAGAGAGGTTGAAAAGTATACAAATGTACTCACTCTAAGTCTCGGTCCTTTGTACATGGCCATTGGAGTGTTACTGAGTGCCACCATGTTCATATTGTTCGGTATCGGAGTGGACGTCTGCAAGGCTAACTGCCTCTGTCTCAGTTGACCAGGAGTAGCTGTCAATAACAATAAAGGTTCACTTTGGTACTCGAAAACTTTCAAATTGCTATGCGTTGATTTCTGTATACGTAATTGGACCTTTAATCTACCTAATATCTAAACATAGCATCATCTCACATATAGTGCTTGATTAGGGATGGTAAATTAGTACAGTATTTACAAGAGGAGCAAACAGTACAAACAAACTGGTTTTAATGTTTTTTTATAGTTAGTTTTTCTAATCGAGACTTCTAGTTTTTTAACGAACAAGGGTTCAGGTCACACTGGTTAGAAAGAATTGTATGGTGTTTATGATCCAATTTAAATAACGAAGCTCAATATTCTAAAATAACGTTTACACCTCAAAATCGATAAAAAAAAATCAAATAAATCAGAGTAGTAGGGATAGATTGTCTCCCGCTACTCGATACTCTAATTGAACGGCACTGCGCATCAGGTGACTTACTTGTAAACCGATATTACCTATAAAAAATACCGCCTATTTATTACATGACACTCATTGGGTTGCGTATAATATCAAATGCATTAGTATTGAAATAAAATACATTTTATCGCGGGTTATTTTATTTTTCAGTCCCGTTTGTGTCTTCAGTTTATTTTATTTATATTTATTGTTACTCCTTAGTTTTATTTCAATGTGTTATATTTACGTAAACGTAAGAAACCATTAAGCATTATTGTTTTTAGGTTAAGCCATACTGTATCGTTGTATATGATCCAAATCCATATACATTCAAGAACACTTTAACTACTGCAAGCTACAAAATTAAATATTTTCATCAATTCATAACAACACCATCTGTTGACATCTATCAGAATCTTATTCAAACCGCTTTCACAAGTGTATTACTTTATTTATTCGATAAAGGACTTCCCCGTGTATAACTACTTAATAACAGCCCAATCTACTTCGATCTATACCAAGTTGTATAAGTAAATTTATTTATATGCGCAGGGACTTCCCCGTGTAGTATGTAGCGAGAGCATCATCCACATCCATAAACAATCATGATATAAATAAGTATTACTGCCTCGGTGGCGCAGTTGTAACTGCGCATGCGTTACGACTGCTGTCTGCTGAGGTCTCGGGTTCGATCCCCAGGTCGGGTAAAGTGATATTGAGTTTTTCTATCTAGAAATACTCAGTATCAGCCAGAAGTCTGAAATTGAGCCCGGTATGGCGATAGGCTCGCCCCCTATCACATTATGGGACCGAAATAAATTCGGCGACAATAATTCCAAAAATAATTTTGGGTTCTGTATCGATAATATAACACGTTACAATCAAAATTTTGCAAAAATATTTAATGTACAGACAAAGTGGCTCTTCAGTTTTATTATATTATAGATTTCACGATGTACGTTAGTAATTATTAAAACATACATTAGGTGAATATTTTTTTTATCCTGGCACGGCAAAGTGACCACACTGCACCTGATGGTAAGCGTAGTGCGATCGAATTAGAGTATCGAGTAGCGAGAGACAATCTATCCCCCGCTACTCAACACAATCACGCCTGTCTGCTTCTTCACACCTCGCCATGGGCAAGAAGGTGAAGAAGCGGTCGAGGGTCTAGTGTCTGTACTCAGAAGGCCGCAAAACGGCCAAACATCGTACCTCAACTCTAGACCCCCGACAAAAAACGGATGTACACTGGCTGATCCCAGAACGCGACACAATTGCGTGTGCCACTATGGCGGTGGTCTGTGCACGGTGGTCGCTATCCGGGCGGATATGAATATATTGAATATACTACCACCAGCAAAGATTTTCTTTTTATCTGTTATAATTAAAGTTAGCTCGGACAAAGTTACAAAACCGGTTGTTTATTTGACTAAGGTGCACGTTATCTTAATGAGTTAATGACAGTTATTTAAAATCACAGACAAACGTTTCAATTTATTTATTTGTATATGATTACATTGTATATGAGTATATGCGTATATGATTCCGAAGACTAAGGGCTATACATAGAGGAGTCTACCTTGGATGGGCGTGCTAGGTGTATTACCGGGGACGTTCAATGTTGGCGTGAATGGCTTCAGTGCTTTAGATTGCTCCTCCGGGGTACCGTACTTGTCCAGTATCTCTTTGGCTACCTGCAATGTACATAAAATAAAGTCAAGCTGTATTTCTTAAATATTTGACTGGATAAAAGATTTGATTCATAATAAATTCGAAGGTCAGGAACTACACCCAGCGTAAGCATCATTTTTACTATTCAAGGACCATTTAGTAATTTAAATAAATAAAATACACCCAACAGTCACACTCATAGTTCTGACTCCACACTAGGTAAAACCTATATCGTGGGTTTCAAGAACTACGAGGGACTACGATCCCACAACACCCCGATCCGAAACAAATATCTGTACCTATGTCACACAAACATTAGTCTCGGTGCGGGAATCGAACCCACGGCCTCTCATTTCACAGCCGGCTACTCGCCCGCTTCGCCACGGAGGCTGTCAATTTAGTCTTATGTATACTATGTTATTATACTTTTATGGTTATACAATAAAGTTTTGTTGAATAAGTACTATGTCAGTCAAGGTTTATATCAAGGCATAATCTCTTCACTACCTTAAGGTTGACTGGGATATAATACCTGTGGCATTAAGTACACCGTTTTTTTTTTTTTTTTTTTTCCGCGGGGAAAATCCATCTTACGGATACCTTCTGGTCCTCGGGGGAGGAGAGATGGTTATGCCGGACTCACCGACCTTCCGACCCAGTTCGCCCGAAGGACTACTAGATCGGGACTCTAACCAATTTTCCTACGCCGGTGTACCGACTAAAAACCCCGCGGTAGCCTTCTGCAGCACATGTGGGACAATCCCGAGGGATCCTGAGTTTACTCTGGATTGCTGCCGGAACCATCCCTGTGCCGTACCTTTACGGCCCGTCTCTTCTTGGGCTAGATGCCCCCCACAATTTACAGTAGCAGCGCGATGTTTCGCGCCGCCAACCGCCTCAAGGTCGCACCATGAAGATATATACATAAAGGCCGCACATCCCCCGCTGTGCACCCGCATACTCCGTGATCCCTTTTAGTCGCCTCTTACGACAGGCAGGGTATACAGTGGTCCGCCCTGTGGAACGGGGGCGTTTGAATTCCACCACGGTAACCCCTGCCTGTCGTACGAGGCGACTAATTGGGGCCATCGGGGGTCGCGGGCTCGCAGCGGGGGGCTGTCAGCCCGAATCGATGCACTCCCAGTTTCGGAGCATCGTGCGACCCCGAGATGGACGGCAGCGCGTGTGGTAAGGCCTCGTTCGCTGTCGTTGTTCGGTGCGCGGGGGCTCCTAAGCCCTCCCATGGAGATGGGCTGCTACGCAGCACCGCGCAGGGGCGGTTCCGGCAGCAATTCTAGCACTCCTTAGAATACCCCGGGATCGCTCCGTAAGCGCCGAAGAAGGCCACCGCGGGGTTTTAGCTGGTAGTGCCGGGTGGGGTGTACATAGGGGGTAGGGACTCGGCCCAGCGGCTGCTCGGATAGCCATCATCCGGGCGAGGGGGATGCTGGGTCGTAAGACCGGCTAGTCCAGCATAACCGTTTTACTCTAATTCCGCTTCCCCCCGAAGCGGGCGGTAGTAATAAAACGCTTTCCCCGCGACAACAAAAAAAAAAAAAAGGGTATACAGTGGTAGAATTCTTCAGGGCCCCCATTCCACAGGGCGGGGCATTAAGTACACCTATATACGATATATATAAAGTGCATTAATAAAAAAAAAATATGGAATAAAAGAAGCTCGGCGAACCTTGGATATACTAATTAATATTCTGCCTAAACTATTGGAGATATGATATGATGATAGGGGTCAGCTATTTTATGAGAAAATATAAGAGACACTGTAATATTAATAATTCAATAAAGACATGTTTTTTTATCTTCTTTTATATAAATAGTTTTAAGTTTGCTTTAGCTTAGTAGTTAGCTTTCCCTCTTCCCATGATCCAGGGTCCTTAGGAGTAGTGTGAAGAAGCTAAACAGCAGGCCCGAATGATTGTGTTGCGTAGCGCGGGATAGATTGGCCCTCACTACTCGATACTCTAACTGGACGGTTACCATCAGATGCAGTGTGGTCACATTGCCGTGCAAGAATAAAAGAAGTGCAAAAACATTAAATTGTCTTTACCTTATAAGTCTCAGTGTTCATGACGTCCTCTAGAATCTTTTTTTTCTCTTCTCTCATTTTGGTGAGTTTCAGGCGGTTTTTGTTGAGGGTCCAGTTGTAGTACCATGAGATTACAGAACGGAGGAATATTACTCTAGAAACAAAGTGTTTTTCCACTGATATATTTTCTATGCAACGATAGCCTAATTGGGTGCGGTACCAACTGCCTAAACAACGGTCGTAGGTTGGAAACCAACCTAAAATGGCATACATCCATGACTTGTCGAATTTAACGTATATCCATTGTTTATTATCGCTTGCATTAATGTTCGAGGATAATCTTTAATACATCGTGAGGAAAACTGAATAGATCAGAATTCTCATAAGAATTTCAAAGGTATGTGAAGTCTACCAACGCGCACTTGGCCAGCGTGGTGGACTAAGTCCTCTTATTTGTAGAGGAGGCCCGTGCCCAGATCTGGGATGATATTTAATACAGGTTAGTATATTTTATTATAATAACAATAATGCTAAGTAAGAGATAAATATGGTTTAAGGCATTGGTTACCGACTTGTATTAAGACGAAAACACACCTCCTATTTCAATACGTATTAATAAATCATACCTACATTCAAGCATTACGCACTGAAATAAACTACACATACTTTGAAACAAGGACTACTATTGGTTATGCCGCTAGCACTATTAATATTTTACTATAGCAATATGCAAGTGCACCAATCCCCATTGCATACACAAAGTGGATATTATAAGTCTAAAACCCGTTTTTGAAAGGAAAGGAGGTCTTTGTCCTGCAGTGGGACATAAGAGGCTTATAAATAATCATAATTTCGACTGTTGGCAGGCTAATTGATTTAAGCGTTTTTTTTTCGATTTTGAGTTATATACATATTCGGTATTAGCAGCATTTTTCTGCATCTTTTGAGCCCAGTTAAAAAAAAATTGGCCTTTATTGGTGCCTAAATCAACTGTTTAGGTAATACAGGGTTATTTATTTCAGTCAATAATGTTCATAACTGCAGGAAAGTAAGTCATAAAGATGAAGTAGGTCCGTGCTTACACAAGTAATATATTAATTTTACTACAATCCACGCAATAGTTTTTTTTAGTAAATTTATCCGAAAAACAAAAAACTTTAAACTTTTTCCTATAACTTTTAAAAAATAACGCTTAAATTAAATAGCCTGCCTGCCGCAGATATGTACTTACAAAACAGGTAGTACGAGCAACGGCGACGCATACATCAGCGAATGCAGCCAGTATTGCGTCCTGCCAACATACATATAATAGTACATCACTGCGAACAGCATGTAAAGCCCCACAGAATAGGCCATGACATAGCCAATGACGCGTTTGTGCGTCTGTTCTTTGTAAACGCCATCTTTCTCTATGCGCTTCAGGTCTGTCTCCAGTCGTTCGAGTATCTCCGTTGTCGTTTTCTTGCGCTGGAATAAAAGAAAAACTTTAACTTTAGTGGAGCGGAGAATGCTGTAGCCATTTTTTTTATACTGGCACGGCAAAGTGACCACACTGCGTCTGATGGTATGCGCAGTGCCGTCCAGCTACGAGTATCAAGTAGCGAGAGACAATCTATCCCCCGCTACTCAACACACTCATAACGACCTGCTTCCTACCACTACGCCATGGGCAAGAAGATGAAGAAGCGGTCGAAGGTCTAGTGTTACATTACTCAGAAGGCCATAAAACGGCCATACATCGTACCTCAACTCTAGACCCCCGACAAAAACCGGATGTTTACTGGCTGATCCCGGAACGCGACACACTTGCGTGTGCCACTATGGCGGTGGTCTGTGCACGGTGGTCGCTATTCGAGCGGATATGAATATATTGAATATCCTACCAAAAGCAAAACATCTACAACATGACTGATCTACTTTTACAGGGCGGTACCAACCACCTTAACAAACGGTCAGTGAGATTGCTGAAGGCTCAATCTTTCTGCCAAATTTCTCATCTCTTTCTGTATAAGTCGTTATAATATTGACGCTCTCTTATTCTGATGTGGATCTTCATAAACATTCTACAATTTGCCAGGGTCCAATAAAAAATATTTCATCGATATAATATAAATATACTGCAAGTTTATTGCGTTTTAACACCAAATATATAAATATAAGATGCTAGCTTTTGCCCGCGACTTCGTCCGCGTTGAATGTGTTTGTGATCCACAAATATTTATTTCAGGTCTAGGTGTTGTAAGAAAGTCTCTCGTAGTTATGATTATAAGATAAGATTGATAGTAAAACGAAAATCTATATCAAATTTATCCTAGCCATGTAAGACTAGTTGAAAAAATAAAAAAAAACGTTTAGGTATTGCCTGAATGGGGGCACAATAATTGCGGCATAGATCTCACCAAGTCGCAGCCACCCGTGAAAGCAAAGTGTCGTATAACATTGCAAAAACATTTCATATGAGTTAACATATTGCAACGTGCTATTTGAATGGATGAGTTCAAACTACTCGACTAGCATTAAACTCTAGACATGTGTGAACGCTTAACGCGCCGCAAGACCCGGTCACGATGCAACTTGTAGTCAATAATACATTGTATGAAATTATATACAACAGCATCTGGTTAGACTGAATTCCTAAAAGGAGCAATTTTTTTGTCCCGGGTCTAGAGTTGGGTACGATGTTTGGCCGTTTTGCGGCCTTCTGAATACTGACACTATAGTGTCAGAGTATTCAGTATTCAGTGTGTTATACTAAATGATGCTACTGTTGGTAGGATACTCATATCGGCTCGGATAGCGAGCACCGTACACAGGGTGTAAAACACGCAAGTGTGTCGCGTTCCGGGTTAAGCCAGTGTACATTCGGTTTTTGTCGGTCTTGAGTTGGGGTACGATGTTTGGCCGTTTTGCGGCCTTCTGAGTACTCTGACACTAGACCCTCGAACGCTTCACCATCTTACCCATGGCGTAGTGTGAACAAGCAGCCCGGCATGATTGTGTTGAGTAGCGGGGGATAGATTGTCGCTACTCGATACTCTAATTGGACGGCACTGCGCTTACAATCAGGTGCAGTGTGGTCACTTTGCCGTGCCAGGAAATATAATGTGTGGAGTTCTGTTCCTCTTTCAGCCCTATTGCGGAATCAGTTATCGCTTCTTAATTCTTATATTTCAGGTTAATACAACTGAAAACCTTAAAAAACGTGTTTTTTTCAACGGCCGACAACGCACCAACAATTCGTCAGGTATTGTAGATAGATTATCATGGGTTTCGATCACTTGTCGTCGTCATATATTAGTTGGAGTCTTCTTTAGAGGAAACAAATTACTGTGCAACTCGTGTACCTAGCTACTTCGCACGAACCGAGTTCATACGCCAACCAAGGCCGTTTCGCTTATACCCATTTACTGGTAATATCATGATTGTCTTAATCAATCTCATAATTTTTTAATTTTGCTAGTACAAGGATGTGTATACTAATTTATAATCACATTTGTATTATGATATTTATATCTCTATTAGAGTCAATGATCTTTAATATCATGGGATAGCCTATGTCCTACGCAAATTATATACATTAGCGGTTAGTACGATTGGAAACATTGTTTGGTCTCTTGTCAATTATGTCAATAGTTTCATCGAATCAGCAACTTGTTAATACTTGTATTAATAAATATTGTCGACATTCGAAATTCAACATATGGTCGTACCATTAATTATTTTTTTTCGAATATACTTATGCTGTTAACTTACAGCTTCCCCTAACATTATGGCCAGCGCTTTAGCCAAAATTAATATTTGGCAATGCATAAGCTAAGACACCATCTCTAAGGTTCAGACCTTAATTTCAACCATCGTTTGGAGTTGTAGAAAGAGGCCGCCTCGGTGCATCAGTGTGTCAAATGCTTGAATAGTTCTTTGAACTCGCCAATGACTCCTACGTGTCGGGAACTTGTGTTCACAGTAGAAATATTGCGGTTGGGATAGCGACCGTAATGGCATCATTAAGATTTATCAAAGACATTTCACCAGCTACGGTGTAGTCGACAGTAAGCCTCTTAAACTTATCTCACCCTATTTTAAGATGGACTCAATATGTTTTTACATGTGTTTCAGAAAACATTTTATCTTTGTTTACAACTGATTGATTGATTGAACTGATTTATTGATCCTCGAAACTCTAACAGATATCGCCTGGAAATCGAATCCAAGTTCTCTCTGGTCACAGCTTGAATGTGTTATAAATAAACAAATATAAATACCTCATAAAATGATTTGCTGGTCTTATAATATAAGAATATAACTACCTAACTTATCATATTCCTGTTTAGTTTTGATATTTCAATAATATATTGCATGATATCCAAGCATATTAATATTAAGCGATAAAGCCTTGAACCACAAGAAGTGAGAAGACAGTATAGAGTACCGACGTAGTAGTTAAAGGTGAAAGTTTCGAATTTGCAGTTACTAGACCGTGAAGACCATAATGAATATTTTGTTTACAATTTAAACGGCTGTAAATAAGATTCAAGTTTGATTGTGTTTTATTCGAATACAAAAAGTACATGCTTTCATATTTTTGAAAGTGAATGGTTTTATCAATGACTAATATTTGAAGCTTCTAATAGATATGACGTCATTCAGTTAGCACTGCCGCTAAACATGATACCACTGCATTCATAATAATAATACATACGGAAAAATGAGATCGATTTCATCCTATTAATAATCGTAATTAGAGTACTTAATTGGAGATTTTTAATATGAAATATTGTGATGACAATCAGGCCTGTAGACAGAGTGAGTGAGAGAGAGTGATTTGTAATGAACCCACAATATCTTCATGTTTTCAACCTTTTAGATATATAGGTAGATAATCGGGTAGCCCAATACCCTGGCTGCTAAGTAGACACATATAACTAGGAAGAAAAATTTAAGTACTCTTAGAATCTTCAAAGAGCATATTAGCGATCATCATCATCAACAGCCTTGGATGTTGACAAAAGGCAACAGTCGTCAAGCCTAAGAAACACATAAGAAAGGTTTTATCTGTTAATAATAATTCATTGGAATTCAATATCAAATCAAAAGCACAAGCTGCAACATCTAAAAATGATTATAAGTTTATAGTGTTTCAGTACATTATTAAACCTCTATTTGAGGCCGAATCACATTTCGCCTAGTTATTTTACGATTGATTTAAAATATTTTAAAATGAATTGATAAAACGAACGTTATTTTTATTATTCGTGGCATTTTAAGCTATCAATTGATAACTAATAGATATCATGAGATGTGTGTTCATGAATGATAACTCTGAAGTACCTTACGTTAGGCATTACATAAATCATTTTTCTACTTTTCCGCTTGTTCCCACTAGAAATTTACAACAGGCCCGTTGATGGTTGCAGGCTACTGAGTCCCAAAATGCTGGTATATTTCAAATAAATGACAAATTATCCAAAGTCCGTGTGTTTTAGAGTACTTTAAAAGCTGTGGTTCTTTGGACCGCGATTACATATTTTGACACAAGTTTTGAGGCGCACGGCCCAAATAACGATACATAAAATCAACGAGTTCTACCAAATAAATAACCTTACTTACCTAGTTAAACTTTAACTTCTGTCAGTTTATATTTAATGAATAATTAAAACATAAATGAATAGAAACAATACAATGGCTGATATTGACCATTCCACAATGATTAACAATGCAATGTTTTCATTAACATTCGTTTAACAACCTTGGATATATGTATCATTTGTTTTACTACTGAATGCAGTAAGCACTGATCGTCGATAAATTTTAATCCTAGTCTGATTTTTAAAATGTATTAAATAATTTGAATTATTTAAAATTTTATTTGTTTTCAATTGATTTTCCTAATCAACTCTGTATGATAGGTCTTGGACATTTACTATTTTTACATTTTTTATTTTATCATTTTATTTACGCCCGATTCCCGGAAGTCTGGTGTAAGATACAACAATTTATATCAGTCTTGTATTATTTATTCTATTTCACAATTTATATTATCTATGCTTGCTGTGACACTACTGGAGAATGGGCCCTTTTAAATAAAAAAATTACACATTTTGTTACCAGCTGGTGGTGACATTTTCATATCCGCCCGGATAGCGACCACCGTACACAGGGTGTAAAACCCGCCATAGTGTCAGTCAGTTTACATCCGGTTTTTGTCGGGGGTCTAGAGTTGGGGTACGATGTTTGGCCGTGTTGCGGCCTTCTGAATACTCTGACACTAGACCCTCGACTGCTTTGTCACCTCCTTGCCCCATAGCGTAGTGTGAAGAAGCTATACAGCAGGCTGGCATGATGATGATGGTGTTGAGTAGTGAGGGATTGATTGTTTCTCACTTAAAGTACTTGATATTGTAACTGGACGGCACTGTGCTTACCATCAGGTGCCATGTGGTGACGTGCAGATTCGTCGTGCCAGGATAAAAAAAACCATCTGGGACTATTATGAGGTAATACGACATTACACACATTCGAAATCCTCATGGAAAACTCTCATACTGGTTTTCCCATCTTTTCCTTCGCTGTTCAATGGCTTGGCAATACGACACCAGTTCCTGCCAAAAATGTTATAGTCTCGAAACTCAGTGTTTGAATTGTGATGGTTACCCCACACAAAACTTATGGCAGACCCTGAACCAATGAGTGGGAGTAACATAACCAGTGGCGGACTAAAGGAACACTACACACTTGCGTGTGCCACTGTGGCGGATTTTACACCCTGTGTACGGTGGTTGCTATCTGGGCGAATATGAATATCCTACCACCAGGAAAATGCTTATGCTACAGCTTTGAAGTTATAAAGTTTTAATGGTAGTACACTAAACACAACTGACAGTAGCAACCTATACCTGTATTCTGGACATGCTCATTGAAGGATATAGTACTCATTCAATAAATTTATAGAGAACCTTAACAAATAAAAAATTTATTAATTCTTTGACAGCCGTGGCGCAGTTGGCGAGTAGTCGGCTGTGAAACGAGAGGCCGTGGGTTCGATTCCCACACCGGGACAAATGTTTGTGTGGCAGACAGATATTTGTGTCTGGGGTCTGGGTATTGTGAGACCGAAAGTCTCTCGTAATCCCTGATACCCACGACACAAGACTCGTATCTTAGTGTGGGGTCGCGGCTATGTGTGTGACTGTTGGGTGTTGTTTATTATTTTAGTTATTTAATTTAAAAAAAACCTAAATTAAAAATATGATTGAATTGATTGATTGAAATCATATTTTTTAAGAAGGTACTAGATTAGTGGCAATACTTAATTTCATAGAAATTTACTTTGGCACATGTACACCATCTGGTATTTGAAATTGGTAAGTAAATTATATATATAAAGGATATGAAGTGTTATTTTTATGCAAACAGGTAAGCAATTGTAAGCAACAAACATTATATTTGGTAATGAGTAAAAATGTACTAAATATAGATTTTTATGAATAATTGTGATATGAAAACAACATATAAAAAATATTATTAACAAAGAATAATCAAGAATGATTCATTAAGTAGGAATGAGCACTTATTATGATTTGTATATTTGGAACACTGAAAATTCAAAACAATATCCAGCACACTGGTAATGATATTGGTTAAAGTATTTATGATTCAAATTATTCCAATTCTGGTACTATGAACAAATTATCCTGCATTTATTCATTGAGGATAATAAATTATGTATTTCATGTTACAAACAACGAAGGAACAAAATGTGTATAAATAGTCACCTAATAGTCATTATTTTTAAATTGGATACAATTTAACAAATGTACATAATGTATGTAATTTTTTGGCTACCTATTTTTTCTTCGTAAAAGTTTACCATAACATGACATGGGTTACATATAAATATAAGGTCATACCTAATGGGTAGGCAGAGATGTCATAAACCACATAAGCAATTACACCCCTTTTATTAAAGGCCATGATAATAAGACTTACTTATATTCCTATTTTGAATGGAATGTAATCAGACATTACATTCCATAATATAAAGATATAAAATGGTTGCTTCAGTTTATGCAAATATTACACATTAAAATAAAACTAGTTTTATGCATTGTATCATAGTAAATTTTTCGAAATGTTGAAAGGTTAAAGTAAAACAAATCATGATAAAATCCGTAAAACTAGTTTTATTTCGATCACATATATATCTCACCATCAGTATTTTTATGCACTGAACATTTACATTTGGTTCTAAAGTAACAGTAATTATTTACAATATGTTGTTGGAATCAAGAACTAAGACTTGCACCAGCCCATCATTTAACAATTTGTGATTCACACTGACATTACATGACTTGGCAGCCCCAGATCTAGTGGGGGAGACACACCGGGCACCCTTCCGGATGGCAGTTACATGTCCCATTCACGAAAAATGCTAAGCATTGCAGTGGAATCCGTTTATAATGACATAGAAGGGAAATTACGAACATATCATACTAAGCAGACGTCATACAAAGCATTTTAGTAGAAAGTACACAACGGCTTGTTTTTGTTAGGTACATATGTATGTATTTATTTTATTTACACAGCATATTAAATTAAAATATGTAAAAATTGTATGTAATAAGCACATCATTTATTTTCAATTTTTTACATAAGAAATCAATAATGTTTGTCTGCTTTTGTTTTTTCCTTATTTGTATTGTAATAACAGCCTCTAATACTATTATTTAGAAGATATTGCCATGGTCCATTATAATATTGCTATGAACAAATTGTGGTAATAATTTTGCAGCCTTTAATGCCTCTTCTGCTGTACCCTATCGAACACTGCCAAAGGTGTTAGGAATCATGTTGGTCACTATAACCGGACATAATTAATATGAAGCAGTTGGCGAATATATGAGGAGACATAATTAACTGATTCTACTGTATATATTTCTGAGGTCTTTAAAGTAATTTACCTCATACGCTGGAGAGAGGGACGCCACTATCAAGTTTCTGCCCCAATTCGAAATAGCAAATCTGGGTGTGTGTCTTGGATTGAATTGATGGTCTTTTTACAGACTGCGTACGCACTCACTACGCCACGAGCGCTATCAGGATGTTAACATTTAACAAGCCAACATAACAATGGATATTTTTTTTCTGCTAAACATCTACTTTTGAATTGTATAGTTGTCATCATGCAATTGTGTCTACTTGTTTAATATAGCAAAGTAATTATCAGGACGAAATAAAGAAGACATATGGTAAAAATTTAATCTGTAATACGTCGGTAGGCCTCTCGTGAAATTAGAACTAACTCCTAGCCCTCATTGATATAAACCGCTCGAGATTGAGATAATAAATTTGAATAGACGCCAAATGATAATCTGATTGAAATAGACTTGGCTACGTTACAAAATGTACACACTTATAAAATAAGTTCAGAAAATACTCACTCGAAATCTTGAAATAATGAGGCCCATCTTAATTTTTTATTCACAAAATATAAAGTTCAATACACACAAAACTCTTTAAGATTCTTTTATACGATTTTCTCAGCTAATAATAAGTCTGGCGTAACAAGAAAAATTTTGATGACGAATAAGCAGAGCGGATAACCTATATAAAAGCCGATTTTTATTAGAAAAATACCAACTATAACTACTCAACAGTTTGTAAAAATATCAGATCACATAGCGGCGTTATTGAGAAGACACAATATCATTTGGTTGAACTTCGTGAATTTCTAAACAAATAGAACACAAGAAAAACATTCCCCTTTCGACAATCACAAAATTTTCTGACGCCGTTCAGGGCTGCCAGTAAACTTCTATAATATTACACAGTAGCATTTTAAAATAAATAAAATTCACTATTAGAAATAAAATACGCTTTAGGCATAATAAATATATAATAACTAGCTGCCTGTTGCTCGTGGCCCCACCCGCGTGGAGGTCATGTTTGGGAGAAAAATAAATACAATACAAAAAACCAATTGAAGCGTTTAACTAAAAAAAATTACGGATTTTCATACAAACTTTCATCCCCTATTTTATCCCGTTAGGGGTGCTATTTCCAAAAATCCTGAAACACATATTTTTTATTTTTAAATAAAAGGCCAAGTACAAATTTTCATGAATTTTACTTTAAAAATGACGGATTTTCATACAATTTTTCGTCCCATATTTCACCCCCTTAGGGGTGGTATTTCCAAAAACCCTTCCTTAGTGGATGCCTACGTCATAAAAGGTACCTACTGTCAAAATTTCAAGTCTCTAACCCCAGCCGTTTTGGCTGTGCGTTGATCGATCAGATCTTTTATATATACAGATTATTATTATTAATAGTTTGTTAGCAGTATTTTATAACTTTTTTTATTATACAGAATCAGTATAAGTATAGTCGGAATATATAATAACAATCGAGAAAGTAGGTTGCCCGATCGATGACACCTGCTAGTAAATACTTGCAATATGTTGAAGAATGTAGCGACGGACCTTTACTCCACGGGCCGCGGATTTTTCTGTAGCCAAGTGTAGCACCGCGTCCGTGTGGGTGTGTAATGGCGTTATAAACGTTCCAGGAGAGCAAAAGAAAATTAAAAAGGATTCAGTGTTGATGACCTACAAAGAAATAATATAGCTTACAGTTTCTAATGAATAATTATTTTACGCAGACTAGACTGGTCATTGTTTTCTTGCGCGATGGGACATGCACCGTCAATAACTCGAAACATATTATCTGATAGCTACTCTTAGCTCTATCTAATATTCTATTATATGGGCTGATTTGGCTTCCGTATGAGATATCATGACACTGTAGATGGATAAATTTATGTTTAATTTTTGCTGCTTGCCTATACATGAGTTTAAGAATATAAAACTAAACCAAACATACAGTTTTTGTATCCAATTACATTTACGACCTGGCAGCCCAGTCACTGTTCCATTCCACGGTACCTATCTAAACTACCTACTTTTGTAAATTATCTGGAACTATCTATAAATGTGGGGAATAGCTTTTCAAAATGTTGAATTCGAAGGGTTTTTTTTATTTGGTTACCGTTGGGTAACGTTATGTACATTAAAAATAATTTAATCACACTTAACTTATTCTTTGTTCGCACCACAGTCCACAACAACAAAATATAGAACTCATATTTATAACAAAAATGAAAAGGATTAACAAGAAGATTTAAAAAAAGGTACATAAAAAATACATCATAATTTTATTAACATAATTTTAACAAGTTCGCCAATCATCTGTAAAACAAGACAAAGTTGTAACATCAGCGGCTTCTCTTCCTTGTTGCCTGCCATCGGAGTCTACGCACCGACAGAAACCGCGGCGACATTGTATACGTCGGAAATTTCCATTTTTACAGCAAACTGGTTTCTCAGTTGATGTACCCATGACATGGGAGGTGTATGCGCATTCTATAAAATAAATAGTTGGATTATGGAATAAAATAAATAATAATAAATGACGATAGTAGCGACATCATGTGCCAGATAGAAATCCTAAATAATTAAAATAATCTATTGTCCCACAGATGGCATTACCGTTATTTTATGTTTCGATTAAAGGAGTATGTTAATTATTATTATTACAATAAATAAATATTAGTTAAAACACGAGTCATACTTACTGCAATCCATCGATTCATATTCAAGTGTATTTGGCGGTGCGGAGTAATCCGCTATTTGTCGACCCCTCTCATCAGCACAGATTTTCCTGAAATTTAAAAATGGCACCTATATGGAATATCAGGGGCACAGTAAAGAGGTGACTGCCTCGATGGCGCAGTTGTAATTGCGCATGCGTTACGACTGCTATGCTAAGGGCTCGGGTTCGATCCCGGGTCGGGTAAAGTGATATTGGGTTTTTCTACTTAGAAATACTCAGTATCAGCCTGGAGTCTGGTATTGTATGGCGATAGGCTGGCCCCCTATCACATTATGGGACCTTAACAAATTCGGCGAAACGTGGGTGTGCCCTCTGCCTACCCCTTCGGGGATTACAGGCGTGAGTGTATGTGTGTGTGAGTAAAGAGGAAGTATGTATATTATTTAATATACTCACGTTCTATTTCTGATCGTAATGACATGTCCATAAGTCCCGTCTGGCATGCACTCGGTGAAAGAATTGAAGAAGTCCGTGTTGAATCCGTCCTCTGCACTTTGCAGGATCATTTCAACTCTCTGTCTCTGTTCCTCTAAACACGGCGCCGTGAAGTTGTATGGAGGATTACCTTCGTTCAAATGCGGGAACTTATCCAAGACTGGGTCGTCTGGGAAACAAATTATTTATGGTTTAAACATGAGAGATTCTGAAAAGTTCGAGACCACATCGTCTAAGTAGAAATGATGTTTTATCTATAAACATTATATCAACATTTTGGCTCTTCAAAAAAATCTGTAAAATTGTATTAAAAAGTACAATGCTGTAGACGATATAGACGAGCTTAATAAATGCAGGGACCTTATAGCTCTTATAGCTCTTATAGCACAGGAAGCTTAAGCGGGCTTTGGAGCCTATAAAGTTATAAAAGGTTGAAATTAGCTTTTAAACTTCTTAGGGATTAAGTTTGTAGGTTTAATTTTTTTATAATATTTGTAGCATAAAATATTTTACACTGAAAAATATTAAATAAACTCGAAACTTTTTAAACTTACGCCTGGATTCAAGAACAATACTTGAGAGATATCTTAGCGTAGCGTTAGCGTTTTAATATACGTCATTGGTACATAACTTATACAGAAATTAACACATTTCAAAGAGCTCGCTCCAATTTTTACATTTGCAGCCATTTCAGTCTAAACTTTTATAATGGTAAGTCATGCAATTTTCAAAATACGTCTATCTTTACTTGCTTCCACATATTATAAATATAATAGTCATATTCTGAAATCAGATGATATTGATACTATAAGAAAAGCTTAAATAACTCACAGCAAGCCATCTCAGTAATTGGATGTTTATCCAAATCAGCAGTATGCCCGCTCCTGTCTGCATCGACGATATTTCCTGTGATTTTGTCAACGCAGTAACAAATCCTCCCAATGCACTGTATAGGATAGAAGTTACCATCAGGCGTGCAGCGTGGAGCTACCACGGGATGAGGCAACCCTGGCTGGATAGACTTCATTATCTTCTGATGAAGGCGGGAGCAACCTATAAGTTTTTTAGCTTAGTACCTTTGTGGGTGAGTTTAAAATAATAAAATCACAGAAGCAGATCTGGAAACAACTATAAATTTACATTAATTGATGAGTAGACAATGAAATACGAGACAAGAGACATAAGGCACTCGATGTAGCAAAACATTCGCTAGGTATGCAACAGTGTGGAAACTGACGTACGTTGGGGATTCCTTCCTTGCATGCCTTTTGAGGTTTGCAAGCGAGACAGAAAGAGTCCCGGCATACTCCGACGAAACTGAACTGTATATCAGAAATCCCTGATGTCTGATATATCTGTTAATTTTCCTATACAAACATTTTGAGACGCTCTAGCTTCGTTATTTTTATTTTTTATTCCCTTCGATTAATTCCAGAGCCGAACTGAATCAAAATCCTACAAATGTTGACAAACAAAACATTTACGCAAGTTCACTAACCGCAATGCATGTTTTGTGTAGTTGAAGTGCCACGGTACATAACCTCGCCGAATAACCTTTCACCTTCTTCCGATTGGCAGAAACATCTGAAATTCACAAATGGAATTATATCATTTCAAGTTTGTTTTACAGTTCTCGGGATCACAGTTTTATCAAACCAAATACGCTCGTAGTTTTTGATTTTACGCCAGTTTTACACCGATTGTCTTTTAATTTTGAAGGCCAACAAACACCAAGGTAGTACGATGACACAATGTAAAATGTATATACCTAGTCAGGTCATAAATTCTGTCACATGTTTAATATAAAATAATTGAAACAAGTTTATTCATTATGTAACCATTTATATAACAAAATAAACTTAACAAAACATAGATTCTTATGACACTAAAGTTTATTCAAAATGACCACCGTGATTTTGAATACAGGCCTTCAATCTGCGCGGCCAGTTGTCTATCGCAGCACGAACGAGGTCCATGTCAATATCGGCGGCTGCCTTAATCAAGGATGTCTTGAGTGACTCCAAATTGGGATGAGGCTTTGAGCACGCCTTTTCCTCCAAGTGTTGCCATATCTTGTAATCTAACGGATTCAAATCTGGACTGGAGGAGGGCCAGTCTTCGTGCCGGATGAAGTCGATTTCACGCGCCGCCAGCCAGTCTTGTGTGCTCTTCGCTCTATGAGCTGGCGCCGAATCTTGTTGGAATACCCAGTGCCTGTTATTGAACATGGTATGAGAACAGGTTCCACAAGGTTCGTCAGGACTGTATTTTGATACACAACTGCATTCGTTTTTACACCTTTCTCACAAAAATGTACCTCTGTTAAGCCCCAATAAGAAACTCCCAACCATACCATGAGCGAGGATGGAAAATGACCTCGTTGGACACGCGGAATACGGTTGCTCGCTTCTTCACTACTGTGTGCGTACACCTTATCATTTTGTTTGTTGTAGCTCTCTTCTACGGTAAAAATTTTTTCATCTGAAAAAAGAATTTCCCGATATTTTTTTCCCGCGTACCGCTTCAACAAAGCGCGGCATCTCTTCAGTCTCAGGTCCATTAGACGAGCATTCAAACGATGTCCTGTTTTTCTTCGATATGCCCGAAGCCCTAAGTCTTCATTTAACACCCTTTTCACCGTGGTTCTGCTTAACCCCATCTGAAGGGCCAACAGTTTCTGCTTACGTTTGGGATTTCTTTGAATTCGCGCCTTCACAGCTTTTATCACTGCTGGAGTCCTAACAGACCGAGGGCGACCACTTCTTGACCTGTCATCTACACTAGAGTCTTCATTGTATCGTTTGATGGTACGATAAACGAATCTTTTGGTTATATTCAAATTTTTCAGTATGTCAAAAATTTGAATTGGCGCGTAACCGCAACGATGCAACGCAATTACTGCAACACGGTGTTCTTTAAGCGTCCACTCCATATTTAAAAATGAGTAAAATTCAAAAAAATATACATTTTTATTTTCATGAACATGTGAAATTCGAATTCAATAAACTTTTTTGTGGCCAGCATTCTAAAATAAAAGTTTTTACTGTGTGACAATACTTATGACCTGACTAGGTATATACGTGGACGTCATAACATTTTGTTTTATATCGAACTTTAGGAGTCCTCTAAAGTTAAGCAAATCTCGGTGAAAACAAGAAATAAATCCTAGTGTTCCTGCCATCTCAAATAAGTATAAGTAATATGAAGATATATCTTTAACTATAAAATATTACTGACTGTAGACTGTAGTAATTGCGCATGCGTTACGACTGCTGTGCTGAAGTCTCGGGTTCTATATCCGGGTCGGGTTAAGTGATATTGGGTTTTTCTATCTAGAAAATCTCGGTATTAGCCCGAAGTGTGGAATTTTTGCAAGGTATGTATGGCGATAGGCTCGCCCACTATCACATAATGGGACCAATATAAATTCGGCGAAAAGTGGGTGTACTGGTTGCACCTCTGCCTACGCCTTCGGGGATTACAGGCGTGTGTGTATATGTATAAAATAGTAAAAAATAAAAGCAATTTACGTGTGTGCCGGTACGCAGTCGAAGGGTGCGTATTTGCCTTTGGCGTCGCAATGCGGACGGAACTCTAGCGATCCCACCTCGCCTGTTGCATGTCTTGCGTCGAACGATACTTGTGCTGTGTGGCAAACTGATGTCACTGAAAATTAACCACAGCATTGTATGTTGATACTTCAGAATGTAGAACATACAATGATTAACGTTGTTAATGAAATACATTGATTTATCGGAATATCAAGAATAGATCTAATCAGAAGCAAGCGTCCCGTAAAACTTATTCTAAATACACGCGGAGGGCCCTAATGGAATTCGGACATAAATGAGCGTAGTTGCTACGCCAAAGATACAGCCATTCTTTTTCCTTTTTTTTTATCATGTTTTTATATGTATTTAATTTAGAAACCTTGGTATTTTAGTATAGTTGTTTTTAAATGTTCAAGAACTTCATGTTATTATTAGTTTATAATATTTAAAATATTCTTCTCCACCTCTAATGTACTTACTTCTCTCGCAATAACTGTGTCCATCACTAGGGTCACTGACACAAGTGAGTCCATCACCACACCGGCCAACTGTAGTCCCGGTTCCAGGACCTCCTAAACTGCAGTGCTCGTTTTCTCCTGTAAAAAATATTGTGAGATGAGTGTAATTTAGTGCAGCATATTAATACATAAAGTGCAAAAGTAAAAACACATTCTCTTTGTATCCATTATCTATGGTAAAATATAATAATTTCTAAAAAAGAAGCCAGTATAATGAGAGTTAAAGAAGATTTAGAAACTACAAATTAGAGGAAAATAAAAAAGTATTAATGCACTATTGACACATGACTATTCAGTATATTATATACAGCTAAAATTGCGTTTGCACTATGCAAGTGGTGGAAAGAAAAACGCAAGTAACTCCGTAATGGAAATACTGACAGTACAGTGAATTCATACAAGTAAGTTGCGACTTGTGCAAAAATAGCGCGATACGTTAGTGTACTTGTGCGCAAGTAGCTATTTCACATTTCTAGTAAGTAAAAATGCATTGCAATGCAATTGCGCAACATTGCCAAATTCTAAAAATGATTGTTATATTGGACATCAATTTTGTTTATTGAAATAATGATTATGATTGTAGTAATGTTGTTTACTTAGAAATGGCAGGCAAAACGGGCAACAGTTGCAGATGGTCGGCGATGGTAACCATAGGCCGGTATGAGTTGCATTGTTTATTCCACAATGTACAGCTGGTGCCGTACACCCGGGGTTGTGAAGGTAATTCTGCAAACAGAACATTTGAGTGAACATACCGCACCGCTCGCCATCAACAGGGAGTTCATCCTCACAAATTGGAACCTAAATGGTCGCGCACAGCGGAATTTCGGTTTCAGAGGAATTTCCTCCCGCGAACGATCCGAATGTGGAATGAGCTCCCTGCCGAGGTTTTCCAACAGTATAGGGTTCTTCAAGAAGGGAGTAAATAGGTTTTTGAGGGTCGGCAACGCGCATGTAATGCTCCTGGTGTTGCGAGCGTTTATAAGCTACGGTAACCGCTTTCCATCAGGCGGGCCGTAAGCTCATTTGCCACCATCGTTGTATAAAAAAAACATAATCGTTTCAAACTTGATATGACTGCACTCGATTACTCTGTATTTGAAAATTAAATGATCGTTATTTGTTAGGTTACTGATGACATAAACCACAATTAGCTATACGGTCTTTCCTGTGCAAGTCTGCCTGAGTAGATACTATCGCTTTGGGTTTGTCACCAAGCAACAAGGTGTAAGCACCGATGTGATCTGGTTTGTAGTAGGTACATTCAAGCCAATGAAATTCCTGAGCAGTATGTGATTTGAAAATGTATGCGTCAGTTTAGTGCCTTGCAGTATATTTAATTTTATATTATTTTTATTCAAGTTAAGTGAGTGCTGTTAGTACCTACTCTTTATGGATAAAAGTCCAGGTCATCTCGTTATTCGGATGGTTAAAAAATCAAAAGTTTACTTATTTATATCTTAAAAATCCGTTCCCTCAATAAGGGCAAGATTAATTCTTAAGTAGTAAATAGGTATATCAGTGATTTAGCTAAGTAAAATGAAAAATAAAACAAATTTTTGAAGAATATCATCGTGTTTTAATTAAAATTTTAGTCATAACTATTCAATTCATTCTAATCATCCATAGCCAAGAATTTTATGAAACGCGGAGATAAAAAAATCTGTACACCTTTATTTGAACTAATGGTGTTCATATGTGTTACAAAAATAATAATTGAAAATTATAAATCAACCTATTTCTAAATCAACATTGAAAACAATAAACTGCAGATACAGTACTCCTACCTACCTATATAAACATACGGTAATAAAATTTAATTATAAAGATTCTTTTATTGTAATATATATAAATACACTCTCTGTCTTACCAATCCAGATAAGTAAAAAAATTACACCTATTGTTTCTAATAGAAATGTAATATTTTGCTAAACGCCCTATGTTCCGCAGTAGATGCAGACTTATGATTGGCTGGTTGAAAAGAAAGAATATAAAAATTTTACCTTCCAATAAAATTTGTATTATGTTTCCTCAGACGTCCAAAGTCCTTTTATGAGAGAGTACATCGTTGTATTTCCTTACACAGCCGCTAGATTTGACTCGTTTCCGCCCGCTATACGCCTTGATCGCCCTCTAGGTACCTTAACTCAAACTATAATAATGACAGAAGCCGCCATCTTTTGCTCATTGTTTGGTTCATAATGATATTAATTAAGCCCAGGAAGAGCTTACCTGGACATTGGACGTCTGAGGAAACATAATACAAATTTTATTGGAAGGTAAAATTTTTATATTATGTTGTCCGTTTGACGTCCAAAGTCCTTTTATGAGAGACGTGTTTGTTATCTCCTGGCGGCTTATGACATTTAAATGCAACAATGTGAGAATAGAAAGCGTAATAATATATGTGCCACAATTGAATTCACATAATTATTTTCATAAGTAATTACATATTACAACGATAAATATTTATTCAGATAGATAAAAGTTATTGAGAAAGAATTTTCTGAAATGCTATTAGTTTCAAATAGAATTTCCTAAAGATACATGCCTACTTCCAATTGGCGTTGGTAAGGATTTCAGTATTAGGATAATTTGTACCCAGTTCAAGGTTGAAACGGCTGCTCTACTGTTACCAGGTAATGCATATATTCCAGCCACAACTAATAATCGTAATAAGTACGTAATCGACATTTATAGTTGGCATGGCTGTCGGAACTGGAACTTTAGACAAACTTTGATAGAACCTCATATATCTTTATTTATCATATATATTCTGTATTTACTATCGTCCTAAGCCAAAGTAGCTACTTTGGCCTAGTGTTCTCATCTGGATATCTATAAATCTACATCCTTAACTCATAAATTTCAACCCAGAATGTTGGTATTCAGATCATTGCTTTTGATCCAAAAACAGGATTAATAAAATGTAATGTAATGATATTGATAAAATTATCAGGATAACAATGCAACAAGGCTAAACCAAGTATCCTGCGGTCTGATTCTAATAAAATCAATGCCATATATATTGAAATATAATTTTCGGTAAGTATTTTTTTTTTATGAAAAATATTTTTTAACCAACTTTACCCTCATATTGGTTATGACTTAGCCAACGTTAATTAGCTAATTGTTAGTAATACGTTTTATAATAAAATTACTTGAAACTTTTACATCTGTAATAGTTTTACACCCTGACGCTTTTGTTGAAAAATGCATAAGAATTTTACGGCAATTTATTTAATGAAAACAAATTTGCTAAGCACTTATCTCACTGTCAGAGTTCTGGTAATAAGACTGTTTAGCAGCATGATAGCAGATTCCTCCTTTCAGAATACCAAACAGCGGCTAACCAGTTTCAACCGAAATTTACTTTATTGATGGGAATCAGGGATCTGACCCGTGATAATAGGCGTTCGATAAGTGTTATGCGATATTGGTACGAAGAACAGGTCGCTACTTGGTGTTCCCATCGTTTCAAAAACTTTGACGTAGCCTTGTTTATAAGGTGCCACTCGGAGCCCGTGCGTGAGAGTTTGCCGGCTTCCGTATTGTACAATCCCGGAAAGCAGTGAGGGATGAGTACAATATTGAGCTTGTCCATCAGAGCCGGTTAGTCCTTCAACAGCAACTTCGGTAGGAGATGGTAATGATCTGTTCTACTGTTCTGTTTTCGCTCATTAAGACTCACTGGTGTGTGTTCGAGAGCTGCTGCTTCTTGAAGTTGTAGCAATCACCGTGCTAAATTTGATGTTGCTCTTTTAGTACACTTCTTATATAAATAAATCTGACTGGTTTTGTAATTTACTAGATGGCCCCATTGTCTATGCGAAGCATCTGTCATAATAGATGTCATAGGAAGCATCTATGTATGTATCAGACTCTAGAGCAATGTTTTCTAGCCACCATTTGAGATCTATCAAGGACTATTCCGAAATATACAGAAGGCTTGCGTGGTATTTTTTCGAATTGCTGACACTGCAGAAAATGGCAATGCAACCTTCCCCGGAGGGTGATGAAGGTCGCATAATTTAGGTACCCTAAGAGGCGTTGAGTCTGCTTGAGGGCCTAATTGCCGGCAGCGGGACGTGTTCGCAGGCTCTGGTGTATCTTGTGTCTTGTGGTAGAGGCTCTGACACTGCAGAGAATGGCGAAGCAACCTTCCCCGGAGGGTGATGAAGGTTGCATAATTTAGGTACCCTTAGAGGCGTTGAGCCTGCTAGAGGGCCTAATTGCCGGCAGCGGGGCGTGTAGGCAGGCTCTGGTGTTTCTTCTTGTGGTAGAGGTTCTGACGCTGCAAAGAATGGAAAAGCAACCTTCCCCAGAGGGTGATGAAGATTGCATCATTTAGGTACCCTAAGAGGCGTTGAACCTGCTTAATTGCCAGCAGCGGGATGTGTTGACAGGCTCTGGTGTATCTTGTATCTTGCGGCAAGGATCCTGTTGTTTCCTGTGCCCCAATTGATACTCAGATGTTCTATCGATCTCGTCGGGGCAGTGAGAGATTTACCCAAATTTATAAACTAGCCCAGGCTGGCTAAAAAGTTTATTGCAGAATTTGCCTGTGTCTGGAGTATATTCTGGTACCCTTCATTGTCAATGAAGGGAACCACTTCGGTGCCGCTGCCTGGCCAAATGGCAGGTCGTAGTAGGTAGCATATGTGGCTCTGATATGACTCAGATTATGTAACGCGATTTTGATGGAAAATACGCAATTCCGCGGCGCCATAAATAGATATAAGGCCTTTAAGCTGGACATTACGCGATCGATTCAGTTATACGAGAGGTGCAATATCACACCCACACTTCACCGAACCCATAACCGTCGTACGTTGTGACAGAGGCGAGCCTCTGGCCATACTGAACTGATACTGATATTTCGTAATAGAAAAACCCAATATTCAACAGCCTTCGCGGCGCAGTTGGCGAGCAGCCGGCTGTGAAACGGGAGGCCGTGGGTTCGATTTCCACACCGGGACAAATGTCTGTGCGACCGACAGATATCTGTGTCCAGGGTCTGGGTGGTGTGAGATCGAATGTCTTTCGCAGTCCCCGACACCCACAACACAAGAATCGCATCTTAGTGTAACGGGGTCGGGCCCGTGTGTGTGACTGCTGGGTGTTACTTATTATTATTAATATCACTCCACCCGACCCGGGGAATGAACCCAAAACCCCAGCACAGCAGTAGTAACGCGCACATTTACATTACAACTGCGCCACAGAGTACCACGAATTGTGTGTGCGCCTTGTGTAACATCACGCGATGTTCTCAGGCGGTCACCCATCCAAGTACTGACCGCGCCTAACGTTGCTTGACTTTGGTGATCGGACGAGAACCGGTGTATTCAAAGTGGTATGGACGTTGGCTGTGGTCGATGTGAAAACAAATCGCCTCCGGTGAATAGTTACAATATTATTTGAGCATAATCCCGGAGGGCATTGCTTCCAGATGTCTTGCCACATACTGTGTGTGTGTACGTGTGTTTCGGGTTTTTGTTGTCGAGGTGAACACAGATCGCCCCCGATGAATCGTTACAATATTATTTGAGCACGATCACGGAGGGTGTTTTGTTTATTAAAACAGCGTGCATATAAAAAGAAGGAGTCAGACAACCAGGCTATAAAATTATTAGATTATAATAATTTACCTTCTTTTAATTTCCAATGAATTAATTTTAAAAGACAGTCATGACATCTACTGTTGGTAAAATTAAAAGAAGTGTACTGTTGAATGTAATTCGAGACCCAGATATAATTTTCAAAACAGCTTTGTTTGGATAGAAACGTAACTTATGGTCTTTTTCGCATTTTGCCTGTTTACGGGCGCCTTTTTTATGCTCCCCTCCTCCTTTTTTGTTCTCAAAACTGTAGTTGCAAATATTTGCAAGTTTTGTGGATGAAATTATTTATTATTAAGATGGTGGTATGTGTAGATGTATACCCACTTTAAAATAATAAAATAAAAATAATAATAACTAAATAGTTAAAAGCAGCCATAGCCCAGCTTAAAGCGGTACCGATCGTCCAGACGAAAGTCGCGGGCTCGTTCAGCCCAAATTTAGTATACACCTCTGACTCCTCCAAATTACACGTGTATTCACCATATATACACTTGCTTCAACGATGCAGGTAAACCTCGCGAGGAGAGTCACACGCTCGAAATTTCCACATCAAAATTTATGGTTTAATATTTTAATATTGCGCCACAGGGGCGTTAGACAGCGCCGCAAAAATGCTTCTTCTCAATCATATATCTGCATAAAGAGCACCTTTTCCAACCAGAAGAATTGAATCTTTGCATATTGTGACATGTCAAGAACAGCTAAAGTGACTTTCTTTAAAACACTCATATTGGTCAATATATCAATTCTTCCTTGCTTGATGAAAATCTTATATCGTACGTAAGAAAAATAGTCGCGTGACCAAATTAGATTTGGTAGTGACGGTAACAGAATAATTATTATTATAATGCTGTTAAGCTGACTTACCAGGTGCTGAGACAATTCAAACCTTTATTCCTTGTTATCTTACTGCAAGTCGTACGGTGCCGCGGTCTGGCATGCTGTTGCTACGGCCCGCATTTGGCGAAAACATATTTCGACCGTTTTCTTTCTTGCATAACTCCAATAACAAAACGGACGGAAACTAATCACTTTTAAATATTACTAAGTAAATTTTCTACTTTAATCTCGAAAATTTTAAGAAAAATTATCGCACTATAATAATTTTATCCAACGGTGTGCACAGTTTGAAAAACTTTGCAACAATGAGCAAAAGATGGCGGCTTCTGTCATTATTATAGTTTGAGTTAAGGTACCTAGAGGGCGATCAAGGCGTATAGGGGGCGGAAACGAGTCAAATCTAGCGGCTGTGTAAGGAAATAAAACGATGTACTCTCTCATAAAAGGACTTTGGACGTCAAACGGACAACATAATATCTAGTTCGTAAGACTTAAGCACTTATTGCTCAATTCTTTGAAACATGCATCATTCTTAAGATCAAGAAATCATTTCCTTTAGTTTATGAAACAAAGCAAAATTAGTTTTAACAGTGAATCTGTTGTGGAATATTCTTTCAAATATATTGAATACTCACCCTACAAAATCCTTCTTCACACAATACATCTGAAGTATTAACAGAACTCAATAAACATAAAAACAAACAAATAATAAAACAACTGAACACCGCCATTCTTGTAATGCAGTGATTCAATTGATAGCTAACTGATAATTTTAATAATTATCATTATATCAGTTATTCGAAGAATATTGAGTTTCAAATATCATAAAACGTTTCGTTTTATGCAGAAATATAGGGAGGGAAATGAACATAACATATTTCTAACTCTATTTCTATTTTATGAATTTCGTTGCGGGGAAACATTTGAGCATTCTTGCTTATTCTTATATTCTTCACAGCTGTGTGTCAGAAATGCTTGTTGTCGATCCTGGCCTACACAAGTTACAGGGGCGGGTGTGTGGGCAGAATAGCCTTTAACTATATATGCATGTTGACCCCAGTCAAATCGGTGGAGTATGTAGCAAGTTTAGTTGACATCCTTTTTTCTGTTAATTTTGATATCATATTGTTGTTTAATAATTATTATTCATGTAGCTGTAGCCGCTTTAAAGTTTAATCCATTAGAGTAATTGTAGTTGGCAGTAGAGAGTAGTAGTTTTTGTTCATAGCATGAATGAGTCAGCTCGTCTGAGGTAGTGTCAGTGTCTGCCAAAAAAAAGAAGTAAAGTTTTGCTGTTGAAATATACTGAAATTCCCTCTCTTTACTCAAATGTCGTCAACATTATCGATGCTGTTGGTAATGAGTGGATTTTTGTGTATCTATATCGTAATCTAAATCCTAAACCTAATTTTTGTCTGTGTGCCCTGTAATCTTTAGTTTGGCTGAACCAATTTAAATGTAGTTCTGTGTTTAAAATAGCTTTGGGTTAACATTTAATGTTTGTTTTTTTAAATGATTTGATATAAAGTTGTCTCGATTTTCAAATGTGCGTTGTGTGCCGTGACTAGGTCTCTATGGTACACGGAGTTATGATTTACTTTAGTTAACACAGGTGGTACTGTAAGCTAATATAAGATATGTACAGGTATTAAATAAAACCCGTATTAGGGTAGGGTGTAGGCCATTGCCCTACTTTATATTGACCGATAACCCATTTTTCAAAGTCCACTTCTTGTATTGATAACACCGACTCAAAAATATTGACAGTGATGAGGAAGTATATACAAGTTTTTGTACATAAAATAACATTTAATGGCTTAAAATATATTATAGATACTGTTCATTGTACTGTTACCAATTGTTTGGCAATTATAGCTTGACTTTATAAAAATGGTAAAGAATACTACTAATAATGGTTTGATAATCTAAATCTAAATTTATGAAGACCCAATGATAATGATTCAAGATCAGTTAAACTCAAATATGATCTAAATGAAAATTCTGAAATCAGTAATATTTTACTTTGATATGATATGTAAATTCGATACAAATTCAATTAAATATATAAACTACATAAAATTATCTATGATTCTTAATAAATTTAAAGAATTCTGTAAGTAAAGATTAACTAAATTTTATCATATAAAAATATTTGATAAACAGATACTGATCTAGAAGAATTAAAATCAGATAAATCTTCGTTTATCGGTATCATTGTCAAACGTTTATATTATTTACCTACATACATGCTCCTTAGAAGCTATTATCTCTTATGTACGAAATAATAAAATTCTGCACATGCGTAAATTGCTTATAAGTATTTTATAAAGTAATGAATAAGTTCCCAGTAAACACTTATTTTCGGTTTAAAATGTAGCAGAATCGGATAAAGTTATAGCCATAATTAGAACGTAAGGGGAAAACCTGCCAACCCGCATTAGGCCAGCGTGGTAGACTAAGGCCTAACCCCTCTCATTAGTAGAGGAGGCCCGTGCCTAGCAGTGGGCAACAATGTTTAATACAGGGCTAGTATTAAGGGGAAAACCAAGAATAAGCACTAAAATATAAAAACATATTGTGCAACAATTATGTAAAGTAAAACACCATTATATTTTTAAAGTGTTTATTATAAAACTAAGTTCTTCAATGTAAAACTGTAGAATCACCACCTGTAATCATATAAAGTACAACACGGACAACCATTCATTTTGTAACATATTTAGAACACGGTCACTTTGCTATTAAAAATTTTAACCAACTCAGATATTTTCTTACAATTAACAGGAAATCTAAGGCACGAAACAGGTGACCCGCTATCAATATTTACCCTTGCTATCGTTATCAGGGACCGTCGGATCTCATGTCTCCTTATCAATGATAACGCTAAGAATGCAGTGTACACAGCCCTGTTTGAGTTGTTAAGTAATGTAACTATGTATATGGCAGTTTGTCGAGGCATCACACTAAGCTTATTGTCCTCAGATCGTGAAATTGGGGTAATGAGATAAATTATCATTGTATAAAATCACGTCATCTACAAGATGATGTTTTAATGTAAATTATAAAAACACATCATGTAAAGAGCGGCATACAGTTGAGAAAAATAAATATAATAATTAGATTAATATAACACAAGATATAATGTAATAATATAATGCAGCGATAGCCTAGTTGGTTGCGATACGGACTGCCAAGACGAAAGTCGTATGTTCGAAACCCAAGTGGTATACACCTCTGACTTTTCTAAAGTTATGTGTGTATTAAATGTTAATTATCGCTTGCTTTAACGCCGAAGGAAAACATCTTGAGGAAACCTGCATATCTGAGAATTTTTAGACGAATTTCGAAGGTATGTGAAGTCTGCCAACTCGCATTAGGCCAGCGTGGTGGACTAAGGCCTAACCCCTCTCATTAGTAGAGGAGGCCCGTGCCCAGCAGTGGGACAATGTTTAATACAGGGCTAGTATTATTTTTTATTATAATATAATTATGATAAAGCACATAGCCAATTTTTCATTTATCTGTACATGTATATTGAATAGGTCTAGAATTGAGTGGAATACACCATTCAAGGAATAATTATAGGTAAATGAACTTCTCGAAAATACTATTTTAAGATATCCAATAATGAATATCGTGTGAAAAGTAGATGAAAATTACTACAGAGTAGTTAATACCAAATAGTATGATGTTTTAAGCGATGCTGCTGGTAAGGTTACCTAGTGCGTACTTTTCCAAGTTTGGATATCGTCCAACGTAAAAATCTTAAAGTCTTACGAGATTGTTCTGGCCAGGGGTATTTTGGGCTCTACTGATGTAGATATATCCAATTATATCAGAGTGATATTATTTTTACAGTATACACATACATATCTATATACTAACGCCTGTAACCCCCGAGCCCCGAAGGGTACACCAGTACACCCACTGTACGCCGAATTTCGGTCCCATAGCATGATAGGGGGCGAGCCTATCGCTATTTTTAACGTCTTAATTATTTTAATATTGTTACACTATTATTAAAAAAAAACTTTATTAATCACGTAGGCATATAAAAGGCAATTATGACATGTCAAAACACAGATGGAAATTCACCATACGGAAAAATAATTATGTCTAACGTCATGGGAACTTAGAAACCACCATCAGTTTCATCAGATCATTCATCAGATTACCACCAGTTACAGGGTCTTTCTTATCCTTGCTAAGAAATAAAAAGAGACAGGTGAACCAACAAACGATAATGACAAGCGGTATTTTATATCTTTATATAATATGCATGCACATAAGCTATATTGCATCTTTATGCAGGTATAAATTATATATCCTAAAATAACGCGTGCTGGCATTTCACTACAAGTTTTGCATTCAGTAAGGTTCAAAATTATGTGGGAGTGCAAGTCATTGTAGTCTAGAAGAACTTTAAAATAAATACATTAAAATGAAAAGTCTTCTTTTCTTTCTTCTTTTTATTCATACATCTTCGTCGGCAACGATGAGTTTGCATCCGTTCATAAAGAGAGCAACTCCATGACAGTGTTTAGTGGCAATACTGTCGACGGATAGCTCTCTTCATTAACAGATTATATGCTTCTTATATCTTTTATCTTCTGTTTCCTTTCTTCTATTCTGTTCTTGTAAGGGTGCGCCACACGTGAGTCGACTGAAAGGTGCAAAATAAAGCGGATTAATTTGTGAATAATTAGTACTTTTTTTGAATCTAATTCTTATAAACTGAAAAAATGGCATCAACAATTTCATTTTAGTAATAAGGAAACATCTATGAAAATTTACTCAAAACCAGTCGTGACATCATAATATAAATAAACATGGAAAATTATTTAAAATTTAACACCCAACCTAGTTTCGTAAAATACAGCGAAACGAAACAAAACACTCAAAACCGAAAACTTGACAAACATTATTTCAACAACCATTATGTTGCAGACCAAAAAGACAAATGGCGGTACATAAAATATTTGTGCTAACCTAAAAATATAAAAATACGCCCACGGTCTCTGTCGCCACATGTGCTAATTGGTAAAGCACGCTATTTACCAACTACATATGTTTGCATTACTTTGTGCCGCGGCGCCATAACGGAAAGCGCAGTCGTGCCCTTTATGTGATCACATCATTACTATTGCGTAAATTGTGACATTCTTGTTCGGAATTCAGTATGTAAATGGGAATTAGCGATCGGCCCATACTTTGTTCTACGCACAAAATACCGTAACATTTATACAACGGTTTTTGTCGGGGGTCTAGAGTTGGGGTGCGATGTTTGGCCGTTTTGCGGCCTTCTGAGTAAGTAGACCTTCCACCGTTTCTTCACCTTCTTGCCCATGGCATAGTGTGAAGAAGTAGGCCGGCATTTTTGTTATCAATAATGCCGGCCGACACTCTAATTGGGCGACACTGGGCTTACCATCAGGTGCACTGTGGTCACTTTTGCCGTGTTATGATAAAACAATGCGGTCCTAATGGATCTATATCAATGTTATGAATTTAATGAAATTAGTATATTGCTTCACAGCCTAAAGGAATTTTTAGTTATCGACACTAAAATCGACAACGTCCGAGTTCACACCTAATAAGACATAAAACTCTAACCATAAGCAGATTCTTAAATGCTTTGTTTTCTATTATATGTGTAATAATAAATACACCCAACAGTCACACATATAGTTTTGACACCACACTAGGTAAAACTTGTATCGTGGGTGTCAAGAACTACGAGGGACTACGGTCCCACAACACCCACACCCGAAACAAATATCAGTCTGTCACATAAACATTTGTCTTGGCCCGGTAATCGAACCCACGGCCTCTCGTTTCACAGCCGACTACTCGCCCGCTGCGGCACGGATGCTGTCATGTCAGGTGCAGTCATATTACTTAGACTTTATTCACAATTTACTTAGGAAAGTTCTGACTCTACAATTTTAGTGCAGACAGGTACGTTATCAATATTCTATAGCTAAAGGTATGTAACAGAATATCTCCTAAACAGTTTTCTGTGATAATATACCTAGACTCTAATATAATTAAAAATATTCCGAACTATCGTAATAAAACTATAGGCAGTACTAAACTGTCTATTATTTATTTTGATGAAATAATTATGATTTTACGTTTATCTTGCTATCTAATGCTACATGTTTCAGTACGTATATATAAAGTTTTAATACTGATTTAAAACCCTTCACTAGAGAAACTGTTTTTATTTAGAAATTAAATATGGTCTATATTTAAAATTTGTAGATATCATACTTTTTCAGTATATATTTCTCGTTACAGCTAGTCACAAAACATAAAAAATTACGTAAGAAATTGCGAAACAGCATTCAAAGTAACAGATGCATTGAAATTGAAAGGCGAGGGAACAATCGAAAATAAATTAACCACATATGAGCTGTAAATTATCATAATAGGCAAGTGGTACGTTTGCTAGTTCGGATTCTAGTAGGTTCGCACTAGACTGAGGAAACATTACATTCGGTTTATAGAAGAACTAGCTGTTGCTCGCGGCTCCACCCGCGTGGAGGTCACGTTTGAGACAAAAAGTATACACTACAAAATACCAATTTTCATGCATTTAACTTCAAAAATGAAGGATTTTCATACAAACTTTCTTACCCTATTTAACCCCCTTAGGGGTGGTATTTCCAAAAACCCTGAAATATGTGTTTTTAATTTTTAACTGTAAGGCCAAATACCAAATTTCATGCGTTTAACTGCAAAAATGACAGATTTTCATACAAACTTTCTTCCCCTATTTTACCCCCTTAGGGGTGGTATTTCCTAAAACCCTTCCTTAGTGGATGCCTACGTCATAAAAGGTACCTACTGTCAAAATTTCAAGTCTTTAACCCCAGCCGTTTTGGCTGTGCGTTGATCGATCAGTCAGTCAGTCAGTCAGTCAGTCAGTCAGTTTCTTCTTTTATATAGGTACCTATACAGAAGACGAAAACGCGCAAGTTTCATAAATGTATAAAGTCATGTATGGTGCTAATTCATTATGTGGAGCTAGATAATACTGAAAATACTACTAACAACAAATTATTAACGTTGAATGATTTACTTCTAAACATGATAAATTAAGTAAAAGCTAGAAAACGAAATGGCAGAGCAAAGTCTAATGAAATCCTAAATGCTACTAGTTGTGTAAAAGAACAAAAATGAAAGATTCAGTCGCAGCAAACGAGTTTTTGTACTATTACTAACAATATTAATATACATCTGACACGAGTTTATGTAATGTCATAATTTACGTTCAAAGGACAATAGGGTGTTTGACTGGTGTAACCAAAAAATATAAAACTGCACTAGGAGAAAGGATAGTGGGCAAACATATTTATTAAAATACATTTTTTTATTTTAAATGTATTATAAACATTTTATTTTCGTCATTAAAATTTAGATTTTTTAATCTGTATCACTCGGTGCCAAAAACCTAGCAATACCGGCCGCCATTACTTGTGACGACATCGCACATAAACATTGCATCCTACGACAAATTAAATTGTAAGGAAGAACATATTTTTCGATGTGTAAACGTGTGGAAACGTGTTAATTTCGTCTTCAAGTCTTCTATAAGAATGGAAGAAGGCATTACAAGGGCTGATAGTCGAAATCTGCCACTTCTTTCTTAAAACTTTTGAGTTTGGCACATGGATGAACAATTTATCGGGATTTAGTGTCGAGTTTTTACACAAAGGCACTGAACAATATTTATATGCTAGCTCATTCATTTTTGCGGAAAAACTAACAGATAAATGCAAATAATTTGTTATGTTGTTAGGTGTCACGAATGTTTGTATATGTGCGATGACGTCACATAGAGATAATGTCACGTGACAACGCATTTTAGCGCGAAATAATATATGAAAAAATAAAAACACGGATTTTATATAAATTGATTATATTTCAATAATAAAAATATTACGGGGGCTATAAGTGAAGAGTCCTCTATCGATGTCCATCAATTTTCAAAAATTGTCAAATACCCTATTATCTCAATTTTAGTTGGTACGGTTTTATAACATCTATTATGATGTCGTAAAATATACAACTATGCAAACAATCAAGAGAGCTATAATACTTATTATTTTCATTCTGTTCCTAAAAATCACAAACAAATACTTTTATATAACTTTACTATCGTGTAAAACTAGTACTTATTGTATTTTATATGGAATATGTATCTGAGCAAAAAGCAGAATATATTCTTTCGTATTCAGGTGTCAGTGGCCTAAAATCTCTTTCTCTCTGTTATGATGATGATTGATAGGGCTCGCTAACCAAATGTCACCAATGAAAGGGATTAATCGATAAATTCAGTATCTAGTTGTAACTAGTCTCAATCATGATAGACCTACAAAGGCTTAGAACTGATAATAGGTCTTCTTCTTCTTTTTTTTTAATTTGGACTCCACCGTTTCATCGGTGATTTTCTAATGTCAAGTATCAGACTTCCTTACGTCATGGCCCGACGCGACCTACACTATACACACAGATACATAAATAATTGTTAAAAACCGATAAACTAAAGCTAAGAGTGAATGTATGTATTGATGTATGGAACTAAAAAAAATAAAATATATATATACGTAAAAAAATATATTGAAAGTTATTCTTATTAATTGGAAATTGTGGATTGATATATAACATGTGCAGCTGAACAGGTGAACTGGCAGAGGTGGAGGCGTAATATGATAATAGGTCGATAGTGTTAAACGTGTTTACATCAAAATTTGCTCTCAAGAGACAATTTTACACAAAATCTACAACAAGACTCACAGCTCGCAAGTTGTCAATTATCATAGAGTGTCTAAACGCGTGTGAACTGTGCACTCACGAAACACGACTAATTTGATTGGCGGTGGTTACTCAAGGCAGCGTGGACCGTTACCTTTGCTTCAAGAGATATTTTATCAAATTTGGAACAGATACATCAAAATCTGCAAATTGACATCGTTAATTTGAGACTAATCTAAGACGTATGAAACATTAATTTAGTTGTTACAACTTACAAAGAGTAATAAATTTAGAAGTGGAGGTATTTACTTTATAGCCTGTTTTGCTTATTGAATGCACCAGATTGCCTGAATCCAATTAAGATGAAGATCTTGAGTTTGAAGTTGGTATTTCATTCTTGAGTTTTGCGTAGAGCAATATACTCTCTTAAACACTTTTTAAAGTTATGTGTCGATCATTCCAAAATCTGAATCAAAATATATACTTAGTTAAAATGCTTTTATTAAGCATTCACAAGTAAAGGAATATAATGTAACGATGTCGTTTACAGGTAATAAGTAAAGATATCATATATTTTAAAGCTCATATTAAATTATCCATGTTTTTTCTTAAGAGTCTTGACTGCTCATTGTCATTTTTCGTTTTAATCGGTTTTGACATTTGAATTATATCCATTGTTAGATATCAAATTAATCAAGAGCTACACTTTACTACCTAAGCTACCAAGATTTCCATATTTATCCATGTATACTTTCCAAAATTCAACAGCACATAAAAACTAAAACCTTAAGCAACAGTCCTGACACGAAACAGTAGTTGTATTGCGTGTATTTTTGGACCATTCAAAGTCATCAGCCATAGAGAACACTTAACAAATCGTCGCTCGTGATTTGCATGAGTTTTGTCTCGTGCTATTGTTAACACTTTCAGTTATTTCTATGCCTTCGTCTAGTCGCTATGAATACGTAATTATGTTATGCAACGACCTATTTAAAGATTTAACACGCCTGTACCTGTAAATTATTTTGGTGTAATCACCTTTTATAGTAGATGAATATGTAAGTAACCTGTACTTTTTAAGGTCGATTTAACGTGTCCAAAAATACCAGATGATGGCAGGTGGCCTAGTATAGATCTCTTCATTGTTTTGTTGATGATTGATTGTTATGATAATAATACTAGCCCTGTATTAAACACTGTCCCACTGCTGGGCACGGGCCTCTTCTAATAATGAGAGGGGTTAGACCTTAGTCCACCACTCTGGCCTAATGTGGGTCGGTAATTATTAAAATAAAATTATAATGTTATAAGTACCTAAATCTCGAAAAATCTCTCGTCTCATCATAGAGATCATCTCTTGACGATCGCCATAGTAATGCCGAGCTTAATAATTGTAACACACAACGACTGAAGTCTGTACTTGGCATGCTGGAACGAGCCACTAAGGTGCGTTTTTCACCATATTAGGTAAGGTGGTCACTATACAGTATGCACCAGGTTCTTTCCACCAACGGTTCAAAGTCTTAAGTCGATATTAGCCAAGAACCCAGTTTAACGATTTTAATCCGAAACTACAGATCGTTCCGAAAATTAACCAGTAAGAATTAAGTTTGAATGCCACAATGCCTATAAATGTCATAGTTTGATTGGTTTATTTTCTGGTTGATCTGACTACGCAGATTGACATTGCTTATTGCAATAGGGTAGTTTCCTGTGTTTAATTTTGTACATTATTCTCTACGCAATCGAATATAATACGCAAAAGAAACTGTTTTGCGAATACAGAATCAAAATTGCTTGAAAAATGAGGTCACAATTTTTATTTTAAATATTGGTATGAGCAAATACTCACAGGCAAAAGCGAAAACGGTGGCGTATTGGGAACATATCGCTATCTCCCTCGCACAACGGTACAGTACAGGCGATTCATAGTACCGTGACGTCAGGGTATCAGATATGCATCCTTGTACTGTTATTTGACAACTACCCCAGCACATTTGAGTGGTGTCTTATTTACTTATTTTTGTTCGGATTCATGAAATTCTTTCGATAATAGGTTTTAGATAATGTAAATTGTTGATTAAATTAATAAAAAACATCAAGTCAACTACCCTATTGGCCAATGGAGGATATATCGACAATCAGAAATTAAGGCAAAGGAATATGTCTATTAGAACTAAAGTGACGTGTTTATCATACGACTGGGGAATAGTTGTTGTTCTGTTTAAAGCCGACATTCTTTGACATCCGATCAAAATGTTGATAATAATTAAAGTATTATAGAACGTACTTTACATTGAGGCATATCAGCTGAAGATACATGGCTGCTCAAACAAGAAACGCTTAAACACAACGCATTTTGAATCTTATTATTATAGTATCAGATGTGAATTTATTTTAATTTCGTTAATCAGCTGAGCAAACAGCGAGACAAGTGTAACGGTTGGGAGTTATGTCTGTTGTTAATTTGAAAGGTTTTTAGTTAACGAACTACAGAAATGGAGAAGATGTACGTTTATTGTATTATATTACGGAGACTTGTTTTACTGGCCCGATATAATATGTATAATAATGCATAATTATACTATCGGAAAGCTTAATGAAATATGTCAATTTGTCTCTTGAGTTAGTAGAACTGTATTATATTCTTCTCCGAGCCTAAAAATGGCGTTGGTTCTAAATTGTATTCTAATACATATACGATTTTTTAATTTGGAATTACGAATAGTTTATTTATGGATTACTAGATATTGCCCGCGGCTCCGCCCCCGTGGATGTAATTTTTGTAAGAAAAGGTATACAATCCATGGAGGCATTTTAAGCTATTACACGTTTCTACATTTTGCTATACCATAGGAAGCGTGCATTTTGCCGGGATCAAAGTAGCCTGTCACTAACCCCTAAACTACCACTATGCAAAAAATCATGTCGATTCCTTGCTCTGTGAAAATCAAAAAATTATCCCGCGGGAACCGTACATTTTTTCCGGAATAAAAGTCGCCTTTGTGATTCTCTGATCCGTAAACAACCACTGTGCAAGAAATCATGTCGATCCCTTGCACGGTGAAAAACAAAATTCTGTCCCTTGGGAACCTTACATTTTTCCGGGATAAAAAGCCTATGTGCTATTCCAGACTATAATCTATGTCTGTGCCAAATTTCAGTCAGATCCGTCCAGCCGTTGTAGCGTGATTGAGTAACAAACATCCATCCATCCATCCATACTTACAAACTTTCGCGTTCACATGTCCACGTGGTGGGTTGTAAGCCTCTCAATAAAAAGTATTTACATTAAAATATTTCCACCACAAGCAGAAAAAATTGGCAAGTCTACTCAACGAATCTGTTTAGAAAATGCTTTGTGTCTTACACGGAAAGACCCCACTTAGAAATACTCGAAGAATGTCTGTTCACAGTAAACTGTAAAACAAACTGGTCAGCCAATTATTTTCAAAGCAAAACGAGAAAATGTGATCGCTGTACCGTACAATAAGCAACAATAGCAATACTTAACATCGGTTTTTTATGAGACCTAGTCAGACTAAACCCATTCAAACTGGCCCATTCATACTGTGAACAAAAATGCTTACTATGTGGCTCTACCATTTTAATTATTAAAATATAACCTGGGTATCCTCAAGTCAAGATTGAATAGGTATCTTCTAGGCAAGCGTGCTCCACCGTAGTCCACATCGTCACTTACAATTAGGCTAGATAGTGGTCAAACGCACGCCTATTTCGGTAAAAGAAAAAAATATATAATAAGGCATTCTAATGGTGATCAGATGCAAACGTGTCATAAAGAAAGATATACCGAAGGTGACGCCATGCGGTATTGACTCTGCCATCGAATGATCTACCATAAATTCATATAGCGCATACCACAAACGTGCAAACTCGACGTCACTAACCCTGAGTTAAGGACACACTAATGTTTGATGCGATCATCGGAAGTCTGTCTATAAAGTTTCAAACGTTGCTTATGTTAATATGAGAGTCATTGTTATATCTGTCTATCTCAAGAGTGGCTACAATAGGGATAGAGAAAGGTCTGTACTCATTTTAGTGTTCAAATTACCAACCAAGTCATTTCCTTAGCATGTTAGGGAATATATCTTAAATCATTTAAGCATTGTTCCTCAGAATTAGTGTGGTTCATTGGGTGTAAGGTTTCTCATACTACACACAATAAAGTGGTGATAAACAAATAGGTCGACATAGGCACTACACCTTGATTATTTTTTGTCACGAAGCAGTGTCTTACACACTGCTGCTTCGCGACTTTTGTGTTATGAATTGGAGTCAGTAATATTACTGAGCATGATACTTAAGATCTCACATCTCGAGATGAAGAGTGAATGTGAAAACTATTTGATACTAAGTTCTAAGTAACGTGCGTACAATAATAAAAAAGATCACTTCCTGTTATTGCACAAAATTATTCTAGTTCTAGAACCTTCGATGGAAGGTTTGCATAGAGGCATTGAGAGGTTACAATGATATTGTTGCCGATGCGTGACTTACGCGTAAAGTGACAATCAGCCGGTGGCTTTATTAGCAAGCTGTTAAACGTTACGAGTGGCTCGCTCTAGTTGATAAGATAAATAGACATCACGCTGGGTCCTTCGTCCGATATACCTGCAGCCATTACTGACCTTCATTACAAACATGTCAAAAAAACTATTATATTATTTTTTACTAGAGTGAATGAATATAACATCAGCGATTGTCGAAAAAGTTTATTTTTTTATATCATAGTCCAACAAACGAGCCAGTGGGTCACCTGATGTTAAGTGATCTCCACCGCCCATGAATATCCACAATACCGAAAGTATCACGTATGCGCTGTCGGCCTTAAAGGACAGGAATAGGAATTAGGGAAGGGAAGGGGGAATCTGGGCCTCCGGATATCTCACTTACCATACGAAACGCGACAGTGAACTGTCACTTTACGTTGGTTTTCTGTGAGACAGTGGTACTACCCCGGTCAAGCCGGCCCATTCATGCTGTAAACAAATATGTCTACAGTTTGGCTCTACCACTTTCAAAACTGGTGAATGAATTTCTAAGCTTTAGCTGTGATACGAGAGTTATTTAGCAAGACGTAAAGAAGGCAGATGAATCAGCTCGGTGTAGGAAGAGTGATCTAGTGAATGTTACAGATTGAGGGGCGGACCAAACAATACGTAGATGATATTGATATTGTAGTAGGAGTCAGTGGTTTCGATAGGTAAAACAATGATATGACGAAGGACGATTCCTAAATCGATCCAGACTAAATGAGCATCCTATTTAATGTAATGGCGATACAGTGTCAATATCTAGTCACTGTTACTAATTACACAAGTCCAATCATCCCAACCTTATTTATATGGGTGTTTTTATTAATTGTAATGTAAAATTATTTACATTTAGTCACGAAGTCTGAGATTTGTCGGTGCATCTCGCGCCCTCGCTTACACAAGATATTAATTTTATTATACGTATGAACTACCGTCGGAGGTCGGCTAGTGTAGTTGATCCAACAATGTGTCTTTAGAGATTTAATTCAACAAAATAGCTTTGAATTGTTCTTAATAACGATGATTGGAGTTGATGTACAGAAAAACTAGAATTAGTTTATGATACATCTATTGTACAAATAAATGATTTTGATAATTAAATTTAAAAAAAATTAAAATGTGATATCTTGATACTGTTTCGTTTTGCTTTTAAATTGAACGAAAGGCAGCTCTTAAATCTCTGAAAATCAGTTCAAGAGTATAACTACCAATATGACGGTAAAAAAATAAACTGCTTTATTATAGAGCTCGCACGTTACGGATTACGAAACCAAAAATATGCTCTTCATCCACAAAAATAGAAACAGCAGCCTTGTTCTTTATTTCAAGCAACATACATATGTAATTAATTTGGATAGCTTATTATCAGGTGACTAGCTGTTGCTCGCAGCTCCGCCCGCGTGGAGAGTTTTTGGGAGAAAAAGTATACGATACAAAATACAAATGTTCATGCGTTTAACTTTATAAATTACGGGTTTTCATACAAACTTTCATCCCCTATTTTACCCCCCTTGTGATAGTATCCTTAGTGGATGCCTACGTCATAAAAGGTGCCTTCTGTCAAAATTTCAAGTCTCTAACCCCAGCCGTTTAGGCTGTGCGTTGATATGTCAGTCAGTCAGTTTCTTCTTTTATATATACAGATATCATGTGATAGGCAATTTCAACCATAACATCCTCTGAGATGCAGCTGAACATAATATTTCTAATAAAATTGTACTCCAACATGTTTATCGAGAATGCATATTTCTAGGTATTTTAAATAGTTCAGAGTTGTATTCTTCACATAATTTTGTAAGAAAATTAAAGAAATGAATCAGTTAAGTTTCTCGTGTTTAAGTCATACATTGTATAGTGAATAATTAGGATTCAAGGAAACTTACGTGATTCACTAATTCAAGCATTTACGTGTGTTTCAAAATATGTACAAACTAATTACTTATTTGTTATAATTTATTTTATTTTAAGAGGGTCATGTCTTGTGTTAAAGAAAATGTTATGCAGTAATTTATTGAAAGAGTATTTCTACGAATATAAATATGATTATTGTATATATATAAATTAATTATAAATTGATGACATTTTAGGTGCCGTAATGATACTTTTTGAAATGTCTAACGGCCGAATACTGAAACGCAACTCAATCATTTAAGATCGTGTTAAATATTTAAGCTCAACTTATTTGTCATAATTGTATGGCGTGTTACAAAATAAGCAGTCGTTAAACGGTCGGCCAATTGAGCAGCGTTTGAGTATTTGGGTGTAAGAGAATTTACCTATACACTTTAAATATTTTTATTTGTAATATATTTGCATTGACAGGTAAATCTCTGTGAACGTTATTGAGTTTGCAAAACCAATTACAAAGTGCGTGCAAAACCACGATATATGGACGACACAGATTCTGTATTACATAAACTTTTATGTAATATGTTGTTTTTTAAATATTCCATCTTGGCCAGGAAATAAATTGTGAACTTTCCAAAACTTTGTACCAAAGTAGTTGTACTTTCTAAATAATATTATAGTCAATAATTCATAAAAAGTACACCCACTTCAATAAAAAACAAATTATGCGTCACTATAAAATTTGAGGGTTTCCCTTGATTTTTCTGAGATCCCACCATCAGATCCTGACTTGGTGCCAATGGGACCACCTGGGAAGTATACCCTTTTTTCTCTTCTTTCCTTTTTTCCTCCTTCTTTTTTGAAGTCGGTTAAAAAGGAAACATTTGTTTTACTAAACTATAGAACTTAAAACATACAGAAACGGACAGTAGTGCCCGTTTACAAAAACTTTACGTAAGTTCATTTATAACCTGGAAACTTACCCAAAAAATGTGTTGCATGCACCTTTAAGCCGCTGTCTAATTGCATACGGTGTACAGATAATATATAATTAATACAATTAGAATAGATTTGGTGTCGGTAAGATCTGAATTTTTAGTGTAGTTGGGCGTACATCTTCTGTTGCATGTTGGAGCTAAGTTTTGTTTAAGATTTCATTACGGTTCGCATATAAACACGTTAACACTGCGACTTGCGTGTTAATACCAGGTTACAGTACTTTAAAAAAATCTTAAAATTTTATAAATGTAGATTTATTTACTTAATTAATCAATAAACTAATATATTTTTATGATTCGATTCAGTGCTAAAACTGAATTTAAGCTACAGAAAGAAAACGTATTCGTGGATATAAAAACGTCTCTATAAATATTAGTTTAAAATGCATTACAATAATCAGACAGCTAATCGAAAGAAGGTGCAAAATAACTATCTGTGGCAGACTCTCCTAAAGAAATGTATGTATTTCCCCACATGTTTTGAAACCTATCAAAGACATGAAAATAACCATGCCGTCGTAAACTTAACCACTTAAGACGACTAAACATTGCTGTTCCATTTGTGATAGTGTTATCATCAGTTTACTGCCCCGTAATCTTTGATATCGCCGTGTTTGCCCTACAATATGACCCCAAAGCCATTCAAATATTTCCCTTGGGTTTAATGAAAATTGTCTTGTACGGTTCCTCTTGAGGAACCATAGATTGAGGAGGTTATGGACCATGTCAGACTCCATTTTATATATAGGTTATTTGCTAAATGTTATTCTTGGTAATTTAGCTGCTATAGGTTAGTGAGTAGTGACCCAAAAAATGCAATAGTTATATTATTCCGTATATAATAATACACAGATTTAGTATTGTATGTCTTACAAATTTATTAGAGAAAAATTTACTTCTGTGATATAGAAAATTGTAGTAAATTTTTAAACTTCAAATTAAATATTACTTTAATATAACTCTTATCAGCAATGATGAACATATTTTTTATATTACTCTGGTTATCAGCGATAAGATTTATTTCTGAATGGCACTCCTGTCGGTAATCTAGTCAAAGCGTATATTGCGTAATTATTGTGGATAAAACTCTATATCATTATTGAAAATCTAATGAATAAAACTGAATGGAAATATTTTAATTGAATTTTATCCCTATGGTGTTGTTTGTGTTGGATTTTTCTGGTCTATTATAGAAATTGATACTAATAAAAATATTTCTTACCCAATAGAAAACGCAGGAGTTTTCCGCGAACATTTCCCCGAAAATATCCGCCATCTTGAATCACATGTTCAATTCATTATTTCATCATTGTGGACGCCCTGCAAGACTACATGTGACCAATCACAGGCCGTGAATACTGCTTAATTATCTGTAGACCGTCCAACCAGCTTCCTTCACCTTGGAATCGACAATAAAAAAAATCGTCATCAATAGGTCTTCCACATTGCCTGACACACTTATTTTTAAAACACATTATAAGTTCGAAATTTCCAAAAAATGCTTCTAATTGCGTTAATGATGTAATTTATTTTCTAGGCACTATATTTTTGGTTCAGAAATTATTGTAATCGTAAACTACCGTGCATGGCGGCTACGGTAAAATGGCGTCGTTCTTAAGAAGTCGGTTTTTATATACAGGTGAGCAGAGAGCCTGTTGCGTCACAAGTGCGGCTAGGACGCGGTGTTTATACATTTCTTATCGTTTTACAGTGTCGGGGCAAGGGAAACCAAGTAGGAAACGCATTTTACCGACTTTCAATTTTCAATAGCATTGTTCTTATGAAAGCTTGTTACCAGCGCATGCGCTTTGCAACACAATATACCATGATACGCATTTATCGTCGATAAAGTGTATAATATAGTTAAAATTAGTATTTAATAAGATTTTAGTTGACTTTCTGTTTAAATAATCTAAATTTTTGTACATGAAAAGCGTATTTTCATTAGATGTTTTTAATAGAACATAGCTCCGATTGTTAGCTACGCCATTTGAGTTCAATCTGCAATTGCATTTAAATTTAATTAAGCATAAGTGTGTAAATCTCACATTCTTTTACTACTTCTTCTTGAATATTTTCGATAACATACTCAATTTGGGTTCTGTAGGCACCGAGAGATACATTTTTTTAACTAAGCATGTAAACGTAATATGCCACAATAGCCTAGCGATGAATGGTGCGGACTGCTAATGAGAGATTCGAGTTCGAAACTAGCCTCAAGGACATGTACCTTTGGCTTTTCCAAGTCACGTTGTGTATTCGTTCTTATTGCTGGATTTAACATTACGGAAATACATCGTGAAGAAACCTGCACATCTAAGAATTTTTGATAAATATATCGCATGTCCGAGAAGTCTACCAAGCCACGTTAGACCAGCATAGTGCAGCAGCGTTAGTTAACAGAAGAGGCCCGTACCCAGCAGTGGACACTGTATATATAGTGATTATGATATTATATATATATATATCCGACGGTGTTCGGCCTTGGCGACTGTTTTGTGACTATTCAGAGCCACGTCTCTGGTGCACTCTCAAGTGACTGATGTAATAAATTTTTGAACAGATCTCTTTTTAACTAACCGACTTCAAAAAAGGAGAAGGTTAACAATTCGTCGGAATCTTTTTTTTTATGTATGTTACCCGATTACTCGAAGACGCCTGGACCGATTCGAGAAATTCTTTTTTGTTTGAAAGGGTATACTTTCCAGGTGGTTCCATTGGCACCAAGTCAGGATCTGATGATGGGATCTCAGAAAATTTTCAAATTTTATAGTGACGCATAATTTGTTTTTTATTGAAGTCGGTGTACTTTTTATATCTACAACGTAAATATAAATTATTATTTTTATTTAAAATATAGTAATGACGCAAACTATTGAATGAAGGCAATTCAATGAACTTCGTCTAATAGTCCTAATTCAGTTATCGCGTTTACTTTGTATTCATATTAGGTCAACATTTTAAACTAGATGATATTTCATTGTAAATATGACACCGCTAAAAGCTTTTTCTATGCATATACTTGTGTGTAAAGTGGTACAGTCACACTGCAGACACTTTTGTCTACAGCATGCATGGGCCAGCTCGACCGGGGTTGTACCACTGTCCACAGAAAACTGACAGAAGTAACAACTTGCTTTGTAGAGTGAGTGAGATGATCCCTCTCTCAAATCCATAACAACAACCTAGAGCCGCTACACATGCGAAGGGACATTTCCTTAGTGCTCTACCGTCTGTATCATGGCGAATGCTCTGAAGAATTGTTTAATCTTATCCCATTCTCTCCATTCCACGAACACGGTCCAAGATTCTTCTGTTATTGAGACTAATGGGCAGTAGATAACACTTATCATCAGGTAACAAAGGCTGATTTGCTTAAAATGCGTCTGAAACTATAGATATTTTTATATTAGTTCTATAATGTAAATTTTCGCAAACGAAACGGAGCTCTAGTCACTTCGAGCCGGTTTTAAAAAAAATTGTGGTAACGACTCTGATCGCGATAATGCTGTAAACAAAACACTGCTCTACCAATCATGATTACTTTTTATTGTATACTTAGTTAAAAGAAACTTAACGATAGGTAGCGGCTTCACTGTGCCCTGGCATTGCAGAAATCTATGGGCAGCGGTGACTACTTACCCCCACAGGTAGCCCGTCCACTCGTCTGCCTATTGAGGCATAAAAAAAACTCATATTGTAAGTAAAATGTAAATTGCCACAAAAATGATAGTGAGTTTAAACAAGAAACCAGAAAAAATAACGTGTTTATTTTTAATGAAAACAAACTTGCTACTTGGTATGGTAGCGCTCTTTAAATTTGCCCATTAAAGAGACTACGGTTTCAGAATTGATGTATCATGTGTATTTTAAGTTCCCGGTGCTTATCAGTACCTTGATTTGAGTCTTAAAAATTAAGGTTATTGTGAAGTAGCGTAAATAGATCAAACATTGTCTTTAGTTTAATTTTTGAAGGCAATGAATTGCGTAGTTATGTGAAATCAACTATTACCGGTATACATAGAATTACAAATTCATGTTTCCTTTAGAAAATTACTTCTAACATTCTTACATGTTAAAACATACAATAAAATTGAAACACGTACCTTCTAATTAAATTGTTTATATTTTACGACAATAATACTTCATATTATGACTGCCTCGGTGGCGTAGTTGTAATTGCGCATGCGTTACGATTGCTGTGCTGAGGTCTCGGGTTCGATCCCCGGGGTGGGGTAAAGTGATATTGGGGTTTTCTACCTAGAAATACTCAGTATTAACCCGGAGTCTGGAATGGTGCCCGGTGTGGCGATAGGCTCGCCCCCTATCACATTATGGGACCGAAATTCTGCGAAAAGTGGGTGTTATGGTTACACCTCTGCCTACCCCTTCGGGGATTACAGGCGTGAGTGTATATGTATGTATGTACTTCATATTATCATTTTCAAAAACATTACAGATGATTTCTATTTAAATTTAGTAACATACGCATAAGTGACAAAATAAGATGACACGTGCTATTTCATTATTTCTAACTGAACTTAACACTACCAGACATCTTCGCCCATACATCCCATGCTAATGTAACTCTGTTATTCAAGAACCACAAGCACATTCTGTCTTATCAGTTGGATTTGTGTAATAAAATCTCTGAGCGAATCAAGCTCGGTTTTGAGCAACTTTAGACAAAAAAAACACGTTTTAGTGTAGCCAAGGATTTACACGAAACTTTCAAATGATAGGGGCCATTTTCATTGCCAGACAGACGTTTTACTTAATGAGTCGCATACGAGATATTTTTCTTCTCCCCCTAATTTTATCATACTTCATACCAAATAGTAGGTACAATCGTTTTATAAATTGACAACATAGCCTGAACATACATATGAATAATCTTTCATTCTCAATTTTAGTAGGTGTAAAACATTTTGCCTTCCAAATATGTTTTCAGCATCTCACACGCTATCTACGCTCTATTTTCGCTTATCAGATAATATCTCGCGAGATAAGTTGAGTAAAGCAAACTGTGTGATTGTGTATTCAGTTGAGGGAAACTTACCAGACCTCTACCATGAAATTGCGACATTAGAACTTTTTGCTAATTCGTAAGTGGTAGCGTCGCACTGTATTTTATTTGAACGTATCACTTGACCGGAGTGATACCGCTATTTTACAGAACCAATGTGAAATGAAAATCACTAGTTTTTTGTTCCGTTTCATACGTACAATTAGATTGCCAAAGAGCAAAAATATATACAGCATACCTCAGTAATTTATTTCCGAGAAACGTATATACTGACTAACGAGATCGGGTTTAACTATTTACTTTTTCCAAATATTGTTATGGAATAATTACAGAAATTTCAATTTTCATTTACAAAATGATGAGTATAAAATTAATAAAGTAAGAAGTAAATTCATAGTAAGCCTTAAGATGTAGAACACCATAATTTATGTAACCAAGATAAAAGGCGTTTAATTTACCTCGTTACAGTTCATACTAAAATAAAATGTACATTTTATCTACAATAATTAAAACTGTTAATTAATTATTAAAAAACCTACAAAATCACACAATCCTGGTCCCACAGTAAGATATAGGTAATTAATTATGTTCTGTCGTGGGTATCAGGTACTACAGGTCGGTCCCACAACACCCAGACTCGATACAAATATTAGTCTGTAACACACACATTTGTCTCCGTGCGGGAATCGAATCCACAGTCTCTCGTTTCATAGTCTGCTACTAGCTCACTACGCCACTGATGCCGTTAAAGACCATCAAACATTATAATATGAGAGTATACTTTGAAATTATTGGAAAAATTGCTATGGACTATGACTATATAAAAATAATTTCATTATGTAGCGTTGTGTCGAGTAGTAATTGATGGTTGTCTTGCGCTACTTAATACTGTACCTACTTAGAGTAGGCAACCAAATGTACCTACACTGCGCTAATATTATATCCGAGCAAACAGACAATTGAGAAAAGCGTGCAAACACAAAAAAATATATTTTTTTACACAAGAAGAATTTTATTATTGTATCTCTTTTTACACAATAAATAAACAATTAAGTACCGTAGACCATACTACAGTTATTTCATTTTAATATTTCAGTAACGTCATCTAGTGGTTAATGGATGAATTACTAATTACCGCCATCTATTGATGAATGGCCAAATTACGTATAAAGTATTCCATTCACAGACCTGATTTTGCAGGACGGTGTCTAATGCAGGTCCGACATGTACTAATATTTTTTCTCGCCAGCTACATTATTCGGTTATTCTTGGCAACACCAATTTCCAAACTTCAAACCATCTGGACCAATCAAATTGAATTGACAAATGACAATCTGCTATCTGGATTTTTCTTTCATTCGCATTAATCAGCGGGTGCATGTATGTAGTCCGAATGAAATCCATTTCTTTTATAATATTGCCGTTAAATATTAATGAAGTTTACATGTTTTGAACCATTTCCGCGGTATCAATAAACTAGTGTCAAAATTTTATCGTATATAGTTGAAAAAATATTGCATTAGGTTATGTAAAGTGGAAATATTTTGTGCAGTTTTTCGTGTTACTTTATGTGTTAATTTCTTTTCAGCATACACACTGGTTTGGACATAATGAGAACGACACAAATTGCCCAGTACGCCTTGAGACTCACATATTCGCAGGTACGTCGAGTTATATTTTTCTACCCTAAACAATAAAATGACTTTAATTAATGTATAAAGAATAATAAGCGGTATTTTTTGACAATTAATCTGATGTTATCCAGGCCTAGTACCAGGATCCGCCTTCCTAGACATACATACACCTTCATAGTGAAACCAATAGCGTAATGATGTCCAGTAAACTGACCCAAATGAGCATAATGCGGTATTAAAAATAACCCTAAAGTGAGGTATTTTGAGCCAATGGCGATTTTATGAATAAATATCAGTAGTTGTAAAACAATATTATTAAAATATAATTCTTGGAAAAGTAAAACTTGTTGCATTGAACTTGGTTAAACATTATGCTAGATAGTATGCAAATAACATCTGGAGATATACTATATGAATCTTGTGGAGATTCAGAGAAATTTTCGTGCTTTCCGGCGTTTTTTCCATATCTATTATTGTAATCAAGCTTAACAGCTCGCTTGATAGGACCTGTAAAGTAACTTTCATGGAGCTTTATGTCTAGCGTTTCCAGGTGTAGATTTTCTATGATAGAGGTTAAATTTTCTTTAGTTTAATAATGTGAATGGAATTTTCAGTGGATAATGAACATTTTCAACTTCTCCCTATATTTTTATTAGATTAATTTCATTGTGGGATAAAAGACAGTTCAGTATTCCGAGAGAGGCACTGAGTTTTATTACTAGGTTTTGTAAAAATGTGTGCCATTGTCGATCCTTGCTAAACAGGAGTTACTATGGTGTGTGGGCAGGATAGTCTCTACACAATAACTTTTATATTAACTATTTTATTTATATTTTATAAATACACTTCTCTACAAGAAACAACCTGTTGCATTGTGTTATATTTCATACAGGATATGACAGTGTGGACATGCATACATAGAATGTGAATAGTTAAGTCCTGTTTATTTTCACCAGATTTATAAACATGAATTTCACTTACCCAAAATAAAAATACAATTATACTAAAGGAAACCTTTCAAATAAAAACAAATAAATTGTATTAGTTGTAAATGTCAAGATAGATAATTTATTCAGATATAATATATAACTCTTAAGTTATATCTCTTGAAACTACAGTGCAGAACCTAAAATATGAATCAGTTAATTTTAGTTAAATTTGATAATTTAACCAAAGAAACAAATATAGCAATTATGAGAAGATGGTATTTTATTTTATGCACATAACTACAGGTGATTTGAGAATTATTTTGAGGTTGATAATAATTTTGTACCAATAATATATGAAGGATATGATGAAAAAGCAGCGATAGCCTAGTTGGTTGCAGTACAGACTGCCAAGACGAAAGTTGTATGTTCGAAACCCAAGTGGCATACACCCCTGACTTTTCTAAAGTTATGTGTGTATTACATGTTAATTATCGCTTGCTTTAACAGTGAAGGTAAACATCGTGAGGAAACCTGCATATCTGAGAATTCTTATAAGAATTTTGAAGATATGTGAAGTCTACCAATCCGCATTAGGCCAGCGTGGTGGACTAAGGCCTAACCCCTCTCATTAGCAGAGGAGGCCTGAGCCCAGCAGTGGGACAATGTTTAATACAGGGCTAGTATTATTATTATTATTATATGAATGGTAATAAAACTACAATCTCACAATTTATTATATACCTACTTTCTAACATAGTCATATGGCTCTTTCATTCATACTTTCTGAATAGAGTATAAAAGTTTAAGTTGCACTGGTTGTGCAAACATTTGTGGACTATGTAATATTAATGACTAAGTGTTCGCTTCTTAATGAATTGATTGTTTATTGATTCCCAATAATGTATATTTCACTATTAAAGTAAATATTTACACATTATGTTTATCTTCTGATTAAGACCTTAAAATAAAATATTTATTTATATATTGTATATAGGTTAATGTGGCTTTAGTCATTGAGAGATATAATACTGCGTATTCAAAATATATAATATTTTACATTATAATTCTGTTTCAATTATATAAATTTAAAACATAATTCCCTTGTTTTAGTGTGAAAATTTACTTTTCGTATCTTATATTATTTTATACAGAAATTATATTTAAAGATCTCTGAGGGCCTTGAATTTATGGTGGACTCATTCTATAGTCTCATTGTTTAATGAGCTTAATGAAATTAAGACTATAAATCAAGATTAATCGATTTTTATGTGTCAAATTTGTTGTCCAGTAGAGCAGAATGTTTCCATGTTTCGCCAACATCATTTCTATATCTTCTATCTCTCTCCAGTCCTTGACAACCATTAAGAAATGACAACAATGTCCACAACAGTCCAGCCTACGACTATAAAGAATTTGTTCTCTATCCAAAATGATCTGTGATCTGCATACGTTTTGAGTGTACCAAGACTGAAAATCCGTCCTGGGTGGTTACTCTTGACACTTGTTACCAATTTAAAATTGTGATTGTGTTCGAAAACTGTACAATTGGCACTCGTGAACGCAAGATTTAACTGAATACGGCGGAATTTTTACCAACTAAATTAATTAGAGTATTTATGATCGCTAGTTCGTAAATATTCTATTTAATTTAGTTGAGTGAGTTAGAGTTCCAATATCTTCTAGATTGGAATGGAAACTGTATCGAGTTCGAGATTAGAATTGATTTCTAGAGTAGGCCTACTGCCGGTCTACTCTGTAACACAATTCCGATCGATCGGTATTGGATTTGTGTGATTACGTATTCTGAGTGCGACCCAGGTGCCATATTATTGCATAACCATTCATATGATAATCTTAATTCCAATTACTACATATTAATGGCTACACAATATTGAAATAATATGGCGTTCAGGAGAACGAAATCTGTCAAATCCAATACCGATCGATCGGAATTGTGTTACAGAATAGACCGGCTGGTCTTGATACTTACTGCCCACGTGTGACTTTTTAGCATATAGTCAGGACTATAATATTATTATGTATAGAACATAAGACATCTAAACGGAATCATGGTATAAATAGTTGGTGTTAAATAATGCGGAAAATGTATCTTCTTCAAGCACACGTGAGACAAATCTATACGTAATGTATGCGTGCTTATAGCGGGGTGGTGCATTTGTCAGGTTGCCGCAACCTGACACGACACGTGATTATACGCAAATAGGAGACGCGGTTGTTAGCTAATTCTTTTTCTATATATCTGTATGAACTAGTTCGTGTCAAGAATCTTGGCATCCTGTTCGGGATTTTCTGGAACATAAGAGAAAAAGAGTTATTTTCAGCTCTTGAGATTTGACAATTTGATATGAATAATTCAAAATGTTTCTCCCAATTAGGGCCGTAGCTACAGCTGTATCAATGATACGGGGCCCCGGGATAGAGAGGTCCCAAATCTTTACCCTTAATTTGGACACCCCGACTATTGATACAGGGCCCGACTAAGGAAGGCTAAACTGCTCCCAATCTAACTGATCACACTAATAGATGGAACGTCATATTTTTATAATAATAATACCAGTCCCACTGTAAGCCAATGGTACGGCCTTAGTCCACTATGTTAAACTAATGCGGGTTGGTAGTCTTCACTTTCCTTTGTAAACCTTTAGGTGAATTCTCATGTTTATCGCGATGTTTTTTTTCACCGTTAAAGCAAGCTATTAACAATTATTACACACGTACTTAGAAAAGTCAGAGGTGGTATTTTCGTCTAGTTTCGAACATGAGAATTTCGTCTCTGTGGTCGGTAGTTCCGTACCACTTCTAACTAGGATATCGCTGATAATCGTGACGAATGGTTAAATGATTTTATTTAAAATCTAGCCATTACATACCCAACACGGGTGGATAATCCTCGTGAATGAATCAGAAATGGCTTAATTAGCTTTGCTCAGATTCCATAATCTAATTATTTTAATCCAATACGTAATTTTATAATATACTAGCGAGCCCGGCAGACGTCGTCTTGCCCGTAAAAGCAGCTCCAGACCGAATGTCGCCATCTGCCGGGCTGATTTGTGAATCTAAACCATCCAGGGCGCCACCCAAACATAAAAAAAAATACAAAAAAAATCATTTAAATCGGTCCAGTCGTTTAGGAGAAGTTCAGTGACATACACATGTACAGTAGAATTATATATATAAAGATGTAATATGAATCCCTAGTTACGAAATAAAATAATTATTTGGCTAGCTATCTTATCATCACGAAATGTAAGCGTAAAAAGTCCACTTTCACGTTAAATGGACCCACTGAAAGATCTGGGATCACTAGCTCTCAAAAGCCTTTGCAATTGCCTGCAAGGTAAACACGCGACTTGTAAGACGTGATAGACACGCACCTTCGTTACACTGGACTTATCGCATGTCATAGGTTAAAACAACCAAGGCTTAAAATAGTATGACCGGTGCTAAAGTGGGATAACTCTTGTTATCTTAATGATTTGCTTCATCACTCGCACCACTCAATTATGTGCGCAATAAGGTTCAAAATAGTTTAGCGGCGCGTGTTGCGTATTAAGTGGTTGAGTGATATGTGGTGGGCAAGTTTTTTGTATTTTTAGTTATTTATGAATAATATAAATAAAAACAATGAAGTAGGTAAATTTTGTTACTGCGAAGAATCGTATCAAAAGTTATTTTTTACTAAATTTTGTCTCAATTTCCGTTCATTAATTTATTTTAATCATATCCTTTTTATTTAATCTATCAAAGAATCTAGGACACTTGATTATTTTTATCCCAAAACGATAATAAAATAAAGTTCACTGAACTTATTATTTCATCAGTAACTCGCAGTAAAAAATTACCTTTATTGCATATTTCGTTAAAACTATTAATCCATACTAATACTATAAATGCGAAAGTAACTCTGTTTGTTTGTTACCTTTTCACGACTAAACGGCTGAACGGATTGTGATGGAATTTGGCAAGCAGATAGATTATATTCTGGAGAAGGACATACATAGTCTATCTTTTTTCTCAAATAACAATCTTGAAAGGGGTCAGATCGGAGTTCAAAATTTGTATGGGAAATCCATAATTCCTCAAGTTAGGGATCTGAAATTTCATATTTAGGCTTTTGGTAAGAAATAACGAAATACGTGTTTCAACGTTTTTACCAAATCATCCCTAAAAGGGGCGAAGTGAGGAGTTAACTTATGAGGTATTATTTAAATGTAATCTCAAGCTCAGGCACTGCACCTGAGAGTCAGAAAGATTGCTATAGGTGCCTCAGTGCAGAAGACAACTCCTTGGATTGTATACTTCTGCTCCCGGTTATAACTTTCACGCTTGCGGAGCCGCGAGCAACAGCTAGTTGAATCTATAAAGGTCTCTATTGTCAGACGACCTGTCTCTAAACATTCAAAACTCGATTCCACTGTCATTGGACCGTAAATATCCATAGCCGTATTATATTTTAAATTTCGAAGAATATAACAATTAAAAAGAACATGTTGACAAACCTTGCGCACCCTAGTATTAACTTCTTACATATACACTTACTTAGGTTTTTTAGCCCGGAAGAGTTTAAAATCATAAAAAATGTGTTACTCTGCCCTTCAACATATCCCAAACCATGGGATTGGTTTTAGAGCCTATATAAAGCCTTAAAACGTTGGCTAGTAATATCTATAACCAGACAAATAGCCGATGGATAAGCTGATAATTACCATTGCCAGCCTTCATTGTGGAGTTGGCGAGTAGCCGGCTTTGAAACGAGAGGCCGTGGGACAGATATTTGTGTCCAGGGTCTGGGTGTTGTGAGACCGAAAGTCTCTCGTAGTCCCTGATACCCACAACACAAGACTCGTATCTTAGTGTGGGGTTGGGGCAATGTGGTGGACATTGGGTGTTATTAAAAAAAATTACAAATAATTTCCCCAAATATTTCTAAGAACTAAAAAGATATGATAAGTTTACGACATACTGAGATATACGCATTTGTGTGACGCGTCTCGTTTCAAGGTGAGCGGGGGAATTGTAGCGATAGGCTGCAGTTGCTAAGCAATCGCAATGTGAAAGGAATCCGATAGTTTTGTGATGTATTGGTATTTATGATAAAACAAAAAGATCACATGGATAGGCATCGTGGCGCTGCGTGACCTACTGTGAAGGGAGAGGTCATAGGTTCGAACCCCACAACGAAATGTTCGTGGTGATAATATTTGTGTTGAATGTGGATGTTTGACCGTAAGTCCATCGTAGTTCCGTATAGCCACAGGATAACTTAGTGTGGGGTCAGAACTATGTGTGTGTATTTATTTTTATACACACTCAAGAAAGGCGTCATGCAATACCTATTCAGAAGGTGTATGTCTGTGAGTTTCTTTATTATAAAAGATATACGCTTGAACTGATCTAGATATAGATATGTAGTAAGTATTTTTAGAAACCTTACATTGTCCCGCGTGACAATGGTTTGGTTTTTCGGTGACGTGGTATTTTTAATATAATAGGCGGTCTGCAAAATCTTTGTTTAAACAAATCATGAACCAAATAGATAATGACAATAATGAGTGCAGACAAGATTATCTTTTATGTGAGTTTTTCAAACCAGAGTTTTTTTTAGTGCCCCGATAGGCAGACGGGCCACCTGATGGTAAGTAGTCACCGCCGCCCATAGACTTCTGCAATGCCAGGGCACAGCAAAGACGCTGCCTAACTTTAATTAACTAATCAACGGCTAAAAACGGGTGGGGGGGGGCTCACCCTTTATTTTATTGTAAGACGAAAATACTATTGGCGAAATGTCATTGTACTCGTTGTCTCCGCCTGCTTACTGGTTCTATTTTGTAAATCTTAATGAAAATTATAAACGTATTTCATTTCAAGCTAATCTCTAATGACTAAATTAATTTGGATGTAGTTTTCAGTCATGTGTTGAGAGAAGCCTGCCCTAACGCGTAGTGTCATTTACATTGAGTGGCATATAGAAAATATAATACGTGCTACGAACCTATACATCAAATGAGTCGTATAAAACCAAAGTCAGCCACGTAATTATATTTTTGCATTTAAAAAAAATGGGAACTCTTGTTTAATCTAAATACAATATTGCTGAATATGCTGCTTTAATCTGAGGAGATATTTATATTAGTTAATGACAATAACATTGATCAAAATTAAGCTCAACGGTACAAAATCTTTCTAGATTGCCGAGTTTGGTTTTGAGTTTACAACAATTGCCGTCTTTGAACCCAACTAAGGGTGAGATGGCCGCCTTTGCTACTATACTCCTACCTAGTTTGCCGTTTTTTATTGTCACTGACTTCAAAACAGGGTTGTTGACTTGAGAGACTGTGAGATTTCGTATTCTGAGTGCGACCCTAGCGCAATATTATTTCAATATTGCATAACCATTCATATGATAATCTTAATTCCAATTACTGCATATTAATGAGTAGTATAGGGATTCGTCGGTTCCTGAGCACAAATCTAGGCCCGAGCTAGGTCGAGCTAGGGAGCTAGGGTCCCTAGACTTGCTCCAGAATCCAGGTACCCTACTACCCGCGAATAGGTTCCCGAACAGGTCTCGGCAGCCGCGAATTAAATTTATATCAACCGCGAATTAAATTTATATCAACCGCGAATTAAATTTATATCAACCGCGAATTAAATTTATATCAACCGCGAATTAAATTTATATCAACCGCGAATTTAATTCATATCAACCGCGAATTTAATTAATATCAGTCGCGAATAAAATTGATATCACACGCGAATTTGATTTATATCAAAGGAGATTTTATACCTGTCTCGAATTTAATTTATATTTAAACATTTTACGTTTATTTTGCACGTTTGTCAGCCAGCTTGAGGAATGGTCTCATTTTTGTTTGTATGCAGGTATGAATCCCTTTTTCTATGAGGTTACGCTTGTCTTCGTACGGTAATAGTCATGTCTCAACGTGTCTGTATAATTTCTTAGTAGTAGTCTTAATATTACCTGCGTTTCAAAGCTTCATTGTTCATAAGGGAAAGCTATTAAAATTAGTGATGGTATGTATTCTTTGAATATAGGTAACAACAGACCACACGGTTCTTTATAAGTTTTAGGTAGCCATTGTCAATAAGAGAAATCGGGTAATTTATTAGGTACATCAATCAAATGTAATGACAAAGCAGTATTACCTATTGTTCAAAGCTTCATTGTTCATATGGGCAAGCGGTGTTAAAATTAATTACGGTACACGTATTGTTTGAATACCAACGGACCACATGGGGTTGTTAATGTCACCCTTAAGCAATGAGTTTTGGGAACCCATTGTCCATAAGAGAAATCGAATACCGGTCTATCGTATCAGTTTTTGCTTTTGCTACAGCAAAATGACCCTTAGCTGCCGTATAAAAGCGATGACAAAAATTATACTACACCGTATTCCACAGTGTGCTCTACACCACAAATGAACTCCGGTTGTTTGTATAGTGAATTTTTAAATAGTGACTCTGCTGCAAAATGAATGTAAGTACCTATGTATAATTCGATGTAATATAATATTAATTATGTTTTATTTACTGTTAATATTGTGTTTTGACCTCAGATTGTTTTAATCAATTGTTGATGATGTATATATTTTTATGTATCCCATATTCCTACACTCCTCTCTATGCCAATACTTATAATAGTTTACTTTTTGTTTCAGTTCGCTGATAATGCTTTCAAAAACTATTATTATGCAGATAACGACGATGATGATCAGCCCAGCGACGAGGAAGGCACCCTGGCATACAAAGTTAAAAAAGCAATAGCAAAGAGATCAAATTGCATCGACGACTTCTTCGAAAAACCTAAGAAGAAAAAGAAGGTGGCAAAAAAGTCGTCAAGTGTTGGTCGCTCTTCCAGTGGTGGAGTTTCATACATCACGTCAAATAAGGACGACATCGCCGATGCATCTCATCTTATAAAGATTGAGATATATGATGTCAACAAGATAAAAAATATCGCTCCGATGGAACACTGGAAACATGCTGAGGTGCGTGTTAAATATTACGCAGAAGCCGACGCAGACAAAAACTTGCAGTCAGTGAGAGATACAATATTTAATATCACCAAGCACTTGGCTACGAAAGAGGACTGTGTGAAATATTTTATAGACACCGATAAATAAGATAGTGCGTAAGCTTATGTGTAAAGTGTTGTAATTGAGTGTTTAAGGTCGTTATTGTAGTATAAGTTATTATAAGTCATTGTGCATGTTAATACTAATTTAGAATATTAATATTTGGTCATGATCATAATTTGAATTGTAAATTAATTGTAAACATTTAGTGCTGTAAGTGAGTGTTTAAGGTCATTGTGTTATTGTAGTATAAGTTATTAAAAGTCATTGTGCATGTTAATACTAATATAGAATATTAATATTTGGTCATGATCATAATTTGGATTGTAAATTAATTGTGAACATTTAAGAATTGTTTGTAAGAATTTGTATTTATAATTAAATAAGGTTATTAGTAATCAATAAAAAATATAAGAAACTCTTTATTCGTATTTTATTTATTTATTTTAAAACATGACTTAAACAATCCAGATAATAATACATCATTACACATTGTATTGGCATCAAATAGTTTTTGAAAATCGTTTAAACTCATGCCATGGTATTTGTAATATAGATACATTATACAATACTCTCCACAAACGATAGTAAAGTCGTTTTGGATTCGATTAGTATTATAATTCCACATCCTAGAATTCCTTGCTAAAAACATTCGATGATAGCCTTGGGGTGGTCGACCATATGAATCAAAGTACTGACCAATCCCGTTTTTATCTATATGTATAGCAATCCAGTGAGAACCCGGTTTATTATCTGGATCTAGGTTGCTGATTATGTATGTAGGAGTTACTACATATATTGGCAATCGATTGGCTGCATACACATTATGTTGGATGGATGAATCTATTTTCATCAAGTAATTCATTATCTCTGTTGTGTTCATTTTATTAAATAAAGGAAACGTTATCCGGTCGAATGTTTAAGAAGTAATGTTATGGAATAATAGTGAAATAGGTAATTATGGTAGTTTATAATTAAAGTAACCAGTTGAAGAGGGTTGCAAGGATAGTCATAATAAAAAACTGAAATAATTTATATTTATTTTATTGAACAGTCGACAATAAATAAATACACCTTAATTAAAATATACCATACTTAATTCACAAACATTTTTCTTCTTAGCTACTATAATCTACCGAAATATTGCGATTTTTGTCTATTTCTATAACATTATCAAACTCTGCATATACAATACAGTTAATAGTTTGTGTTAGAGCTGATTCAAAACGAACTTCTAATCTCACACTCCCATGCTTTATAAGATTCCAATGACCAGAAGAGTTTGCTGATAAATCAGGCGTTAAATCAAACGCTAACATACAGTATCCATTAGCATATTTCTCACGGGATATTCCATTACCTTCGTTAAGAAAATGTATACCAGTCCCGGAAAACAAGGTATGATAGACTGTAGTATAAACATTGCTATCAAACGAAGGTTGTAGAGCTTTTGAGGGTATTTGATGACCATCTATATACAAACAAAATGTATTAATATTGTAATTTTCAAAGTTGAATGGGTTTTTAGTGAGGTTCCCATTAAATGCGGCATTATTCACAAATCCAACTATACATCTTTTAGGTACTTGACCAAGGAAAATGTTATCAAGAGTTTTTCCTTGAACTCCTGATGGTATAGTTAAAACTTTAACTTCTGCACGTGTAATTGGGTATTTGGCAGTTGTAGATGCTAAGACTTTTTGATGGGCAAGTAAAACAGAAGGATTGATGCGAGCTCTACGAATAATCAAAGTTGCATCCGTAATACAAACTTTTAATTTAAGATCAACTGTAGAAGCCATTAAATTGAAATTTTCTCGAGAACGAACTAATTTAACACACATATCAACACCATTTATCAAAAACTTTTCTTGGTTGAACAAATCACCGTGTAGGTGTCCAATCATTTCAATTTCTTTACTTTCGTTAGCCAACTCTTGTCTTTTAACAAATCCTTTATTAGTTTCATCGATAGAATTCATTTTTCCAGCTGTATCTTCATACCATAGGGCACAAGTAAGATGAGATTCCTTAGCTGCCGGAGCATAGTTCAACAAATTTTCTATGTAAGCACGGTAGGCATATGTGTTATTGGGTGGTGATACAAGTTTTTGATTTAAGTAAACATCAAGTTGATTAAAGAGTGAATGTAACCAATTATTAACTGGAGCTACAACTGTAGATGACATTAGTTTAGTGTTATCTTGATTCAATATTTTAGCTTTTATGTGAATTAATGTATGCGATAGGTCTATGTAGTCGTCACCTGCTCCAGGTACTTGAAATTCAATAGGACCATCATCAGCAAGTGATGAAATTGGTTTATAGTGTATCCATATTCCACTTTCAATGCTAGTCTGAGTAGATGGTAATGCAAATAAATCCAATTCCGACTTAATGCATTCACAGGAATGACTATGTAAAAAAGACATTTTGATTAATTACAAAATATGTCTTTAATTTGTTTGGATCTAGTTTTCAATTTTTTTATAGCTTTCCCTTTCGCAGTCAGCGATGGACTGAATGCAGATGCTCGTTTTCGTTTTGTTATATATCCCGATCCAGACATATTAATTCTATCTATTTTTTCATCTGCTTTTCGTTTTAAATTTGAACCAACTTCTTTAAGACGTGCTTTTATTGAATCTTCCATAGGTCGGGCACTAACCATATCCGTTAAAAGACCTACACCAGCACTCAATGCCTCCTTACCAACAGCGCGGACACCACTAGATAGTAATGGTAAAACTGATCTAAATAAACCCCCAAGAAAACTACCAATTCCATGACCCTTTTGATACTGTGCTCCTTTATAAATCACTCCTATACCCGACCCAGCTTGATGAGAATAATAGCGTTCGTAAGGGCATGTGTTGTTATTGTGTTGAGAATACATTATATATGTTTCTTGAAATGCAGTTTAACACACACTGTTCCAAATTGGAATGGTATCTTTTGGCCAGTGCTTGACCTTATATCTATTTCAATGGTATCGAATTCTCTACGCATTACAGATAAATAATGAGGTGGTGAAAAAACATGCATTTTATTGGCTCCGTAGATGTATTTTGAAGGGTCCAATGGTATGATTCTTAGAAGAGGAGTCATTACGTCACCAACAATTTGAGGTTCAACTATATCACAATAAACAAATAACTGAGATGGTAATCCTAAATGCAAATTAGCTGGACATTTTGCAATATTTTTATCAACAAGGTTTCTACCTGGTTCATATCCCAATTGTAAACTTAATTTGGGTGATAATGTTACAGATTTTATAGATTCATCTAACACAGAAACGTATACAAACTTAGATATATTATCATAGGTAAATTTAATTTTTTCTCGTATACTATTCAATGCTGATAAAATATGGTTGATATTATCATAGTTTGTGGCAGGTATATAATGCTTATAGTACACTTTAGAAGGATTTGCTTCATTAGGCATCTTCATCAATTTCGTTATGTATACAATATTCTCATGCTCTTGAACAGTACACATAGTGCATGGATATTGAAATTCAACAATTCCCACACACCACTCCCCCTCGAGTATGATGGATTTCGGTAATTTAGTTGAAAAAATTGATGATTTGATATCAGGAAAATATTCCATTGAACTATTGCTAAGTAAAGTTAAATAAAAGTCTTTATTCATATTTGTTTTAAACTAGAAACTAAAATCCAACTATTAAATTTGTTCGGATAACCTTTCCACTTAACTAACAGTTCTTGTCTGTCGCCCGTGTAGCGAGAGCGAATTATTTTATCTATCTTATGTTCTATGGTGGGGTCATAAATCACCTTCTGTAACTCTCGTGCATAAAATGCTCCTACTACCTCTTCCCCTTCTAAATCTTTGATAGTGTATACAGACCACGGAGATCGGTGTATTATAGAGGATATCACAAATATTTCATCACTCCAGTTAGATTCGTAACCTTTTTGAAAGATATGTTTATACTTAGTTATCCTTACATGATCACCAATATGAAAATTAGGTAACGTAGTTTTAAATGATTTTTTTGTATTTCCTTTATCATACAAATTTGTCCACACAGTCATTATATTATTGGAATTCACATCACAAGGACACATCTTAATACTAGAGTGAAAACTGTGATTGTAAGAGTAAATCAAATCATGTAAAATATCAATATATTTATGTGTATTCTTATGCGTGAAATAACGCCACATTTTCATTTTTAGCGTTCTTTGAAATCTTTCTACAATGCTTGCCTTAATATCTGGATTATTTGTTGTATAGTAATTTATATTTTTAGATTTCAAGTATCTTTGTACATCTTTTGAAACGAATTCAGTACCTTTATCAGATTGTATGTGTGTAGGAGTTATGTTAGCTTCCTTAAATATACTTTCGAAACATATTTTTATTGTTTCAGAATTTTTCTTTTTCAATGATCTAGCATATGCATATTTGCTAAAGACATCAATAACACAAAGAATATAATTAAAACCTTTATTATCTTTAGAATAAGTTCTCATATCACTTAAATCAACTTGCCATAGTTCATTTATATTAGATAAGATATATTTGTTTCGTGGGAACTTTCTATGTACTGGTTTGTGAAGTGTGTACGTTTCTTGGGCTTGCAACCATTTTTTAACATCTTCTTTATTCATTTTACCTTTCATAGCTTGTGATAATTTATCAATACTGCTATATCCAGCTGGGTGTGACACATCATAATATAGTCGATTTATTTCTAATAAGGAGTCCATTTTTCCCAATCTATCTTTGTTTTTATTTTTCTTATATGCTTATCGTCGCTTTTTGGAGTATAATATAGCTCTTTGTTCTTTGGTGTCGAATCTTCGATATCTTTTTGAAGTTGAACTATGTACTCACGTCTTTTGGGATTTCCGATATAGGTTAATGATATTTTTAAATCCTTCAATGCTTTAGCAAATTTTTCCCAACCAATTGGATCATTTCTTTTTAATGGTCGCAGTGTATCATTTACTAAATCTATAATATTACTTTCAGGAATTACTTCGTTGTCTATAATCACCGTACCATCATCGTTCCAAAAAAATTTGTTTTTACTCAATGATAGCGAATCCAATAACAACTCACCTCTTTTTACGTATGATTTAGGTATCAAGCTTAGAATTTGATTTCTTGTGTAGAGAGGATTTTTTTCATCCGCACAATTATCTTGCTTTTTCTCTTGGTTACGTGATGTCTGACTGGCAACTAGATCTTTAATTTTGATGTCGTTATTTATATTTAGATTTTCACTTTTATCCATTGGTTCAGTAAAATCATTATTTTGAGTTATTATAGGGAGCTCAAACGGTTTTCGATCTTCTTCCGTGAAATGGAGATACCTTTGTAAAATTTGTAAGTACAATTTACATTTTTTTCGGTCTTCCATATTACTATTCAAAATGTTTTGCATTTCAGCATCTAACCGAGTGGTAGGATTTTCATTTCTACTTTGATTTAATTTATCTATGAAACCTGGTTCAACTAATAACATTTTTTTTGCATGATCCATTTTAAACAAGACCACTTATTAATCCACTTAAAATAGATCCCAATATAATCGGTAAAAAAGCACCACCTTTTTGAACTATTATATTCTTTCTTATCTTTTTTGTGCTTTTACGCACTAATTTACGAAGTATATTTTTAAATTTTTGTAGCTTATTCTTAGATTTTTCTTCAAGCTTTATATTTCCTTGTAGAACGTTATGAATGCACTCACAAATAAAATTAATTTCTTTTTCGTTACAGGCTTTTAAAAGAGCTTGTTGATGTTTCGGCTTAAGTTTATACAGTGCATTTAATAAATCTTTATGCGTCTTGAGGTGTCGATCCATCATTTGTAAATGACGGGTATTTGTTGATTCTTGATATATTTAAACTCTTTTTTAGGGATGTATACCATGCAATAACCATCGGATGGAAATATTTTCGACTTTATTCGACATATATCGCTGGTATCTTGTTTTAGATCTATCATCAGATATCCATGTGCTTCCTTAGTAGAATCTCTGTAGGCATCTTCGATGAATTTGTTATTTTCGGGTGAAACTTGTCGTGCCAAATAACGAATTTGAGTTTTATCGCGAGGGTTTTTGAAATAAATTATATAACTTGAATTCAAAGAAATGTCTCTTTGACCTTTACCTTGATGAAATAAATTTTGAGTTATGTAAAACACACTTAAGTTTCTATGATGACTACCTTTGGTAAAAATATATCAACAACACGACCATCAGATTCCCTCATAAGGTCATCAATAATAATGAGGTTTGGTTCATTTCCATCAAACATATTCAAATCTGGTATGCCTTGATAATAATTCACGTTTGGTAGGTTATACAAAGGCTGCATTTCATCAAAACACCAAGTTATTTGACTGAAGTTTCTATTACATATTTCTTTAATATATTTAATGAAATTTGTAACAAAATTAGATTTTCCACATCCAGTTGGACCTGCGACTATGGCAGTAAAAGGATGAATAAAATGAATCATTTTGAATATACGTGTAAACTCTGAAGAGGTATTGGAATGAATAAAACATTTCATTAAAATTAAATGTCTTATATGTATTGATTTTATAATATACACGTCCGTTACCAATCTACTGGTGCTTCACAAATACCCAGTGATCTAGAAAGCAACACCAACTTTCTAATTAAGCACATAATAATTAGATTACAGCTATAATTACAGTGCTTTAATTTAATTTAATAATACACAAAAATATAAATAAATAATTCTTATTATTGTACAGAAAATATGAAAAAATTAAATGTCCTTTATCTTATAATGACCCCAAGCAAGAGTATCAGTGGAATTTTGTAATAAGTACCGTTTTGTATCATTATGTGATAGAGATATTTTGTTTATTTTTTGAGTATATATTATGTGTTTAATGGATTTAAATCTTAACATTTCACTATACTGAGTTTTGTTTTCATATAAACATGATTTATAATCATTAAGACAAAACTTTTTTGTGATGCATTTATTAACACCTTTTGCTTTACATATACATTTATTTTGGACATCTATTGCATACATTTTTGATCGCAGGCCTACAAACTCTTTTAAAATTTTACCGTTAGTTTCATCTTTGAAAAACCCTAACCGTTTTTTATTTATTAAAGGTAAACCATATTCATTATTAGATGGATAGTCAGAGGTGTCATAATAGTTTTCTAAATCAGTTTTTATATCAGCATAGAAATTTTCTGTAAATATTTGATAGATTAGACTATCAGTGTCTGTATAAAGTAATTTAATATTATCTCGATATTTCTCTTTCATGTAATCGTAATGAAATGTGTACATTAATGTTTTTGAAAGATCCAATATACAAAATCCCAGATAAATTGGTTTATTGTATAAAACACTAGTTTTCTTTAATTGCACTGCAACTAAATTTTCAGAAAAAATTGATAGACTGTGAAACTCAGGTTTTGCAATCAAAGATTGAGCTCCCTGGGTTTTCCCACGATTCAACCAATGGTTCACTAATTTAACGTTTACGCGTTTTATAACATTTTCCATTGTTTTCCCAAAAACTGAATTATTCATAAGTTTGTAAAAATCTTTTTCAAAATCTGAGGTCGCCAAAGAACGCATATGTGTATTTAAATCTATGTAACATTTTAACCATGCAGATTGTTCAAATTTAAGAATTCTATGTATTTTAAGCAGTTTCAAACCATTTTTTAAACATTGTTTAAGATTTCTGTAATGGATAACATACTTCTTTTTATCTTTTAGATTTGGAATCAGTTTTGTATTCTTGGTATTCCCTAGGCATATATTTTCAGCACAAAAGGGAAAATCTGAATGACAATTGTGTAAGATTTTTGGATATTCTAAATCTACTTCTAAAATATAACCATATTCGGCATCATCGGATATGTTAAAATCTGTATTTACATCTACCCATTCAAATTTACCTGTTGGAAGACATTGAGACATAGCCCAACCGTAAAGGTTATTTGCGTCTAAATACATGAGAAAGGAAGATGGTTTATCAGAATCATAATCAGTCATAAATAGGTTATTTGCTATAGCATGTCTATTACTACACTGCGATATACCTCCCCTAATATTGTTCGCAATAAAAGTAATTTTGTCAATATCTGTTAGGAGCTCTAAATTAATTTTAGTATAAATTAACATAGCATCCCAACTCAATCCAGGCGCTGTATAATAATGAGCAGGATCCAATTCATAAGTTTTAAGACAAACGTTTCTAAAATTTTCAAATATATCTGTTAATAATAAAACATCGGTTTTTAAATAAAGATCAGAATAATCACCCATGTTTTTACAATTAAAGTGATTCCATACATCTTGAGCATGATGGTAATCATTTTCTGAAATATGATTATCATTTAAAGAACTGTAGAATTCATCGCGAGCAGGAAGGGAAGTTATTTTTAAAGAATCAAATGAAGTCATGTATTCATACGGATAAACACCTTTCCTTATTAAACGTTTAAAGTCATCTTCGCGTGGATAGTTTAATTTGAGTTCGCGGAATTGATTAGGTAGTAAGTTTTGAGCTAATTTATCAAGACTGCTAGACATAAATTTTAAAGAATCAAGAAATCTAAGTTTCACAGCACGGTTATTAATATGCAGAACCTTCGAAAAAGATATATATTTCTCTTTATTCTCAGGAATAAGTTCTATATCACCTTCATCAAAATTAAGACCATGGACTATAAAATGAGCATCATAATTACTTAAATTGTGAAAAAATACTGGTACAAAATTAGTTGTTCTGTATTTCTCAGAACAAAGTGAATGAGCGACTCCTTCATAAACACCAGTATGCCAATTGTATATTATTGTGACATCTTCATTTAAGTTACTTTTACAGATATAACACAACTTACTTTGAGAAATATTTATTTTATTTTCATTCGTTAATGGTAATGGAGATTTGACAAAAGTGTTTTTTTTACATATGTTTTCTAAATCTGTTTTGATAAATTTCATAAATTGTTTTGCACAATCTTTTCCATTATACGATCGATATATCGAAAAGTTGTCATCGTATGAACACTTAACATAATATCCAAAACTATAAATCTCATGTTTTTGAATGTTAGTTGTTGATGATATATTTGGATTGTTAGAACAACTTTCTATTGGATTTAAAAATGCTTCAAAATCAGCATATACAACGAAAGGGACCTTTAGTTTACGTTCATAATTATTGAATGAGATTTGATTTGATGGAATTAATTCATTAAACCAATTCCTTTTGTTATCATGTTCCGATGGTAAATTAATGCAAACGTTAAAACAGTCATTTGCTTGATGACGCTGTAAATTATCCCTTGATGTGAAACTTAATAAACAACCATCGCAAATATGAACTGCATGTTCGGATGTTGATAACTGTTTAGATACTAACCTCGAAAGATTTTTAATATAACAATAATGACCGTTGGCACCGCGAGATATATACAATAAGTTTAAGTGAGTAGTTTTTCTATGTTTTGTTAAGTGTAATGGACCTATAATTTTATTTGACTTTTTTATTGAATCATAATGTAAACCAAAAACATTAATACTTATATTGTTTAGTTTTTCAAATTTATGAATATCATTTATTTTGAAAGGAAAAGATAATTTATCAAATTTTAATCTATTTTTATGTTTTATATAAGATGACACTCTATTAGAACTTTGAGAAGCCGGATACAATCCTGACAATACAGCCCAACGAAAGCACTCGTGATCATTATTTTGAACGTTAATTACAGCTTTCTTATATTTTATATCTAACGGTAAGTCTATATATGATGATCCTCGTAATGGGTTAAATTTGTTTATATTCATATCTAAGTGATTTATTTTAACTAAAGTCCACCCACTACCTTTTTTTTCAAAATTCGCCATTTTGTTTGTTATTTCAGTTGTTATAGATGGAAAAATTATATCCTTATCATCACCTTGACAAATAAGATAATTGGAGATTTGAAAGTCAAAAGTGTTAAATAAATTTTTGGTTTCCTGTGTAAAATCTGCATTAAGAATAAAATTAACTTTCAGAACAGAGTGTTCTAGAATGGAACGTGTAAGTAATTTATATATTACGTCTTTAGTTTTTTGTAAAAATAATTCAGGCGTTTCAAATTGGTGGTTCGATGTTTTATTAGACATGATTCTAAATGTAAGAATTCTATTACCAAAAGCACTATCAATTATTTGAACATTCGTTAATTCATTATCATTCCGTAGTAAATTGTTTTTATGAGTATTACTCTTTAAATGGTTAGTCATATATTTTTTCGATACAAATACGTGACAGTCAGGACATTGAATTTTATCATTGTTTTCTGTACTCACATTTGAAATAGGTGTTGGCAACGATGTTGATGATGAAGGAGCTTCAAGTATGCTTGCTTGTAAGCTTGATGAAGATGTATTTATCCTCTTTTTCGCTGGTTCCACTTCGGTTAACTTCATCGATGCTGGTCTCTTTTGTCCACCACTCCCATTCTGATTAAGTCTGATCGAAAAACAAAAAAAAATATATATATATCGTACCTAACAACAATAAAAATAATCATGTACATTTTTTTCCTTAATTACTAACATTTTTACATTGCAAACAATATGCTTGCATTGATAAAACACCATCAATTTCATCTTCATCGGAATGAGACAAATTCAAAATTTTATGTCCTGAACATGGTGTATAATACGGAATAAAATCAGGATCTTTCATCATTGACTCGGGTAATAAATTTTGTATGAACCAAAGTCGTATAAAACGATGAAACTTGTGTAAAATAAGATTTTTGTTTAAACTGGCAATCTCACTTTGTGACAAACATAAACTCTGTAACTCAAGAGCGTGATACATTTCTAATGTTTGGTTAAAAAATACAATGAGAACAAGCGTACAGAATGAGTTCAAAAAGATGACTTTAACGTTTTAAATACTTAAAAATGTATCCCCTCTACATGGATCACAGAAACGTGTATAAACATGTTATTAATACTTACATTTCAAAATGGTTTTGGTCTATTTCCTCACAAAGCTCGTAGAGTCCTTCATCGAATTGTGACGACATCAATGGGTCAATGTTATTAAGAAGCATGACGAGCTCTGAGTCGTAAACATCACAGCGTAATGTATCCATGGTAATAGCTTGCTTAACAATTAATATTTTCGATAAAAAATCAAAAGTTTATATAGTGCTAAGTAAATACATTTCACCGATATGTTACATTTAAGTAAGTTATTACTATTAAATAATATACAAATTCTTACAAAACATTCTTAAATGTTCACAATTAATTTACAATCCAAATTATGATCATGACCAAATATTAATATTCTATATTAGTATTAACATGCACAATGACTTTTAATAACTTATACTACAATAACACAATGACCTTAAACACTCACTTACAGCACTAAATGTTTACAATTAATTTACAATTCAAATTATGATCATGACCAAATATTAATATTCTAAATTAGTATTAACATGCACAATGACTTATAATAACTTATACTACAATAACGACCTTAAACACTCAATTACAACACTTTACACATAAGCTTACGCACTATCTTATTTATCGGTGTCTATAAAATATTTCACACAGTCCTCTTTCGTAGCCAAGTGCTTGGTGATATTAAATATTGTATCTCTCACTGACTGCAAGTTTTTGTCTGCGTCGGCTTCTGCGTAATATTTAACACGCACCTCAGCATGTTTCCAGTGTTCCATCGGAGCGATATTTTTTATCTTGTTGACATCATATATCTCAATCTTTATAAGATGAGATGCATCGGCGATGTCGTCCTTATTTGACGTGATGTATGAAACTCCACCACTGGAAGAGCGACCAACACTTGACGACTTTTTTGCCACCTTCTTTTTCTTCTTAGGTTTTTCGAAGAAGTCGTCGATGCAATTTGATCTCTTTGCTATTGCTTTTTTAACTTTGTATGCCAGGGTGCCTTCCTCGTCGCTGGGCTGATCATCATCGTCGTTATCTGCATAATAATAGTTTTTGAAAGCATTATCAGCGAACTGAAACAAAAAGTAAACTATTATAAGTATTGGCATAGAGAGGAGTGTAGGAATATGGGATACATAAAAATATATACATCATCAACAATTGATTAAAACAATCTGAGGTCAAAACACAATATTAACAGTAAATAAAACATAATTAATATTATATTACATCGAATTATACATAGGTACTTACATTCATTTTGCAGCAGAGTCACTATTTAAAAATTCACTATACAAACAACCGGAGTTCATTTGTGGTGTAGAGCACACTGTGGAATACGGTGTAGTATAATTTTTGTCATCGCTTTTATACGGCAGCTAAGGGTCATTTTGCTGTAGCAAAAGCAAAAACTGATACGATAGACCGGTATTCGATTTCTCTTATGGACAATGGGTTCCCAAAACTCATTGCTTAAGGGTGACATTAACAACCCCATGTGGTCCGTTGGTATTCAAACAATACGTGTACCGTAATTAATTTTAACACCGCTTGCCCATATGAACAATGAAGCTTTGAACAATAGGTAATACTGCTTTGTCATTACATTTGATTGATGTACCTAATAAATTACCCGATTTCTCTTATTGACAATGGCTACCTAAAACTTATAAAGAACCGTGTGGTCTGTTGTTACCTATATTCAAAGAATACATACCATCACTAATTTTAATAGCTTTCCCTTATGAACAATGAAGCTTTGAAACGCAGGTAATATTAAGACTACTACTAAGAAATTATACAGACACGTTGAGACATGACTATTACCGTACGAAGACAAGCGTAACTTCATAGAAAAAGGGATTCATACCTGCATACAAACAAAAATGAGACCATTCCTCAAGCTGGCTGACAAACGTGCAAAATAAACGTAAAATGTTTAAATATAAATTAAATTCGAGACAGGTATAAAATCTCCTTTGATATAAATCAAATTCGCGTGTGATATCAATTTTATTCGCGACTGATATTAATTAAATTCGCGGTTGATATGAATTAAATTCGCGGTTGATATAAATTTAATTCGCGGTTGATATAAATTTAATTCGCGGTTGGTATAAATTTAATTCGCGGTTGATATAAATTTAATTCGCGGTTGATATAAATTTAATTCGCGGCTGCCGAGACCTGTTCGGGAACCTATTCGCGGGTAGTAGGGTACCTGGATTCTGGAGCAAGTCTAGGGACCCTAGCTCCCTAGCTCGACCTAGCTCGGGCCTAGATTTGTGCTCAGGAACCGACGAATCCCTATACTACTTTAATGGCTACACAATATTGAAATAATATGGCCCTCAAAAGTACAAAATCTGTCAAATCCAATACCGATCGATCGGAATTGTGTTACAGAGTAGACTGGCAGATTGGTTGATAGCAAAAGATTGCCGACTATGATTGTGATGGTTGGATGATTGCCATCATTGGTTCTGAAGTAACTTTTGTTCTGTGTTTTAGAAGGGTTTACAACCGTCTTTAATAAGCCAATGCTTATGCAATCATTAGTCGATACAGATTTTAGTTTCCTATATTGCAATATATTTTTTTCATTTTTGTCCAACTACCTACTTTGCTGACTGGTTCTATACGATTCAACTTATTCTACTTAACCTACCGCTTAAGCGCAAGTAGAGCTGAGGACAAAAGCTACTCAATATATCAACTTGCCTGTCAGAATATGCAACACCAGATAAATCGTCATATATCTTTGCAACATATGTGAATCGAGTTCAAAGTCCGCACTCTGTAAATATACAAAATGATTTCAATTGTAGAATAATAAACCTATTAATATCATTGTCTATGATACGTCCGATCGTTTTATTGATTCACGTGGGAGAGATCGGAATTCGTTTAGTTTAACATAATGTTTAGGCTATATGCTCAGTCTATAAAACTTAGAGTTGTCAATCGTCCTGTTTTCCCAGGACATGACTTGGTTTTTAGAGTGTCCTGAGATGTCCTGGATAGTTTTTAGGCAGCGTCCTGGGTTTTTAAAGTCCCCTGATAAGGTCCTGTATTTTAAAATTCGCACACCACTTTTGCAATCCTTACTTTATGGGCGGCGGCTCGGCTCAAGTGCTTACGCTATTTTAAAACAAAGATGCGTCCTGTTTTTAAACTGAATTGTCCTGGTTTTTCTAACTTCAAATCCTGGTATTGGAATTCCGGGGTTGGTAACCCTGATATAACTTAACGTCTGCATGATGTAGTGCGAGCGTAGCCGGCTGCGGAGTAAGATCCCCGTAACAAAATGTTTGTTTGATTTACAAATTTTTCTTTCGGGCCTGGATGTTAATACCGAAAGTCTATCCTAATTTGCGATATCCACGTGTGTATTGTACTCATGTTTTAGTTGGTGTCAGAACTATATTTGTCGTTGTTGGGTATGATTTCTATATGTTTTTCGTCATAAAATTGCTCTTCTTACTGTCTTGCTTGGTTTCGTATAGATTGTAGTATTTGCGATGTCTATTTACATCTGTGTCTATGTTGCAATTAAAAGTCGGTGTAACCTATGCTACTGCTTTTATCATAAACATTTTAAGAATATAAACAGCAGCAATCTATGTAGACTAATCTATAGTCGGCAGCGCACATTTATTTAAAAATTGACAAACCCTAGGCCAGTCAATTTTAAATCAATTTATTTATCTAACGTCGGCAAGTTCTACTATAAAATGTTATTAATTTAGAAACTGATTCATCAATCCAGAATTCAACAACTATTATTTAGTAATAATAGTGCGGATGACGCATGCTTCCCATTGCTAATTCATTAGAGACAAAGCGATATAAATCTGGCAAGGTCGTTTCCCATACGTCGCTGTCGTCTGTTTCCCACACGCTTCCTATTTCCGATTCAATGGGAGTAACAGAGATAGCAGTATACTACATCTTTGTCATTTACTACGCAAATTTTAATTGTATATGTGTTCTATCTTGCTATTAGTTCTGTGATACTACAGATCTTATATTTTCATATTTGATTTGATTAAATATAAATCTATCTTAACATTCCTCATTGATACCTTAAATTCGGTTCTGTATTGAGAGAGACTGGAGTTTATAGGTAGTTGTGACCAATTTACTGGTTTGCTAACTATAAATTTGTAAATACACCCAATAGCCACACATAGTCCCAAACTCACACTAGGGTAAAATGTATCGTGGTTACCAGGAACCAACGGTACTACGAGAGACTTAGGGTCCCACAGACCCAGACCCGAATCATATATAGGTGGACCCACAAACTGTGCGGGGATTAAATCTGCAGCCGCTTGTTCGACAGAACACCCAGACAGGCTACCCAGCCTAGAGTTGCCAACCGTCCTGTTTTCCCAGGACATGCCCTGGTTTTTAGAGAGTCCTGGATAGTTTTTAAGCAGCGTCCTGGTTTTTAAAGCGCTCTACTAATAAGGTCCTGTATTTTAAAAAACAATAGAAATTAAATTGGCCTTATCCAAAATCATTCTTAAGTTGTGGTATGTTGCGTTCATACGACTCTTTAATCTAGACTAGAGGAATTTAGAAGGCCAGCATAGTAATGAGTCCGTGTTACTATATCATTACAATAGGTGTTTGGTCACTGCTGTGTTACAATAACTGAAATGTCACGTGACTTGAAATATGTATGCGATGTCATTTGTAAAGTAAAAACACGTAGTTTGAAAGAGCAACTGTGGGAAGTGACAGCGCGAAGGCACCTCTTTGTATGCAATACGGCAGTTTCCTGTATTTAATTCTGTACATTATTTGTTTTACAACTAAAAATAATTTGAAAAAGAAAACTTAGAAATTTTAAAAATGAGGTCTCGATTATTATTTTAAGTATTGGTAGGAGCAAAAGTGAGTGCGTAGTGAGAACATCTCTCTATCTCCCTCGCACGACTGCACAGTAATGGCTCTAAACTGGGAGGTGACGTCACAACTGACATCGTGCATCCTTTTCTGTCATATGATTACTACCCCCTTCCTCCCAATTTGAAGACCTTCTAAATACGCTCGAAAATAAGTATGTTCGAAGTTTTAGGGAACGTAATGTATTGATTAAAATAATACGGCCTTGTCACAAGTAACGTTCTCCTGCGATAGTCGCTATCTCTTGTCTAGGTTATATTGCATACAAAGAGGACCTGTCCTGTCATCGTAGTCTTATGTAAGCCTCACACTACGTTTCTAACTACATTTATAAATTTGGTCGTCAAGTCATTAACATCAAACCAATATATTGCGTCATCGATTACGGCTTTAAAAATTAAGGTGTTAGTTTTGTCCATTATGTATTATCGCCTAAGTTAGTAACTATTTGGAAGATTTTAAAAACAAATTAGAACGAAACTCATTTCCGATAACGTCAGAGTAAATGATCTGTTATAATTGACCGCGTTCAGCCTTCAGGCCAGTGTTTAAAATAATGTGAACATTATTGCTGTGAAGCTGTTTTAACTCAACTCTCAGCAGACTGGACACCATAAATGAGCATAGATTTTTTATTTTGACCATATTATTAAGTACACCCAATAGTCACGGGCATATTTCCGAAACCCACTTATATGAGTCTTATGTTGAGGGACTATGCCTTTTGTTCTTTGTTTTTATGGCACGGCAAAGTGACCACACTGAACCAGATGGTAAGCGCAGTGCTGTCCACTTACAGTATCGAGTAGCAAGAATTTTAAGTTTATTGCAATGTACTGTTAATATCTGTATTCTGGTGTACAATAAAGCATAAATAAATAAATAAATAGCAAGAGATAATCTATCCCCCGCTACTCAACACAATCATGCCGGCCTACTTCATGACACTACGCCATGGGCAAGAAGGTGAAGAAGCGGTCAAGCGTCTAATGTCAAAGTACTCAGAAGGCCGCAAAACGGCCAAACATCGTACTCCAACTCTAAACCCCGCGAAAACCGGATGTACTCTGGCTGATCCCGGAACGCGACACACTTGCATGTGCCACTATGGTGGGTTTTACATCCTGTGTAGGGTGGTCGCTATCCGAGCGGATATAACTATCCTACCACCAACTGTTCTCAACGCACCCAGATGCAAAACTATTTGTCTATCACTATATTTGTCAATCAAACAAACATTTATCTTGGGCTGGGATCAATTTTTTTTTTTTACATTCACACATAGTTCTGGCCCTAAGTAAAACCTGTATATAATGAACTTACCATTAGGTGCAGTGTGGTCACTTTGCCGAGCCACGATAAAAAAAAAAAACTACGTCACAACACCAAGACCCGAAACAAATATCTATCGGTCACACAAATATTTGTCTCGGTGCGGGAATCGAACCCACGGCCTCTCGTTTCACAGCTAATCGCTCGCTGCGCCACGGAGGCGTCAGTTATTTCGTTTTTCTGACTAAACAGACTCGCTGTGCAACGAAGGTAAATATCCTGCTAGATTATTTAGATCATTTTTGACGCAAGAAAAAATACTAATTTCTGGTGAGTCCTTTATTGAGGTTCACAATCTAAAGAGTCAATTTTTTAAATTGTATTGTAAAAATCGTAATTGTCATTTTGTGTACATTTACTATTTATTTTTCCATTCATCCTTGAATATTTTGCTAATTTTCGAAAAGATAACCAACGAACTAAGTCGCAGTCTAGACTTTTATTACAGTATAAAAATAATCAATATACATTGCCTTAATTAATGTACCTGTTAACGAACGGTGTAATTATTCTATTGCGGACATAATGGAAGTCACATTGAAATAATTTATTTGGGAACATAGTACTATCCCACTCGCGCAATTGTAGTGTAATGTGAATTCTTGAGTGTAAATTATTGTACAGCAACCTCTGCATTTCCTCTATTATCGATCATAATCTAAGTATGCAATTAATCTAAACGACAGATAGGTAATCGTTTACTCTTATGCGAGATTTCAGCTAGGTGGGTGTCCCCACTTTTTTGTTACTGTCGAAGCCACAGTGTGCAAGTAATTCGGTTCGAAATTGAGGGAAATTAAAGCCAGTGAAATGATAGCATTATGAGTATGATCAGAACAGATCAGAATTCACTTAATAGCTGGATAGAGAGTGTTTGTATCAGAATGAGAAACGCATTACAGTACCGTGAAGTACTTTATAATACAGTTTTGAATGATATTGCTACTGTAAATGGGCAGGCGCGGCGTGTCATAATGCCTCCTCTTTATATATATAATTCTACTGTATGTGTGTATGTCACTGAACTCCTAAACGGCTGGACCGATTTGAATGATTTTTTTTTATACGTTGGCGCCCTGAATGGTTTAGATTCACAAATCAGCCCGGCAGATGGCGCTGCTTTTCCAGGCAAGACGATGTCTGCCGGGCCCGCTAGTAGAATAGAAAATAATACAAATGTAATCTTCTTTAACTGCAATCTTGAAGGGTAAATCACCTTATCAGTTTAATGACTGTCTTCTAGTGCATTGATTATGAGGAAAGTAATGTGTTGCAACTAAATGTACGCACCTCTGAGAAACATTTTTAAAGAAATACAGAAAGACACTCGAACATAATTACCAATAACGTTTTTTTAATGCTTCCAACGCAATAATCCAATTTATATAACTAACATTATTATCTACACTAATTTTATTAATCTATATTTATTTGTTTATTTCATTCTTAACGACATGCATGTGACTGTTTATTAATTGTATGTAATAAATTAACGTTCAAATTGTTAGTAAACAGACTACTTTTAAATATGTAAGCAACATACACAGTCAGGTCATAAGTATTGTCACACAGTAAAAACTTTTATTTTAGAATTCTGGCCACAAAAAAGTTTATTGAATTCGAATTTCAAATTGTTCATGAAAATAAAAATGTTTACTTTTTAGAATTTTACCCATTTTTAAATATGGAGTGGACGCTTAAAGAAGACCGTGTTGCAGTAATTGCGTTGCATCGTTGCGGTTACGCGCCAATTCAAATTTTTGACATACTGAAAAATTTGAATATTACCAAAAGATTCGTTTATCGTACCATCAAACGATACAATGAAGACTCTAGTGTAGATGACAGGTCAAGAAGTGGTCGCCCTCGGTCTGTTAGGACTCCAGCAGTGATAAAAGCTGTGAAGGCGCGAATTCAAAGAAATCCCAAACGTAAGCAGAAACTGTTGGCCCTTCAGATGGGGTTAAGCAGAACCACGGTGAAAAGGGTGTTAAATGAAGACTTAGGGCTTCGGGCATATCGAAGAAAAACAGGACATCGTTTGAATGCTCGTCTAATGGACCTGAGACTGAAGAGATGCCGCGCTTTGTTGAAGCGGTACGCGGGAAAAAAATATCGGGAAATTATTTTTTCAGATGAAAAATTTTTTACCGTAGAAGAGAGCTACAACAAACAAAATGATAATGTGTACGCACACAGTAGTGAAGAAGCGAGCAACCGTATTCCGCGTGTCCAACAAGGTCATTTTCCATCCTCGCTCATGGTATGGTTGGGAGTTTCTTATTGGAGCTTAACAGAGGTTCCTTTTTTGTGAGAAAGGTGTAAAAACGAATGCAGTTGTGTATCAAAATACAGTCCTGACGAACCTTGTGGAACCTGTTTCTCATACCATGTTCAATAACAGGCACTGGGTATTCCAACAAGTTTCGGCGCCAGCTAGATAGCGATGCGAAGAGCACACAAGACTGGCTGGCGGCGCGTGAAATCGACTTCATCCGGCACGAAGACTGGCCCTCCTCCAGTCCAGATTTGAAAGATTACAAGATATGGCAACACTTGGAGGAAAAGGCGTGCTCAAAGCCTCATCCCAATTTGGAGTCACTCAAGACATCCATCCTTGATTAAGGCAGCCGCGCAGATTGAAGGCCTGTATTCAAAATCACGGAGGTCATTTTGAATAAACTTTAGTGTCATAAGAATCTATGTTTTGTTAAGTTCATTTTGGTATATAAATGGTTACATAATGAATAAACTTGTTTCAATTATTTTATATTAAACATGTGACAGAATTTATGACCTGACTAGGTATACTGCCTATCGAGGCACTAAAAAAACATTTATTTTATGACTGAGACGTAGGACTTCCTTTACAAATTATAATATTTTGTAGTTACTTTTATGGACTTATTTATCTTATTAGATAATTTATCAATTCACACCGAACAGTCACATAGTCTTGACCCCACACTAGGTCAAACTTACATATCGTGGTTATGAACAGAAAAAAACACCTTTCTGCCTCCCAAACATTTGTCTCGGTGCAGGAATCGAACCACGGTAAGTTTGTGGGCTCTCGTTTCACACTCGTCTCTGCGCCAAGGAAGCTGATAAGTTTTTTTTTTTTTTTTTTAGTGCCTTGATAGCCAGACGAGCAGACGGGCCACCTGATGGTAAGTAGTCACCGCCGCCCATAGACTTCTGCAATGCCAGGGCACAGCAAAGCCGCTGCCTAACGTACGTAGTATTTATTTTAATTGGAAAATATATAGTTCACATTCAACCACGCAGGTAGTTACTTTGACCACATACATTAGCGGTAGGCAGCGGCTTTGCTGTGCCATGGTATTGCAAAAGTCTATGGGCGGCGGTGACTACTTACAATCAGGTGGTCCGTCTGCTCGGCTGCCTATACAGGCACTAAAAAACATTATTTGACCACTTTTTTCCAAAATTCATGAATGTACTAAAACATTCCTTTCTATAGATTTCCTTTGTTTCTTGTGCATATACTTAAACACACACGATGTGCCAGATAAATAAAGATTGATACACACAACAAACGCGTGCCTCATGAATTGACTTTATGTAGCAATAGAAAACTAGAAACGGGGATCCTACATACCGTTTTGAGGAAAGGAGGCAATTTATGTTCGACGAGGCAAGGATTTTCAATTTTTGTTAGATTTATGGAAGAAGAGGATATATTTGAGCCCAATTATATTGTATTTAAAAAGGTTTTAATATAATATCATTGTTTGAGCCTATTTTTCAAAGAAACTATTATCTTATGTCGGTTTGACTCTTCTGAAGAACTGGGTGGGGATAAATGAATTCGTGCCTCTAATAATAGCATATAATATAACTTGCAGGGACAGATCAGGGACTATACTATTTCTCAATTCAAAAGTATTTTGTTTAATTTTATTGCACGTCAGAAATAATACTGATGTGTTAATTAAATACTCACAACATGGTCTTGTTTAAGTGGTTCTAAAGAAGACCAATGCCATTCACGTTAAGTTTAATAACCACTGTCATACAAGAGACCTTCCGCAACGCATAAACTCGAAGTCTACCCGAGTCGTTCTTTTGAAATACGGCCTTATATTATCTGTCATTTATTTATGTCTATACGATAACATAGACTGCCTCGGTGGCGCAGTTGTAATTGCGCATGCGTTACGACTGTTGTGCTGAGGTCTCGGGCTCGATCCCCGGGTAAAGTGATATTAGGTTTTTCTATCTAGAAATTCTCAGTATTAGCCCGGAGTCTGGAACCTGTGCCCGGTATGGCGATAGGCTCGCCTCTATCACATTATGGGACCGAAGTTCGGCGAAAAGTGGGTGTACTGGTTACACCTCTGCCTACGTGAGTGTATATGTATGTATGTACGATAACATAGTACGATGCCTTTAATGCGTTTATGTTCTTGCGAGTGGGTAGCAATTAGTTTTTGCTGGTTAAATGGTGATGAGCGGATTGGAATGACCCAGACCTTGATGTTATCGTGTCTGCGACCTTGAACAGGTGGACAGCATTTGGTAATGGTAAAGTGTGCGCAGTGATTTCAAAAAAGAAATTAATTTAATTGAAATCAAATGATTCTAAATCAATAGCTTAAAGGTTGGGTTTCTCTATTGTCCATATTAATATGACGATCAGCTAATTTTCTCTATGATTCGAACGTGGAAACACCGAAGACGTTATTTTATTGAATATAGGGTGATTATTTAATAGAAATATTTACACTTAATATTTTGGAAAAAATATTGCACTCGAATGACAAATAGGTTTAATTACTAAAGTACAAATTCAACGATACGGTGGATTACAAAGAGCTATACTTAAAAAAATAACCAATTGTCATTGTAAACTACACAAAAAAGAGGCGAAATTGTGAAAACTTTGTTTTGTTGTCACAAGGTCGTCGTCTAATGGAAGCCGGCCAAATTCCCTCGTGAATGGAGTTGCGCGCAAAATATTTAAATAAAACGGGTTAATTTTGTCGCGAATTGAATTATGCGAAAACAAGAAATTTTAAATAGTCTTCATTGTCAAAAATGTTATGGTGATTGTTAAAATGTGCGCAGTAGATGAGTTATCGTCGTTTTAGCCTATAGTGATTTGGTCGGATATAAATAAGCATTATTTATAGAAATGTAACTCGTAGTCTATAATTTCATCCATCATGGAAGTCTTTGGTTTATACTCTAGTTGTCTTTAGCTTTTACCTTTCACTTTCTAGTAAACAGTCCTGCAATCATCTCCAGCTATTATAAACAGTATTTAGTGTTCCCGGGGTGGTTGACCTTGTTCGCCACTTGGACTAAAAAATAGTTAATACCAGTGCCAAAAGATGTCGCTATATTGAGACTGGAATGCGCTAAAAAATGTGATAAATTACATGCATTATTTAAGAAGTGAAAACAAGGTCAGGGTTTTATGTAACTGCGATCTACGTATTAGAAATTGCATTTTTTCCAAACTTATCCAATTCTTTTTTTATTCTTATTTATTTTAAGGCCTTTGAGTTTCTGAATATGTTAGTCAAGAACAATTAATAGTTTTAAATATATTTTACCTTATCTTTATATATATTTAATGTAACTATTGTGCGTAACGCAATCTATCCGTAGTTTTTTCCAGCACACTACATTCTTGGCATATCAGGCTGATAATAGGTAGTCTGATAACTGATAACCCTTACGTAATCAGTCAACTGACGTCCCGTGCCGCCCGCCCATCCTACCACATAGTCGGCGCCAATGTATCACCGATCTATTTAAAGATACTGTTGTAGTGCCAGCTCCGGTTTTTCAATCATACATATTTATGTTATAATTAGTCTAATTGTATTTTTTTATTGTTTCTACTATAAAAAATAAAAATCTTTATTGATCATATAGGCATATATAAAAGCACTTATGGCAGGTCAAAACACAAATGGAAATTCTTCACACGGAATGAATAATTATGGTTAATGGCGTAGGAACTTGGAAACCACCGTCAAGGGCTGGTAGGCCCTGTATCCCTTTAGATTGACGAGGATAGGACTGGAAAAGGAGAAAAGAGGATGACCGAAAAAAGAAAGGAATCATGATTTTCGGCAAAGGAAGTGACGGGAGATGATGATCAGGAGAAGGAGCAGGAATGGGAGGGGAGAAATTGAAAGGATACTGGATGTATGTGGAAGAAAAGTAATCCCTAGTCTAGCTAATATGCTAACAATATTTTACATTACAAAGTTAAGTCTTTATTTATAATTGATGTTTATTTCGCTATGATATTCTTTCAAGTAGTTTTTCTCTAGAGTTCGGACTACGATCGATTTCTACAGCAAATTCCAATTGTATTTAGAGTAAACATGCATACGACACTCGATTTGCAAAATCCAATGAAATTGAGGGTATCATAATATTATATTAGCTGTTGCTCGCTACTCTGTCCTTGCGACCGTCTTCTTAGGTAAATAGTATTCATACGTTTGTCCCCTATACTTTCGAAAGAGTCCTATTGAGTTATATTTGTATTTTAACCACAATTCCTCGTCGTTGTATCCTTCCCCACCAGCCCTTGATGGTGGTATCTAAGTTCCCACGCCGATAACCATAATTATTCATTCCATATGGTGAATTTCCATTTGTGTTTTGACCTGTCATAAGTGCCTTTTATGTGCCTACATGATCAATAAAGATTTTTATTTTATTTATTTAAAAAAAAGAATGAACAACACCGCGAAGGATTTATGCTGATATTTCACTTACTCTATGCTTCCTGGACTTACGTCTGGTTTTAACTAGTTTTAAGTCGTTTCAGCAGTTTTTATGTAGTGAACATGCAAATAATTCAAATTAGCACACAGGCTGGTAGTGTTTTGTTCTGACAAAACTAACACTTCTTTTGTGGAAATGGACAATTTATATTTCCAACTCCTCCCTATATTTCTATTTGATTAATTTCGTTGCGGGATAAAAGACAGTTATTAAGCATTCCCAGAGACTCGCCGAGTTTCATTAAGGCTTTGTCCCCTCTGGGCTGAGGTATGATTGAGGGGGTGAGATGCGACGGGTGGTGGCGGCGTGCGCGGGGGCTCCCCCCCCCCCCAACGAGTAGCGATAGGCGCTCATATAAAGGATGTTCATTATTTAAAACAGTGAGTCTTCGAGCTCTAGGGACCTGGTAATCAGTCGCAATCGTAGTGGGAAATAGTATGAGCCCGCTGATGACCGTTTTCATTTTCAACAAAATAATAATCAAATTTGGACATAAGTTAGTCATTTCTTGACAGCCTCCTGGAGCAGCGGGCGATTAGTAAGTTGTGAAAGGAGAGGCCGTGGGTCCGATTCCCGCACCGAGTCAAATGTTTGTGTGACAGACTGACATTTGTTTAGGATCTGGGTGTTGTGTGACCATTGTCCCTCGTAGTTCTTGATACCTAGGATACAAGTTTGACCTGGTGTGGGGTCAGGACTATGTGTGTGTCGGTTGGTTGTATTTATTTTATATTTCTACATCTATTTAGGACATAAACTGTTGGTTCCTCTCGTCTTGCGAACACCAACATTTTAAAATGGTATTAAATTAAATAATACTATTGTAAATTTTTATCGATTATTATCAAAAACAGTTCAGCGGTTTAACCATGCAACCTTCCAAACTGGAATACTCACTTTCGTAATTATAATATTAGTATATTTTTGTTATATCACGTATCGTACCATAATTTTATTCTCAAATAGTTTGTTCAAATCACTCAACCTGTATTCACGACTTTTGATAAGAATTGACAGTCATTATGATAAATAAAATATATATCGTTTGAAATTATTATGATAAGTTAAATATATTTGATTATATTCAATATATTATCATGAGTTAGTGTTATTTGTGAACACTTTATGTCATATTCATCATGTTTTCACAAAAAATATTTTTGACAGCGCGAGCGAAAAATCGCATATACGTCTGCTCTCAACACGGCCCAATTGCCGTCTGACAAGTCTCGCACATGCGCATCATGTGTTAAAATACATTTCAACATGGAGACAACTGCCATTTCATGTTTCGTAATTTTAAAACATTTATTTCTTTGTATTCATAAATGAAATGTGATAAAATATTCACACACTCGTTTAATGCAGTTCATTGAAAATTTTATAGAAAAATTTCGTTTCAATATTTTTCTTTATAACCGTATACTACGGATTCATTTGGGGTCGTGTGGATTGAAATTTTAAAATTTCGATGCATCTTTGCGAATATTTTCTATCGAGCCAACTTTAATGAATCGTGTATCGAGAAGCACAATCGTTTTGTAAATATGTTCATCTTTCATGACTAATTTTTATATTGTTAATATTTTTAGTTTTTAACATCGAATAATTAGTTTAAAAATGTAGTCTGAACTGAACTGTCTGAGTCCACCTCACCTTAATCGGTGTCGAAAAAATGCGTGCCTTGTTGATCCTGGCTATCCTGGCTAAAGTTACAATGGCGGATGTGTGGGCGGGATAGTCTCTAACACTTCTTTTGTTTTCTGATCAACTCATTTAAGCAGAGAATAGCCTCTGGCAAGAAAGTGAAAATGGTGTTATTGTTTTGTGTATCAGCAGTTACAACTTCTCATGTCCTTAACGGCGCCTTACCTTCACACAAAACTCTTACGCGTTATTTATTATACACATCCGCAGATTTTGGCCACACTCCAACTAAACGATGGTCAGTACCCACCCATACAGATGCTGTTGCACTAATGATTGACAACTTATGTAAACAGTTTGGTTCAAAAATGTAATACAGGTGATCAAATATCATTCCCTATTCCTTTGTTATCAAACTTTTTTTTAACAGATGCTAAGTGTATTTTGTGTCAAAATATTTGATCAAATATATCACTTTTTTCATCTCAATAATTTATTCGATTTTTAGATGCTAGCTATCTAATCGGACACGCGCATATTTTTGTTCTGTTTATATACGACCATGCATACATTTTCATAGGGTTATCCAATTGTTATATCTCTTTTTATTCTACAAGGTAAAATTGCTACCTATTTAAAATCGAAGGAAATATTTTATTCTGAATCGAAATTGGGGATAAAGAGTCGACGATTTTGTTTGTCAGTTGTATTGAATTGTTTTTATATTTAAAAGTTTTCTATTCAACGTGTTTACAGTACGTAGTACTCATTGTAGTAACTATCTATAAGATGATGAATAATCAAGATTCATGAACGATCGCCAAATATTTTGCGCGACCGTAAACATAATCAATTAAAATCTATTATAAACTGTTTTTGATGAGTCTGTATGGTCTTTTATTATATCTATGGTTATTTAATTGGAATATTTTATAAAGAAATTTTATAATCTATGGTATACGCATGTTGCTCGTGAATGACATATTTTGTACTTTCAAGGCTGAACTCTTGAAATATTTTGTATGTTGATATTACACGTAATATTATGAATCAACAAGTCATGATATTTTCAATAGCAACACATCTGAGATATAAGTAGATGTGTCCAAAACAAACTTACTTTATGAAACGAGTTCGTAATATAAAGTACAAAAAATACAAAAGTTACTTATGTAGAGTCAAAAAAAGATTCCGACGAATTGAGAATCTCCTCCTTTTTTGAAGTCGGTTGAAAATAGAGTAAGGTTCTGATATCCTTCGTGTTTACGCATCAATTTAAAATCCACCTCCATGTCATTTAGGTTTATATAAATTAAATAAATTAGCAGATATACTCAAACTGGACGGCACTGCGCTTACCATCAGGTGCAGTGTGATCACTTGGCCATCAGAATATAAAAAAATACTCAAATATTACTTTGCAAGCACATAACTAGGACATTAACTTGAAAGCCGCCGTAGCGTACTGGGTGAGTAGCCAGCTGTGACACGGGAGACCACGTGTTGGGTCCTCGCAGCGAGATATATGTTTGCGAGTCTCACAAATATTTAAATAAATAAATAACACCCAACAGTCGCACACATAGCCCCAACCCCACACTAAGATACGATTCTTGTGTTGTGGGTATCGGGGACTACGAGAGACGCACGAACTCACAACACCCAGACCCCGGACACAAATATCTGTCACACAAACATTTATCCCGGTGTGGGAATCGAACCCACGGCCTCTCGTTTCACAGCCGGCTACTCGCCAACTGCGCCACGGAGGCTGTCTAAATTCTAATTTAATTCTATTTTTTCTAATTTGCTTTGGGTCTGGATGTTGTGAGACCGAAAGTCTCTCATAGTTCGTTACTGATACTCACGACACAAGACTTATTATCTTAGTGTGAGTTCAGGACTATGTGTGTGCCTGTTGGTTGTTGTTAATTTTATTTGAGGTACACTGATTATGAGCAGATGCAGTGTATCACTACTTAATGTGATATTCAAGAAATAAATTTTATGTTTACATAGAAATGTCATAAATCTATTATATAGTACAATAATTACGGTAGTTTAAAAAGGGGCACCTTTGGGGTGGGAGATGTTAGTAGGTATATTCAATTCATGTAATAACAAGGTCCACATGAATTGGAACATCCCGTCAATCGTAATTCGCGTCTAAATACGATCGAGAAAAAACTGGATTCTAGATAAATTAGCGTCCCTGCTTGTAATTGCCACCTAAGTGAATGAAATGAGCAAAAGGTCATTTCTTTGGTACGGTGCTCTAAATATACTTAGACTTTCTGGAACATTTTATTGTCCAGAGTCACCGCTCAGTGTGTTTTAAAAATTGGAATTAGAAATTTTATGCGATTTCATCAAGGAAGCAATGGAAATCATTGCGAAACTCTGATAACATAATATTATGGTACTAACATCACATAAGCCTAACTCGACTACTGATTTAGTAATTGATTATTTTAGTCTTGGTTTTGTTAGTTTCGCGTATACAATTGGATGGATAATTGAAACTTCGCGCTGTCACTTTTACAAAGTTAATAAAGAGTTATTACCGTCAAATCTATTTTCTCGACTGTACTAAAAGTTTTTTAATTCATAAAAAGTACACCGACTTCAATAAAAAAACAAATTATGCGTCGCTATAAAATTTGAGGTTTTTCCTTGATTTTTCTGAGTTCCCATCATCAGATCCTGACTTGGTGCCAATGGAACCACCTGGAAAGTATACCCTTTTAAACAAAAAAATAATTTCTCGAATCGGTCCAGGCGTCTTCGAGTAATCGGGTAACATACATAAAAAAAAGATTCCGACGAATTGTTAACCTCCTCCTTTTTTGAAGTCGGTTAAAAAATGAAATTATGTAATGTTTAATTTAGTCTAGTTTTAGAACGAAGCCTTACAGTGCCCTGTGTCAATTTACACTCGTGTCACTCTAAAACAATTTATTAGTTCTTTACCACTTACCTATTTGATAGGAGTTAACTATACTTTAAATGTATTTCTTGACAACACAATTGAGGCGATTGCCTTGAATTGAGGCGATGCCCGGTCAATACTACGACGCAGAACATGTCCGCGTTTAAATAAAAAAGTAGGAATAGATTGATACAGATTGAATTATATGAATGACTAGCTGTTGCTCGCGGCTCCACCCGCGTGGAGGTCATGGGGAGAAAAAGTATACAATACAAAATACCAATTTTCATGCGTTTAACTTAAAAAATGACTTTCATACAAACTTTCATCCCCTATTTTACCCCCTTAAGGGTGGTATTTCCAAAAACCCTTCCTTAGTGGATACCTATGTCCTAAAAGTTACCTACTGTCAAAATTTCAAGTCTCTAACCCCAGCCGTTTAGGCTGTGCGTTGATCGATCAGTCAGTCAGTTTCTTCTTTTATATATACAGATAGATTGAACAAAAAGTAAAGTTTTGTTAAGCGCTTCAAATTTTATTAGTTTTCTTGCTGGGACATCAGACACGGTGTTATTTTTTTATGGATTTATAAGAAGCTTTTGATTCGTACATTTAAGATAAAAATCAATGTTTAAAATAAAATAAAAAAGTTTTATAATAAACAGTTTTAATATTTTTTATCTGATGGATCATATATTATATTATTGTGATATGAAATTCTGACACCAAGCATTCTGAGTTATTGTTTTATAAATGTCTCAGTAGATTTACGCTTTGTTTCACCAACCAGTTATGTTACAGCTCTCGTATCGCTTTAACCGTTTGAAATATTGGCTCAGAACACTGGAGTAACTTCGTACTTAGTTATATTGTTATGAAATCACTATTAGTTCTTACTTTGATTCGCTTAAGACATACATACATACATATACACTCACGCCCATGATCCCCGAAGGGGTAGGCAGAGGTGTAACCAGTACACCCACTTTTCGCCGAATTTCGGTCCCATAATGTGATAGGGGGCGAGCCTATCGCCATACCGCGCACAGGTTCCAGACTCCAGGCTAATACTGAGAATTTCTAGATAGAAAAACCCAATATCACTTTACCCGACCCGGGGATCGAACCAGAGACCTCAGAAAAGCAGCAGTCGTAACGCATGCGCAATTACAACTGCGCCACCGAGGCAGTCGCTTAAGACGTCTTGTGTTTACAGATTATAATTACTAATATTATTGAATATATTATACTTTAACATTATATAAAACGGTCATGTTTGATTCGAAGTTATGCCAATGTTGGGGTAGGTGTGAGAAAATAATTGTATTGGTTCCAGTGCCAACTGTCACTTCGACAAGTTTACCTCTGTTTACAAATCTAGAGCTGTTGTATTAAATATTTGATTGATTGCGTTAAATTTAGTATTAAAAATAAAATTACTATTACAGGGTATGAAAATAAAGTTAAAGTAAAATAAAGCAATGACTATTTTCTTACAAGTTTGTTGGAGGAATCAGGATGCTTTAAATAAATGTCAAGCTTTCATTCAGAGCGTTGAAAAAAAATCAGTTCATGTAGTTTTCGATAATTTAGCTGAACGAACATTTTGAGGTTCAGACTTTTAAATGTTATAATTTATATTATTATTTTTACAAAAAGATGGGCAAAAATTGTCACCGAGTGGGTGCCTTCTGACCGACGCCGGCGAGGTAGGCCTAGGAAGAGATGGCGGGATGACTTAGCCGCCTTCGAAACTATGTGGCCCGAAAAGGCACAAAATAGAGATCAGTGGAAGGAAATGGGGGATTCCTTTGCCCAGCAGTGGGACACAATAGGTAGTTAAAAAAAATTACAAAGACACACACATACAGAAGGTTAACCTGCATTGTAGTTGTTTGGAAATAAAAAGTGGGTTGGATCTCAATCAATCTCAATGGGTTGCAATCCCACAATACCCATCTTGAAACAAATATTTACGGACCACACAAATAATTGTCTTGCTCCGGAACTCGAACTGGAAGACATACTTTTCATAACGTCCTTCGTAATTCCTGAATATTAACCACATAAGACTGGTTCCCTAGATACCATTGGAATTAAAATTATTTGCTACTGTGGGTGTATTATTTGTTTTATTAATTTCACTGTCTTAAATTATCACATTGGTCACAGTTTACGTAGAATGTACTATTTTGATAAAATTAATTATACCTAAAGTTAATTTTGATAATATGTCGTTGATACCGGTAGTACTTATAGTGCATTATAATATTTTAAATTTTGTAGAGTGAGGACGCGCTTTGTGAAATGTTTAAAAAATGTATTATCAAGGTACATAGTGCTAGTTTGTTGTAATACGTGACAGTGACTGGGTTTAAGGATGATATATTCAATGCTGTAATAAAAATGCTTCGTGTCTTTATAAGAGAATAAAACGATGTGATTAAAATAGGTGGTATTTTCTGAAAGAATTTTCTAGAAATTGCTCATGATTCCTTCAATCTTTTTTTTACATATATAGGCTTGCGTTTGACCACTATCTCGCCTGATGGCAAGTCATGATGTGGTCTACGGTGGAGCACGCTTGCCTAAAATATACCTATTCACTCTTGACTTGAAGACACCCAGGTTATAATCCCATCATCCTTCCAATGGTGTGTAATTGTTAGAGTCTGCAATAGTGTCAGAATTTGTAATCAGTACTTTAACCAACTTGCAACCGAAAATTAGTTAACAATATTATTCCAAATATTCAGATCTATTTCAGAAATTAATCAATTAGAATATATTTTGATCGTCACGCCGACAAACTTCTTAGTTTGTTTGACCCTTTTCAAATATACCTGAAATTAAAATTGTTTATTAATTTCGGCCATAAACAGGCATAAGGTATTCCCCTAAGCGTCGAAATTGATGTGTGATTCTTACTCACTTACTAACCTTTTATCCAAGTCATATGATTACAAAACAATTAGTGATACCTCGTTCTGGTCTTGGCGCGACGGTTGTCACTTGACGACTAGATCCAATGTCACTACGTTTGCTCTTCGGCCCGCGGAATTTCACCACTTATTTAATACTACGGGCACTAGGCCAAAAATAGTGAGTGATTGTTTAAAAACTTGTAATAATCTGGTTATGGAAGCCATTCATATTTTCAGTATCTTTACGTAATTCTACCAGTGTGAAATATATTTCAATGTGACGGATATTGGAGTTCTAATGTACAATTGTCTACATTCAATCCTTTTTAAAATGCTTCCAAAAAAGCAATGGACTGACGACTTTTCCAGAAGAACTATCGTGAAAAAAATATACATAGCCTTCAAGTTCTGATAACATTTAGTGAAATGTTTTAAGATAAACTCTTGTGATACATTTATTTTGTCTGCAAAGACGGTAAACAAAACTATAAATGAAAATTGTTATGAAATATTGAACGTATAGGATCCGTCCAATAGTCACACATTTTATTTTCAAGCGACATATCGATTGTATGTTCGAAACACAAATGGCATACACCTCTGACTTTTCTAAAGTTACGTGTGTACTAAATGTTAATTATCGCTTGCTTTAATGGTTAAGGAAAACATATTGAGGAAACGTGCATACCTGATCATTCTCATAAGAATTTATAAAGTATGTGAAGTCTACCAACCCGCATTAAGCCAGCGTGGTGGACTAAGGCCAACCCCCTCTCATTAGTAGAAGAGGACCGTGCCCAGCAGTGGGCAATCTGTATATATAAAAGAAGAAACTGACTGACTGACTGACTGATCGATCAACGCACAGCCAAAACGGCTGGGGTTAGAGACTTGAAATTTTGACAGTAGGTACCTTTTATGACGTAGGCATCCACTAAGGAAGGGTTTTTGGAAATACCACCCCTAAGGGGGTAAAATAGGGGATGATAGTTTGTATGAAAATCCGTCATTTTTGAAGTTAAGTTTATGACAATTAGTATTTGGCCTTTTAGTCAAAAATAAAAAATATATATTTCAGGATTTTTGGAAATTCCACCCCGAAGGGGGTAAAATAGGGGAAGAAAGTTTGTATGCAAATCTGTCATTTTTGCAGTTAAACGCATGAAATTTGGTATTTGGTCTCACAGTTAAAAATTAAAAACACATATTTCAGGGTTTTTGGAAATTCTACCTCTAAGGGGGTTAAATAGGGTAAGAAAGTTTGTATGAAAATCCTTCATTTTTGAAGTTAAATGCATGAAAATTGGTATTTGTAGTGTATACTTTTTGTCTCAAACATGACCTCCACGCGGGCGGAGCCGCGAGCAACAGCTAGTGTTTAATATAGCGCCAATATTATATCGATTGTACTAATCCTAACGACGCTACGTCAAATACGTGTGTGTGAAGTTATGTGCTTATATTGGAATGACGCGCGTTCTATTAGTAGTTTTAATATTTAGGTATACACTGTTTCGATGTATTATTTATTATTATTTCTTTTTTATACTACGGATGATATGCATGCATGTATGATAACCTCATTTTAATTGTGATAATATTAAAATGTGTCAAAACCTATAAGTTAAGTAAATATTTTGCAGTCTTGATCTTTTTGGGAAGTGATATGACAAGACTGCCTCGGTGGCGCAGTTGTAATGCGTACGCAGTACGACTGCTGTGCTGACATCTCGGGTTCGATCCCCGGTTCGGGTAAGGGTGATATTGGGTTTTCTATCACGAACTACTCAGTATCAGCCTCAGGAGTCTGGAATTGTGCCCGGTATGGCGATAGGCTTGCATCACATCATGGGACGGTAATAAGCACTGCGAAACTGGTTACAGCTCTGCTCCGGGAATATGACACATTTTATTTAGTTCCTGAATTAAAAATGATAAAAAAACATGGTGCTTTTAATGAGTAATTGAATATTATGACTTCCCTCTGGACACTATAAACCAATTTTATTATGATTAAGTAACATTAAATTTTTATGATAAGTTTACTCTAGTTATTTTTGTAATATATTACCCGACAGATCTCGAGTTGTCCCAGTTATGGACCACGATTACTTCTTAAACTCCAGCTTAACAGCTAACACTAGTCTCAATATACATGTCATTTATTTTTTTAAGCATAAATTAGGTTGTCAATATATTTTTTATCTGTAACGTTGTGTCTGGGTTTTTTTGAAGACGGTTTTATTTAAAAAGTAATAATTTATTTTTTGCTTTTTAGTGGTACAAATATAATATAGGTACGTTGTATAGAGTACCAAAAGAAAACACCACTGAAAAAGTTACAGAAAAGCAAAATTCGCAGTTTCGTATATTCGGACAACATATTTTTTCAAGTTATTTTGGTTTTAAAACCAAACTACTCAACCGATTTTGATAAAAATTCTATGGGACCAATCTGGAAGTGAAAAATTATAAAAGCTCGTTTAGTAAGAATATTAACTACCCACCTTTTGTCGTCTTCTATATCTTTGATTGTTTAGATCACTTTAATTGTCAGTATCAATCTCATACACCGACTGTTGCATTGGTTTGATCTTTGATCGTAATTATTGGTATACTTGACAGCCTACGTGGCGCAGTTGGCGAGTTGCTGTGAAATGAGAGGCCGTGAGTTCGATTCCCACACCGAGACAAATGTTTGTGTGACGGACTGATATTTGTGTCCGGGGTCTGGGTGTTGTGAGACCGTGCGTCTCTCGTAGTCCCTGATACCCACAACACAAGACTCGTATCTTAGTGTGGGGTCGAAGCGTGTGTGACTGTTGGGTTTTTTTATTTATTTACTAAACATAAATTGAAGAGTTTTATTATTCCTCTCTTAACAATTAGAATTAAGCTATAGATGTACTCTCACTGTGTTCCATGTAAAATACTATAATAGTTATTTAATATATGTCAACGGGCAACAAGCGCCACTTCGCGTCGTTTGGCAAAACACACAAATTTACGAACGTCTACGACTATTATTAGACAAAGAATGGCGAATCATATGATCAAGCCGGTCTTACGCACAATGGCTATTTCAGTTTAACATTTATTATTTCTATGACCTGACTTTATATGGCCCAATGATGGTTGTACTTACACATTATATTTATAAATGTCCATGTATTTTGCGCTATAGGTACTATACTAGATCTTGTCTTGATGCAGGATGTTGGGCTGTTTAGTTTTGTCCGATATGAAAAAATATCCAAGTGCCAAAAAATGCTCGACAATTTTAAGCCTTTAAACTTTAAATTCGCCAGTTTACGGTACATAAATGTATTTCCATAGAAATCTAGTTTTCCCAAAACTAAGTATTTTTTCTTTTGTCCACAGCCAGCGAACCGTGAGAAAATGATGTCTCGGTCCGCAGTGCTTCTCGCCGCACTTGGCCTCGGCCTGTCCACTTTCAGCGTTCGTCAGATGATCCTTAGCCAGACCAGACGAGTCTAGATGTTTGAAGTAGATTCTAGAACGTTCTGGAGAATTCTAGAACCCGTCAGAGACCGAAACTTGCCGTCACCACCACGGCTATGTAGCATAATGAATTTTTATAGACATTTTTGAACGTATACTCGTTTAGTTAATCTTTTCTTTCGTATAATAATGCGTTCCAGAATGTCGCGTATGTGTATGAGGTAAAAAAAAAGAAAATTCAGATTATGAGAGGAAAAAAATAGTAATTTATTTTTATCAATTTTTTCTCTGTATGACTGTTACCACCTATTTTATGTAATTTAAGGTTTGCTTGTATGGTGGAGATTGTGTGAACATGTGTAAAGTGAGTCAATGCGGTGTTTGTGATGGAAACCAAATAAAAATAGACAGTATTCTGTGTTTTGTTTGATTTAAACCCTATTCTGATAGGTATAAGCAATTGGGTTTGAACGTGTATTTTGTATAACTTATGAGTTGAAATGTTAATAAAATAGCAAGTAAATTAAAACTAAAGACTAGTTTTCTTGTCAAGTAGAAAACAATACCCAGGAGTACACAAAGCCCAACATAGCCTCCGTGGCGCGTAGCCGGCTGTGAAATGAGAGGCCGTGGGTTCGATTCCCACACCGGGACAAATGTTTGTGTGACAGACAGATATTTGTGTCCGGGGTCTGGGTGTTGTGAGACCGAAAGTCTCGTAGTCCCTGATACCCACAACACAAAACTCGTATCTTAATGTGGGATCGGGGCTATGTGTGACTGTTGTAGAAAAATGGTTGCAGCGGCGGGCCATCCGCATTGTGAATGATGCAGACGACTTAGCGTATTCTACAGTCTGTATCATGGCGAATGCTTTGAAGAATTGTTTGATCTTATCCCATCCTCTCCCTTCCACACCAGAACCACGCGTACCGGCTTGCGGAGCCACAGCTTCGTGGTGTCTACTACCCCGGCCCGAACCAAAAGATTTGCAAGTTCGTATTTTGCCGTACCATCAAGCTGTGGAATAGTTTGCCAGTTACCGTGTTCCCTCCTTCCTATGATCCTGGGTCCTTTAGGCGTAATGTAAAGAAGCTAAACAGCAGGCCGGCATGATTGTGTTGTGTAGCGAGGGATAGACTGTCTCTCGTTCCCGACTAAAACTGGATGTACACTGACTGATCCCGGAACGCGACACAGTTGCGTGTGCCACTATGGCATGTCTGTATATGAAGTTCATTACACTGTTCTTAGAGAAAATGCGTAAACATGCTGAGTATGCCACAGTGCCGGCACAGGTGAAGTAAATCAAGCCAAACTAAAAGAGGTGATGCCAAAAGCCGAGAAACTCAAACAGAAACTGTTGGAACAGTATGCTAAAAAACATGGTTTGTATAAGGAAAATGAGGTATTTTTTATGAATATGATATATTTTACACCTGTTGTCGCTATCCGGGTGGATATGAATATACCGCCAGCTGAATGATATTTGGTATTGCAGCAGGTATTAACTGCGTATATGTAGGATCCATATGTGCTATGAATTATATATAATAACTATTGGTAGCAGTAAAAAACATACTGTATAAACATTGTTTATTTATCTCAAAGTACAAGAAAGTAACATTTCCATAGCTGTTTTTCGGTAACAAATCCAACAGTTTTTTTTATTACAATTTACCTACGTGCCCGATCGAATATGTGTCCAGCTTCCTTTGATCGGTGATCTCAATCCTGACACTTTATTACTCCATTGGTTTATTTTGTTATTACTTGGATGTGGGTGCTTTTCCCGCACTTAGCCCGTTGAATGTATATAGGTACTAAATGTATGCCGTTGAACATCCGGATATTGTGCGTGCGTTATTATGACATATAATACAACTTTTGCTTGTCAACACAAATACATGAAAGCTAAGTGTTTCTTTACTCCGATCAGGTTTCAGATCGGATCGGATTAGGACTCAGATTACAATCTCGAGTCACTGTTTCGGGCCAAGATTGTCAAAAAAAATTTAGTTGTGAAGATGCTTTGGAATCAAGGAGTGGGTCTAGTTCAGTGACATTGCTTTAAAATTCCTGGAACACTCCAGTGACTGGAGTCCAGTCTTCTTGTTTGATGTCCATCTACCCTCTCTAAGCTAGCCACATAGAAAAGATTATACTTGGTGGAAGATATTCATATCCGACCGGATAACGACCACCGTACACAGGGTGTAAAACCCGCCATAGTGCACATGCAAGCGTGTTGCGTTCCGGGGTCAGCCAGTGTATATCGCAGCGCAGTGTGAAGAAGCTACACTGCAGGCCGACATGATTGTGTTGAGTAGAGAAATAAATTGTCTCGCTACTTGATACTGTAACTGGACGGCACTGCGCTTACCATAAGGTGCAGTGTGGTCACTGCTGTGCCAGGATAAAAACGACAAGGACGGCTCGCCGTCTTATTTTGCAGATACAATAAATAGTAGTGTGCGGACGTTGCGCCGTTGATATACACGGAAGCGACTGTGTGGGTTGCGTTACGATTGGGCCCTTTTTTACTGCATTTTATGTGAAGACACATTGACCCGTCCTAGCGCAGTTTTTTCTTTGCATCTAAGGCAGATGTGCCTTATACCCACCACATCTTGTGGAAGGTAACTATGCTGAAGCCAGAAAACGCTACTTTTAGACTTCATATGTTTTCCAACATCAAATTGCTGTTTTGGTTAAAAAATCAAATCTTCCCGATATTTTGCATTGGCATATGTTATGTACGCAATTCATAATTGAATAGATAAATCAAATGTGTTATACATCTTTTTTCTTACATGATTCACACTTCATTCGGTATTTGATTTTTTCCAAACTAAACCTTACCTACATAGAAAAAGGTGTCATCACATAAAATTATGCATATCAATCAAACATTATGTATTGCCATAAAATTTATCACCTTAAGTTACCATATTTTTACATTATAAAGGAATAGACACAATGTTTATAAGCTAGTGGTATAAGTTAAAGAACTAAAACTATCGCCTCTTCTTCTGTGTCTTCGTGGGCCCTTTCACGAAACACCAGTCCACTGAGATGGGCTGTCCGAGAATGTCTGCGCCGTCGAGGGCTTCACGGGCATTCTAAAAGTAAATATTGTTATCATTAAACAAATTTTATTTACAAAGACAATAAAAATTGGGATAACCTAGGCTGGTAAACAGTTTTATGCTAATTTGATATAGAACAAAATATCAGACCATAACAGGGCACATGTCTCCACTAACAAGAAGACCTTATCCACCATGAACTAAATGCAGGTTATTTAGACATAACTGAAAAACTATTTGCCGTAATTTAATGTACCCCTGTTACACCTCACTATATTATAATAGGGTAGGTGACACGTTTTTTTTTATTATTTTAATCAACAAGTTATATTACCTGAAACCTATTATCGTAAGAATTTTAGGAATCCGAATAAAAATAAGTAAATTAGACGCCATTCAAATATGCTGGAAGGATAATTATCAAATAACAGTAAAAGAATGCATGATATGAGCCGTGACGTCACCTCTCAGAATGGCCAGTACTGTGCTGTTGTACAAGGTAGATAGTGAGATGTTCCCACTACGCACCCATTTTTGCTCATACTCATTTAAAATAAATATTGTAGTCATTTTTGAAATGGTTTTGATTCTGTTTTCACATTTTTTTTTATTTATTATGCGTAAACAAGAATATTCAAAAATTAAACACAGGAAACTGCAATATTGTAATGTGATATTATTCTCAACGGTAAACTCACCGCTGCCTGTTTGTATGTCTCATATTCAACAAGAGCATAACCTTTGAGGAAACCCGTGCGACGATCAAGATTCAAATGAATGTTTTTGATCTCACCAAACTCAGAGAATTGATTCTGAAACAGCATGCAATATTAAGTAAATAAATAAAATTTGACTATGGCGTCCTCTACTAATGAGAAGGCTTAGACCTTAGTCTACGATGCAGAAGTGTAACCAGTACACCCACATATCGCTGAGCTTATTACCGGCCCATGATATGACAAGTATACACAATTCCAGACTCTAGATTGATACTGAGTATTTTGTTATAGAAAAACCTAATACAACTTTTCCTTGGCCTGGATTTAAACCCGAGAACTCAGCACAGCAGTCGTCCCACGTACGAAATTACTACTGCCCCACTGAGGCAGCTCCTAAACTATAATAGACTTCAAAACTTTGAAAAAATTGAAAAAGTTATGTTTTACTTCACAGTTTAAACAAGCAATATAAATAATGAAGCAAATGTGCCCTGGACACCATGTCAGTTTATGATGTCAATTCATAGTGCATAATGTGTTGCATTCAAAGTCTAAGTCGCCAAATACACAGAAGCGATGAAAGATTCGAATACGATGCGGATGAGAGACGGATACGGCACTGATGCGACTTAAATTACATATAAAAGGCAAAGATCTGCTTACGATCGTTGTTATATAGGCTGACTTTTTTGCAAAACATGTCCTCTTTAGAAGACGAAGATGCGTTTGCTGTGCTCCAATTTATGAATATACAAAATGTGCATAGACAAAGGTCTTATTGGGTGCATCCTGTATGGAGTTTGTCACAAGAACATAGATACTTTAAGATAATGGAAAAATTATATGAATATCCAGATCGTTTTCCTGAAGTATACAAAATGTCATTAGAATGTTTCCATATTATATTGAATACGGTAAAACATGGTCTTCAGAAGAAACATACTAATTGGAGAGAACCAGTCTATCCCGAGGAAAGACTACTGATAACACTAAGGTTAGTAAAATTAAAACATGTTTCATGTTTGTTTGATTATTTTGGCTTTATTTCTTTTCAATGTAGAAGTTACGCGTTTCCTTTGCCCACGAAGTAGACAGACAGTTACATAGTGAACTATTTAATTGATAATTACGCCCTTCTAGTGTCGTTTCTGAGCCACTCGGTCGCTCCGACATATATATAATATAATCGTAAATAGCAGGATATTGTTCAATTATCTCGCAAAACTTTATATTAAATTCCATATCGTCACGCATTTTTCGTTTTGGTTGCTCAAACTTGTATTCGTACTGTATAACAAGCGATACGTGCTCTTCGCATGGCGGTCGGTCGCAACTGCAAGCGAGGTGGCGCGGATTCTCAAGTGATAAATCCGCGCCGCATCCTTTCTGTGTAATTTACGACGAATCTCTATCATACATTTTGTACGAATAAAATTTGAAGCGACAACAAATCCGATCCACATCCGCATCGTATCCGAATCTTTCATCGCTTCTGTGTATTTTGCGCCTAATGTGTTTATGCTTTACAGAGATCCAGCGCAGTGGAGTTAGTAAATAAAAAAATGTACCTGTATATCTTCCTCCTGTGCTTCCTCATGGACATTGCTGACAAATAATATCCAACCTTCGACAGAACGCTGTGGACCTGGTGTGTTGCCATCCCCTTCTGGGGCCAGACTGTCATATCTAGAATGGAAATAATTACTCCTCATCATATTACTATTAACTGTATCAACGCCCATAATACCAAAAGAAGGGCCAATGTTAACATTTGGCAGAACCATTTGTCCATTCATAGAGTTTTGGTATGCTACTCGTGCCTAATATACATATAGGCTAATGTGACATTGTATTAAGATCTTAATATATAAATGAATTGTACCTAGAATTCTGAAAATACACAGGTAAATGTATTTTATAGATACATATGGCTAAAGGTTTGACTTATGCATCTGACTTCATAAGTCTACATACATATGCACACCTGTAAACCCTGTAGGCAGTGGAGTAACCAGTACACCCACAGCTTTATACCAACCCATTATGTCATAGGGGGTGAGCCTATCGCCATACTAGGCACAATTCCAAACTCCAGGCTAATGACCACAGTATGGCAATCATACTGCAAGGCATTCACTCATAAGTTTATTATCCTCAAGCAGTTGCTATAGTAAAGACTAATAATATTCTAAACATAGCACAATACAGAATGTAAAGAAAGTTTAAGACTTTATAGCCATATCCTAAACAAGAGACAAAATATAATAAGATGTAAACAGAGGTTTTGTACTAGTATTTTATACTGGTAATAGCATTGATTGCCGTAACGACAAAAGTCATATTGAATCCCAAATGGTATACACCTCTGACTTTTCTAAAGTTAGGTGTGTATCAAATATTAATTATCACTTGCTTCAATGGTCAAGGAAAACATTGTGAGGAAACCTAACCCGCATTAGGCATGGTGGACTTAGGCCAAAGCCTCTCATTAGTAGAGCAGGCCCGTGCCCAGCAGTGGGAAAGTGTTTAATACAGGGCTATTATTATTATATTGATAATACCTTCCTCTACTCCCTCTCTCAGATGCACCACCGCCACCAGCCTCGCTGCCAAAACCACGACCCTTGCGTTTTCGCGCTTTCTCCTTCAATCTAGCAATACCCTCTGCAATTTTTGTTAAGTAAAAGATATATAAAGCAATACAGATATTTTATCTTATTTCATACTATATTACAAATATTACAGTACAAATTTAGCAAAACCAGCTTCTTTCATATTATGTATGTACAGAAATTGTTGATAAATAAGTAATTGTGATAACACATAAAAATACCTAATTCCAATTAAAAATGTATTATTATTGTTATATTATTATTAATGTATATATGTGTAATGTAGATTCAATTGTTCACATCTAGGTTTTTGTTCTCAGTAACATTTGAAACCCACATCTAGTTCATTGCACTAGATCACTAACCTAAAAAAATAATACCAACTTTTCAATTCGTACTCACAATATTCCTAGACAAAAAACACACGAAGTGTTGGATTTAATTACATACTGATAAATCAACATGATTGAAGCATTAATTAGTTGATATTTGATTAACATTGTAACAAACAACTCACGTTCGCCATCCTCATCAACTTCAAATTCTTCAGAATTTTCGATATCTAACACATCAGCCATGGTTGTTGCTATATATTTTATATTGGTAACTGGTTTTAGAAGTTATTGCGTTATTAATTTATACAAGTGCAATTCTAATAAACAATATGATGCGTCGGATACAAATGTATCGATGCAAACAAAACCAAAGGGATTTTTTTTTTTATTTATTTACTCTATAAAAGAGAAGGCAAAAGTTCTCCACCATGCAGCCATGTCTGTCGTTTTTTTTCCAAATCTGGGCTAGAATTAAAGTCTTCTTCTTCTCTGGTTTTAACTTATACAAAAGGCCGAAGCCATGTCTGCAGTCTTCATCTATTCAAAAGGGGGAAGCCATGTCCGATATTTTTCTCATTCTAAAGGCCGGAGCCATATCTGAAATAAACACAATTAAAGAGGCCTAAGCCATGTCTGTAAAAGTCACAATTTAAAAGCTGAAGCCATGTCTGTAATAGTCACAATTTAAGGCCTAAGCCATGTCTGAAATATTTTTTTCACTTCCCGCCATTTTTTCCAGAAAGAATGTAGGTATGACACTTCTTGTCAGTTTATTAACTGCCATCTTGTATCCGAATCCAAAAGTTTTCGAGGTAAATAATATATACACAAAACTGTCAACAGATGTCACTACATCGCACTCTAAATTGCCAGACTCCTAATTTTACTTCCATAGATAAATATAAATCTGTTGCTGAAGTTATGTAAATAACTGTATAAAATTCATAAAAATTAAGCAGTCTACACCAAGTCTAAAAAATACAGCTGCACCACAGTGAGAATATTAATTTTATCTAGTTGGCAGTTGTCAATTCTTTCGAAGTTGGTGACATATGATAGATCGTGATTGCCATGAGCGTCTTGTCAATAAAATGTAAAGTATTTTGTGCGAAAGATACATACGACAAATATATATATAGATTTTATCAGTTGTTCAGTGCGCAAATTGTGTTGTTTCGCCTTCGTATATCTTAAACAATTTATTTCTGCTGTGTTCCTGTGTTTAGCGTTGAGGTGGCCCACATTTGGGTTGATATACTCGGTACTGGTGTTGAGGTGTCGCGTTCCGGGATCAGCCAGTGTACATCCGGTTTTCGCGAGGGTCTAGAGTTGGAGTACAATGTTTGGCCATTTTGCGGCCTTCTGAGTACTCTGACAATAGACCCTCGACCGCTTCTTCACCTTCTTGCTCATGGCGTAGTGTGAAGAAGCAGGCCGGCATGATTGTGTTGAGTAGCAGGGGATAGATCGTCTCGCACTACTCGATACTCTAATTGGACCGCACTGCGCTTACCATCAGGTGCAGTGCGGTCACTTTGCCGTGCCAGGATAAAAAAAAATAATAAGGTGCACTGATACTGCTTTGCTACAGGACACTCATACTGTGATGTGAACTTGTTTTCGTTTTTATTGTTTGCGCCAATATTTTGTAAACACAAAAATAATAATATAATATTGTATAGTTGGTGTAGAAATGTAAATCTGATTTTGTTAGGAAAAATAACGTACGAAGGTGAAGATGGTAGAAAAAAAGTGCTGCTATATATCATATTAAGCATAAACATTATAGAAATAAAACATGCTCTGAAACTTCTGAATTATTGACAAAAAATATTTTGTCTTTAATTATTGATTAATTGCATGAGTATGAGTGTGTTTTATTCCAGTGTTAGTCGTGTTACAATGTATGGGCTTAAAAATAAAGTATGAAAATATTGCTGACTAATAAATAAAATATATAAAACCTGTTTATATATTTTAGTAAAAGTGATTAAATAAATTTTAATGGCATGACAAATGAAACCAATATCCTATAGCTGTAGTATACATATATAGACCCATTAAACTTTCCGATTCAGATAACAGATGGTGCTTCAAAACTTGTTACCAATGAAAGACGCGAGAGGGCTCTCATTTTCCAGTATATTTATACTCTTTGGTAGGTATACTAAAAAGACACTGACGTATATTATATGGATAGGATATCTAATACAAAATGACAGCTATTTTCTTGACTTATTTGAAGCGCCCCTCTCGAGTGTATTTGAAACTAAATTTGACATGTAATAGGGATGTTGATATATCGATATTTTTAAATATATCAATATCGGAGTTTGATATATCGATATTTTTAAATACATATATCAATATCGGAGTTTGATATATCCGAAAAAAATATCGATATTTTTATTAAAAATTTTGACTCGTCTAAGGGTCTGGTCCTGTCGCCATACATCCTTTCTTCGTGAAAAGGGGCGCCAATGAATTTATTAGATTCAAAGATCTTGGAATCATATTTGACGTCACCTTAAAACGTGATATTTTTTAGTTTTTTTAAATTATAACTTTTTGCCATGAACTTAATATTATTTTCTACTTTTTAGTTCGGCTAGCTATTAAAGCGTGCTATTTTTTAAATATAATTTATAGTCCCAAAACAGCATCAAACCTAGTTATAATAAAATATTCGATTGTAAATTAAGACCCCATAAAAAATATGATCTAAAATGATACCTTATATTTTTTATTATCTTGGTGAACCTAAAGATCATAGGTCCTTGATACGTGTGTAAATATTCAAGTAAATCGGATGTTTTGAAGGTGGTGAACATTGCGTTGAAAGATTCCGTTATATAATAATAATAATAATGCTTTATTTATCTCCAAAATCAATTTTACATAAAATAACTTATAAAATAGGATTAGTGAAATACAATGTGAGAATGTAACAATTAAAATTAATACAATGTATTCGGAGAATGAATTACACATTTATAAACTTAAGTTTCTTGGTCCCTACACTAGGCATTGCCTGTATCGTAGGTGACCAAATTACAATCCAAGTTACTAAAAAGGTTAGGATGTGAAACGTCAATGCAAGTTATGTATTAATAACATTTAGGTGTGTGTGTGCGAGTGTGTGAGTGTTTGTATACGTGTTTGTGTATATGTGTACGTGCGTGTGGATGAATGTATGTGTGTATGTGTGTGTGTGCATATTCCAGTAAGCTACCTCACTTTGGTAAGCGCTTCAATATCACTATATTCAAGGGAGCATAACCACCTCTGGACCTTTATTTTTGTTTCTCTGACCGAACAATGTTTTATGGAACATTTTACATTTACCTTATTGTATATATAAGGATGAAGAAAGCTACTAAATCTTCTTGCAAAAGATGTGTAAATTGTTGGCGTTGGTAGTTTGTATAGGCGACCAAGTAACATATTTTCATAATTTTCAGACACGATTACTTTTCTGTGTATTTTCACCATAACCTTCAGGATAAATATACTACGGACTGAAAGTATTTGCATCTCTTTATATAGGCTAGCAGTTGGATATTTGACGGGTTTTTTAAATATTACTTTAAGCACTGAGCGTTGCGCCCTTTCTAGAGTTGTTATGCAGTATGATATTATAGAATGGCAAATTGCATAATAAACAGTTTTCAGTAGATCCATAGAAGCTGATGTACGCAAATTCTTAAATATATATGTCAATTTCCTGACCCTATTTGCAGACATCATCAAATGTTGTATAAAATTTAGTTTTTCATCAATAATTACGCCAAGATATTTAATATTGGAGGATTTTCTTATGGTTTTACAGTTGCAGTGTGCAGTGGTTAAGCATGTGTGAAATTTAATATCGATCATGGATGGCGGTGCCGAGGCTTTAGTTTTGTGAAAGCATATATAAGTGGTTTTTAAAAGGTTTATTGTTAACAAGTTGTTACATAACCATGTTGCAATGTTTTTTATTCCCTTTTCCGCAATGTTAAAAGCTTCCGTCCACGTATTGGCATGAAAAACTATAGCCGTATCGTCTGCGTAGCATATGATCTCAGAGTTGTTAATGTTTGTATTAATATCATTAATATACAAAATAAATAGTATAGGACCGAGTATACTACCCTGTGGGATACCGAATTCTAAAGTGGCTGGATTACTTTTTTCCTGGTGAACTTTTACACATTGCTTACGGTCCGTTAAATAGCTTCGAAACCAGTTCAGACAGATTCCTCTAATACCTAAGAGCTCTAGTTTTCTTAATAATATAGGAATACAAACTGTGTCGAAGGCCTTCGCCAAGTCTAAAAATACGCCAATGCATGCCTGCTTTTTATCTAGCTGGTCTGATACAATTTCAACCATTAAATCCACTGCATTCTCAGTTGACTTATTTGCCCGAAAACCGAATTGTCTTTCGGATATTATGTTATTTTCGTCAAGAAATTTTATCAACCGTCTTTGCATTAACTTCTCTAAAATTTTTGAAAAAGATCCTAAAAGAGATATCGGACGGTAGTTACTTGGTTCAGACTTTTCCCCTGACTTATGAATAGGAGTGATTGCGGCCATTTTCCAGGCCGTTGGAAATATACCTTGTGATAGGCTGAGGTTACAAATAAATGTTAATGGAAAAACTATGTGGTCTTTAATTGTGTATAGTAAGCGGTTTGAGATCCCATCAATACCTGGTGCACTATCGGGTTTCAAACCAACAATCAATGATCCAATCTCTACTTCATCCGTAGGTTCAAGGAATAATGACTGTGACGGTGTGTTGTCTAATGCTACTTTACGCGCTAATGATTCCTGTGTTTCGTTAGAATTTGCGAGTATTTTATTTGCTAGGTTTTTTCCCACAGAAGAAAAGTATTTATTGCAGTGATCTAAAGAATCAACTACTGAGTCTCTAGTTTGTGTGAGCTCTTGTGGGACCTGTGTTACCTTATTACTGTGTGTAATATTTTTTATGGTGCCCCAAAGCTTTTTTGGGTTACTTTTATTTTGTTCAAGTTCTGAAGACTCATGACTTTGTTTTAATTTACGTACAAGATCACCATAGAAATTCCTGTATCGTGTAAAAATTAGTTTAAGTGTCTCGTCTTTTGGATTCTTCCGCACTTTCATATGAAGATGGTCTTTGTGTTTGGCACATCTAATCAGGCCCGGAGTCATCCACGGCATAAATGTAAATTTTGAGCGGCTTACCCGTTTCCTTACTGAGTTCTTATTTATTATATTAGTAAGAATACCTTCAAATTCAGCGACAGCTTCATCAAGAATGTTTTTACCGATTATGCCACACCAGTTAACTTGGCTTAATTCGGCTTTAACTAAATCAAAATCAATTTTAGTTTTGAGTCTACATTTATTGGAGTAAATATTTTTATTTGTTACTACTCCTGCAATAACAAGATCATGGTCTGTAATATCCGATTTGCAAATTACTGATTGCGAATGAAATTTAGATGTGATATGAATGTGGTCCAAGCAAGCATTGCCACGTGTAGGTTTATTGACTATAGGCATTAGGTTCAATTCAGCCAGTAAACACAGATAGCTCTGGCATGCATCTACATTCGTATCAATTTCAGGACAGATATTAATATTGATGTCACCAGCCACGATGACACATTGTGAGTTTTTAATTGATTGTACAACAGAAGAGAAGGATGTTAGAAAAGGTGTGGTATCAGCAAACGATGGAGACCGGTATACAGCTAATACAGTAAGATAGTTTTTTATAGTAATGCTTAAACAATTTGCTTCATCCATCAAAGGCTCAGTAACCTGTGGAGACCAAAGGTTACTTACAAAGGCCACTACCCCCCCAGCCTTATTTATATATTTTGTTGTTCTGAAGTAATTATATCCTTTGATTTGTGGTATGTTGGAACTGTCATGGATCCAACACTCTGTTAAAATGATTACATCAAAAGACATGTCAAGTCTTGCGAGGGTTGTTAAAAACATATCAAAATTATGTTCTTCTTCTTCTTCTTTGTTTGATGGCGACGAGCTTAACTAAGAAGCTATTCCGCCAATGTCAAGTTAGTGAAGAGTTCCAACATTAAATAGTTGATGTCTTTGCGATGAAGGCCTTAGTTCTGAGCCTTGGTTAGTGGGAGAAGATAAACAAAGGAGATTGTCTGTTCTTGGAAGTTACATTAAATTTTACCCAAGTATTGAATCGGTGTTTACCAATTGCTGTTAGTTATCTACAACAACACAATAATTATAAATAAATACAATATATATAAAGACGACACAAATTGAACCAATAATGTTAATTTACAAGACAACATACAAAGAGTTAAAATTTAAAATAGAACGACACAAAAACAAATTGACAGTTATAACTAGAAGTTAGTAGGAATCTTACAAACACAGTTAATTTATAATTTAATTTTATTGATTTCAATAAATTTACATAGGCGTATAATAAAGGGAGAATTTACTAAGGAGAGGATACATTTAAAATTGGAGGGGAGAGGGACAGTATCTGGAAGAATATTGTACAAAGAATAGCATAACTTAGGACAATTGAAAAACAAATGATCGCCACTTCCTTCCTCCAAACCACATTCACACAAGGAATGGTCCCTAACCCGGAGTTTTGCTAGATGTACTCAAAATTATGTTGCAAACGTCTAATATTTAAGGTCAGAATTTTTAGGTTATATTTATCAAGAAACATTGCCTTACACGATTCTGGACTATTTGCTATATGGCAAGGAATTACAGACGAATCGAGCTCTCGAAGGATGTCTGAATTAGCCATTAATATATATTAAACTTATATTATTATAGTAAATAAAATAAAAGATTACTTGCCATAAATAATCAGGAAAATGCAAAGTATGATATGTGGGGTTGCCACGTAGTTAGTATAGTGATAGGTTCTTATATATTTATAAGTTTCGTGGGTAGCATTAAAGTTTAAATCTAATATATTTCTGTGGCGTGTGATATTGTGAATGGTTGATTTGTAGAGTGTGTGTATGAGTATATGAGTGTATAGTGTATTAATATAAATTTTAAAAAAGGTGTGAAAAATACTTATATGTAAATACAAAGTTAGAAAAAAGTAAAGATAATATGAAAAAACTTCACAGTACTGACATAAATGGTAATGCGACACGATACAGAGTATACAATAACTCTGTAGTATAACAGAATGCAGTAGAAGCTTAAAGATGGTTTTGAAGAATAGAGTTAATATCTTCATTTGTTCTGATGTTAAAGACTTCTGACCCCTTACCTTCGTGTTTCTTAGCAAAGATGGATCCACCCTTGGTCCAACAGAATTTGAAACCAGCCTCCTTAAAACGGGTTCTACATTCACGAAATAAAATTCTATTAGTGCGGGTTAATCGGTCATTAAAATAAATGTTTCTGGGTAAACCCCCTACGTTGATGTCATTCGTCGTTAGGCGTCGCGACTTAGCTGACTTGTAAAAATGGTCTCTTGTATCTCGTCGAGAAAAGCGTACTACCAAGGGTCGGGGTGTGTTTTCAGTCCAAGTTTTCCGTGGACCTACACGGTTAACATGATCAATGTCAGAGTCGGCCAACTGTGATCCTACTTTGGCGGCTATGGTTTTCAATATATGATGCGGGTTTTCATGTGCAACTTCAGTGATACCACAAATTTCAATTTCGTTTGACATCATTGATTGGGTAATGGAATTGATTTGGTTCTGTAATAATACATTTTCTTTCTCCAAATCGGCAATCTTAGCTGTTTTTCTTCTGCTATTTTAAGTCGGCATTCCTGGGATATAATGGCAGTCGATAATTCCTCTACTTTACTTTCACAGCGCTTTAGAGCAGTGATGGCTACATCGAACTCTGTTTTCATGGATGTAATTTCCAGCCGCAGTAGTCGTATTTCGTCCGTCAATATGTGCAGAGGTGAAATAGATTCCTGTGATACTTTGTTGCTCTGAGGAATGGTATCATTGACTTCTTGAGCGACGCAACTTCGGATATTGGAATAGGTAATAATATATACTTACTCTACTTAGATACAATTGTAGCTAATATAAAGTGTGTAAAGACAATCATAATGGTAATGAGCTACAAAATTATTTAGCTACACAGTTTATAATCCACTATATTTATTATAAAAATTTAAGTGAATACTATACTAAGCAACTAAATTAAATAGGGAAAGAGGAAACACATATTATAGTGTAACTAAAGTACCGTAGATTAAGTTGACGATTATGTAGTAGTTTCAATAATTTACGAGTATAAATATCTATCTCCGATATCTATATTTCAATATCAAAATATCGATATATCGTCCAAAAAAATATTAGTAATAAATATCGATATTTCTAAATCATAATATCGATATTTTATCAACATTCCTAACATATATTTATATATATGGCCGTTTTATTGTTTCGAGTGCGTCTGTCTTGACAGTGGCTTTTAACTGATTATTGCGTTGAAGACCTGAATTTGAAGAATTATTTGTGTGTGGTTTTTGTTAATAAACCATGAGAGTTTGTGTTTTTTGTATGACCCGTTACCAAACGGGAAGTGGAGTAACATTTCACAAGTTAGTAAACTTGCATCATGTTTTAGCTATGTATATTGTAACTAGTCATTTTAGTCAAAATATGTTTTGCTAAGGCGATGTTTTTATTATTTTTAAGATTTGTAAACCATCGACTGTTGTGTATCATTGTCGATATATCATCCTTCGTGTCGCAACTCTATCGTTAGTTCCACGGACGCTCACTGCTCGACTGCACTGCTATCAGCGCCAGTATGGCGAAAATCAAATAGGCACACTTTCGCGGATCAAATATCATGTCCATATAATAGACGTCAGTGTAAAAAGATGACAGCGTAATTTTCATAGATATAGTATCACTGACGTATATTATATGGACAGGATATCTAATACAAAATGACAGCTTTCTTGACCTATTTGAAGCGCCCCTCTCGAGTGTATTTGAAACTAAATTTGACATATAATAGGGATGTTGATATTTTTTAAAATATTGGATTTCCGATGTATCGATATTTTTAAATATATCAATATCGGAGTTTGATATATCGATATTTTTAAATATATCAATATCGGAGTTTGATATATCCGAAAAAAATATCGATATTTTTATTAAAAATTTTGACTCGTCTAAGGGTCTGGTCCTGACGCCATACATCCTTTCTTCGTGAATCGGGGCGCCAATGAATTTATTAGATTCAAAGATCTTGGAATCATATTTGACGACACCTTAAAACGTGATATTTTTTAGTTTTTTTTAATTATAATTTTTTGCCATGAACTTAATATTATTTTTTAGTTCGGTTAGCTATTAAAGCGTGCTTTTTAAATATAATTTATAGTCCCAAAACAGCATCAAACCTAGTTATAATAATATATTCGATTGTAAATTAAGACCCCATTAAAAAATATGATCTAAAATGAAAATATGTTTTGCTAAGGCGATGTTTTTATTATTTTTAAGATTTGTAAACCATCGACTGTTGTGTATCATTGTCGATATATCATCCTTCGTGTCTCAACTCTATCGTTAGTTCCGTGGACGCTCACTGCTCGACTGCACTGCTATCAGCGCCAATATGGCGAAAATCAAATAGGGACACTTTCGCGGATCAAATATCCTGTCCATATAATATACGTCAATGTATAGTATATACAACCGTAGATGAGGCATAGGCGTGCACCCGAAAGGGACAGCTGAACTCTATGGGGCTACCAACTAACATTAGTTTACCCAGTTCTTGAAATCTTAGGCGTGCCTCTTTCAAATTAAGATAAAATTTTAAAAATATGAGGTACTAGCTGTTGATCGCGGCTCCGCCCGCGTGGATGTCATGTTTGGGAAAAAAAGTATACAATACAAAATAACAATTTTCATCAACATTCCGTCATTTTTGAAGTGCAACCTTCAAAAATGACGGATTTTTATACAAACTTTCTTCCCCGATTTCACCCCTTTAGGGGTGGAATTTCCAAAAATCCTGAAACATATTTTTTTTAACTAAAAGGCCAAATACTAATTTTCATAAACTTAACTTCAAAATGACGGATTTTAACACAAAATATCATCCCCTATTTTACTCCCTTAGGGGTGGTATTTCCAAAAATCCTTCCTTAGTGGATGCCTACGTCATAAAAGGTACCTTCTGTCAAAATTTTCGGTCTCTAACCCCAGCCGTTTTGGCTGTGCGTTGATCGATCAGTCAGTCAGTTTCTTCTTTAGGCCTTTGTCCACCACGCTGGCCTAATACGTGTCGGTACGGGTATAGACATAATATAATAATAGTAATAACTTCTTGAAACAAAAACTCACAGTTACATAATAACTTTATTAACAATGAATAATTCAAAACAAGTAATTATTACTGTCCTTTAAATAAAATTAATTTTGTATATAGGTTTCTTCCTTAGAGTATTTAACACTGGAGACGCCATTGAGCGCTTACCCCGTTTGACAAATGTAAGAGCACGGTGCTCATACACGTTCTATAAAACTAGTTGCGCTTCGTCATCCGCCACTAAAAAAGTGACATCAGGTGCGAATTGAGCTCCGTGAAAAAGCCCGCCTGTAGCGGTATTAAAATGTAAAAATAGATATGACATATCAAACTTACAAAAATACAACATTATTTTTCACCTGGGCGTATTTTTTTAAAGTAATATTATCCTTAAAAGCAAAAAAACATATAATTTCTAAAAATTATCATCGGGTAATAAATGTTGCCAGGTTAAACTTTTAGCCACAGTAGTGCAAAATTTATTTGCATTCAATATCTTAAACGGAAGTTGTTTTTTTTTATATTCATTTTTAACTAGATATTGCCCGCGGCTGCACCGCGTGTAGGTCTTGGAGCATTTTAACCTTCTATATTTTTTCGAGATAAAAGTGGTCTTTGTCATTTTCTGATCCCTAAACTGCCACTATGCAAAAAATCATGTCGATCCCTTGCTCTGTGAAAAACTAAACTATCCCATGGGAACTGTACATTTCTCCGGGATAAAAAGTAGCCTATGTACTTTTCCAGACTATAATTTATTTCTGTGCCAAATTTTAAATAGATTCGTCCAGCCGTTGTAGCGTGATTGGATATCAAACAACCATGCATCCATCCAAACATACGCATTTATAATATTAGTAGGATTACTTTATTTATGCTTTCTTAACTTAATTTATAATTTAAAAATATTAGGAGAGTTGACATATCGATTAAGTTTACAATTTCATAAACTTTATTACACTGGCATTTTGGGTGGTTTATGTGGTAACACTGTCGTTTATGCAAGACTCAAATAGTGTTGTAGATAAACTTATAAAGGTTATCGATAATATTACTAATCCATCTGGACTGTCTTCAAAACACATACTTTTAATGTAAATAGTTCTAACACACTAGGAATGTAACAAAATATACCAAAACCAAAATAAAGTATTTGTCAAAAAAATGTGACCCTAAAAATGTATCCGGTATATTTAAAAAATATTTAGGTATGAATTTTGACGCCATTCATTTATAACGTAAGATGATGTAGGGGGGGAGTCGATCATGTCTTAATTTTTCTTACAAGGGGAGGGAGTCTTAATAGTTCTTACGTAAGATCACACAAATGCGCAAAGTTAGGATTATACTTTGAAAAAGCGCGGGCCATGCCTATAATTTTAAAAACATGCAACTTAGATTTTTTTATATTTTTTTGAAAACCGGTATGACTTGCCCTTTCACCCGGTTCCGGCTTGACGTCGACTTTTGGGACACCCTGTATTCATGTCGAGATCTCAAGCCCTTTTTATATGCTCATCATAATAGATAGCCGTTAGCCGGCTACCACACCAAAACATGCGATAATCGCTCTCAATGACATACAATAATTTCATTCGCTAATCGCATTCGTTTCCAGTAACACTGTATTTCTTGGCTCCGCTTATTTAATTTGAAATTTTATGGAATAACAGAACATGTTCTCACAAACTATATACCATTGGAAAGATCGTGTTGTGCACTTTCCGGTGGTATATTTGCTGAATCGGAATACCTCAAAACGAGTCAGTAATCATCAAATACATTTTAAAATAATTTGCAACGGCCGTCATTGTTGTATTCCATGTGCTGACATACCTGAAAAACGCATCTCTACAATTAGTGTTGACCAAAAAAAAATGGAAGTGTCACGGAAGTGGATGTGTCAAAGCAACCAAAAACTGATAACAGTAATACACCTTTACGTCCCATTGACTCACCCGGCAAGTCAAGGAACAATAATGACTCGCTACCTTTTAATGACAATATTACGCATCGAAAAAAGCCACTGTTGATACTAGCGCAATTAGTGGAAGTTCCGGCTTAAACTCGTCAATCTTGAGATAGAGTGTGTCCTCGAGCACAAACAGTAAAACTTGCTATCTATGATTACTCAGCTGTCTAAGGTATCCTGCGACTTGAAAGAATCCGACATTCATCATTGCACTCGTGTGGTAAAAAGTAACAGAGACGACAAGAGACCTCGCTCAATCATTGTTAAATTGGCTACCCCTAGGCTTCGGGATACAGTTTTAGCGAAAACAATAAATTTTAATAAGGCAAATCCAAACGACAAGCTCAGTACTGCTCACATAGGCATTGGAGGTAATAGATCGCCGCTTTACATTGTTGAGCACCTATCACCTAAAAACAAATTACACGCAGCGGCTCGCCAGATCGCCAAAGATAAAGAGTACAAATTCGTGTAGATTAAGCAAGGTCGTGTTTTCATTAGGAAAACGGAAGAAGACGAGTTTACTTATATAAGAAACCAAGAGACCAGAACCGACCTAAAACAATTATCTGCCATATCCCGTTTGTCCAAATCATATAACTCTATTTGTGAAACGATGTATGTATGAAGTATTTGTTGATTATGAAATTGCCAAAATTCAAAAAAGCTGTTGTGGTAAAATGGTTAGTTGTACATACAGCTAACCATTTTTTCTTATAGCTACAATTCTATAATATTGGTTTACTTAGATATAATATAGATATAAATTCTCATTTGGTCATACTCATTGTTATTATTGAAAATTTAATTAACCTTTTACTTTTATTGAATACTGGTGTTACTTTTTTTTCTCAACGCATGTCGTGGTATCCTTAAAATGTTGTTTATTAATAGTAAGATTATTGTTACCTCATTATAACTTAGTCCTAAGTAATGTAACAACAGCTGGATATCCATTTTAAATAAATTAAAGGCGTATTATTTAAAATTCATTTTCTAAAAACTAAAGTTTTTATTTTTGCTTATTTGGCTTGTATTTTTCTCAGTACTCATTACCTTTATTATCTTTACAGTATTTCGATTAAATAAAAAATATTAGTTTACACTATTTTTAACTATACCTCTCTACTTTCGTCCCTTTTCACGAAACCACACCCAGAGATTGCAAGAAAGGGATAGAAAAGATGATACACATAAAAAATAATCTTAAAACATTTCAAAAATTATAATTGTTTTATTTTATCTATCGATAGATAAGGACAACGCTATCTATACCTCGTGTCGACATTGCTACGCTCTACTGTTTTTACACAGTTGTCAATATATGACACTGTAAATACATTACACACCAAGATAAATTTGTAACTGTGTGCATAAATTTGCCAGTGTTGTATGAAATGGTGTAGTGTGCGTGCGTAGCGACGTGATTACATTTTGCATTTGTGTGCACATGTTTATTTGTAGTTGTACGAAGCCCCCCACCGACATTGCTGAATTTTTTGTTCAAGATTCGAGCGTAATGCCGTCTCCTTTTGGTTGCCTACTCTAAGGTTTCTTCTAATATTGTCTTTTTTATCTACGTAAGATTTTCCAGCACAGTGGGGCCTGACATTTACATAGCTTTGACAAATACTTTTGATGAGCATTACGTAGTGGTTAACAAAAGAGAATGAAGAATCGCGAGGAACTGCTGCAATTAATAGACGACCAACACAATCCTGCATTCTTGTAGGAGAAGATTAGCGAGTCGTAGAGTTTATAGACTAGCAGCGATAGCCTAGTTGGTTGCCGTACGGACTGCCAAGACGAAAGTCGTATGTTCGAAACCCAAGTGGCATACACCTCTGACTTTTCTAAAGTTATTTGTGTATTAAATGTTAATTATCGCTTGCTTTAACGGTGAAGGAAAACATCGTGAGGAAACCTGAATATCTGAGAATTCTTATACGAATTTCGAAGGTATGTGAAGTCTACCAACCCGCTTTAGGCTAGCGTGGTGGACTAAGGCCTAACCCCTCTCACTAGTAGAGGAGGCCCGGAGGCCCGTGCCCAGCAGTGGGACAATGTTAAATACAGGGCTAGTATTATTATTATTATAGAGTTTATAGACTACCCAGCCCATCTGCCAACACCAGATTTGCACAAAGGTTTGGCAAATTTATAAGAGTGCATGTTTATAACAGTCTTGCCAAATAATCACAAGATATAAAAAATAACCCCAATACTGTGTTATATTTATTTATTCAGTTGAATGTTTTTTCTCGATAGTTATCCATAAATTTAATAACAACAACGCGAGGGATAAAACGACAAAGAAAGCGAAAAGATTCACTAACGTATGACAAAACTGAAGATGTATTAAATATTCCATTTAAAGTGTACTACTACGCATAATAAACACATATACATATATACTCACGCCTGTAATCTCCTAAGGGGTAGGCACAGTTGTAACTAGTACATCCACATTTCACCGAGCATATTACCGTCCCATGATGTGATAAGGGGTAGCCTATCGCCATACTGTGCACAATTTCAGACTCCGGGCTAATACTGAGCATTTCGTGATAGAAAAATCCAATATCACTTGACTCGACCCGGGGATCGCACCCGAGACCTCAGCCCAGCAGTTGTTTCACGTACGCAATTACAACTGCGGTACCGAGGCATAAGAAAATACATATTGTTATTTATATAAAATTCATTCATTACATACACATATTTAAATAACATAACAATTTCAATATTTTATAATGTAATTTTCTGATATTAATTAGTCCAATTGTTCACATCTATATTTACTTTTATTTTGTTAGCTGTATTATTTTTTAATTAAAATTCTTGGGAAACGCTGATACATTAACCATAAATAAGAGGTAATTAAATGTCGTGAACGTTGGTATCCCCATAATGTGTATTATGCAGCCATGTTAAATTTACGTAAAATTGGCATGCACAGGTAAATATCTAAACAGCGGCAAATTACATTTAAACAACTTCCGAATTTGACTAGATAATACAAGAAATCTAAAATTGGTTTTAAATATATTTATTTTACTTCTGCAGCAAGGAATGCCTAGAAAATGGTAGACTATCAATATTTTACAATTATTTTTAATAAACTTGATAAATAGTAACGTAAAATTGCTACTTACGAATAAAACATCATATTTTCGCTTACTTAGGCTTTTACAGCCAAGAACACTGCAATGTACCATATTCAACACGTTCTAAACACTTAAATACGACGCGAAATGTATTTTAAAACACAATTTATAATTATATATTTCTACAATCACGGATATATTTCGGATATATATTTCGTTGACATTCAGACTATCTGGCCTACAAAAAAGGCCAAATCAAAAAGTTGTGAAACTCAGATAGTGACAGCAAATAGTATGTCTGTTCCTATTGCTCTTAGCTTTTTCGTAATAAGTGCATCCTGCTCTTTCTGGGAATTATAAAAGGAATGTCAGCCCTGTGGTAATTTTTATTCGTCCAAAGAACAGGCTATAATTTTTCGACCCTAGTGTCTAGTCTGAGTTCTGACGTGACGATGTATCATTTTTTATCTTTAGCATACTACCACGGAATAACAGCCAAACAGACAGAAAAATCTTTTTCTAGATTCAATTATTATTTAGAGCACGATCATACATACATAGTATATATACATACACTGACGCCTGTAATCCCCGAAAGGGTAGCCAGAGGTGTAACTAGTACACCCACATTTCGCCGAGCTTATTACCGTCCTATGATGTAATAGGGGGCGAGTCTAGCAACATACCGGGCACTATTCTAGACTCCAGGCTAATACTGAACATTTCGGGATAGAAAACACAATATCAGTTTACCCGATCCGGGAATTGAACCCGAAACCTCAGCACAGCAATTGTATCGCGTACGCAATTACAATTACACAACCGAGACACTGAGGTATCATAATAATATATACAAATTCCGAAATGATATAATGATCAGCAGACTTCTTAGGAATATCTTGGAACTCGACATAATTTTCACGATTTACACGACGAATGTCGTAATATAAGAGTTCAGATTTTACGCTACGATCGAATCCAGACTTACGCGGCGATATCAAAACTACTTGATTGGCAACAATAACGATATAATGCTAGAAGAAAATAATATTACACCCTAATGACCACTAATCATTTTTGACAAGTCTACAAGAACGTTTATTTTATTTAATAAATTACTGATTTTGAAATCATAATGAGTGTATATAATCTTTGGGATAAAGATGCGAAAGATCCAGTTCTAAAGACGTCTCTGTCATCAGAATGGAATTTTAAATCTCCAATTGCTACACCACGTTCTTCGTCACCTCCTAGTAGAGGTGGAGAATCAATCTATAACAAGTACCTTGATCTTGTGAGTTCTAAATCGAATATATCTACTGAGGCAAAACAAACAGAACCTATGGATCGTCCATATGATTTCTTTGACGACGAAGAATTTGCTTTTGGTATCAATCTGTTGAATAATAACGTGGCATGCGTTGGTCATAATATTACAAAACTTATACAAATGGGTTAGTTTAATATTTTAAATAAATTTTAATTTAAAGATATTGTAAAAAGTGCATTATAACATTATTCGGGAACACCGAATGTCGTGTGAAAATAAATGATTTATTTTGGGCCGGTCTAAAGTTGTAACTGGCAGCATTTTTAAATATTGACAGTTGACGACACTTTTATAGATGTCAAAAAACTGTCAAAATCACTATCAGTGAGTTTCACATTGGATTTCAGTAGTTCCGCGGATAATATTTTGGTTTTTATTGTACTTAATACGACAAATGCAATGCCGGAATTTCAGCTTACGGATTCTATAATTACTTCACTCAACGGTACTGTATTTTGTAATACATTTTAACATTATTCTACTTGAGAAAAGTTACATAATTTTTATTTATAATTTTCATTATGTTACTCATGTAATATTTAATTTTAGACTGAGTGTGTCCTAAATAAATAAGGTCACTTTGTTGGCGTGTGACATAATCAAGTAGTGTTCACATTACAACACTAAAAATGAAAACTGAGGAACCTTTTATTTTTGGTATATTTTTGTGTTTTGATGTGTGAGATTTCGGTGAAATTTGATATGTAACACATAAACTTTTACTAATTCGTTTTTGCTTGTAATTTTTTTACTACGGAAGGTTTGTTTTTACTTTGTAATTAAATGAATTCTAACCCCAATATGTAATCACGTTTATACTGGCTAGATCAAAAGTTTTTGTATGATATTTAACTGTTGTTAGAAATCTGTTTAAAATTTGTTAATAATTCATAATCTGGGTCCATGTGAGACCGGACTAAGTAGGTAATTGCTGGGTTTTACTAAGATATTGGTGATTACTAGTGGTGAAGGCTCTGTTCAAGATTATTTTGTATTTCAGAATCTGAATCGTATATCTTATATAAACTAAACGTCTTTGTATTGTTACTGGCTGTCAGCGTTTCTTGTCTATGTTTTATATTTTTTGGTTGTCACTGTGTATATTTTACTAGCTGTTGCTTGCGGCTCCGCCCGCGTGGAGGTCATATTTGAGACAAAAAGTATACACTACAAAATACCAATTTTCATGCATTTAACTTCAAAAATGAAGGATTTTCATACAAACTTTCTTACCCTATTTAACCCCCTTAGGGGTGAAATTTCCAAAAACCCTGAAATATGTGTTTTTTATTTTTGACTAAAAGACCAAATACTAATTTTCATAAACTTAACTTCAAAAATGACGGATTTTCATACAAACTATCATCCCCTATTTTACCCCTTTAGGGGTGGTATTTCCAAAAACCCTTCCTTAGTGGATGCCTACGTCATAAAAGGTACCTACTGTCAAAATTTCAAGTCTCTAACCCCAGCCGTTTTGGCTGTGCGTTGATCGATCAGTCAGTCAGTCAGTCAGTTTCTTCTTTTATATATACAGATTCTAACTATATTATTACAAATCTCTATATATATTTAATCCTAGTTGCTTTTACCTAAATTCTATCAGAATATTCTATAATTTTAGATGTATTATTCAAGTATTCTAAGTACACTAGCTGATGCATAATCAAATAATTTAAGTCAATTAGTTTTGTTTAAAATATTTACCCTTCACCACTGGTGTTTACTCAAATAATGTAATTACTGTATATGTGTGTCAGGATTTGTTGAATTTTTGATATTTATGTATTTAACAGTAGTTCCTGGTTATTTACTTTGTTACCTACATTGTAACAATTTGAATTGTGATCCAGTTCTGTTCATATAATCACCAAAATGTATTAAAACTTGGCATCCAATTCCTTCTTACATATAAGCTGCAAAATAGAGTGTAAACTCCTTCACACTATATTCCAATTCTTTTACATGAATTTCAGCCCAAGAACCATGGCCGGAAAATGTCAAGCTGTACCAACCATACGAAGTGGAGCAGATATTACTCCCAGACAATGCCAGCTGCCTGGCTGTACAAGCGTTTTTAAAGGTACTTTAATATTAAATTTATACTAGCCCTTTCGTCTTGTCAGTCCGTACCGCATCTCTGCTATTAATATTAAATGTCATCATAAAATTGATGAGGTAATATAGATATTTTCGCAGAGCATTGGATAATGAAGAGTAAAAAAGTGGGAAGGGTTTAGGTGGCATAAGATTAATGGTGGAATATTAAAGCAAAGAGTTGTTATATAAAATGCAGAAATTTTATTTAATATTGGACCATTGTACTTTTACCAATTCTGCAATAAAAAATAGTAAAAATAGATAAATTTGCAGTAAAAATGTTGATCATGATTATCATACATATGACGGGTCGGCCGGTCATCGGCCGAGGCAGTGACAGGGCTTACACGTCCCTCTCAGATTTTCAGATATGGTCAGGATGCATAGCGTATGATAGTTCGGAAGAAAACCACGAGATGTAACACTTCACGAGTTTAATAAACTACCACCAGTTCAGAATGCAGTTATCCATGGGGAAGAGCTGGCAAGAAACCCCATGGTTGCTCTTTTAAACACATCACAGTTTACGTTACAATATGCGGTACACAATAACACTTTCACATCACATTAACTTACTAGTTTAATAGTATTTCGGCATTACGACTGGCAAGTTACTAACTGTTTCAATGATTATTCACGAATGCCTCGCCAAAGACGAGGTGCTCTTTTATATTGTGAGTCTCGTTGTAACCCACTCCTCTGCGAGTGAGATCTCTCGATAAACAACTCTAAACTACCTTCAAAATAGAAAAACAAATGACGGTACCCACAGTTTACAATAAATAGAGTAATTTGCAAGTACAATTCAGTGTCCATACTCATCACGATCCGGCACATATATACATTCATGCATTTATACCTGTAATTCCCGATGGGGCAGGCAGAGATGTAACCAGTACACCCACTTTCCGCCAAATTTATTATGGTTCCATAATGTGGTAGGGGGAGAGTCTACGGCCATACTGGGCACTTCAGACTAAGGGCTGACACTGAGTATTTCTAAATAGAAAAAACCCAATATCACTTTATCCGACACAAGTGCAACTGGGCTACTGAGGCAGTATGATTTTCATGATATAGTCCATTATTTTGTTAAATATGTATTTACTTTGATGACTTGAATGATTATTAAACATGAAACTGACATATTCTATAATATCCACATTCTAAAATAATCACTGACTTTTTGAAGATAATAGTATGTAACACATGGTATGTTTTTTTAATAATTTCACACAAATATGTAATTAATGAAAACAAAATATTTTGTAACCAGATGTGCAATCTGTCATTTGAAGTGGAAATGCGTTGGAACGCGGAGTTCATGTCGCCTTCAGGCCGTGTGCCGTTCATAAAATGCGGCGCCTTTGTAGTCTCAGAACTGGAGCCTATAGTTCAATTTGCTGCAAACAAGGGCGTGACTCTGTGCTCGCAACTTTCCACAGAGGAGAAGGCTGAGATGAGGGCGTATATGAGCCTGATCACCAATGTTTTGGTCAACGCTGAGGTTTGTATGTTTCGATAGGAAATATTTTTGTGACGTTTTTCATCATATGAATACGGAATTTTGAACTTGGAAAAGAAAATTTGGGGGATTAACTGTGGGGCCAAACCTGTGCTTGAAAAAGATGTCTTATGTAAACTAAATGTCAATTGGAAACGAAATCAAATATTCCAGCAGTAGCTTTGTAAAATATATCTAACAAAATAAAAACTAAGCCTAAAATTGACAAAAAAGTGGCACACTACCATCACGGAAAATATGACCACTTGGCATTTATGGTTGTCTCAGTGCTATTTTATAAGAAAACAAGAAAAAGCAAAAAAATATTTCATAAAAACGTAATAAAGTTTGTGGTCCAAAGTTTTCACTGAGCTAATTTATTTATTTCTTCAACAGCTATACATATCATGGTTAGACAATGACACATTTAATGCTGTCACAAAGGTGCGTAATTCGTCTGTGTATCCATGGCCGTTAGGCTGGTTACAAACGAGGTCTAAGAGGAACAATGTAGCCAAGAGACTTAAAGCTTTGCATTGGCATGAAAAGACCTTGGAACAGGTGTTTGCTGATGTAAGTATTTGTTTATATGTTTAAGTACACTTATAAAGTTTAAAGCCGCTCTGTAGACTCTGTAGTATTTGCTGGTTCAATATCACTGTTGGTCAGAAAAGCTATGTAATTCCTGAGGCGCCTCAATCACACACTTTGTATTTTTATTTTAGGCCGGTGACACACTTATGGTTTTTCTAGTATTATTATTTGATAAACTATATCCGTTCTTACAGAATAGAATTTAAGTAGTGTGTCACACAATATCAACTTAATTAGTGATAAATGTTCAAAATGGAGGAATGTCAGTCTTCTTCATCTATGCATTTTAATATTCATCTTTAATTTGCAGGTAGAACAGTGCTGTAGTTCGTTGAGTCAACGACTAGGGGAAAAAGATTTCTTCTTTGGGAGCACGTGAGTATATCAAAATATCTAAAAGACAACATAATATTTCCCTTTAATGCCATGTCATACAACGACGGAATAAAAGCTGTCGACCTGCCATTTACAAATGGCATAAACATTTTCTATGGCATGTACAAAATTTTATTCTTGTAATGCTAGAATTCGTTTCATATATGTCTGAACTTACTATTTTGGTCCTTCAACCCCTACTTGGATCAAATATTTACGGATACCCCAAACATATACTGTCCTATAGTGCCAAATTTACAATATTTCCTTCTTAGAGACCTATACCTAATTCTAGAACTAATCCCTTCCCCTCTCCTCCCCAGTCCGTCACCACTAGATGCCCTTATGTACGGTCATATCCGCGCGATACTCTCCGCACGTGGTCCTAAAGCGCCGCACATGATCAGACCAATCACAAGCGCGCTACTGCGTCACGTACTGCGATTGGCTTATCACACTCGCATGCGGTTGACTGTGAGTGATTCAATTCTGTTTTTTATAGTAGATTTATTATTGAGACTAAGTGCAATGTTCAACAAGAGTTGATAGTGCTAGTTTAATCAGTAGTTTATTCGATAACCTTGGATTGACTTGACGATAAATTGTCTACCTTGATCCAGCAGTGCTTGTGGTCAATAAGATTCCCGAGGAACAAATCCCGCCTCATTTCGCGCAATCCTACTTTTTCGTCAAAATGCCAGGGGCATTGCAGGTGTTAATTAACGGCGTTGGTCACCAATCACTAGATGACCATAATTTGTTTGCTTATTATATAAAAATAAATACTGTTTCTCTGATATTGTACTCACACCGACCATTAAGAATACCCTCATCACTTCTATAATTCTACCTCCAGCCCCAAGAAGAGTATCTGATCGGGCAAGCGTTTCAAATGGTAAACAGGAGACGCTTGTCGCCGATACGTACGGTGTCAGAGCGTACGGAGCGAAGCGCTAAAGTAAAACGATCTCGTTTGGCCATTCGCAATATAAGCAGAGATAGCATCGTTTATAATAGGGATGTATTTGGTAAGTTACAATATATTTTTAAGTGTCCAATTAGAGACGGGAACATATTAAATCTTTTTCTTTTTTTTATCCTGGCACGGCAAAGTGACTATACTGCACCTGATGGTAAGCGAGTGCTGTCTAATTAGAGTATCGAGTAGCGAGAGACAACTTATACCCTGCTACTCAACACTGTCATGCCGGCCTGCTTCTTCACTGTACGCCATGGGCAAGAAGGTGAAGAAGCAGTCGAGGGTCTAGTGTCAGAGTATTCAGAAGGCCGCAAAACGGCCAAACATCGTACCCCAACTCTATACCCCGACAAAAACCGGATGTACAATCGATGTACTTGCTAGAATTTACAGTTGTATCGTGGTTTATATGTTTAGTATGTTTTGGTAAAATGCTGTCATTTAATTTGTGGCTTTGTTTGGTATAAGTTTAAAATTGTACTTTTCTGGAAACATTTATTAAGTTCTTTACAAATGTAATAGGTTTGCTCACTAACTTTCTATTCTTAGACATGCGAACTCCTCACGACAAAAAATTGATACCCTTTATATCAATGTATTTTTTCTCATTCAACCATCTAGGCTTTAAGCCGTTCGCGTCTAAACAGATTATAATAATGACGTCTAAAGAAGGAAATATCACCTGTGAATACAATCATAGAAGATACGATAAAGTTGATTTGATCAGCGACGATTTATATTCCTACATAATCGAAATAATCGATGACATTCTCGGTAAAGTTGAAGATGTGACTATGCATGGTGTGACTAAAAAACTGGATGTAGACTATGGCAATGATTTTGAAGTGATTGCTTTTCCTAAGTGCGATTCCGAATCTAAATACTGCATGGAAGGGAAGGAGTTTTTAGATACAATACATGAAAATGACATCACTGAAACAACGCTTTCTGTTGAGGTAGAAGATGTGATACGCATTATAGAGGAAGATAGTGATGGTCTGGTCAATGATAAGCATTTGGATATTATCGATAACGAACGCAGTCTGAGTCCCCTGGAAACTGATTCCAGGTACAGCGACAGTATTTTTTTTTGATAAATCGTAGTAATTGAGTCAAGTTATTGTACAACTTTGACATAAACTGCATTAAGGTGCGTTATTTTACTTTAAGTTACATATTAGTTAAGTAAGAGGTGGTTCATGAAAGGTACAGATTTTAACGTACTGTTGGTACTAAATACCACTAATACACACTTCAAATAACGTGAACGATTATTTGCTACGAAAGATTAACAATTATTGACGACTTAAATCAATCCATGCTCAGAAACCTTGGCGTAATTAGGTAGGTATATGCAGGTATTGTATCGATTTTTCTTATTTTTTTCTTTTAGTAACTTTAACGCAATGAAGATGTCTTATTTGACAATGAGCAGCAGCGGAGACCAATTATCTAATAACGACGCGCCAGACATATCAGAATCATCTCGGACTCTGGTTTCATCAGGTTTTATTTAGTTTTTTTTATTACGTCCTTTATACATAGCAGCAAAGAAGCGAATGAACCTAGATGCAAGCTAGATTGGTTAAATTATTTCCTATTTGAATCTTAGATCAGTTTAAAGTTATTGTAATTATTTATCGGTTTATTTGGAGATTCGGTGGTTATAACGAATTAAAAGAACTTCTTTTGATACCCATGTCAATATTACTTGTCCGAGGTTTGACATTCAAACGAGGCTATGGCCTTCAACAAATCTGCACTGGACTATAGTTATAGTTCTGGATTATTGATGTTGGGTTTTGAACCCAAAAGAATGGAAAGCGATACTCATGAAGTGGGTTATTGCGGGCTCAATCGATAATTCTAGTAAGAAACTGTAGGTTACAAACATTTGTAATATTGACCGAAAGTGCTAATAATCGATATAAAAGAATGAGAACAAAATCGACTGCAACAAAACAAATGTCCACAGGTTCAAAATCAACTCTACTCATGCCTTCAAACGAAGAGATCAGCGTTGAAAGCCTCCTCAAGTATTTGCGTCAACGTAACGCCGCCTATAACTATATGGAAGTTGCTGATATCGATTAATTTTAAATATTTTTATCTTGCATCCTTTGCTTCCGTCGTGGACATCTGCGTCTTAGCGTTATAAGAAAGGGGCGGAGTGGTCGCGACAATCTAAATTAAATTCTTTAAGATTCGATTACAATCAAAAAGTTACTTTATAGCACATTACATCCGGTTTAACAAAATTACGTAACGCGCTGTCTCGGTCCTGTAATAATTTCGAATTTCAATTGTCGCCAACTTTCGTCTCTTTCGCAACTCCGTTCATTTATGTTAATCGCCTAATAAACTTATACAAAAATTTTAGTTTAGAAATGTTTCCTATTTAACTTGTATTTCGTCGGATTTTTAAATAAATTAATCTGAATATAAACTCATTGTTTCAAGAAAGAACTTAACAAATTCCGTGTAAGTTGTTTTGTCTTACATTGATTAATTTGCCTTTGGATTAGTTAATACATTAATTGTGGCGCAACACATTGGGTATTTATACGCTAGTCGTATATTAGATCGTATATAAGACGACAGGGATTCTTTCTCTATGTCCTTAAAAACGCGTAGCGTTACGTTAACTACATGTAATTCAATTTTAGGGACGCTGAGAATAATGCCCTTGGTTCAAATGCGGTCCCCTGGTGTGTACTTTTGTTTTCGTCGGCGAGTAGCACACACCATGTGGGTTGGCAACTTACTCGTAGTGCTAATTATTACGCGTCCTGCATAGGCGTTCTTGTTCATTACGCGAGTGCGAGAAACACGCATGTATAGTTCAAATTCATTATTGTAGGGGCCGTAGTTAAACCGTTACTGACTGATAATAATATAATATTTTAATCTGACTTTTTTGATCCTTCTCTATATCCTGATTCCCGTATCTAGTTTGCTACAGTATTTACTAAACCAAAGTGCTCAAACGTGCGGCGGCTAAGTGCTTAGAAAATTAATTTGATTCCAGTAATGTAGTAATATGTGTTATCCGCAAATATTACGTGCAGTTCGAAGGACCAAAATTGTATAGTTTATATATTACGTAAATTAATGAACTTTATTGTATATTAATTATTATTATATGTGTTTATTTCACAGGCCCACAGAATTGGACGCGCTGGTATTTGGCCACGTGTTCACAATAATCACGACTCGGTTGCCTTGTCGCAAATTAGCTGAGACCGTCAGAAGACACGAAACTCTTGTTTCCTTGGCCAAGAGGATCGACGAGCGGTACTTCAAGCGGCCATAGCGTGAGGTTTTCAAGGACATATCTGTAGCATTCAGGAGTCCTTGAACCCTCATCCCGTCTCTTTCCAACCTTTAATGTGTGACCGTCGCGCTCCATCCGTGTTATATGTTTAGCATGAATGTCTAGTAGAGAAGCCCATTATCCGACTGGGTAATTTGTTACTATTTTTAAAAAGATAAGATTTGTTAAAGTCGCACACTGAGACGAGTTAGATAGCAAGTTTAATCTAGGCTGCTTGTGCTCAATCTTATGTATTTTGAACCTAGCGGAATGCTATGCTCTATGCAACTCGGTAAGTGTGCGTTTAACTTTAATATTTGCTGAAACTATAGTTTGAGCCACTTTAGTCTTAAACTGTCATGTTCCACACTGTAATGTCTATTTTTATACGAATCGTTATTTTCTGTGAACCGCTTAGCTACCTTCGTTTTAGGCGTTAGAAACACCTAGAGATCTTCTAATTTGTGCTCCCGAAGGTAGTTGAAGCTGACAATTGGCACGATCCATACACTTGGCCAGTTTCGATTCGTTACTAACGTGTCCAGTATATATTTTAACTCATTTGTAGTTGAAACTCTTTACTTAGATGTAGTTGTGTAGTATCTTTTACTAGACTTTATTCCTTACCTTGCCCTTGTCAAATTTACTTCCATAATTTGTAAGATCGCACATAGGTACGTAACTACGTAAAATAAAGCACCAACCAGATTTTCGAAAGAGATTTATAGCACGTATTTATTTGTAGACTGACTCCTTACAAAAATACTGTTAGGTCACCATCTTCCAATGAAATATAGAATAGAAATCATTTTGTACGTAAAAGCCACTTTTCAAGTGTTAGCTCCTTCTAATCAATTTGTAAATAACTAGCTAAACTTGCTTTGTTGATAATAAAATTGGTAAGAGACCCATTTTAATATTTTCATACAAAATAGTAATATAATGATACTAGCCCTGTATAAAACATTGTCCCACTGCTGGGCACGGGCCTCCTCTACTAATGAGAGGGATTAGACCTTAGTCCACCACGCCACTGGCCTAAGGCGGGTTGGTAGACTTCACATACCTTAGAATTGATAAAGAGTTCTCGATATAATGTCGAAGAATAATTTGTACCTACCGAGGTACTAATTTAATTATCAAAGTTACACTTCTATAAAATGTAGATTGTGGTTGCAACTGGTTTACTTAATACTTAGTTAGTTAGTTTAGAATGTAGAGATATCTTGAATGGCACAAAAATAACTTTCAACAAAATGTAAAATATTTTTAGATTCGATGTATGTTCTAGTGAATACGGGATGTGATAGTGTATAATGAGTTCGCTCTTGGTTAGTTCATATAGTTTGAATACATTTGATCAAGCTTTTTTCATTCTGCTTCCATTCCAAAAACATCCGGTTCGATGCCCTGTAGGTATTTTCTCTCGGCGCAATAAAGTAAAATTACGAATAAAAATATTCACTTGTTTTATTGTCGTGTATAATAAATAATATTATAAAGATCCAATTTGACCGACATAAAAAACACATTCAGGTAACTTCGGGCCGGATGTTTACAAAGTTCACTTGATACCAACTTATAATACTTGTCATGTGCAAAATCACTGTTGAAACGGTGGAGCCATCTAATTTATAAAAGAAGGAGAAGACTCCGGAACTTCCAAAAGGAGCTCGCTGCAGTCCCAATTATTTTTCAGGTCATCTGACTTAACGACAGCCTTCGATGTTTAACATAGATCTATATCATAGACATCACAAGGGTTGTTTGATTGTCAATACTGAGGGTGATATGGTTACTTTTTAAATATAATAGATTATTTATTTGAGTGCAAACATCGAAGAGAAAAGTATGTTTTATTCTAAACCTAAAGTACAATTATTATAAGTGGCCTTTATTATTTTAAAGGTTACCTTATGATAATTGCAATATGACTTGTCATATATATTATTTCTATTTTTTGTTAACTTACTGCCTGTATCCAGTTTTATATACCTTTATGGAGCATTTAATATACAACCGTATTATTTACGCATTTTGTTGAGTTTTTATATTACAGCTAAGATGTTTTATGTTAAGACGTATAATGTTACTTATAATTTAATAAAAAAAGTATCTGTGTAAATATGTGTTTTTTATGTATTCTAACCATCTCCAGTGACTTTTGTGTAGAGGATCTCAAAACCTAATAGCGCATAACAATAATGAAGTGTGTTATCGGTAGAAATAACACAAGTTAATCACAGTTTGTAAGCTACTGCTCAAAGAGCAATACAATACTCTACTGCCAGTTCGGGACGCATTTACCCAAACAGAAAAACTGACAAGTTTTTCTTTAGGCTCCTCCATTCATACGGACAGGAAAACCCATGGTTGCTTTTAATACGACACTATTAACATTACAATAATCGATACTCAATAATACTTTGCATTGAGACGCGCATGGCGCATCATAGTTATAACTAACCGTCAGTTTAAACAGTAATCCGGCATTACGACCTCTAAAGTACTAGACTATTAGAACACTGTATATAAATGCTAAATGTTTGGATCTCGTACACAAACTGTCTCGACAAACGACGAGGCGTTACAATTTATTCTGTGATTCCTACTCTGAGTGTGATCAACTGATAAACAACTCTAACCACCCTCAAAATAGGAAAACTACTGACTGTACCTACAATTTATAAAATATAGATATATATATTGTAAATTGTTCAAGTTATTTGCTGCGACAACCATTTGATTGATGTTTGATTCGTGTGCGTCGATACACAGGTTAGTTATAATTTTGTAAGAACGTAATGATAATAAAAATGTTAGCAAAGGTTCAGTTGAATGACCGAGCACCAACGAGGCGACGCACGCGTGCTAGCTCATATTGGCAGTTTAAAATTGAGTCAGGTTTCTTTAATTTTAGGTCGGATATCATAAGAGCAATTTGAATATAAATTAAAAACTAAATTAATTATATTTGGTAGGTTTTAACAATTATGAACTGTCTAATTAAAAAAAATTAACAAGGGTAAAAAAAATCCTGTAATATTGAAGCAAAGTATAAACTTATCAACAAAATAAAACTCGGATAATGTTCTTAACCACATTTATTTCACGCTATAGAACCGGCGTTGGACGCTATACGGGGCCACAGATCCGCGCACTCCTTGGCTACTGGGCCGGTGATTGCAGAGCCCTTCATTTCGCCTTTGTTGTTCACTATGACGCCCGCGTTATCTTCAAAGTATATAAATACCCCGTCCCGCCTTCTGAACGGTTTGCGTTGTCTGATCACCACTGCAGGCATTACCTGAATGATAAAATTTATAGATATTTCCATTATTATTTTGTTGGTAAATTTGATATTGTATATTTCTAGATGAAAATCATTACAATCTCTTGTTTCTTAATAGAATAGTGACCCAATTTACAGTGGATGTTCATCACATTGGAATAGTAATTTAAGCGAAAAATAAGTCTACTATGTATTAATAATAAAATAATTTTGTTTTGATAATTATTTCAAAGTTTTTCGGCTGGTATGTATTATCTACAAACAACTGTGGCTAAATGCTTATCTGAAGTATTTTGAATTGCTCAGTCAGCCAAGGTGTATCAACAATTTGACATAGTCAATTCAGCCTTAAAAAAGCGAAACCTTTGACATATCATCATCACAATCCAAACAGCCAATTTCAGTAGTTTGTATTTAATATACAATGAAAACTCTATATAGTGAACTTCTATATAACGAAAAACTCCTTAAAACATAGAAATTGCTAAGGTTCAATGGTTTACATTGTTACACATACATTGAAACACTATGTAGCATAATAAACATTCAACAAAATAATACATCATTATTTAGACACAATAAATATTAATCTCATAGACTTTTTAAACACTACTGATATAGAGGCATAATTATTTCATATGCACAATGGAATTCTTAGAAATGAGGTCATTTGTTTGTAATTGCCGTATGCATTGACTTTAAATCATCCTATTTTTATTTGCTTTCATTCAAACTTTAGAACTGTATACATGGAAAGTAAAAGAAAGACTGTGTATTACTGAATGTGTAATGAAAAAAAAAATGCAACCGAATATAATACGCAAAAGAAACTCTTTGAAACTCTTTTGTGAAAACAATATTTATTTGAAATATTGGTTTGAACAAAAATGGGTGCATAGTGGGAACATCTCACTATCGCCCTCACACAATAGCACAGTAATTCTGAGAGGTGACATCATGGCTCATATCATGGATCCTTTTACTGTAATTTGACAATTACCCCTTCCAGCAGATTTGAATGGTGTCTAATTTACTTATTTTTGTTCGATTCATAAACTTCTTTTGATAATAGGTTTTAGGTAATGTAACATGTTGACTATACCCTATTGTAAAGAGACCACCATGTACAATAAGACTACAATAGTGGTTTATTATGGTTGGTGAGTGTTTCAGTGTAGTTCATTTAATTCAGGTATGCACAATTTTATTGACCATTAAGAGGAGCAGTCTTTCAACAATCGATATCTTTCACTGAAACTCTGGATTTAGATTGCATTAATTTTTATGGACACTGTACAATTAATTTATTTTGTGCTCTTAATTATTAGCTATTCTGAAAGCTTTTTTTTAAACATGGCACAGCAAATTGACACACTGCAGTTAAGTGAAAGGACATATTAACATAGTAATTTTTCACTGGTATCTGTAATACAGGCCTAGAACCTAGTGCAGAGACTGCCTTTAACTAAGGAAATTTTACTTCTTAACTTTAATTTTATAAGTTTGTCCGTTAACTTTATGGAAAACAAAATCATGATTAATTTAGACTAATGTATAGTTTTCTAAGTTACAGTGATTTGTCTTGTTAAGAGAAGTTTCACAATTAAAAAATATTTAATAACTCAAGTATCATGTAACTAAAATTTACACACCTTTTTCCTGAGTTCTGGTTTACCCTTCTTTACGGTGGCTACAATCATGTCCCCAGAGCCGGCAGCGGGTAGTCTGTTCAGGCGACCCTTGATACCCTGCACGGCAATTACATACAGGTTTTTGGCACCTGGAATTCAAAGTAAAAGAGTAGGTATTTCAGTTATTAGCATTAAAGTGATAAGGTTCTTGTATCTATTAAATATATTTTAGTGAAAGTTATACACAGGTTGACATTTATTCATCTTATAATACTTTCTAATATTTGTGTTTTATTGTTAGGACGAAAAAAGATTTGCCTTGATAGTAATTATCACTAAAATTTCTACTAGTTTAAATGGAACTTGATAGTGGTAAAGGCCAATATATGATTGTGTATTTTGCCAATATATGGCACTCTATAGCACGTTTAGGAACAATACAATAAACAACCACTACGTGTATACGTTCAGCCGAACATCTTCAGACACAGCCAAGGAAGATATCATCGTATATCAATACACAAATTGTGATAGTAAAACATCATCATCAGTGTTCAGCCAAACGTGCATTTTGAGGTTAGGACAGTTAGTTACACAAACAAGGAATTCGTACCTGTGTTATCTGCGCAATTGATAACCGCTCCCACTGGAAGACCCAGTGAGATGCGGAACTTCGCTCCCGCGGAACCACCACGTCCTTAAAACAAAAAACAACACCTTACATACATTTTCCATCACATCACGGTTACTCACAGAATTTTATAAATTTCGAAAAATACTGTTGCCGTAACATTGATAGTAATTAGGTTTTTGATCTGCACATATTGTGAAGTTGGTTTTAACACAAATTCATGCGATTAAAACGGATATTTTAATTTATCACGAACCTCTTTTAGACATTTTGTTGTGTCAAACTTTTGAGAGGAAACCGAAAGAACGTGAAGTTAGCAGTTGATTTGAAGAGTGTTTTTTTGTTCAGAAACGATTTTCCAAATATACGTGAAGCTAGCGTTAGATCATCAAAAAATTATATTATGATGAATAATTACTTTCAATTTATAATTTGATTAATCTTGTTATTTTTTTTACATTTAAATAAGTATAATAATATTAAATAATTGCTTTCTATAAATAATTGTGAAGCATTAAATCTTTATAGTGTTTTGTTTTTGAACTGGTATGCACCGATCCGAATTCCGATTTTAATTAGTATTGTATGAAAAGAGTTATCATTTTATTAAATGCGAATTAAATGTACAGATATTGTATGTTAATATCAATATATTATCACATATTGCACACATCACAAAAATGATAAAATATTTATTTTATAGTTATTGTTAATGTTCGAACTCGGAACGTCGCGTCGTCAAAAATTGTTTGTCATCTTACATCTGTGACCTGTGGAGTGTCATTTTCATTGCCGCTTGTCATTGTGCGAATTTTCAACATTTACCAAATTGTTTATCTAGTATTTTAAAAAGAAATATGGCATTTATGGGGGATATTATGAACCCCGCACCATTTTGGCTTAATGGTCCGGCTCCTGGCGCTTTCTACAATTTCCCCGGAAACACATCGTCTCGTAGCCCGATCAACCAAACTGCTCAAGATTTTAAAGCTCAGTAAGTTCCTAATCAAATACTTATACCAATTATAAAGAAAATAAACTAAGTAATCCTATAAATACCTAACTCAACTTTTAAATATGAAGTTCTAGTTAATAATTTATGTTGTGATTTACTTTTAATGGCGTGTTTCAGATGTAACTAATGTTAACCATTTTTTACATTTCTTATGTTCTTTTTTGTAGCTCAGCAAGTCCTATTACCACCACAACAACAGTCATTGGTGTGAAATTCGACAAAGGGTGTGTCATTGCAGGAGACACTCTTGGCTCTTATGGTTCTCTGGCCAGATTCCGTGACTGTCCCAGGGTTATGAAAGTAAATGATCTGATCCTGCTTGGTTCCGGTGGTGACTATGCCGATTTTCAGTATTTGAAAGATATCATTAACCAGAAAATGTAAGTTGAATTTATATATTTTAAGTAATAAGTTTGAATAGTTACAGACATAGGTTTTGGGCTTTATTAACATGGTTGAGATATATTGTTGATGAGTGGATTGTCTATTCATTCTTTGTCTACATGTAAAAAGCCTTAAAATTACATTAATTTGGTCACCAGTGACATGCAGCTTCTGTTTATTCTTAACTTGTCAAGTCAATGACGTCGGAGCTACTTTACAAGTAGTTTTTTGTATGTATTACTGACATAATTTAGCAAAACCTAATTATAATTTCATAATATTCATAGATATCTATAACAAAAATTAATATTTTTTAGTATTAATTTAATTAACTTCTCTTGGTGACTACTGTAATCCAAATAGGCAGGTTGAGTGATTGGCCAAATAAATGTATAGCCTAAGAATTTCATGAGAAGTCTCCAAACCCAATCGCTAATTTGTAACTATGTCACAATAGAATTTATTAGTGGTCTCAAATTATTTAGGAAAAGTAGATCATATCAGTTTTTAAAGGCAAATAAATAGTCTTTAAAATGACTAATTTCGTTATTGTGTGTCCAATATTAAAAAACAATTTGTGATATACAAAAAAAAATTGCTACATTTTTACATTTCTTATAAAATAAGAATGAAATAAAACACTTAAAATGCTACATACACACCTCTTTAGCCACTTTTGTATGGAGTATTTAAATTGAGAATCAATCTACCCCTGAACTGACCTTCTGCTATTTATAAAATATCTGTATACTATTTTGTTTAAATCCAAAAGTCATACTAATAACATATGCATAAATCTATGTTGACCAAATAGTTAACTCATCACATTGAAGGTGGAGTGAAATAGAACAATAAATTCACTTATGTGACTCGCAATAAAATAAGGGTATGTAAGTTTGAAAATCATACTGCACATGTGCAGTATACATGGTGCAGGTTTAAGGACATGCTAAGTGTGTGTGTCTAAACATAAATGTTATGGATGTTTGAGCATTCCAGAGTGTTCTCTCAGAGCCTCATTTGAATGCGGCCTTTTTATTATTTAAGAGTTTTTGTTAATAAAATTAAAAAGAGGCAGTCCTATTGGGCTGACATGGTTTTTACAAAGACCAAAAGACTCTAAAAATATATAGAATACAAAAAAAAAGTGCACCTAAGTAAAAGTGTTAAGGGTTATTTTTGATTATGGATAATAGATTCTTACCAAGAGAGTAGTAATTCAGTACACTTTACCTGTTAGTTTTAGTCTACACCTGCAGAACTTAATTTCAAAACTATAATTGTTCCAGTATTGATGAGAAGTGTATTGGAGATGGTCTGCAGCTGAAGCCTCGCTCTCTGCACTGCTGGCTCACTAGAGTACTGTACAACAAGAGGAGTAAGATGGATCCCTTGTGGAACAGCTACATAGTTGCTGGTATTCAGGTAGGGAAAGGCATCTAATATTTTTAAATGATTGATATTATAATGCAGTTAGATAAAAACATTTATTTTGCTACAGTTGCACTCAGCATAATATATTTTATTTTTTAATACCATAATGTATATAGAAAAAGTATATCATTGTAGGTATTTCAAAATTTTTGATGACACCTTGCTATGTGTGTAAGGATAATTGATTTGCATAGTTGTTGTCCTATGGCCAATTTTAATAAGCAATCTCAATCCACGTATCCAGATTGAACCAAAAAATAAACCAATCAAACTAGCTGATTTGTAGGCGTGGCATTCAAAGTTGATTCTCATTTGTCAGACCCATCTGTAGTTTCAAATTAAGATTGTTTACTGGAATTGGTAGGTAATTTCCTTTTTTTATACTGGCACGGCAGTGAACACACTGCACCTGATGGTAAGTGCAGTGTCGTCCAATTAGAGCATCAAGTAGCGAGAAACAATCTATCCCTCGCTACTCAACAAAATCGTGCTGGCCAGCTGTGTAACTTCTTCATACTTCGCCTAAAGGACCCAGGACCATTTACTGTCAAGTACACATAATCATTGTGTCTATACAAGCCTATATATTTCGTATTGTTCCAGGATGGAGAGCCGTTCTTAGGAGCAGTGGATAAGTTAGGCACTGCATATGAAGACCCAATAATTGCTAACGGCCTTGGTGCATATATGGCCACTCCACTGTTGCGTGACGCCATGGAAAAAGGACCTCTGGACCAAGAGGGTGCTCTGTATGTATAATATGAATACAAAAATAATTTAGTATCCACAATGCAGAAATTATTATTTTTTGTGTTTCATTATGTGTTTTTATATCAGTAAAGTAGATTTGACATTGTTGACCATCTAATTTCAATAGAAATATATTGATTGCCATACTGCTTATTTTGCTATTGTAAAGAAATACTGATTCAGTCAGGACCAGTGTTAGCGGTGGGCGCAATTGGCCAGCCACCAGAATTCTACTGTATACTGTGTTTTATAATATCATCATTCTATTGTTTTTTGCACATTGATTTACATAGTGGATAGAGGGCGCCGTGTAGTATTCACGCCAGGGCTTGCAATTACCGTAGATTTTGTTTTGCCCGTAAAAAGACAGTAACAGAAATTTGTCTACCGGTAAACCGGTAATGTGATTTTTCTTAAGTAGAAATAAAGTGATTAGGTAACCCACAATTAGTAAAGAATACAAACCGTCGACGCCCATTGCCTTAAATACTTTAATGCATGTTAATAAGGGCGACTTTTGCCTGTTTTGGTCCGGCCATATTCGGCCGGGCAGGCCCCGATAGATTAATAATCATATTTTTGTGTTTATGTCACCAATTCGATAACATTTTTGCAAATCGGTAAATAACCGGTTTGAATTTTTGTTACTGGTAATTTATTTTTCAAATTATTTGTTAAAATGGGTGGTTTACCGGTGAAAACCGAAACCGGGAACCCGGTAATACAAGCCCTAATTCAGGCCCAAGGAATTGGTAGAGCTAAAACCAAAAGTGGCTTCAGTAATGTTAAATCTTAAAAAAAGACTGATGCTAAATGAATGTGATTTTGATGTTTAATCTTACAGTTTTACAACATTTTTGTGTATGTTCCAGTGCCCTGGTCCGAAAGTGCATGAAGGTGTTGTACTACCGCGACGCGCGCGCCTTCCAGCGTTACCAGGTCGGCGTGGTGACCGCGGAGGGAGTCACCGTGTACGACACCGAGGAGCTCCAGCCTGACTGGTCGCTCGCACACATGATACACATGAAGTGAACCTATGTATTGTAATAAACGATCTTTTATAAGTATATATGATTTTTATTGTTAAATGAACACTGTTCCTATGTTTATTCCTATAAATTATTTCCATCGTGATCGTGTAATCGCAAAAATCGTAGAAATTAAATATACAAATTCAAAAAACTTGATTCAAACCATAGACATAGATAATGGACTGAGCTATATTTTCACAAAATTGACCACTTTTTTGACAAAGTGACTGTTCGGCCATGCCTATTTCTTTTCGCTCCTGCGAGTCTGTGACGTAGACCATTAAAAAATCTAGAAAAAGCTAACCGCTGGCCGCGCGTTTGCTTTATCTCTCTTAACATTTTTCTGCCCGTATTTACATAATAGCTGGAATTCGTTTCTCTATGTTTATGACTCAAACTAATTCTAACTTTGCATATCTGATACCGTGACGTCACGGCACTGTGAATCGCCTGTACTGTACCGTTGTGCGAGGGAGATAGCGATATGTTCCCAATACGCCACCGTTTTCGCTTATGCCTGTGAGTATTTGCTCATACCAATATTTAAAATAAATATTGTGACCTCATTTTTCAAGCAATTTGGATTCTGTATTCGCAAAAGAGTTTCTTTTGCGTATTATATTCGATTGCGTAGAGAATAATGTACAAAATGAAACACAGGAAACTACCCTATTATGCCACTATGGGAAGTTAGAAGGTACAGTTTGGTTAGAGCATTAGTTTACGTTTAGCCAATAATAGTATCTATTATTTAACTTTGAATAAACCACATCCAAGTCAAGACTGCCTCGATGTAATTGCGTACACGGCATGATGGCTGTATTGAGGTCTCGGGTTCGATCCCCAGGTTGGGTAAGGTGGTATAGAATTTTCTATCTCGAAATACTCATTAGCTCGGAGTCTGGAATGTGCCCGGTATGGAGATAGGCTTGCCCCTATTATTGAAAAGTGGGTGTACTGGTTACACCTCTGACTACCCTTTCGGGTATTACAGGCGTGAATGTATATGTATACATTCAAGACAGTGGATTCTTTTTAGTTTGAATATCGACCGACGAATGCAATAATTTTTAAATAATAAAACTTCAATAAACTTTTATAGTTTTTATTATAAATTAAAAATCAACTATTCAGTTGTTATGGCTAATTTATAAATAAAATTAATAAATGCATTTCAATATTAAAATTCGTTGTGTATTTACAATAATTTCGCTAAAATAAATTATGGACGGATAACATTACAATAATAACTAAATAAATTAAGTTTGATTTTTGTTGGCAGCCATTTTCATGAATGTAAAGTGTCACATTTTTATCTTAGATTTATTTACACTCGTATTCAAGATCGATATTTATGAAAGTTTTTTTGTTATGCGTATTTTTCTGTATTTAATATTTAATTTAACGCCTAACAGTCACACTTATGTCCTCAGTATACCGAACTGCGAGAGATTTTCCTTTTCCCTACATCCAAACCTAAAACAAATATATAAAGACCACACATGTATCTAGGTGTGGGATAAGGGCCCGCGACCTCACGTTTTACAGCCGTATAAAGGCTGTCAAATATATGTCATTGGTCAATTTTGGCGCCAAACAAAAAACCTCGTCTACTGGAAGCAACTAGCACAGAGGTCACTGACGCTAATAGCTGTTCTTGTTTAAAATAATTAATAGTTTCTTGGACTCTTTACCATGTGTACGAGAAGCTTGTAAAGAGCACAATATACTGATTCTATTGTACTCTAAAATATATCTAAAATTGTTTTTTTAAATTTAGATGTGTCAAGGAAGGTTTTCTGTTGCATCGGATTATATTTGATCACTTTTACGCTCGAAACAGAACGTCCCAAAAGTGTTTTCGCGCATTTGTATTTTTTCACTATCATGAGTTGTGTCAAAGCATGTTTGGTAGGATAGATCTATTGGGTAGATCTTGGGAACGAAAGAAAAGGGGCCTCGCTGATGCGACTTCGCCAATGTCTATATTAGCCCACGCTACGCCTCTGGCCGCGGCTCTATACAATTGAGAGGCACAATTTTTTTTTTGTTCGAACACATCATGCACGTATTTATGAGTTGAGTTGTAATGTTTTTGACTCTGCACAAATCTATAACGGTCGATTTATACATCAATTATAGCTCAAATGCTGCTATTTAGTAAACATTTATTGTAAAAAGTCAAACAAGTATTGTTTATTATTTTTAACACTTAACTCTTGTTTTTTTGTTGTTAGATATGTTGAAATGACAAGTCTGGCGCCATGTTTTATATAAAGAAAAAACAAATATGGCGTAAGGAAAAATATTTGTTTAGTCTTGTGTTCTAAAATTTATATTCGATTCTATGTGATGTTCGCTAGGCCACAACAGAAGCAGTCGGCATGCTTTTTATGTTATGTTCCCAATTTTAACACTAATATAGCTAATATTTTTAAACTCAATGATTTTTTCCGATTATTTGATAAATTTCCTAATGCATATTCATTTTTACAAAAATATAAACGTAAATCTTAAGCATAATATAAATTCGTAAAATGTACTTAATGCAAAATAAAAAAGAAATATTCTTTTATTTTCTTACAAAATTATTTTTGGACTGATCAGCACCAATATTAATTTTCACTCCTGGGACGTATTTAGGATGCCAGGATATACCCCAAATTTACTATAATAATATGTTGTCAATATAAACTCAATTTCATTTTACGATCATTCTTTCGACATAGGTACACATAAACTATAAAAAATACAGTAATTCGTATATTCTAAATTTCTTCGTTGATCAAAGTTCTAGTATATTTACTATTGGTTACATTATATATATTGAGCAATATTCTTCAATGGTTTACATAAATGTACTATAAATTTACCTAAAAAAATTATTAAAGACTATGCTGGCATGTACAAGTTAATCACCCAACATTTGATGTCGTATAATCTTTCATTTTCGTTGAATGTTTCTATTCGTTGTATAATATTCTCGATACAATAAATACTATTAAATCTTCTATAAGTATTAACATTTTACGTTTCAATGCTAAACTATTCACACAATTCATTAACACTGAAACGTTTCATATGTGTAATGTTGAAACACCAAGCTAGCTTTGTTAGACCCATTTTAGTTACATATGTCATCTTACTACAGAGTAACGACGTCATTCCCTTGTATAATATATACCAAACGGTATCGATAAGGTTTGATGGAAGACATAAATTACGAGGAAATAAACGATCAAAGGCCTTTGAGCCATAATTATAAGGACCGTAGTCTACATCATCGCTCAAGTTCAATCCATTAGACGACAACTGTAGACGTATTGAGATTAAAACTGCAATATCTGGTTGATCCAGTCCTTGAACTCTGAGATTCGCGTGTAGACCCCCGGCTGGTTGGGTTCCGCGCAGCCGATCCCCCATGAGATGATGCCGCTGAGTACGAACCTGTCGTCTCTGTCTCGACGAACCACCATTGGACCGCCGCTGTCACCTGTAAATTTACGTTTCACTAAAAAGAGTAGTCTGTTTCGGGAATATGGAACTTATTTACAGGAGAACACTTTTGAATTTTTTTTAATCGGTCGTTAGTTTATTTTTTTAGTAACCTTTCTTAAACTATTTTTTCAACTATATTAAGATGGTAAATTTAACTTAATGACGAGACGATCAATTCGCCACCAATACCTTTAAAAATAGTAACACTATTCGGAACGTCGGATTAAAAAGTACTATTGCACGGCACTCAACTTTGTAAAAAATAGTTATATTTCATAATGCCTGATAATTTTACTAGGTCCAATATATTTCAACCGTAACATAATACTGCTTATACACTTACTTACCAAAAAAAGGGAAAATTAGCACCTATCCACAGTCCCGTAGAAGAGACCTACTTCCTACTAATATATAGATATATACATACACATTTTTAAAATTGTAAACAATACCGATGATTGGCGTTGATGTACTAAAACACTTGAATTAGTTTAAGCTACATCTATTGTACAAATTAATGATAAGTTTGTAAATAAATACATAAATATATGTATGAATTTATAAACGGGGTAATGACTCCCAATCGATGCCCTGAGTACGCACCTTCACAACTGTCAGCGCCACCTTTCGTCCGTCCGGCGCATATGAATATGTTCGGTATGTGCTCGTTGTATCCGGCCGCTTGGTACATCGCTTCACATGCTGAGTTGTTGATCACCGGCACTCTTACTTCTTGCAGTACACTGGGGAGGGGACCCTCTGTGGAAATAAATATAAAAAAAATGATTTAATTATATTATAAAATTTAAAACAACTGCAAATCCCCTTTGCAGCTTTATCATTTTAATTAAATAAAGTCAAGTAGTATCATTTGAATGTTGTGCGCGGATTTTATATTGTGTATTAGATAATTATGTACCTAGTCAGGTCATAAATTCTGTCACATGTTTAATATAAAATAATTGAAACAAGTTTATTCATTATGTAACCATTTATATAACAAAATGAACTTAACAAAACATAGATTCTTATGACACTAAAGTTTATTCAAAATGACCTCCGTGATTTTGAATACAGGCCTTCAATCTGCGCGGCCAGTTGTCTATCGCAGCACGAACGAGGTCCATGTCAATATCGGCGGCTGCCTTAATCAACGATGTCTTGAGTGACTCCAAATTGGGATGAGGCTTTGAGCACGCCTTTTCCTCCAAGTGTTGCCATATCTTGTAATCTAACGGATTCAAATCTGGACTGGAGGAGGGCCAGTCTTCGTGCCGGATGAAGTCGATTTCACGCGCCGCCAGTCTTGTGTGCTCTTCGTTCTATGAGCTGGCGCCGAATCTTGTTGGAATACCCAGTGCCTGTTATTGAACATGGTATGAGAAACAGGTTCCACAAGGTTCGTCAGGACTGTATTTTGATACACAACTGCATTCGTTTTTACACCTTTCTCACAAAAATGTACCTCTGTTAAGCCCCAATAAGAAACTCCCAACCATACCATGAGCGAGGATGGAAAATGACCTCGTTGGACACGCGGAATACGGTTGCTCGCTTCTTCACTACAGTGTGCGTACACCTTATCATTTTGTTTGTTGTAGCTCTCTTCTACGGTAAAATTTTTTTCATCTGAAAAAAGAATTTCCCGATATTTTTTTCCCGCGTACCGCTTCAACAAAGCGCGGCATCTCTTCAGTCTCAGGTCCATTAGACGAGCATTCAAACGATGTCCTGTTTTTCTTCGATATGCCCGAAGCCCTAAGTCTTCATTTAACACCCTTTTCACCGTGGTTCTGCTTAACCCCATCTGAAGGGCCAACAGTTTCTGCTTACGTTTGGGATTTCTTTGAATTCGCGCCTTCACAGCTTTTATCACTGCTGGAGTCCTAACAGACCGAGGGCGACCACTTCTTGACCTGTCATCTACACTAGAGTCTTCATTGTATCGTTTGATGGTACGATAAACGAATCTTTTGGTTATATTCAAATTTTTCAGTATGTCAAAAATTTGAATTGTCGCGTAACCGCAACGATGTAACGCAATTACTGCAACACGGTCTTCTTTAAGCGTCCACTCCATATTTAAAAATGAGTAAAATTCTAAAAAGTATACATTTTTATTTTCATGAACAATTTGAAATTCGAATTCAATAAACTTTTTTGTGGCCAGCATTCTAAAATAAAAGTTTTTACTGTGTGACAATACTTATGACCTGACTGTGTATATTTGTACATTGTTTCTGTGCCTAATAAATAAAAATTAAATAAAAATAATTAGAAGTTTAGCCTAAATGTTAATTACTTATTAGTCTAGATTGGATTGTAATTTTAATGATTTACTGTTTATGATAAATCATTTACGAAAAAAAAGATCTCAATTGTTATTGTTCCCATGTATTGCTGTGGGGAGAAAAAATAATAATAATTGATGTGTTTATGTTAAGAATTGAGAATTAAATATTTTTTAATGTAAACGTAAAATATATGTGCTGAGGTACATTGCAATAAATTACACTAACGGACTGCCTCGGTGGCGCAGTTGTAATTTGCCCATGCGTTACGACTGCTGTGCTGAGGTCTCGGGTTCGATCCCCGGGTCGGGTTAAAGTGATATTGGGTTTTCTATTTAGAAATACTCAGTATTAGCCTGGAGTCTGGAATTGAGTCCGGTATGGCGATAGGCTCGCCCCTTGTCGCATTCATCATCATCATCATCCACAGCCTGTATAATCCCAGTGCTGGCTATAGGCCTCTTCTATGTTATGCCACACACGATCCTAAGCCAGTCTCATCCAGATTCGACCTCAGATCGTAACGAGGTCGTCAACCCATCTTGCTGCTTGATGGCCTACACTGCGCTTTCCTTGTCTCTGCCACCATTCAGTTAGAGACTTACTCCACCTACCATGATCTCGACTAGCCATATGCCCCACCAATCTCCATTTAACCAATTGACCGATATCTCTAACTTTGGTCAGTTGTCTTGTCGCATTACGAGACCGTCATAAAATAAATTCGGCGAAAAGTGGGTGTACTGGTTACACCTCTGTCTACCCCTACGGGGATATTAACAATAGAGGCTGTCGATATATAAGAATAGTTAATATAGTAACGGCGTATATATTCGAAATAACAATGAAACTTTTGGTTCCACTGCATGCAGACGACATGGGTACTGATAAGATTGTAAGGGTAGATAGACAACTTGGAATGACAATTATGAAGTAATTCTAGGAAAATGGTTTGCGTCAGTTTTACAACATAGCAAACGATGATATGGTACTGATTAGAACGACTTACACAATTTTTTTATTCTGGCACGACAAAGTGACCACACTGCACATGATGGTAAGCGCTGTGCCGAACAGTTAGAGTATCAAGTAGCGAGAGACAATCTATCCCTCGCTTCTCAACACAATCATGCCGGCCTGCTTCTTCACACTACGCCTTGGGCAAGAAGGTGAAAAAGATACAATTATCTTTAGTCGTGGGTATCCGTACCTAGGAGACTTTCAGCTTCACAAAATCCAGATCTGATCCAAATATTTGTAACACAATTCTTGGTCCGGGAATCGAACCCACCGCATATTACAGAGTACTCACCAACTGCGTCACGGCGGCTGTGAAAGTACTAACAATAGTACATTTAATACTAACCGTCGAACAGCCTTCCCCATCCAGTGACGTGAGCAGTCTTCCCGACGTAATCGTCGTCATCATCTGGCACACATACTGGCAGAATATTCGGCTGGAACTTCACTGGCTCGTAGAACCTACAAAAACAGAAAAATGACACTGAACAATCAGAAACTTCTGTTCCCATAGTATACTATTAAGGACTACGAGAGGTTTTCAGTATTACAAGACGTAACAAATATTGAAATAAAATGACCTTAACGGATTTTATCACGATTTATTTAAATTTTTTAACCCAATGTTTCGGAAGCTTTACAGCCTTCATGGTCAAGGGGCGAACATAAAAGGTAAAATAAACGAAAAAATAAAACAATAAAAGTTTTATTTCAATGCGTATCTAATATTCACGTAAACATAAGAAAACCATTTCGTAGCAATTGTTTGTGGATCACACAATCGTTTATTTCGATGCATTTATCGAACCTTTTTGCTGGCTACTCAGCCACTGCATCACTGAGGCTGTCAATGAGGGTTCTTTAGATAAATCGCGAGTTGCCACAAAATAATTACGATAGGTCAAATCTACCAATCCGGAATTAGGCCAGTATGGAAGGAATGGCCAGGACTTTGAAAAACTCTACAACGATCTATTGAGCTGGCGCAGGACAGAAGCAAATGGAGACAAATCATATTATATGGTCACGATCCTCATTAGTGAGGGAACGATAACGAAGAAGGTGGACTAAGGCCAAACCCCTTCATTAAAAGAGACCATTGCCCAACATTGTCTCTTCACTAGAGTAAAACTTAACGATCAATACGATTAGATATCGGAATAAAAACGAATTTTACCCTGTTAAAAGAGTAAAATAAACCGAGATATAATCCGTAAAATTCGTTTTATTTCAATGTATAATATTCGCGTAAATATAAGAAACCATCACGATTAGATATCGTTTCTGAATTCTAGTTGGATTTGATAATGCATTCAGGTCCGTACTGAAATAATACTTAACAAGAAACTTGTGCTTTAAAATTTTCCTATAAATCATTCTTTATTCAAAATATTTGATTAATTGTCGGTTTGGGTCACGAATTTCTGACAGTATTATGTTGGATTTTTTTTCAAGAAATAGCTACACGAGTGCAAGGTGGCGGGAGCTGACCCACACCTTTGTTCCTTTAAGCAGCTGCAATTTTTTTTAGTGCCTCAATAGACAGATGAGCAGTCGGGCCACTTGATGGTATGTAGTCACCGCCGCCCATAAACTCCTGCAAAGCCGCTGCCTACCGTTGAATGAAAATTCATAATTCTCATGAATCAAAGCTTGATGGCTTTTCGATCAAGTGAAAGGTTTTGTAATCACATCGTAATGGCAGCAGGGGCATCGGTTGTTGAGCCAAATAATTCATAACGTTCTCGGAACTTATTAGATCTGGTATCTGCATTGTTTGAGCAAAAACAGTTATCGCTTCACAGCACCCGCCTACGAATTTGGTTTTAGGATTCCTTAGTAGTTGCTTTTTTAAATTCGGCAAGATGCTTTTTTATTTTATAATGATTTATGTAGATGTTTAATTTATTACGTTTTTCAAGGCTTTTATATAAAATGGAAATATGGAATGTCAGGTATTTGCAAATTACATAATAGCGTGATAACTAATAATATATTACAGAACATTTTACTTATAAATAAAATAATTACGTTATTAATGATCGAATGACAGCGTACACGTAAATTTTAGAATCTTTAATATTATATCATTAATCTTATAACGCAACATTGTGGGCGATTTTTCATGTTTAATAAATTATATTTAATTTTTTTTAAATTTATAAATATGATTTCAAATGTTTCTCAGAAAAATTCAAGTTAGTTGCTCTTGATTGCTGTTATGATGGTAGGATTGCTATTCGCCCTCTACGACACGACCTGTGACCGAATGATGATCGGCGTATAGTCTATCCACTAATTGCATTAGTGCCTATTCTTGCAAGGATATGAGACCATAAATAGTACATACATATACACTCACGCGTGTAATCCCCGAAGGAGGTAGGCAGAGGTGTAACCAGTACACCCACTTTTCGCCGAATTTCAGTTCCATAATGTGAATGCGAGCCTACCACCAAACCGAGCACAATTCCAGACTCCGAAATTTGTGATATTCTTCTTTATATTTCATTTATAAATGTAATTTTCACTCCAGCCAGAACGCCATGAATCTAGGTCTAGCGTGAACTATGTAGTGCACATTTCGTTTATGTATATAAAACGTAATTTCTGAAACTACTAATATTAATTTAATAAATCTTTCCAGACTCCGGGCTGATACTGAGTATTTCTAAATAAAAAGGCCCAATATCACTTTACCCGACCCGGGGATCGAACCCGAGACCTCAGCACAGCATAACGCATGCGCAATTACAACTGCGCCACCGAGCCAATCAAACCATAAATTGTATTTTTAAATTCATACGGAACCAATAGTGTGCCGTGGGGATTTTTTGCTGTGTTGCGCGTCACAGTGGGCGGTCACTAACC